>CM061134.1:180866449-181491402 GCA_030789695.1 Scilla litardierei
AACATGTGTCACCCAAAAGAGAAAAGGGGCACATGTCAGCAAGTCGAAAGACTTGTGCAAGGAAACTGAAAGAAAAGTAAACTAACAACCTAGCAGTTAAAGTATGGTGCATGGCATGGCAAGTATCGTATGGAAGTAACAAGTGAAGTACAAGTAGCAAGTAACAAGTCGTAGGTGTGACATGTATTGTCAAGTAACAAGTACAAGGGATCACCCACACACATGTGAGCGCCCTATTGCCCTCAGGCTGTATTCAAGTACAAGGGATCACTCACACACAGGCGAGTGCCCTATTGCCCGCAGGCTGTATTGAGTTCGTTTTCTGGACCACGAGCCAGATTTGTAATTGGCCTAGGGTTGTGCCCACAAAACGGGTGCCTAGCCGGAACAAGTAGCACTAGTATGTAGCGATGCTACGCAATCACGATGAGTGTTCAAGCATGCAATGACATGAGCAGATATTCGCGTACCGTTAATTGAATTTAAACATGACAGGCAAAATGCTATGACATGAACAGATATTCGCGTACCGTTAATTTAAATTAAACATGGCAGTTAAAGATGCATGGATGACATGAGCAGTTAATACGCGTACCGTTAAGTGAAATTTAAACGTGTCATACAAGCATGATGAAGGTGACAGACCAAGCTTCGTTGTCAAGCTAGGTCAATGGCGTCCAGACGGCTATCCTTTCACCGTCTAGTCTCTTTTACGCTAAAGCTAGGAAATGGCCTAAGGCATGGCCTAAAACCCTAAGTGGTAAGTTTCACTTGCCTAGCACCGAGGATGACGATCAACGAGGCCGTCACACAAATGCTAACTTACGGCGATGAGATCGCTGCCATGGCAAAACAATATTAGAACAACATCCAACCTAGTTTTATTAGGGTTTCACAAAAACACAAATGGGCTATGAGGATATTAAGAGATCGAGTTATTACCGAATCGGAAGCGGAAGAACGATGCCGAGCAAGCACGGCAACGGAAGAAACGATCCGGGGGACCTAGGGTTCAGATCTGGAATGGATGGGGAAAATCTGGAGAAATGGGGTTTTGGGGGTTTTTGGGGTTTTCCGGCGACCTAGAGGTGGTGGCCGGCCAAAATGGAGAGGGGGAGGAGCTCTTGATGAAGGAGGAGGGCTAGGGTTAGATGGATGATGATTTGGGGAAGAAGGAGGCTCTGGAGAAAGGAAAGAAGAAAAGAAAACATTTGGGGGGTTTAAATAGGAAGTGCTGGTGGTTGCCCAGAAATTAGGGTTTCGACACTGATTAGTCGGTCAAAGAGCAACCACTGACCGACTAGTTTGGAAACTAGTCGGTCGGTTGACCAACGCAGACCGACTAAGTCCAAACAGTAACTCCTGTACAAAAATAGGATTTAGATTTAGTCGGTCAAAGAACTACTACTGACCGACTAGTTTGTCATCTAGTCGGTCGACGGACGTTCTTAGACCGACTAAGAATGAATAGTACTTGGTATCAAAAGGATCATAGAGCTAGTCGGTTAAAGAGCGATTGCTGACCGACTAGTTTGCAACCTAGTCGGCCGACAAATGTTCTTAGACCGACTAACGATAAACAGTAACTCCTGAGTAATTAACAAAGCCAACTAGTCGGTCCATGAAGGTTTGCCGACCGACTAAATCGTCATCTAGTCGGTCGGTTCCCCTTCTTACACCGACTAACGTGCACAGAAAGTTCCGAAATGGAGCGCGAAGCTCCGGGATTGATTCCTAAGACTCATAGGCTTGATCTAACTATAAGATATGACCGATATGAAGCCCGTCACGAATGACTTACTCCAAAATCGACGATTCTAAGGAAGAAGCTAGAAAATCACGACGAAACGATCGAAAATGAAAGCTACGGAGACGAAAACCACACATGAGGAGAAAATCCACCAAAACATATATATATATATATAATATAATTAATTCAGATACATGAAAACCAGTCGTTACATCCTCCACAACTTAAGAAAAATTCCCTCCTCGGAATTTCCCAACACTCACGTGTCCGGAAACAAAAGTGGGTAGCGCTCTCGCATCTCATCCTCATTCTCCCAAGTAGACTCTCCAGGCGAGCCGTGTCTCCACATCACCCTAACAAGATTAACAACCTTGTTCCGAAGTGACTTCTGACGCCTGTCCAAAATCAGCACTGGATGCTGGTCATACGTCAAATCCGGGCGAACGACGATCTCCGAGAAATCCACAGCATGAGATGGATCGATGATGTATCGACGAAGCTGCGACACATGGAAAACATTGTGAACTCCTTCCAAAGATGGCGGCAAGGCTAAGCGGTAAGCTATCTCGCCAACTCTTTCCAGAATGTCAAACGGTCCAATGTATCGCGGGCTCAACTTCCCTCGCTTCCCAAAGCGAATCACTCCACGATTCGGGGAAATCCTCAGAAACACATGATCCCCAGGCTGAAACTCCAAAGGACGACGTTTAGCATCTGCCCAATGCTTAAAACGGTCCTGAGCAATCATCAACCTCTCCCGAATGTTCCTGACAACATCCACAGCCTCCACGATCATCTCAGGTCCCAACAGATCCCTATTACCAACGTCATCCCAACTCAATGGCGATCGACATTTCCTCCCATATAATGCGGCGAAAGGCGCCATGCCAATGGATGCCTGGTAGCTGTTGTTGTAAGAGAACTCTACCAAGTGTAGATGGTCCTCCCACAAACCCTTGAAATCCAATATGCATGCCCTCAGCATGTCCTCCAAGATCTGAATCGTCCTCTCGGACTGGCCATCCGTCTGCGGATGGTACGCCGTGCTGAAACTCAGACGCGTACCCAAACTCTTCTGCAAACTCTGCCAGAACTGAGATGTGAACCTCGTGTCTCTGTCTGACACGATACTCACGGGGACTCCGTGAAGTCGTACGACCTCCTGCACGATTCACGTTACATCACTATCTGAACTAGGAAAAGGAAATAAAACGGAGATCAAAAGAATTTACCTCCATATATCTCCTCGTTAGCGCCTCAGTGGACTGTCCCACTCGGAATGGAATAAAGTGCGCGGATTTGGTCAATCGATCTACGATCACCCAAATCGCGTCATTCTGCTTCGGACTCCGAGGTAGTCCAGTCACGAAATCCATAGTGATGTGTTGCCACTTCCACTCCGGAATCGGAAGCGGTTGCAGCAACCCTGCCGTGCGCTGATGCTCCGCCTTCACTTGCTGGCAAACCAAACACTTGGCTACACTCCGAGCCACACTCCTCTTCATGCCATGCCACCAAAAGTTCAGACGAAGATCCTTGTACATCTTGGTCCCACCAGGATGCACAGAATACGGCGAACTGTGAGCCTCCACCATCAACTCCTCTCTAATATCCCCAGCTGGCACACACAACCTGGCTCCATACCTCAGCGACCCATCATCATGAATCAAAAAGTCAGTCCGCAGGACGGCTTCTACCTGCTCCCGAATCTTCACCAGCTTTGGATCCTCAGCTTGGCCAGCCTTGATCCGATCCATAATTGTCGACTGAATCTGCATACTCATCAACGAAGAAGCCTCCCCAGGAAGGACGATCTCCACACCAGACTCGTAAAAATCCTGCTGCAATCTCCACTGCGAGGTCAAAATCATCACCGCTGGAAGCCTACTCAGCGCATCAGGAACCACATTCACCTTGCCAGGGTGATACTGCAAATCAATTTCATAATCCGCCATGAGCTCCAACCATCGACGCTGTCGCATGTTGAGCTCCTTCTGAGTGAAAATATACTTCAAGCTTTTGTGATCGGTGAAGATCTTCACTTTCTCACTCAGCAGGAAGTGCCTCCAAATCTTAAGAGCAAACACAACAGTAGCCAACTCCAAGTCATGCGTCGGGTAATTCTTCTCATGAGTCTTGAGCTGACGCGAAGCATACGCCACAACATGCCCGTGCTGATGCAACACACATCCTAGACCCTTGCCAGAAGCATCGCAAAAGACCTCAAATCCACCGCTGCAATCAGGCACACCAAGAATAGGGGCAGTCGTCAATCTCTCCCTCAGAACACCAAAGGCATTCTCACAATCACCCGACCAAACAAAAGGTACATCCTTCCGCGTCAATCTGGTCATCGGCTCAGCAATACGGGAAAAGTCCTTAATGAAGCGCCAATAATATCCCGCCAAACAAAGGAAACTCCGAATCTCAGATGCTGACAGTGGAACAGGCCACTCCCTGATGGCCCTGATCTTCTCGGGATCCACTGAAATACCATCTCCAGTCACCACATGCCCGAGAAAAGCAACTCTGTCCAGCCAAAACTCGCACTTCGAAAACTTAGCATACAAACGATGCTTCCTCAAAATCTCTAACATCGTCCTCAAGTGCGATGCATGCTCCTCCTCCGACTTAGAATAGATCAGAATGTCGTCAATAAAGATAACGACAAACTTATCCAAAAAGTCGTAGAAAATAAGGTTCATCAGATTCATGAAAACTGCGGGTGCGTTAGTTACGCCGAAGGGCATAACCACAAACTCATAGTGTCCATACTTCATCCTGAATGTTGTCTTCGGAACATCATCCTTCTTCACCTTCAACTGATGGTAACCAATCCTCAGATCCAACTTCGAAAACACTCTCGAACCTCCAAGCTGGTCAAAAATATCATCAATGCGAGGCAACGTGTATTTATTCTTGATGGTCACCGCATTCAACTCCCGATAGTCCACACACATGCGACGTGAACCATCCTTCTTCTTCACCAGCAGCACCGGTGCTCCCCACGGAGACACACTAGGGTTGATATAACCCTTCTGCATAAGCTCATCCAACTGCCTACGCAACTCTTCCAACTCTGCTGGCGCCATACGATATGGTGCCTTCGAAATGGGCTGCGTTCCTGGAATAAGATCAATAGAAAATTCCAAAGCCCGATCAGGTGGCAATCCAGACATCTCCTCGGGGAAGACGTCATCAAAATCTCGCACCACAGCTGGCCTCTCCAACTCCATCTGCATAGCCACAAACCCCACCGGCCTGGCCCGAAATCTGACAGGACCAAGCGAACTGCTACCACGGCTGAACTCAAACACTGGGTGTCCGGGAATCTCGAACACGGCCTTCTTCCTCCGACAGTCGATCGTAGCATAGAAGCTCGCAAGCCAGTCCATCCCAAGGACCGCATCATAGTTGATGATGTCGTGGAAAATGAAATCAGCGTAAAGCTCATGTCCACAAACCACCAACGGGTAAGAATTGCAACCACGATGCACCGTGACCACGCCATTCCCAGTAACGATATTCCAACTCTTGGAAAGAGGGGACGTCGACAAGGAATGCTTCTTCACGAAGCTCCAAGAAATAATGCATATCGATGCACCTGAGTCAAAGAGGACTCGTGCATGAAATGTGCACACCAAAACCACACCTAACAAGCAATTTAACAATCAAACCCTAGTCTAGCAAGCAAACATGAGCAAGCAACCAAACATAATCTAACAATCAAACACAACTAAGGAAGAAACGGCTAGGAGGGAAGTTACCTGTGATAACCTCATCCATGGCCATGCTCTCCTCCTCAGTCATCAGGAAAGCCTGCCCTTTCGGCGGAACAGCCTGCTGAAAGGCCTGTCTCTGTGGAACAAGGGGCGCTCCACGTCCAGCGGGCACAGGAGCTCGCTGCTGCAACGGCTGTGCTGCAATAGGTGCCCGCCAAGGCTGCTTCGACTTGGGACACTCCCTGATGGTATGGGCAGGATCTCCGCAGACAATACACTGCCCTAGGAACCTCCTACACTGATCCCTGAGGTGCCCGGTCTTGCCGCAGAAATGGCAAGTCTTCAGAATAGGCCCTCCTGGCCTCTTGAACTGAACAGGCTGGATAGGCCTGAATCCAGGTCTAACCGCCGCTCTGACCTGCTCCACAGGCCTCTTCCATGCTCCCGAAACATGTCCCTTCCTCTGGTTCAAATTCAACTCCTGCCGCCTCGTAGCAATCAGAACATTCTGATATGTCTCCAGGTCAGAAGAGGTCACAAAACTCTGAAGCTCCAAGGCAAGTCCCTGGAGGAACCGCTGAGCTTTCTCATCGGAATCTTGCACCATCTTTGGTGCAAATCGACTGAGCCTCGTGAACTCTTGGTGGTACTGATCCACCGACAAGCTCCCCTGCTTCAGATCTATGAAGCGCTGCAGCATCACCTGCCTAGCAGCCTTCGGGAAGAACTCTCCATCAAATCTGGACTTAAAGGTAGCCCAAACTATCGGCTCCACCAGCATCTTCTCTTCAGCATCCCACCAGTTTCTGGCATTATCCTTCAGCTGTCTCTTAGCCAAATCAACCCATCCAGCCGGGTTAATCTTCGCCATCGCCAGGTTGTCTTCAATGTTCCGAATCCACTCATCGGCAGCCAGAGGACCCTCAGACCCATCAAAATATGCGGGACCCAGCTCCCGAAACTGCTTCGCTTCCGGCTCGGAGAGAGGGGCATCCTGGATTGCCTGACCAGCTCGAGCAAGTGGAGCATTCTGGACTTGCAGGAGCACGCCCTGCTGCACTTGCATCATCTGAAGCATCATCCGCATCATCTCTCCATTGGTGGGTTCCCGCTCAGGCTCCTCGTCATGAGGGGGCGCACCACTACCATCACCACAGGTGAATCGCCTTCCTGCCATCTAATGACACAGAAAACGAAGCAGATTAGACTCATAGCTTATGACTCGGAAGTCGAACTTAGTTTATTGGACATTCTAATATTATTATCGTTATTCCGATAATTGCAGTTACAGAAGAGGACCTGCATGGGCCACCAACAAAACCTGTCACGCCCCGATTCCCTAAAATGGAGGCGAGACGTAAAAAGGTCCGCACGAGAGTGGAGCTGTGAAGCCCCAAACCCGATAAGCGTCAATAAAACATAAGCAGGTCCCTGTAACCACAAACGGAACAACAATAATAACACAAGGAGAGACAGAAATAAAATCTCAAATCTCAGAAATTGTCCAACATTAAAGTTAAGTTCAACATCCAGAAAAGCCACCAGGCTAAAAGAAAGAGTCTAAAGGCCTAACACACGGCCAACACAGCAAACACCAACAAAGTGTGGGTGCTACGCACCGATAACTAAAAGCAGTCTAAAGCAAAAGGGAAAGCTCTACGAGGACACTAAGACTGATCTTCAGTGTCCACAAAGTCCTCGATCAACGCGGGTTCTGACTCAGCGTCAGCAACCACCACATCCTCAGCGACAAACTCAGGCTCGGGATCTAACATGTGTCACCCAAAAGAGAAAAGGGGCACATGTCAGCAAGTCGAAAGACTTGTGCAAGGAAACTGAAAGAAAAGTAAACTAACAACCTAGCAGTTAAAGTATGGTGCATGGCATGGCAAGTATCGTATGGAAGTAACAAGTGAAGTACAAGTAGCAAGTAACAAGTGGTATGTGTGACATGTATTGTCAAGTAACAAGTACAAGGGATCACCCACACACATGTGAGCGCCCTATTGCCCTTAGGCTGTATTCAAGTACAAGGGATCACTCACACACAGGCGAGTGCCCTATTGGCCGCAGGCTGTATTGAGTTCGTTTTCTGGACCACGAGCCAGATTTGTAATTGGCCTAGGGTTGTGCCCACAAAACGGGTGCCTAGCCGGAACAAGTAGCACTAGTATGTAGCGATGCTACGCAATCACGATGAGTGTTCAAGCATGCAATGACATGAGCAGATATTCGCGTACCGTTAATTGAATTTAAACATGACAGGCAAAATACAATGACATGAACAGATATTCGCGTACCGTTAATTTAAATTAAACATGGAAGTTAAAGATACATGGATGACATGAGCAGTTAATACGCGTATCGTTAAGTGAAATTTAAACATGACATACAAGCATGATGAAGGTGACGGACCAAGCTTCGTTGTCAAGCTAGGTCAATGGCATCCAGACGGCTATCCTTTCACCGTCTAGTCTCTTTTACGCTAAAGCTAGGAAATGGCCTAAGGCATGGCCTAAAACCCTAAGTGGCAAGTTTCACTTGCCTAGCACCGATGATGACGATCAACGAGGCCGTCACACAAATGCTAACTTACGGCGATGAGATCGCTGCCATGGCAAAACAATATTAGAACAACATCCAACCTAGTTTTATTAGGGTTTCACAAAAACACAAATGGGCTATGAGGATATTAAGAGATCGAGTTATTACCGAATCGGAAGCGGAAGAACGATGCCGAGCAAGCACGGCAACGGAAGAAACGATCCGGGGGTTCAGATCTGGAATGGATGGGGAAAATATGGAGAAATGGGGTTTTGGGGGGTTTTGGGGTTTTTGGGGTTTTCCGGCGACCTAGAGGTGGTGGCCGGCCAAAATGGAGAGGGGGAGGAGCTCTTGATGAAGGAGGAGGGCTAGGGTTAGATGGATGATGATTTGGGGAAGAAGGAGGCTCTGGAGAAAGGAAAGAAGAAAAGAAAACGTTTGGGGGGTTTAAATAGGAAGTGCTGGCGGCTGCCCAGAAATTAGGGTTTCGACACTGATTAGTCGGTCAAAGAGTAACCACTGACCGACTAGTTTGGAAACTAGTCGGTCGGTTGACCAACGCAGACCGACTAAGTCCAAACAGTAACTCCTGTACAAAAATAGGATTTAGATTTAGTCGGTCAAATAACTACTACTGACCGACTAGTTTGTCATCTAGTCGGTCGACGGACGTTCTTAGACCGACTAAGAATGAATAGTACTTGGTATCAAAAGGATCATAGAGCTAGTCGGTTAAAGAGCGATTGCTGACCGACTAGTTTGCAACCTAGTCGGTCGACAAATGTTCTTAGACCGACTAACGATAAACAGTAACTCCTGAGTAATTAACAAAGCCAACTAGTCGGTCCATGAAGGTTTGCCGACCGACTAAATCGTCATCTAGTCGGTCGGTTCCCCTTCTTACACCGGCTAACGTGCACAGAAAGTTCCGAAATGGAGCGCGAAGCTCCGGGATCGATTCCTAAGACTCATAGGCTTGATCTAACTATAAGATATGACCGATATGAAGCCCGTCACGAATGACTTACTCTAAAATCGACGATTCTAAGGAAGAAGCTAGAAAATCACGACGAAACGATCGAAAATGAAAGCTACGGAGACGAAAACCACACATGAGGAGAAAATCCACCAAAACATATATATATATAATATAATTAATCCAGATACATGAAAACCAGTCGTTACAAAGACGGTTTGTCGTGTTTACTTTTATGTCTTCTAGCTTCGGTTTAGTAGAATGTTAAGCCTTGAGTAGTACTTGCCTAGATATCTTCATTACTATCTTATCCTATCTCTAGGATTGCCTTAGAAGCCTTTAAAATGTTTCCCGAAGCTTATCGCTTCTTTTCTCGGCTTCGTATGCATCTTAGTTGGTTCAAGTAGAAGAACCAACCGACTAGATGACGATCTAGTCGGTTGGAAATTCTTCTTGAATCGACTAGACATCCTAGTTAAATTCAGCCCATTCACTGTTGATCAATTAGTCGATCCAAGAAGGTTCACCGACTGACTAGATGACGATCTAGTCGGTTGGAAATCCTTCTCAGACCGACTAGTTATCTAATCTATTCAAGACTATTTGTTGACCAATTAGTCGGTCCAAGAAGGTTCTCCGACCGACTAGTTGTCCAACTAGTCGGTTGAGAATCCTTCTCAGACCGACCAGTTCTCCTAGTGAAATTCGACTTTTTTACTGTTGACTTCTTAGTCGGTCTAAGAAGGCTCACCGACCGACTAGTTGTCAAACTAGTCGGTTGATGTTTCTTCTTAGACCGACTAGTTCTTCGTCTTTTGGATTTCACTATCTTTGCTGTCTTCTGTCTAGTCGGTCCAAGAAGTTTCACTGACTAACTAGTTGCAAAACTAATCGGTCAGTGATCCTTCCTAGACCGATTAAACGCTTCAGAAATAGAGCTGTTGGGGCATTTAATGCCACGATTTTTGTGACCGTTTTGTATCTTCTCTATATAAGTTTGAGTGCTTCAAACCAGTAATCAAAGGCTGAAATTAGAGACATTTTTCATATCCAAGAGAAGAACCATTCAACTCCATTTCAAAGCTCTCTCCTCTCACAAGAATCTCTCCCTCACTCTTTGAGCACCAAATTCCTCAAGAGAGATTCTCATTCTTTGTGAGCTCTTCAAGCTAAGAGCTTGCATCCAAGTCACCAACTTTTTCCTAGCCATCTATTGCTGCTCATCTTGGTGGAGCTAGGGTTTGGTGCTAACTACTTCCTCAAAATCTATTCTTGCCCTATATCGGTAAGTATTTCTCAAGGCATATGATTTTGTCGTAAAAAGTTTTATATTTCATTCTTTATACTTCATATTTGTTATATACTCACGGTGGTGAGAGGATTGGCTTGATCCCAAGTTGTGGGAGTCAAGATTTCAGTTTTACTCTTGGTTTGTGAGAGTGTGCTTAGTCCCAAGTTGTGGGATTAAGGTTTTGCGTGTTCCCGGGTTGTGGGATACACGGACATCGATTATAGGTCGATTGCACTTGTGGGGTTTCCGCAAGTGGGCTAAAGGAAATCTCTAGCGGTTTTCTAGAGTATTCGAAGGGGATCCGAGTGTTGCTGGATTAGGGCACCGGGAACAAGTCGGGGAGACTTGGGTGGCACCGAACCAGGGTAGATTGCATGTTAGCATTGCAATGTTCTTTGTGTTGTTGATCATTTCTTACATTCCGCATTTGTTGGTTAATTAGGGTTTTATTTGACGTAAATTCCTTATAATTCTATAAAACACTATTCACCCCCCTCTAGTGTTTCTTCCTCATAGCACAGGGTCACTACAATTGGTATCAGAGCGAGGTAATAGCTATAGCAACCAACAACAACATCATACGAAGTCCTTTTCCACCATATCTGTAACGACTGGTTTTTCATGTATGGATTTTTTTATAAATATTTATATGTTTGGTTGTTTTCCTTTGTTGAGATTTCCATTTCCGTCTCCGTAGTTTCATTTTCGTTCGTTTCGTCGTGATTCTCTAGATTCTTCCATCGGTCGGCGTGTTTGAAGTAAGTCATTCGTAACGGGCTCCATAACGTCGATATCTTAGAGTTAGAACGAGCCTAGGAGACTTAGGAAACCATCCCGGAGCTTCGCGCTCCATTTCGGAACTTTTGGTGCACGTTAGCCGGTATAAGAAGGGGCACCGACCGACTAGATGACGATCCAGTCGGTCGGAAAACCTTCTTGAACCGACTAGCGGGCTTGAAAAGTTATTCAGGAGTTACTGTTTGTCGTTAGTCGGTCTAAGAACCTTGGTTGACTGACTAGGTTGCAAACTAGTCGGTCAGCAATGCTTCTTTAACCGACTAACTCAATTACTAATTTTTGGTATCAGTACTGTTCATTCTTAGTCGGTCTAAGTTCATCTTTCGACCGACTAGTTGCTAAACTAGTCCGTTAAGTTTTGTACTCAGACCGACTAATTCTTAGTTCTTCTGTACAGTCGAGTTACTGTTTACTCTTAGTCGGTCTGCGTTGGTCAACCGACCGACTAGTTTCCAAACTAGTCGGTCAGTGGTTGTTCTTTGACCGACTAACCAGTGCTGTAAACCCTAGTTTTGCCCTAGCCGCCACCAAACTCTATAAATACCCCTCCAAACGTTTTATTCTTCTTCCTCATGACCTAAAACCCTAATTCCTCCTCCATTGAGCCCCCATCTTCCTCAAACCATTAATCCTTCATCCCAAGCTCATCCTCCATCATCCAAACCCTCCCTTGTCACAACCCACCTTCCATCTTCCCCAAACCTTTATCAAACCCCCAAAATCCACATCAAAACCCATTTCTCCAGATTTTTCCCTCATTTCCAGATCTGAGCCGGATCGTTCTTCCGTTGCCGTGGTTGCTCGGCATCGTTCCTTCGTTTCTTCACGGTAATGCTCGATTCCTTTAGTTTTAGCATAACCCACATTGACATTTTGAAACCATAATAAAATGGATTATTAGATGATTAGGGTTCCATTAAGAAAACGATTTAGAATCATTGTTCTAATAATTGTTTTGCTATATCAGTGATCCACCCGTAGTTTAGCTTGTGACGATCTTCATTGCTCGTCAACCCCGGTATCAGGCAAGTGCAACTTGCATCTCTTAATTTGGGCCATGTCTTAGGCCATTTCCCTTGCTTTAGCGTAAAAGAGACTAGACGGTGAAAGGATAGCCGTCTAGACGCCATTGACCTAGCTTGACAACGAAGCTTGGTCCGTCACCTTCATCATGTTGGTATGTCATGTTTAAATTCAATTAACGGTACGCAAATATCTGTTCATGGCATTGCATAATGATTAGTCATCGTGATTGTGTAGCACACGCTACAATACTTATATTCCTGGCTCGTGTTCCAGAAGCGAGCCCTGTAGTTGGAAACCCTAACGCTCGACACATATGGGTGGGGTAAGAGATATGCGGCCACCTGAGCCCCGAGTTGGCCTGATCCGCCACTCTGGCCAGCAGGCGAAATCTCTAGTGCACAAGTGATTAATAGTGATAGAGATAAGCGGACTGAGCCACGAGCTGGCCAGCAGGTGGACTCTCTATGCACTAAGTGATAAACAGTGATAAGTGATAAGTGATTAGTGAATTGGTAGCTTTCGCTACATCGTGAGTGCGTGATATTCTATTTTTTTAAACTGCTGCATCAAACTAAACTGTCCTGTCATTGTTTAATATTATAAGTGCTAGGTTGTTAGTTACTTTCAGTTTCCTTGCCCAAGTCTTTTAGACTTACTGACATGTGCCCCTTTTCTCTTTTGGGTGACACATGTTAGACCCCGAGCCAGAGTTACTTGCTGAGGGTGAGGTGTTTGCGGACGCCGAGCTTGCGCCCGTGTTGGACAAGGACTTCGTAGACACTGGAGATCAGTCTTAGTGTCTACGTCTAGTTTTGTTAGATTGCTTAGGTTGTCGGTGCGTGGCACCTAGTTTGATACTCTGTTGTGTTTGAGTTTTGTTTGGCCTTGTTCTGGGCCTTTAGACTCTTTCTTTTAGCCTGGTGGCTTTTCTGTGATGTTGAATATTTTGTGGACAAACTGTGGGATTGGTATTTCATATCCGTCTCATCTTATTATTATTATTGTTGTTGTTTCGTTTGCAATTACAGGGACCTGCTTATACTAAATTTACGCTTATCAGGCGTGCAGCTTCACAGCTCCACGCTTGAGCGGACCTTCTCACGTCTCGCCTCCATTTTAGGGAAGCGGGGCGTGACAGGTTTTAGTGGTGGCCCATGCAGGTCCTTCTGTAACTGTAATTACCGCGATAACGATAATAATATAAGATTGTCCAACAAATAAGTTCGACATCTGAGCCCTAAGCTATGAGTCTAATTGTTTCGTTTTCTGTGTCATTAGATGGCAGGAAGGCGAATCACCCGTGGTGGTGGTAGTGGTGTGCTCCCTCATGACGAGGAGCCTGAGCAGGAGCCCACTAACAGAGAGATGATGCAGATGATGATGCAGATGATGCAAGTTTAGCAGGGTGTGCTTCTGCAGGTACAGAATGCTCGGTGGCTCGAGCTACTCGGGTGGTGGAAGCCCCTCGCCCTGAGCTTGGGGCGAAGCAGTTCAGAGAGCTGCGTCCTGCATATTTTGATGGAACCGAAGGTCCACTAGCTGCTGATGAGTGGATGAGGAATATCGAGGACAATCTGAAGATGTCCAAGGTCAACGAAGTTAGTTGGGTTGACTTGGCGAAGCGCCAGCTGAGGGATAACGCCAGGAATTGGTGGGATGCTGAAGAGAAGATGTTGGAGGAGCCGATCGTCTGGGCTACCTTCAAGGCTAGATTTGATGGTGAGTTCTTCCCAAAAGCTGCCATGGAAGAGATGCTGCAGCGTTTTATCGATCTGAAGCAAGGAAGCTCGTCGGTGGACCAGTATCACCAAGAGTTCATGAGGCTGAGTCGGTTTGCACCGAAGATGGTACAGGACGTTGAGGAGAGAGCCCAGAGGTTCCTGTAGGGACTTGCTTTGGAGCTCCAGAGTTTTATGACCTCTTCTGACCGGGAATCTTATCAGAAGGTTCTAGTAGCAGCCAAGAGGCAGGAGCTGCTCGTGAACCAGAGGAAGGGGTCTATTGTTGGTGCTGGGAAGAGGCCTGTGGAACAGGCGAGAGCTGTGGTTAGACCTGGATTCAGGCCGAACCAGCCTGTTCAGTTTAAGAGGCCAGGAGGGCCTGTTCAAAAGACTTGCCATTTCTATGGCAAGGAGGGCCATATCAAGGAATCGTGTAGGAGGTTCTTGGGGCAGTGTATTGCCTGTGGAGATCCCGCCCATGCTCTCAGGGAGTGCCCGAGGTTGAAGCAGCCTTGGAGGACACCTATTGCTGCCCCGCCGTTGTAGCAGAGAGCCCCGGTGCCCGCTGGTCGTGGGGTACCCCTTGTTCCACAAGGGCATGCCTTTCGGCAGGCTGTTCCGCCGAGGAGGCAGACATTTCTGATGACCGAGGAGGAGATTTTGGCCATGGATGAGGTCATTGCAGGTAACTTTCAAATCTAGCTGTTCCTTTCTTAATTAGTTGATTATTGCATTATGTTGGCTGCTTGTGTATGAATGTTGCTAGAGTAAGATTTGATTGATTAGACTGTTTGTTAGGTGTGGTTTTGGTTTGCACGTTCCCTGCCCGAGTCCTCTTTGACTCAGGTGCGTCGATGTGCATTTTGGCCCAGAGCTTCGTGGAGAAGCATTCCTTGTCGACATCCCCTCTCTCCAAGAGTTGGAACATCGTTACAGGGAATGGAGTAGTCTCGGTGCATCGTGGGTGCAGCCCTTGCTCTGTGGTGGGTTGTGGACATGAGCTTTATGCTGATTTTATTGTCCACAACATCACCAACTACGATGCGGTCTTTGGGATGGATTGGCTTGCGAGCTTCTATGCTACGATTGACTGTCGGAGGAAGAGGGTGTCGTTCGAGATTCCCGGACATCCGGTATTTGAGTTCAGTCGTGGTAGCAGTTTGCTGGGTCCGATTAGATTTCGGGCCAGACCGGTGGATGTTGGGCTATGCAGATAGAGTTGGAGTGGCCAGCTGTGGTGTGAGATTTTGGTGACGTCTTCCCCGAGGAGATGTCTGGATTGCCGCCTGATCGAGCTTTGGAGTTTTCTATTGATTTGATTCCAGGTGCGCAGCCGATTTCGAAGGCACCATATCGTATGGCGCCAGTAGAATTGGAAGAGTTGCAGAAGCAGCTGGATGAGCTTATGCAGAAGGGTTACATTAATCCCAGTGTGTCTCCGTGGGGAGCACCGGTGTTGTTGGTGAAGAAGAAGGATGGTTCGCGTCGCATGTACGTGGACTATCGGGAGCTGAATGCGGTGACCATCAAGAATAAATACCCGTTGCCTCGCATCGATGATATCTTTGATCAGCTGGGAGGATCGAGGGTGTTTTCTAAGTTGGATTTGAGGAGTGGTTATCATCAGTTGAAGGTGAAGAGGGATGGTGTTCCAAAGACAGCGTTCAGGACGAAGTATGGACACTACGAGTTTGTGGTTATGCCTTTCGGTGTAACCAATGCACCCGCAGTTTTCATGAATCTGATGAACCTGATTTTCTATGACTTCCTGGATAAGTTTGTCGTTATCTTTATTGACGACATTTTGATCTATTCAAAGTCGGAGGAAGAGCATGCCTCGCACTTGAGGACGGTGCTGGAGATTTTGAGGAAGCATCGGTTGTATGCCAAGTTTTCGAAGTGCGAGTTCTGGTTAGACAGTGTTGCTTTCCTCGGGCATGTGGTGACTGGTGATGGTATTTCAGTGGATCCCGAGAAGATTAGGGCCATCAGGGAGTGGCCTGTTCCGTCGTCTGCGTCTAAGATTCGGAGTTTCCTTGGTTTGGCGGGATATTATCGGCGTTTCATTAAGGACTTTTCCCGTATTGCAGAGCCGATGACCAGGTTGACGCGGAAGGATGTTGCTTTTGTTTGGTCGGGTGATTGTGAGGATGCCTTTGGTGTTCTGAGAGAGCGTTTGACGTCTGCCCCTGTTCTTGCTGTGCCTGACCGTAGTGGAGGATTCGAGATCTTTTGCGATGCTTCTGGCAAGGGTCTCGGTTGTGTTTTGCATCAGCATGGACATGTGGTGGCTTATGCGTCGTGTCAGCTCAAGGTTCATGAGAAGAATTACCCGACGCATGATTTGGAGTTGGCTGCTGTTGTGTTTGCTCTTAAGATTTGGAGGCACTTCTTGCTGAGTGAGAAGGTGAAAATTTTCACCGATCACAAAAGCCTGAAGTATATTTTTACTCAGAAGGAGCTCAACATGCGATAGCGTCGATGGTTGGAGCTCATGGCGGATTATGAGATTGATTTGCAGTATCACCCTGGCAAGGTGAATGTGGTTCCTGATGCGCTGAGTAGGCTTCCAGCGGTGATAATTTTGACCTCGCAGTGGAGATTGCAGCAGGATTTTTGCGAGTCTGGTGTGGAGATCGTCCTTCCTGGGGAGGCTTCTTCGTTGATGAGTATGCAGATTCAGTCGATAATTATGGATCGGATTAAGGCGAGTCAGGCCGGAGATCCGAAATTGGTAAGGATTCGAGGGCAGGTTGAAGCTGGTCTGCGGACTGAATTTTTGATTCATGAGGATGGCTCGCTGAGGTTTGGAGCCAGGTTGTGTGTGCCAGCTGGGGATATCAGAGAGGAGTTGATGGTGGAGGCACACAGTTCGCCGTATTCCGTGCATCCTGGTGGGACCAAGATGTACAAGGATCTTCGTCTGAACTTTTGGTGGCATGGCATGAAGAGGAGTGTGGCACGGAGTGTGGCCAAGTGTTTGGTTTGCCAGCAAGTGAAGGCGGAGCATCAGCGTACGGCCGGGTTGCTACAACCGCTTCCGATTCCGGAGTGGAAATGGCAACACATCACTATGGATTTCGTGACTGGACTGCCTCGGAGTCCGAAGCAGAATGACGCGATTTGGGTGATCGTAGATCGACTGACCAAATACGCGCACTTTATTCCCTTCCGAGTGGGACAGTCCACTGAGGCGCTAGCAATGAGATATATGGAGGAGGTCGTGCGACTTCATGGAGTCCCCGTGAGTATCGTGTCGGACAGGGACACGAGGTTCACATCTCAGTTCTGGCAGAGTTTGCAGAAGAGTTTGGGTACGCGTCTGAGTTTCAGCACGGCGTACCATCCGCAGACGGATGGCCAGTCCGAGAGGACGATTCAGATTTTGGAAGACATGCTGAGAGCGTGCATGTTGGATTTCAAGGGTTCGTGGGAGGACCATCTACACTTGGTGGAGTTCTCTTACAACAACAGCTACCAGGCGTCTATTGGCATGGCGCCTTTCGCCGCTTTGTATGGGAGGAAATGTCGATCGCCATTGAGTTGGGATGACGTTGGCGATCGGGAGCTGTTGGGGCCTGAAATGATTGTGGAGGCTGTGGAGGTCGTCAGGAACATTCGGGAGAAGCTGAGGATTGCTCAGGACCGTTTTAAGCATTGGGCGGATGCGAAACGTCGTCCTTTGGAGTTTCAGCCAGGCGATCATGTGTTTCTGAGGATTTCCCCGAATCGTAGAGTGATTCGTTTTGGGAAGCGAGGGAAGTTAAGCCCGAGATACATTGGACCGTTTGATGTTTTGGAGAGGGTCGGCGAAGTAGCTTACCGCTTAGCCTTGTCGCCATCTTTGGAAGGAGTCCATGATGTTTTCCATGTGTCGCAGCTTCGTCGATACATCATCGATCCGTCTCATGCCGTAGATTTCTCGGAGATCGCCGTTCGCCCAGATTTGACGTATGACCAGCATCCAGTGCAGATTCTGGACAGGCGTCAGAAGTCACTTCGAAACAAGGTCGTCGATCTTGTTAGAGTGATGTGGCGGCACGGTTCGCCGGGAGAGTCTACTTGGGAGAGAGAAGATGAGATGCGAGAGCGCTACCCACTTTTGTTCCCGGACACGTGAGTGTTGGGTATTCCGAGGACGGAATTTTTCTTAAGTTGGGGAGGATGTAACGACTGGTTTTTCATGTATGGATTTTTTTATAAATATTTATATGTTTGGTTGTTTTCCTTTGTTGAGATTTCCATTTCCGTCTCCGTAGTTTCATTTTCGTTCGTTTCGTCGTGATTCTCTAGATTCTTCCGTCGGTCGGCGTGTTTGAAGTAAGTCATTCGTGACGGGCTCTATAACGTCGATATCTTAGAGTTAGAACGAGCCTAGGAGACTTAGGAAACCATCCCGGAGCTTCGCGCTCCATTTCGGAACTTTTGGTGCACGTTAGCCGGTATAAGAAGGGGCACCGACCGACTAGATGACGATCCAGTCGGTCGGAAAACCTTCTTGAACCGACTAGCGGGCTTGAAAAGTTATTCAGGAGTTACTGTTTATCGTTAGTCGGTCTAAGAACCTTGGTTGACCGACTAGGTTGCAAACTAGTTGGTCAGCAATGCTTCTTTAACCGACTAACTCAATTACTAATTTTTGGTATCAGTACGGTTCATTCTTAGTCGATCTAAGTTCATCTTTCGACCGACTAGTTGCTAAACTAGTCGGTTAAGTTTTGTACTCAGACCGACTAATTCTTAGTTCTTCTGTACAGTCGAGTTACTGTTTACTCTTAGTCGGTCTGCGTTGGTCAACCGACCGACTACCAAACTAGTCGGTCAGTGGTTGTTCTTTGACCGACTAACCAGTGCTGTAAACCCTAGTTTTGCCCTAGCCGCCACCAAACTCTATAAATACCCCTCCAAACGTTTTCTTCTTCTTCCTCATGACCTAAAACCATAATTCCTCCTCCATTGAGCCCCCATCTTCCTCAAACCATTAATCCTTCATCCCAAGCTCATCCTCCATCATCCAAACCCTCCCTTGTCACAACCCACCTTCCATCTTCCCCAAACCTTCTTCAAACCCCCAAAATCCACATCAAAACCCATTTCTCCATATTTTTCCTTCATTTCCAGATCTGAGCCGGATCGTTCTTCCGTTGCCGTGGTTGCTCGGCATCGTTCCTTCGTTTCTTCACGGTAATGCTCGATTCCTTTAGTTTTAGCATAACCCACATTGACATTGTGAAACCCTAATAAAATGGATTATTAGATGATTAGGGTTCCATTAAGAAAACGATTTAGAATCATTGTTCTAATAATTGTTTTGCTATATCAGTGATCCACCCGTAGTTTAGCTTGTGACGATCTTCATTGCTCGTCAACCCCGGTATCAGGCAAGTGAAACTCGCACCTCTTAATTTGGGCCATGTCTTAGGCCATTTCCCCTTGCTTTAGCGTAAAAGAGACTAAACGGTGAAAGGATAGCCGTCTAGACGCCATTGACCTAGCTTGACAACGAAGCTTGGTCCGTCACCTTCATCATGTTGGTATGTCATGTTTAAATTCAATTAACTGTACGCAAATATCTGTTCATGGCACTGCATAATGATTAGTCATCGTGATTGTGTAGCACACGCTACAATACTTATATTCCTGGCTCGTGTTCCAGAAGCGAGCCCTGTAGTTGGAAACCCCAACGCTCGACACATATGGGTGGGGTAAGAGATATGCGGCCACCTGAGCCCCGAGTTGGCCTGATCCGCCACTCTGGCCAGCAGGCGAAATCTCTAGTGCACAAGTGATTAATAGTGATAGAGATAAGCGGCCTAAGCCACGAGCTGGCCAGCAGGTGGACTCTCTATGCACTAAGTGATAAACAGTGATAAGTGATAAGTGATTAGTGAATTGGTAGCTTTCGCTACATCGTGAGTGCGTGATATTCTATTTTTTTAAACTGCTGCATCAAACTAAACTGTCATGTCATTGTTTAATATTATAAGTGCTAGGTTGTTAGTTACTTTCAGTTTCCTTGCCCAAGTCTTTTAGACTTGCTGACATGTGCCCCTTTTCTCTTTTGGGTGACACATGTTAGACCCCGAGCCAGAGTTACTTGCTGAGGGTGAGGTGTTTGCGGACGCCGAGCTTGCGCCCGTGTTGGACGAGGACTTCGTAGACACTGGAGATCAGTCTTAGTGTCTACGTCTAGTTTTGTTAGATTGCTTAGGTTGTCGGTGCGTGGCACCTAGTTTGATACTCTGTTGTGTTTGAGTTTTGTTTGGCCTTGTTCTGGGCCTTTAGACTCTTTCTTTTAGCCTGGTGGTTTTTCTGTGATGTTGAATATTTTGTGGACAAACTGTGGGATTGGTATTTCATATCCGTCTCATCTTATTATTATTATTATTGTTGTTTCGTTTGCAATTACAGGGACCTGCTTATACTAAATTTACGCTTATCAGGCGTGCAGCTTCACAGCTCCACGCTTGAGCGGACCTTCTCACGTCTCGCCTCCATTTTAGGGAAGCGGGGCGTGACAATATCTCATTGGACCCAACTATCAAATTTGGTGTGTAAAGATGAATGCTTATATTCAATCCATTGACGATGATTATTGGAAGCTTGTGGAGAATCCCCTTCGTGCACCTACCACTTCCGAACATGAATGGACAAATGAGCAAAAAGAATTGGTGGAGAAACATCAAGAGGTAATGGATATCTTGCTTGAGTATTTATCTTATAACATTCTTATGCGTGTGTCCAAGGCAACAACGGCATATCAAATATGGCACATGCTAGCGGAGCAAGAAGAGTCCACCTCGGAGTGTTCTTCCTCCAATGATGAAAGGGATTCACTCATGTGTTTGATGGCACGAGAGGATGCCACTAAGGGTAACTCTAGGGACGAATCAAGCGATTCAAGTGAAAGTGATAGCGACGATGAAGAGGTAACAAAGGATGATCTTGGAATTGTATTTTGTCAATTATTTGATAAACATCAAAAGCTTATACAAAAATATTGTGATGCTAAGAATAAGATTGCTAGTCTCACTAACACATCTACATGTAGCACCTCAAACAATGACACCATTGTTGAGACACTCGCTATTGAGACAGCAAGTTTGCTTACTCAAAATGGCATGTTGAGAAAAGAGGTGGAGTCCCTCAAATCTCAACTTGATTGTGTTTTCATTGTGGATAGTAACGATCTTGAGATTGAAAATCTTCAATCTCAAAACACTAGTTTGGGCATTGAGAATGAGGATCTCAAATCTCAAGTGCACGAGCTCACCACTCATGCATCCACCTTGAATGCCACTATTTCTTCAATTTCGAAGAAATATGAGCTCATGTCCTCCAATGTTGAGAGACTCAATAAGGGGAAGGACAATTTGGATGATTTGCTAAAGGATCAACTACCGGCAAACCATCGTGTTGGCCCTAGTTATTCTAAGGCAAGTGCATCCAATGCACGCACCTCTTATAGTGAAGTAACTGTAGATTTTGTGAGGCCATCCTCCGGTGCATCCACGAGTGATGCCTATAACAACTTGTGTAGTTCTACTAGTAAGGAAACCACCACTCCTATTCCTCCCTCCTTTGCAAAGAAACCCACCAAGGGTGGACATCAAAGGAAGGGACATGCTTTCATGTACACCAATACACGTAGGAATGCCTCCACTCCTAACATTCCTACAAATGATGGTTTTTATGTTTCACACCCACGAGCACGTGCAAACACTCATTTGAGACATTCTCATGAACGTACTCATGCTCATGCACCTTCACATGCTTATGATCACACATCACATCCACATATGCATGCTTATTCTCATGATCATCCTCATGCATACACACCTCATATTCATCCACATATGTATGCCACACCACACCATGGACCATATGCCCATCATCATACTTTAGCACAACCCAATGTTCCATACACACATCCTCATGCTCTTGCTAGATCTCATGTTCCTAGGCCACATGCACCACGTAGAGATCAACCTTTTGTGCATGCAACCACTAGGAAGAGGATACCCAAATCTTACACTATTTGGGGTCCTAAGAACACTAGCATTCATGCTAATGATATGTATGTGCAATCTTATATTAATGATATTATTCTAAATGATGATTATGTTGGGAAATCACGGTCCTCTTGGACTTGGTTTCTAAAGGGTTAGTTTCCGTTGACCCTTCATTGCTTAGTACCATACGTTCATATTCATTTTATGGGTACCAAAGCATTTGTGTTAAGCATTGATTTACTCTTTTGTTTGCATTTTGGTCTTAGATGCTCATGTTTGTTAGGAACGTAAATTCATATTGAATTTGATTTCCATTGCATGTTTATTTGTAAATCATTGTGTTTATGATTTTCATGTCTAAAATATTTAATATGTTTATGCAACACATGCTTTGGTTCATACTTACGTTTTGTTGCATGTGATGCATGTCATGCTTTTGGATTAATATACATATTTACTTTTGGTACATTTGGTACATGCATGTATATGGTTATATATTTATCTAGTAACATGATTACATGTTTCATTAATATTGTGTATGATTACATTAGGATATGAGTTACTATAATTTGAATTTAGTTTGTTAAACTTGTTGCCTAACCCATATGATCCAAAAAGGTTTTTGGATACCAAAATTATGTTTTCTAGGTTCAATCCACATTGGGATACCAACTCTACCAACTCCTTGATTTGCAAAGACTTTCATTCAAATGGAGTTGATGATGCTTAAGTGATGCACCAAAGTAGGGGGAGCTTAATGTAGTAAGTATATTCTTACATTTGGTATCCATGTATGTTGGATGCATGTAGATGTCACTTTGTGTTTGAGACTATCTCATGCATATCCTATGTTTGCATATTGTGTGTCATGTATGTCATTCATGTCTATGTATTTCACGTGTGTCAAATTCTTGACTAATGTGCATTGTGTATTCATAATCATTACTCATATGTTTATTCGAGGATTATTTATAACATGCGGCTTAAAAAAATTTCATGTTAGAACTAATGCTCATTTGCATGTTTCACACACGGGACACACTTATATTTATGTTCCACTTCACAAGCGTGCATCCCAACTTCCTACTCATGCCACTACACAACCTCTACTTAAGAATCCCAAATCACTATCTTTTGGATTCCTAAGAATGTTTCTAGGCATGGTATGAACACACATATAGAATCGTATATTAGGAATGACATATTCTCATGCGACTTTATATAAAAATCAAACTCTGTCTTTATTTGATGGGTTATTTAGTACCGACCCCCTGTGTTTTTTACGAAATTAGCAACACCCCCCTATGGTTTCAATAATTAGTAAGACCCCCCTATGGCACCCAATTTTGGACCCCACTCCCCCGGTTTAGGGGGGTCTTCCTATAGGCGGGGGAGTCCAAATTGGATACAATAGGGGGGGTCTTACTAATTATTGAAACCATAGGGGGGTGTTGCTAATTTCGTAGAAAACACAGGGGGTCGGTACTAAATAACCCTTATTTGATTTCCACCTTGCTTACTCACTCATATTGCACTTCATTGCTTGGGTACCATGCTTGTATGATTACTTTTTGTACCCATATTTATGTGAGTCAACTACTCCCAAGTTTGCTTAGTTTGTATGATTGTGTGGGAGTATGACATGTTTTGATTGCTATAATGTTATGTTCATCTATATGTCATTGCATTTCATTCGTATTATGTTTGTGCATATAGATTAGTTGATTTCTCTAACCATTGGTGATTTATTATCAATTTGCACCTTCCTATCTTGTTGATATGCCAAAGGGAAATAGAAATTTGGTTTTGAAAATTAATACTTTATGCTTTTCATGCACACTCTTTGTGGTATTACTTTTCATGCCTTCCATCAATATGTGTTGTGCCGTGAATGTTTATTTTGTGCACATGTGCATATTGAACGGGGAATCTTTCTTGCACACACTATTGTATTAGATGTGTGTATTCATAATGATGATTGCTTGTATAATGTATTGTGACTAAATCATATGCATAGGAATTATTAGTCTAGGTGTTTCTAACTCCTAATGATTGAGAATTGTTAATTCCTGATATGTATGATTTTCATGATCATAATAACTCATATTAATGCATGTCATGCATTTCTATTGATGAGTGGTATTTACAATTGGTAAATGATTGGTTATTGAACTACTTGATTTTGTTCCTTAACCTATTGGATCAAAAAAGTTTTTGGATACCACCAATTGTTGAATTGTTAGATTGTTGTGCAAGATGCCTACCCTACACTCTCCTTGGTTTACAAATGATAGATCAATTCAAAGGAAAGGATGGTGCATTGGAGATGCACACATATAGGGAGAGCTAAATGGTTGTAAGTATGTGTATTGTACAATTGGTATTTTAATATATTAGTTCTGACTACTATGTTTACAATTGGTATTTTAATATATTCGATTTATGTAATATAGCATACTTCTTCATTAGCTCATTCTTCTCACACCCTCATGAAGATTGTTTGTTTATGTGACTACCTTGTTCATGTATGTCATATATGTCTTATTACGACTCATGTACCATGGTAGCTATAAGATTCATATAATGAATTGGTTAGTTGCATATTGATGTTCATATCTTTTTCATGCCATGAATAAGATTAATGATTTAGGATCTTTATGCATATTTGTTCATTGTATCAACACACATCTCATACTTTTCTTATAGTTTGTATGATTATCTTTATGAGACATATTGATATGATTTGGGGTGATCAATGTATGTTACTTGTCATTTAAATTACTTCATGACTGATGTTTAGCTATAATTTTATTCAAGAGATCTTTCATGTCTATAGCTAAATCTTTCATGTATGATATTTTCACAAGTGACATAACACTCATTCATATTAGTTAGTGATCTTCAAACTATATTTCTCACTATGTCTTCTCTCATCTCATGCTCATATTTTATGCTATTTTTATGAGATGTTAGAGATAACTTGTGCTATACACGATCATATAAGCTTTATATTGTGTTTGATGATATGTATATTCTGTCATAGATATTCTTCTATGAATATATCTTGATGCACGTTGACTTCTTTGATGCTACCTCCGATTATATTATGCTTACACAAGCTTTTTATTCTATTCGCACAATTTGTATGCATTCATGCGATGTTCATGATAACTTTATTCGTTTATGTCCTACCTTGTGACTTTGAACGTAGACTATCTTCATGCCTTTGCTCAAAAGATGTTTTGTCACATTATGCCTCATGTTGTATCCTTTGTGATAATTGAGCTAGGATGAGATCATGTCTCTATTTGTTCACTTGGTTTCCTTCTCAAGTGATGTCATGATCTTCACATTATTTGCCTGATTTGCATATTTTGTTAGACTACAATTGGTATCATCTTTACAATTGGTAGACTATTTATATTTGTAACGGCCGGTACTCACTATTCGTTATACGGCTGTGCATATAGCAATTTCGGGCACCTGATTGGTTTTGTTGCTTTTTATGTGAGTCGTGTTGTTGAGTCGATAGGACCGTAGCACCTTGGTTGCATCTTTAGCAAGCCACCTCCGACGTGTGCCAAACTTGGAAATTACTGTCGCCTTGGACCCCATATCCTTTATACGCTTTACGTGCATGTAGTCTTGTTCGTGCACGTATTTATTTTGGACCTTGTCTGTATCCGAACCCTATAGTGTAATATGTCGTTGTAACCCTCTCTGAGAGTATTAAAATTGTGGTATTAATTTGGAACGTCATTTCACGGGTCGTTCTCCCCACGATTTGACCTTATTTGAAGAGACGTCGCGATGTTCGTTTTTGTCATGCGGCCTTTCTTTTTTTAATTTCGTTTCTCGTCGTCGAAATTGTGATCTGCCTTCTTTGTCTTCTTTCTCTCATCGACCCGGTCACCCCAGTATTTATTTCACAATTTTTGAGCTTCGTTTGACCTACTTTTACTTTTTGGCCCAACCCATTGCATTTTTAGCACTAAGTTTCATTGTATTATATCCCTAATAATTGTTTAATAATAAATTACATCAGACTTTTGACTTAGTCTTATTTTTCCCTCTTGGAACATTCATTCCACGCAGGAGAGAGGGAGTGAGTGTGAGTTCCTCTTTTAAAATTGTTAATAACAAATCCTTAACCAATAAAACCCTAGACCAAGTCCTAGACCCACTACCCCATCTCTAGCCCCACTACCCACGTGATCAGCCCACCCCTATGAAAAAATAACCTAGGTTACACTATTTTTTTCACAGCAATACAACATCGCGCCGCCCCTACTCACGCAAAACACAACAACACACCCCGCCGGCCTCCTTCTTCGTTTCTCCGGCCAAACTCGCCGCCGACCAAGCCTCTCTCATCCCCGACCACCCTCCTCCCTCCCACGTCGCCGCATGCCGCCGTGGGTCGCCGTGACCCGCCGCAGAAAGCCCCCAGGCCGCTGTAATCCGCAGCAGCTCGCGGCAGCCGCTGCAGCGGCCGCCACCGCCGCTGCGCCATCGCACACTCCCCCTCCGCCGTGCCTCCTCCCTCCTTGCCGCCGTGGGCCACCGCTAGCGTCGCTGAGCCGCCGCAAAACCGCCCAGGCGCCATTATTCTCGCGCAGCAGGCCGCAGATCGCCGCTGCCGCCGTTCCGGCGCCACTGCCGCCGTGAGCCCTCCGCCATCGACCCTCTTGGCGCTGGGCATTTTGCCGAAACGAAGAAAAGCCAAATAAAATACGTGCACGATAAAGCACGTGCACGTAGAAAATCCATAAGGTCGGAAAGCGACCGTTATAGACGATATGGCTTATGAGGTTGATGGATAACATGAGAGTCTACCAGAAGAAGTATGATCTCCATTGTGACAGCCAAAGTACGGTGCACTTAGCAAAGAATTAGGTTTTCCACGCACGTATCAAGCATACCGATGTGAGGTACCACTTTGACCGAGACTATCATGTGGGAGAAGAAGAAGATGACATCAATTTACTGAACATCGGAACAGAAGACAACCTTGTGGACATGTTGACTAAGGTTGTTTCTGGAGCTAAGTTAAGCACGGATTGGACTTGCTCAATGTTATTTCGATGTGATGTCTATTGTGGTTCTAGTTGGGATATTGAGGCTCGTTGGAGCCTGGTGATTCCCGATGGGGGCATTGAGCTCTTTGGAGCAAGATGAAGGAAATATAAGGTGACTTTTACCGAGATGGTGCATTGAAGGTCGATTGTGTATATATAGGCTTAAATCTCGTCAAAATGGAGATTTATGAAAGTTGGCTCGATTGAGGTGTTGTAGAAGTTTTGAAGATGCGCAAACGAGCGATATATCGTGTGCCGAGTTAGCTCTCTTGTGATGTGGATCACATTTCTGGCTTTACATAAGTCAGATATGGGGATTCCAAGCTAATGGACTTCTACAGGCATGGATTCTCAGGTCGGAGGATCGGCGGCTCATAGCTCGGCAACTCTACTGTCCGAGCTTTGGATAGCTCGGCACGGCACTTCCTTAGCTCGGCCTTCAATAGGGAGTTCGACAACACGGAAGGTCCGACCATAGGATGAAATGTCCAATCTGAAGTATAGTTGTGATTGGATTAGAACTCTGTTTGAGTCGCAATTCTAGTCAAATAGGAATTCCTCTTCTATTAGAACACCTATTGTGTCCTAGGCTATATAAGAGGTGTTTAGACGAGGGTTTCAGAAGAGTAGAAGGTTGAGAGATCAATTATTATTGCGAGTTGTGAGCCAACTTTGAAAAATCATGTTGAGAGCTTTTGAGAGATCTTGAGTGCTTCTTCCTCGTTGGTGGAGGTAGAAGATGTGTATTTGGTCTATCTTTGATTCTTTAGTAATAAAGCCCATTGGTGTTTCTCAGGCCGGTCCACCGCAAGTTGCAATCTTTCTCTATGCTTGGTTGTGGTCCGCTTGTCTTCTTCTCTCACCGCTATCGCCGACGATCCTAGTATTCTGCCGGCACACAACAACTTAGGTACGTCAAAATACGTAATCATGGTTGTTCTGCTAGATGTATGTTAATTTGGTTCTGCGATGTTGGCAAATAGTTCTCAATTTCTTCAAGACTGATGGAGTCTGGGAGAAAAATTCTTGAACACTAGCAAGGGATGTCAATGTTTGTTCAGACATCAAGTTCATGCTAGCGCAATTCAGCAAACATGGAAATTGGTTTGAATGTGTTAGTGAAGCAGGAAGTTCATCCTATTACAATTGATTTGATTTCCGTTCCTATTTATTGCCGCCCTTTGGGCACCGAGGAGCTCATCATTTCATGGCATCCACAAAGCTGTTGAGATTCTCAGAGGAAGACCCTCCGACGTCGATGCTCTCCCTGGCCATTTGCCTCAACGCCAGCGCCCGTGCCCTGAACTCCCCGGCGCCCACCAACCCTTCCACCTTTGACTTGATCTGGCTCCGAGCAACGATGCCACTCTCGTCGGGGCTCATCCTCAAGCCAGTCCTCCAGACGTCGCAAATGTAGCTTTCGTTCAGGAATTGGTCCGCAAAGTAGGGCCAGCAGAGGAAGGGAACCCCATTCGTCACCCCCTCCATGGTCGAGTTCCAGCCGCAGTGCGACACGAAGCAAGCTATGGACGGATGGGCCAGCACCTTCTGCTGAGGAGACCAGCCCACCATCTTTCCCCGCGCCGCGACTCTCTCTCTGAAACCATGCGGGTGTGCGTCATGCGACTCATCAGTGAGGTCCGGCCTCACAACCCATAGGAAAGGCCGGCCGCAGAGCTCTAGCCCGAGAGCAAGCTCCTGGAACTGCCGCCGATCGAAGATCGTGAAGCTCCCAAATGCGACGTAGACGACCGAGCCGGCCGGTTGCCCGTCGAGCCAGTTCATGCAGGTCGAGTCCTCTGCCCAGAAATGCCCGACGACTGGCTTGCCCGATCGCTGGCCGGTGAGCAGCGGCCCCACAGGGAGTACTTTCGGAATGAAGGAGAACGCCGGCCGCTCGATTTCGTAGAAGGAATTGCAGATGATGAACTCGGCAATGTCGGCTGATTGGTTGTTTTTGTCTATGATGCTGAACAGCGTCCCTCGTGTTTTGGAATCCCCGATGCAGTTCCAGACGAGGTGGGCCGTGTTCATGGCTGGCATCCCTGGGCTCAAGCTTATCGTCTCCTGTCTCCTCACCGTTCCTGTCGATGAAAATTCAGAATATTATAGAGATAATTGATAGGAGTGGTAATCATAATTGCTTACCATCATCGTCAATGATTCCATCCTCGATCAGCTTTGGAACGCCGAGGATTGTGGCGAGCAGCGCTGCACTTGCTGGCCAGAACCCAGCCGATCGGAGTCCCAGCTTGCGTGCAACTTGGAAAGCCCATGCCATGCTTTGATCAGCAATGAAGCAGGTAATCTTCTCTCCTGCAATATTATTAGTGTTTCTCATCAGCTCCTCCAGGTTCCCAGGCATGGAGTGTAGGATGGCTTCGGTCAGCCTCCCTATGTCGTTACGGTCTTCCCCGGGGCGCAATCCGTCTGGGATCGTAACCAGGCGTATGCGGCCCGTTCCGTCGCCGCCCTTCTTCGTCGTGAGGGCGGCGATGACTCGGTCGTGGTTGAACTCGGTGTTGATGAATGTGATTCTGAAGCCGCGGTCGACGAGGCAGTGGGCAAGCTCCATGAGGGGGATGACATGGCCCTGTGCCGGGTATGGCAACATGAGAGCGTGGGGTGAGTCCATTGTAGTTGTGTATGCCCAACTGCATCGATCTACCGCTGCTATTTATATTGGCCTAACGCTGCAAGCCTCTGTCGACTTGTATGTTGGAGTTTACGAATCTTTCCCCCTGCATCGTGTTAATTTTCTGTGATTTCGATGTGCCAATGTGAATTTTTTTGGTGTTTAGTCAGTGTTTCATGCTGGTGGGCCTTGTTGAGTCATACATTTTTGACCTTTTGCAGTCGTATCTTAAACCCTCGACTATGGATTCCTGCTGGACAACGACGACACATTTGGCCTGCACATTAAGATTCATTATTCCCCCACCCTGGAAATGAAGACTTACTGGTACATTCAAGCTCTACATTAGGCCTGCAGATCATATATTCATTTCTTCTGACTTCTAATTTCATGTGCGCGTAAGCTAAATCCAGGTTCTTCGAATTTCGCTGGCTCTGACAATTTGATTACTGGATTGTTCTGTGCAGGCCAATACAGGTTAACATCAGCAAAATGATGGCAGCCTGCATTATCAACGATGAGAAGAGGCAGATGTATCGAATTTTTGCTTGAAGTTTTCAACGGCGGATATATAGCCGTTGAAGCTTATACTTCAAACTTCCCTGAATTTTCTGCTATCATCAAGCTTCAAACTTCCCTGAATTTTCTGCTATCATCAAGCTTCAAACTTCCCTGAATTTTCTGCTATCATCAAGCGCATGATAGTATAAGGCGCCTAATTCTAGCCGCTTTAAGCATGTGTCAGAAAACAGACATACCAGACGACTGACTCTCTATGAGCAGGAGCCTAGCTAGGTATCAGGCGCCTGACTCTCTATGAGCAGGCGACTGACTGGGTGCCTGCAGATGCCTGACTGAGTGACATATTATATAATTTTCCACAACTCTCCGGAATTCTGCAGTCTGAGCCAATCGACTTGCTCAAGCGTCTGACTGCACTGGATCAGACGACTGACGGTGTAAGTTGCAGCTGGTGCGGAATTTGATCTGGGTCGTTGATTTGATAGTTAATCTACTCGAACTCTCACGACTCCACACGACTCTAGAGGCTATTTAAACCACTCTTAGTATTTTTTTGAAAGAAGAGAAGAGAAGAAGCACATCAGCTAGTCATCATCAAAGTTCTTCTTCTTCGCACGTCTTGGAGGTTGGGTGCATGATTTAGCAAGTGAATCTCATTGTAATCTTCGTTTAGGAATCTTTCCTTTTGGGTTGAGAGATCGTTTATGAGAGCACTGTGGTTTCTTCTCGTGTAAAGAGTTTGAACTCCAAGTTGGGAGTTGTTTGGTGCTCTCATGTGTTGAAGAAGATTGAAGGAGCCGGGTGAATTTTCTCTGATAATATTAGTTGAAACTGTCATCGGGAAGCTGGAGTAGGTAGGGATGGCAATTTTCGGCCCGGCACGATAGTACAGCATGTGCACTGTACAATAAGACTATGCTTGTGCCGGTAATTTTGGCATGAATTCCCTATCGAGCTGGGCCGGCAAGGCACGACTCATTTTGGGCCGGGCCCAGGCCAAACTATTTGGCCCATTGGGCGGCACGCCACGGCACGTGATCTATTTGAGTTTACTTAATTCAAACAAAGTAGCTCGATTTACAAAACAAAGTAGCTCGATCATAAACCAATCTTTGAACCATACAATTATCTTAAAACAAAATAGCTCGATTCAAACTTGCAAACAAAAAAATAAGCTAGATGGACATCTTGTGGATAGCTTGAATTTATATTCTGAAAATTCATTACACGAGAATTTACTTCAAGAAAAAAGCTGAACTATCACTTTACTCTAGAATGTGCATGTAGTTTGCATTCTAAATTAAATTCTATTAGCATTTAAAGATACATCATTAACAGAGGGGTGTGAAAATCTAATAAACAACAGAGCCCAATAATTCTTTCAATCCTATTGGACCGGGCCGGACGGCCCGAATTTTTATCGGACCGTGCCTGGGCCGCACCGGAATGGCCTGAAGTCATAGTGGGCCGGGCCAGCCCAATCCTTTAAGAAAAACGGACTGGGCCGGCCTACCCCGATAAGACCAGGCCGGCCCGAATTGCCACCCTAAACGTACGTAGGCACTGTTAGCGGGCCGAACCAGTGTAAACTATGTGCCATTCTGTGCATGATTTGTTGCATTCTTGATTAGTTGCTTGTATATTTGTTTTAGTTGGTTGGGTATCTACTACTATTGATCGTGACATAGCGATTTGCTAGGTCTCACGTCTCGATCTTACATTGCTTTTATCTTTGCTTTTATCATCAGCCCCTTGCGTCCTCTGCCCTCTATCTGATCACCTCGTCTCATACGGCCTTTGCCTTCTGTATCACTTTCTCAGCCCCCTGCAGCATCTCCAATCCCTACATCTTGCACTCTGTGGCCATCCAATACCGCCATATCCTCTCATTCGATCTTTCTTTCGACCACTCCAAACTCAAAGTCACACCTTGAGTTTGAGGGAGGTGTTAAGATAATTATTATTATGTCTAGAAAATTGTAGTGTATCATTTGGGTTCTTGTGTTATCCCCTAGTTTAGTGGGTTGTCTCTTGGTGCAGTGTGCAAGTGTCTCTTGGGCTCTTGTGCCCAATCATTATTGAGTATTGGTGTTTCATACTGTAACGCCCCGCTCCCCAGGATACCCTAAGCAGCGAGTGTTACGGAGGAAAATACCAAATACAAACACAAACAGGTCTATTGCGCACTGTTGGGATAGTACCTGTAGCATTCCAGACAACACAGAAGCACAAAGAGAACCAACAACAACAACACTGAAATATATCTTTGTGTACAAGCTATCCATATACAACATCCTTAGACAATCTCATATACACCAAAAACCTCATCTTACCAAAGTACAAAAACATACACCCAAACCACTTACACACTCGCACAAAACCTGCAACTCCAACTAACTGAACTAATGGGTCTCCAACTCCAAGATCCAACACCTGAAAAGTCAACGGGGGCACGTTAACGCGTGACCTAGTAGGAATCGTCCATCTCCATATAGTATATTATTTAATGCATGATGACATGTAATTCGATGACATATTATCCATGATGCAAGGCAAGCAACAATAAGTGGCATGTCATAATATTATGAAATGAAACATAAGAGAGATCATAAGGCTACAATAGGTGGCATGGCATTGCATATTACAAAGTAACATAAAAGTAGACATGAAAACATTGGTGTACCATGGCAACTACAAGAGTGACATTTTGCATTAAGGCACAAGGTGAGACATGCCATAAAGAAAAGAACTACAACAAGCTAACATTTCATAAATTTCTTTAAATGATTACAACCAACATTAAGGCATGGGAAGGGGACTTTAATGTCATACATATATGGAGCATGTGGTCATCATGGCATGGCTTTATTTTGGGTCTTTCTTTTCATTTCATAACTCTCAAATAAGGGTCATGCACCTTGTGCCATGCCCATCACCATAACCACATCATACCAACATAACAACACCTCCCTATAAATCCATGCCATAGGTGCCATCACTCTCCAAGTATGCATGGCAATAGAATCCCCCTTCCATGTTACATAATTCAAAAGCCCAAGCCCATAATTTTACATTCTTGCAACATTTCCCATTACCATCTTTTCTCATTTCAACACTTAAAACTTTACAACCACAACATTACTCCCGTGGTTCTCATTTCAATACATAATATTTTCCAACCATAACCTTTCACCCATAGTCAAAATATGCAAGCATTTCTCTTTTTCATACTTGACTTCAAATAAGCATCACTACAAACACATGGTGGGCAAAATGACAAGTCATTTATTCAATTGAAACAACATGGATTTCATAGCAAGATAACAACGTTGTAGTATGTTGAATAATTTCATAACATGAAGAGGAATGCATAATCATCATTAAAGTTAATCTCTTTAGCTATAAATCAACATGACAACAACATGAGACTAGTAGCAAGATGACATCTTTTAGTGGGATGATTAATTCCATGACATGAAAAGAATTGCTAGCTCATAATTAATTTACATAACATGCTTTCATAATTCAATTAAAAAGAAATGCATGTTCCAAATCAAAGATAGTCTTTTTTAAGCATGCGTAAATGAAATTGAATAATAAACTAAATAGAGAGAGATTCCTACCAAATAAAGAGGCCCCTTCATTGTCTTTAAATCCTCCCAAGTTGATTCTCCGGGGGATTCTTGTTGCCACATGACCCTGACCAAATTAATAGCCTTCTTCCTCAATATCAACAACAATAACAATAATAACATGCTAATACTAATAATAAGAACAACATCAACAACAATTCCATTCTTTAATACTAATAACAACAAGAATAATAATAATCTCTTTAGCACATAAGAAAATAATTATCATGAAAATACCATTTTACTATACACATCCACCAACCAAACATCACTAAGCACACTAATAACACTAATAACACTCACTGCATCACATCCAATACATCCATTCGTATTCACGTATACATCCACGTCATGATATATTCAACCATATAGCCATCTACATGGGAAATTATTATGCACACAACAGAATTACTATACACACTACGAAGGCACACAAGCAAGCATTCACTACATATCAAACAAAAATACATACATAACTGTATATGGCACTAAGGCCATTACACATACCAATATTATTCTGATGATAATCACAACATTATGTTGTTGCTAATGTCTCTCTTGTTTTAGTCTCATGTTTATCAAATGAAGAATATCACTCTTGGAGACTAAATGCTTGGTGCAAGGAAGGAAATCAAGTGGAGCAATGCCAAAGCTTGCACATGTGGTGCCAAAGCTTGGATATAATGGAGGAGTATCAAGGCATCAATGATTGAAGCCATAGACTCTAAGGAAAGTAATGTAATCCATGTAATATTTCATTTATTGCTTTTCTCTTTTTGAGTCTAGATTTAATGTAATGCCTTGATAGATGGATTAACTCATTCATGCATATGCATTTTCCATCTTAGTAAGCCTTAGGATTATCATAGAAATCATTCCAAAAGGTTCATCTTGCCTTAAAATCAAACTGGAGTTTTTGGCTCTCCATCAGTCGACTGATGAAGGCATGACATGCGACTGGGTGATTCCAGGCGCCTGCACAGTCTTCTACAGCCGACTGGTATGCACAGCTCAAGTCAACTTATTTCTTGACTCTTCTTGAGCTTTTTGCCTCATTCGACTGAAGTTCATTTTGCAGTCACCTGTCTTCAAACGGGCACCTGGGAATTGATCTACAGTTGTCTATGCGCAACTAGCATTTTCTGGACTTCATCCCAATTTGCAAGTCAGTTGACTGATGAAGTATTTACAGTCGCATATCTATTTACAGTCGCCTATGAAATAGTCATCTATCGTCTGAAGGCGATAGTGCGAAAGTTGAATTTTCCAACTCCATTTTCATCCGAAGTGACAGTCGCCTGCTGAAGGATATTCAGCCACCTGCTCATTGTACATGCACTTGTGTAGTCTTCTACAGTCGCCTGTCCTGACTCAGATTATAACTGTTGGGATTTTTATAGCCGTTAACTAGTCGACTGTCAGTTGTTCATCAGTCGACTGTCTGTGCTATAAACTGCCAAAATCTAGCCGTTGCAGATTACATTATTTGGGCTTTTTACTTGGGTTTGAGTGTTTCTTTTGGCATCTTATAAATAGGAGAGGGCTGCGTTCATTGGAACTTCTTGGAACTATTGAAGATCATTTGAGAATCATTAAGCCACTCGCAAACTCTCTTATTTCCCTCTTGGAGCTCATATTCCTCTTCATGCATTGAAGACAAGCTCAAGGGAAATCAACCAAGTGCATTCAAGCTAAATCTCAAGCACTTGGTCATCATCTTCCATGCATTCATCTTCATATGAGTAAGTTCATCTTAAGGCATAGGAAAGATTTTATTTGTTTCATTTGTTTTCGTGAAACCCTAATTCTCTTTGTGTGAATTAGATACTCTCTTTGTGGGAGTTGGTTACTCTCTTTGTGTGAGTTACTCTCTTTGTGAGAGTTTGGTGTCCTAGTGTAGAATTAACTATAATTCTCTGTGTGGAAGTTAGTAATTCTCTGTGTGGGAGTTTGACCCTTGTGTAGGGTTGGTTGGGTTCTTGTGTAGGACAAAATCCTCTGTGTGAGGTATCTCTGCGTGAGATTGTATTCACTTCTCTTTATGTGAATTATAGTGGATATTGGTGTGGCTGGACATACCCAAGTTTAGGGAACCAGTGTAATATCTTGTATTTGCGTTTAGATTGATTGTGTTGATTAATTCCTCTTGCATTTACCATTTCACATTTGCAAGTTAAATTTTAATTGCATAATTTATTGCCATAACTCTATGCACCCCCCCTCTAGAGTGTTTGTTGTTAGTATTGCAAAGGTAAGACGATCCCTACAATTGGTATCAGAGCGAGGTTATAGCATACAACAATGACGGCATTCAACGCTATATCCGCATCTTATGAAGAAGGTCTATCAATAGTACGACCCCTGCTCTTTAATGGAACCAACTACCCAAGTTGGACGATCAAGATGATATCTACTTGGAGGTCAAGACTTATGGGACATTACAGAGTTGCCATTTGAGAAGCATTCTACACCCACGGCTTCAAGGACAAAAGCAGAAAAGGACTCAATCAAATTCAATGCGAGGGATATGAATGCATTCCATTGCACCCTTACTTTAAATGAATTCAACCACATTTCCATGTGTAAAACGGCCAACGAAATTTGGCATACATTGGAGATTTCTCATAAAGGGATTTCGAAGGTAAAGAAATCTAAACAATGCGTATTTAGATCTAAATATGAGTTGTTTAAGATGTAGGAAGAAAACATCTCGGATATGTTCACATGGTTCACAGAAATCGTGAACGCTTTGGAAGGACATGTGAAGGTGATTACCCAAAAGGATCGAGTGGAGAAGATCCTTGACTCGCTTACATCTCAATGGAAGTCAAAGGCCAACGGAATTTTGGAGTCAAATGACATTTCCAAATACACCGTTGAGGAGTGCATTGGAAATCTCGTGGCATATGAAGTGAAGCTTCAACATAAGAAAGAGATTCAACCAACAAAGCCCGAGAAGCCAGAGAAGCAAAAGAGGATTGCATTCTATGCCGAGAAGGAGCCAATCGTGTGGAGAAAGAAATTCCATCGAGAAGCCTCGAGTGAAGATGATGGAGAAGACAATGCTAGCAATGATGATTTCATCGAGCTTGCCAAGCAATTCAAGGCATTTCTCACGGGCAAGCAAGGTAAATCTTTGTCAAAGTTTGCCTCCAATTCTAACAAGATTCCTACTTGTTACACGTGTAGTGGTAAAGGTCATCGCTCTACCGAATGCCCTTCCAAACCCTCCAATGATAACTACAAAGGGAAAGAGAAGAAGCATTGGAAAGGCAAGTCCAAATTCAAGAACCAAAAGAAGGGACTTGTCGGCACATTCGATGACTCAGATAAGGACTTATCAAGTGACGAAGAAGATGAAGACAAGGAGCAAGCCCAGAAGTGCTTCATGGCAAAAGTGGAAGAGACTTTGTCACGCCCCGCTTCCCAAAATGGACGGAGGCGAAGCGTGACAAGGCCCGCTTAGGCCAGAGCTTGAGAAGCTCGGACCCAATAAGCGTCTGTATGGGTACCATTTTAAACGATTTCCAGGTTCTTGCATTATTATAGTTCGAAACAACAGAAAGTACGGAAAGGAAGTTGCATTCATTAAATAGAGATATAATATCCAACAAGTACAAAGTCTAAAAGAAAGCCTAAGCATGGCAACAACCTAGCTAAAAGCAAACTAAAAGTAGTAACCTCTGAAAGTGGCGACTAAAAGACCTCAAGGTCTGGTCCTTGTCAGGTACGTACTCTGATGACGATGTCCTCGGCTCCACGTACTCCAGCGAGTCTGCCTCGTCCACGATCTCTGGCAGAACACCTGACGTACAACACCAAAAGAAGGAACTGTACGTCAGGTCAGGTCTACAAAAAGGATTAGACCAAACTGCAAGTGTACTGAACTATTAAACAATGTTTTACTGGTTGATTAGCATGCTGAGGTTACAACAAGGTAGCAAAAGAAGTACGTAGCAGGAAAGTAAATTGTAGCAGGCAGTAGCCGTAGCGTGTGCTACCGACTACGGGACTAACCTAAAGGTGTCAGGACAAGACGAAGACAGACAAGACAGGTAAGACACGACACGACACGACACGGCACGACACGACACGACACGAAGGGTTCACGCCTTACGGGTTGAGGGGGATCAGACCCTCTCCCCGTGCGCACGCTCAACCCTACCCCAAAACCCCAGAACTCAGGACAGGAAGCACGGAGATCACTTTCGTAAGGAAAGCACCTGAAACGCCCGTAGGCTTTTTGTATCACGGAGATCACTTCCACTCGGGAAGCATTTGAAACGCCCGAAGGCTTTTTGTAACACGGAGATCACTCCCGCAAGGAGAGCATCTGAAACGCCCGCAGGCTTTTTGTAACACGGAGATCACTCCCGCAAGGAGAGCATCTGAAACGCCCGAAGGCTTTTTGTAACACGGAGATCACTCCCGCAAGGAGAGCATCTGAAACGCCCGAAGGCTTTTTGTAACACAGTGACAAGACACGACCAGTGTGGATAACAGTGACAAGACACGACCAGTGTGGATAATAGTAACAAGACACGACCAGTGTACGGGAGAGTTATTCTAGGGTGTCCACACACACGCACACACATGATAGCCCTACAGCATCAAAGTTGTTGTTGTCAGGCTCAGACTTCGTCGTCAAGTCTGAGTCGTCAGGGGCGTCCCGGACGCTATCATTTCACGTCCGATTCTATACATTCACAGTCTAACAGTTCTAGCAATCTAAGACCAAGGCATGGTCAAAAACGCAAGTGGGTACACTTGCCTGAAATGGCGAGTGTGTCGTCCTCTCGAAGCGTCTCGTCCAAGCGTCTCGTCCAAGCGTCTCGTCCACAGAAGTCCGTCTGAAATATCGCCACGGTGACGATGTCAAGTCTCAAATTCATCAAATCCTATTAGGTTTCGTTTCTAGGTTATCGGGACTATCCTATTCGTCAAAAGTCACATTTTGATGTATCAGCCTAATCGACGATCTATCCTATGTGCACAGTCAACAAGGTCCATTCGTCGATTTACTAAATTCGTACAATGTTTTACAGGTGCTGGAAAATAAATTTAGTTCAAGTTGACGGTTTTTAGTTTAGGGTTCAGTCAGCTACTGTGGGGGTTTCTACGAGTTTCGGGGAACCTACCTGAACCGGAGTTTGCTGTAGATTGGATGTCGGGTCTGATCGGAGGACTCCTCAGCTTCAGATCTGGTTCTCGCACGTCTCTCCAAAAGTCGAATCTTGCGACGAAGGCCTACGACGTGTCGCAACGTCGTAGACGGCAAATCCGCGAAGTAGCACGTCCAAGTGGGGCCCACAGCAGTGCTAGGGGTCCAAGGGGACCCACAACACCTCAGAAGCACTTGGGGGCCCACCACAGAAGTTGGTGTGGGAGAAATGACGTTGCGACGAAGTTCTGTCGGTCGTTCACCTTCGGTGCGGGGGTTCCTCTCGGTCAGACCGAGAGGGGCTCTCGGTCGTGCAAGCTGCAACGCAGCGGGGGCGGGAGCTTGGGCGGTGCGAGTGATTCCCTCGGTCAGACCGAAGGATCCCGTCGGTCGCAGCGGGGCGGGCCAAGTTGCAGCGCTGCAACTTGCAACGAGGCGGAGCGGAGCACGGGTGCGGGGCGGCCTCTCGGTCGCTGCGAGCAGACCCACCGGTCGGGCGCTAGGGCGATGCGGAGCGGTGCAGCGGAGCGGCGAAGCGGCTGTTCTCTCGGTCAGACCGAGAGAAGGCCTCGGTCGGAGCGGGGCGACAGCGGGGGGGATGCAGCGGAGCGATGCAGCGGCGATGCGGAGCGGAGCGCCGGTCGTGCACTAGGATGTGCGGGGGCGGCCGTCGGTCGTGCACTGGGCGATCGTCGCAACGTTGCGACGAACGTCGGGAAGGTGTTTTTGACGGCTAGGGTTTGTGTAATGCGAAAATAATTTATCCTAGGGCTAATATAAATAGGTTAGATCTAGGGTTAGGGTTAGGGTTTAGAAAAACGTAATTAAATAATTAAAAATATTTATTTTAGTTTAAAATTACTCTCCTCTCCCTCACGCAAAATGGGTGCGGCCAAAAATTCTAAAATTTGGCCTAAAAATTCTCCAATACGTTATTATAATATAGTAATTTTATTGTAATTAAAACTCTTACAAAAATAGGTTTTAAAATTATTTAAAACTTTCAAAAAAATGGAAAATAGGTCAAATTAAGTCCAAAAATTGTAAAATAATTCTGGGGTGTTCGGGACGACTAAAGAAAGAGGGTGGAGAAGACGGATCTAAATTTCGACATCGAGACACGAAACTAAAAATAGAAACGTCTCACGTCAAAACAGAAAGTCGCGACGTTACATCAAATAAGTTAGTATCGCGGAAGAACGACTCGAGATATGTCGTTCCCAAGTTGATCCACAATCTAATACTTTCAGAGACAATCACGACGACATATCACACAAAAACGTTCAAAAACAAATAAGGTCTAAAATAAACACGTGCACGATCAAAAGCACGTGCACGAAGAAGGCACGATAGAAACAGGCCGTTACATTCTACCCACCTTAGAAATGATTCCGCCCTCGGAATCACTCACACTAGTAATAATATTACCCATTTAACCTTATACTCGCAACTATCATATCTACCCATAAGGATTTCTAATCCTGTAACTTCGAACAACGTTCCCCAATAATCCATCCTAGTCCATCTCTTCACTGGGCAAAGCCACGACTAAACTCTCTTCCTAATACTTAACTATAGACCCATTACTACTGCTCAAATTCCCAACTCCAAGTCCTCACAAAAAAATAATAATCATCTTCTCGATAATATCTTTTAAATTTCTCAATCTCCTCCCAATGTTAATCAATCTCCAAGAAAAATGAGATTCTAGTCAACTACCAATCCAAGGCAAAAACTTTGTCTGTCTTATAATACCTTCACCAATCAGCAATCGTCGTGTCTTCAGTACTTTCTCGTCATATCTCCCCATAAATTCATCCACCAAATAATTTGATCTGTCAGAATTACCCCTCATCCTACTCACTATAACTAATCCCAACCAATATTAAGTCCGGCTACCTAAACATCCATTAATCTCGTCACGTCGTGTTACTCCCAATGTCTTCTCACGTCAACTCAACAATCAAGTCTCGATGCTATTAAAAGCTCTACTCCGTCTCATGATCACCCTAACTCCTATCATACTCTGTAGCCATCCCTGTCTACCATTCGTCTAAGCCTCAAATCTGATAAGTCCTCATCTCCTCGCATATAATTTCATCCGGCCAGAATTTCCCATTGAGTCCGCCACACTCCGGTTTTATAAATAAGTCTTTGGACAGTCCATTCTTTTCATCCAACAGATATTCTAATCCATCCTCCTTGTGTTCCCAAAATCAATTAATCATTGACATACTAAAACTCATCTCACTCTAAGCCTACCCGCAAACAAATTCCTATAACAATAATAGCTAGGCCCAATTAATATAACAACCATAAACACGAAAATTTTGGTTAAGGGAGAAAGAAGAGAAGAGAAAGAGAGACTTAAGGCCAAAGAAATATTTTAAAACATTTGGAAAAAAAACGTGTGGTGTTGCGGTAATGGATGAGGGAGGTCAAGTGATTTGTGATCTTGTGAGCTAGTTTTAAAACTTTAAAGATTTGGTTTAAAGAAAACAAAGTTTCGATATGATTCACATACAACCAAGATAAACCATTCATTAAAACTAAAACTAAGTCTAAGGATCTGCCTGCGATGACGCCATTCATATAAGTATGAATACCGTCATTCAGACAACTCCCATCATACCATGGTTGACACTGAGTACACATTCAAGACACATGAAACAAACATCAGGATCCTAAAGATGACACACTCATACAGGTCTACACACTCTACCTATACTCAGGCACTGCAACGACATCACCTACCAAAGGGCCTACTCCTAAACTGAAGATAGCATGGATAACTACAAGGTCTAATGTCTAGGTAAAAGAAGGAAGGAAGACTAAGTCAAAAGCGGAACGAAATAAGATCGGAAAGAACGAGTTCAAATAAGATGGGTGTAAGGAGATAGTTGGTTGGATGAGACAAAATATTCTTCAAAATAATTAGATTGATGACAGGAGAATTACATGTAGAATATGGTATCATATACTTATATATATATATAAATGTAGGAGGGAGTGAGCAGATGGTAGAATTTTTAAAATTTTGGAAAAGTAAGACGAAGGAAGGATGGGTAGGGTGGAATAACGATTGTTTTGCACATGAAAATAAGTTTACACAAAGATTTTGAAATGTGGTCACGAGGAACATAGAACAGATATGATAATAATAATAAAATAATTGAAGTCCCCCCTAGTTTAGAAAATATTTTAAAAGTATGCAAGGTAAGTGATTTAGGAATAGATCTTGTAGCCCAGAAAATATAATTTGAATTATTAAAATGTCAACACGGTTTTAAAAATGTAAATATGAAAGATACCGATTTGAAATAATTTCCAGATAGTAACTTGCAAATTGACGACTAAGGAGGTTTCAAAATCTCAGAAGGAAACTTTCATCCGAAAAGCAAGAAATTTTAAATATATATATATACTAAAGGGTTTTCAAGGGAGTTAAACCGAGGGAAAAAAAATTTAATAATGAGTTTCGAAAACAAGAAATAAAAGAAATAAAAGTAGGATGAGGTAGCGATTGTTTTGCAAATGAAAATGAATTTAAACAAAGGTTCTTGAAGTATAACGATGAACATAGAGATGTTTATATGTAAAGAAATTTAAAATCCCCCTTTGTTTTAGAAAAATATTCTAAAGTACGTACGTAAATGGTTAAAGTAAATTTCGTAGGTAGAAAAATGATATATTGAATTCCCGAAATGGTAACAACGTTTTAAAACTAAAATATGATGAATACTGATTCGAAAATAAGTACGAGGTCGTAACTTAAAACTTTTACGACCGAAAGGTTTCAAAATTTGCGAAAGAATTTTAACTCAACCGAAAGTAAGAAATTTTAAATAATTAATAAAAGTTTTCAAAGAAGTCAAATTGGGCGGAGAATTTAATAATGAATTTCGAAAATGCTTTTAAAGGTAGCAGGTTTTGGGAAAGGGGAAAATTTCAAAATAAGTACAAGATAGTAGAAATAAATTGTGTAGTTTATAAAAGTAGTATATATATTTTGGAAACAAGGCAAATAATGCGAGATATTGACTTAAAACATTTACGTCCAAGAAAGCTCTAAGTCAATTAAAAGTTTTAACTCGATCCAAAACAACAAATTTTAAATATATAATATAGGGGTTTTCAAAGAAATCAAGCCAGAGCGAAAACTTAATAAGGAAAGTCGAAAATAATTTTAGAGGAGGTAGAATTGTTCCAGGAAGGAATTCGAAGGATCGATGATAATCGTCAGGAAACGATCACGAGAATTGAGAGAAAGGAAAAAAAGATCGCATGAAGATTACGCGTAAGATATGAATCGTGAAGAGCTACGATGGGACTCTATGGTCGATAGCACAAAATTTACAAGGATCAGAGGGATGCTAGAGGACAAGGGTTCTAATCATCGGGTCGTCTAAAGATTAGGATAACTCAGCTCTAAGACTTCCTAATGAGCTAGTCTATAATCGGGATCTAAAGATAAGGTTCCTAAGAGAATCCAGGTTACATTCTGCTGGGCCCGAAGTCAATGGAGCTGGGCGAACGTCTAGACTTAAGAAGGACTCTAAATATCTAATATGATCAGGATCAAATGGGGATGCTAAAATAGTCTAGGACGAGGACGACTAAGTCTTAACCATGGCATCCGACTATCAACCTGGGACGTCTACCTAAGTCTTCCTACTATCTAAGACTGGGAAACTAATTCAGACTTGTACGTGGATATCAAATGAATGCGGTACTTTTATTGTTCCGAACTTTTGCAAGACCTGCATGGGCCACCACTAAAACCTGTCACGCCCCGCTTCCCAAAATGGACGAAGGCGAAGCGTGACAAGGCCCGCTTAGGCCAGAGCTTGAGAAGCTCGGACCCAATAAGCGTCTGTATGGGTACCATTTTAAACGATTTCCAGGTTCTTGCATTATTATAGTTCGAAACAACAGAAAGTACGGAAAGTAAGTTGCATTCATTAAATAGAGATATAATATCCAACAAGTACAAAGTCTAAAAGAAAGCCTAAGCATGGCAACAACCTAGCTAAAAGCAAACTAAAAGTAGTAACCTCTGAAATTGGCGACTAAAAGACCTCAAGGTCTGGTCCTTGTCAGGTACGTACTCTGATGACGACGTCCTCGGCTCCACGTACTTCAGCGAGTCTGCCTCGTCCACGATCTCTGGCTGAACACCTGACGTACAGCACCAAAAGAAGGAACTGTACGTCAGGTCAGGTCTACAAAAAGGGTTAGACCAAACTGCAAGTGTACTGAACTATTAAACAATGTTTTACTGGTTGATTAGCATGCTGAGGTTACAACAAGGTAGCAAAAGAAGTACGTAGCAGGAAAGTAAAGCGTAGCAGGCAGTAGCCGTAGCGTGTGCTACCGACTACGGGACTAACCTAAAGGTGTCAGGACAAGACGAAGACAGACAAGACAGGTAAGACACGACACGACAGGGCACGACACGACACGACACGAAGGGTTCACGCCTTACGGGTTGAGGGGGATCAGACCCTCTCCCCGTGCGCACGCTCAACCCTACCCCAAAACCCCAGAACTCAGGACAGGAAGCACGGAGATCACTTTCGTAAGGAAAGCACCTGAAATGCCCGTAGGCTTTTTGTATCACGGAGATCACTTCCGCTCGGGAAGCATCTGAAACGCCCGAAGGCTTTTTGTAACACGGAGATCACTCCCGCAAGGAGAGCATCTGAAACGCCCGCAGGCTTTTTGTAACACGGAGATCACTCCCGCAAGGAGAGCATCTGAAACGCCCGAAGGCTTTTTGTAACACGGAGATCACTCCAGCAAGGAGAGCATCTGAAACGCCCGCAGGCTTTTTGTAACACAGTGACAAGACACGACCAGTGTGGATAACAGTGACAAGACACGACCAGTGTGGATAACAGTGACAAGACACGACCAGTGTACGGGAGAGTTATTCTAGGGTGTCCACACACACGCGCACATATGATAGCCCTACAGCATCAAAGTTGTTGTTGTCAGGCTCAGACTTCGTCGTCAAGTCTGAGTCGTCAGGGGCGTCCCGGACGCTATCATTTCACGTCCGATTCTATACATTCACAGTCTAACAGTTCTAGCAATCTAAGACCAAGGCATGGTCAAAAACGCAAGTGGGTACACTTGCCTGAAATGGCGAGTGTGTCGTCCTCTCGAAGCGTCTCGTCCAAGCGTCTCGTCCAAGCGTCTCGTCCACAGAAGTCCGTCTGAAATATCGCCACGGTGACGATGTCAAGTCTCAAATTCATCAAATCCTATTAGGTTTTGTTTCTAGGTTATCGGGACTATCCTATTCGTCAAAAGTCACATTTTGATGTATCAGCCTAATCGACGATCTATCCTATGTGCACAGTCAACAAGGTCCATTCGTCGATTTACTAAATTCGTACAATGTTTTACATGTGCTGGAAAATAAATTTAGTTCAAGTTGACGGTTTTTAGTTTAGGGTTCAGTCAGCTACTGTGGGGGTTTCTACGAGTTTCGGGGAACCAACCTGAACCGGAGTTTGCTGTAGATTGGATGTCGGGTCTGATCGGAGGACTCCTCAGCTTCAGATCTGGTCCTCGCACGTCTCTCCAAAAGTCGAATCTTGCGACGAAGGCCTACGACGTGTCGCAACGTCGTAGACGGCAAATCCGCGAAGTAGCATGTCCAAGTGGGGCGCACAGCAGTGCTAGGGGTCCAAGGGGGCCCACAACACCTCAGAAGCACTTGGGGGGCCCACCACAGAAGTTGGTGTGGGAGAAATGACGTTGCGACGAAGTTCTGTCGGTCGTTCACCTTCGGTGCGGGGGTTCCTCTCGGTAAGACCGAGAGGGGCTCTCGGTCGTGCAAGCTGCAACGCAGCGGGTGCGGGAGCTTGGGCGGTGCGAGGGATTCCCTCGGTCAGACCGAAGGATCCCGTCGGTCGCAGCGGGGCGGGCCAAGTTGCAGCGCTGCAACTTGCAACGAGGCGGAGCGGAGCGCGGGTGCGGGGCGGCCTCTCGGTCGCTGCGGGCGGACCCACCGGTCGGGCGCTAGGGCGATGCGGAGCGGTGCAGCGGAGCGGCGAAGCGGCTGTTCTCTCGGTCAGACCGAGAGAAGGCCTCGGTCGGAGCGGGGCGACAGCAGGGGGGCGATGCAGCGGAGCGATGCAGCGGCGATGCGGAGCGGAGCACCGGTCGTGCACTAGGATGTGCGGGGGCGGCCGTCGGTCGTGCACTGGGCGATCGTCGCAACGTTGCGACGAACGTCGGGAAGGTGTTTTTGACGGCTAGGGTTTGTGTAATGCGAAAATAATTTATCCTAGGGCTAATATAAATAGGTTAGAGCTAGGGTTAGGGTTAGGGTTTAGAAAAACGTAATTAAATAATTAAAAATATTTATTTTAGTTTAAAATTACTCTCCTCTCCCTCACGCAAAATGGGTGCGGCCAAAAATTCTAAAATTTGGCCTAAAAATTCTCCAATACGTTATTATAATATAGTAATTTTATTGTAATTAAAACTCTTATAAAAATAGGTTTTAAAATTATTTAAAACTTTCAAAAAAATGGAAAATAGGTCAAATTAAGTCCAAAAATTGTAAAATAATTCTGGGGTGTTCGGGACGACTAAAGAAAGAGGGTGGAGAAGACGGATCTAAATTTTGACATCGAGAGACGAAACTAAAAATAGAAACGTCTCACGTCAAAACAGAAAGTCGCGACGTTACATCAAATAAGTTAGTATCGCGGAAGAACGACTCGAGATATGTCGTTCCCAAGTTGATCCACAATCTAATACTTTCAGAGACGATCACGACGACATATCACACAAAAACGTTCAAAAACAAATAAGGTCTAAAATAAACACGTGCACGATCAAAAGCACGTGCACGAAGAAGGCACGATAGAAACAGGCCGTTACATTCTACCCACCTTAGAAATGATTCCGCCCTCGGAATCACTCACACTAGTAATAATATTACCCATTTAACCTTATACTCGCAACTATCATATCTACCCATAAGGATTTCTAATCCTGTAACTTCGAACAACGTTCCCCAATAATCCATCCTAGTCCATCTCTTCACTGGGCAAAGCCACGACTAAACTCTCTTCCTAATACTTAACTATAGACCCATTACTACTGCTCAAATTCCCAACTCCAAGTCCTCACAAAAAAATAATAATCATCTTCTCAATAATATCTTTTAAATTTCTCAATTTCCTCCCAATGTTAATCAATCTCCAAGAAAAATGAGATTCTAGTCAACTACCAATCCAAGGCAAAAACTTTGTCTGTCTTATAATACCTTCACCAATCAGCAATCGTCGTGTCTTCAGTACTTTCTCGTCATATCTCCCCATAAATTCATCCACCAAATAATTTGATCTGTCAGAATTACCCCTCATCCTACTCACTATAACTAATCCCAACCAATATTAAGTCCGGCTACCTAAACATCCATTAATCTCGTCACGTCGTGTTACTCCCAATGTCTTCTCACGTCAACTCAACAATCAAGTCTCGATGCTATTAAAAGCTCTACTCCGTCTCATGATCACCCTAACTCCTATCATACTCTGTAGCCATCCCTGTCTACCATTCGTCTAAGCCTCAAATCTGATAAGTCCTCATCTCCTCGCATATAATTTCATCCGGCCAGAATTTCCCATTGAGTCTGCCACACTCCGGTTTTATAAATAAGTCTTTGGACAGTCCATTCTTTTCATCCAACAGATATTCTAATCCATCCTCCTTGTGTTCCCAAAATCAATTAATCATTGACATACTAAAACTCATCTCACTCCAAGCCTACCCGCAAACAAATTCCTATAACGATAATAGCTAGGCCCAATTAATATAACAACCATAAACACGAAAATTTTGGTTAAGGGAGAAAGAAGAGAAGAGAAAGAGAGACTTAAGGCCAAAGAAATATTTTAAAACATTTGGAAAAAAACGTGTGGTGTTGCGGTAATGGATGAGGGAGGTCAAGTGATTTGTGATCTTGTGAGCTAGTTTTAAAACTTTAAAGATTTGGTTTAAAGAAAACAAAGTTTCGATATGATTCACATACAACCAAGATAAACCATTCATTAAAACTAAAACTAAGTCTAAGGATCTGCCTGCGATGACGCCATTCATATAAGTATGAATACCGTCATTCAGACAACTCCCATCATACCATGGTTGACACTGAGTACACATTCAAGACACAGGAAACAAACATCAGGATCCTAAAGATGACACACTCGTACAGGTCTACACACTCTACCTATACTCAGGCACTGCAACGACATCACCTACCAAAGGGCCTACTCCTAAACTGAAGATAGCATGGATAACTACAAGGTCTAATGTCTAGGTAAAAGAAGGAAGGAAGACTAAGTCAAAAGCGGAACGAAATAAGATCGGAAAGAACGAGTTCAAATAAGACGGGTGTAAGGAGATAGTTGGTTGGATGAGACAAAATATTCTTCAAAATAATTAGATTGATGACAGGAGAATTACATGTAGAATATGGTATCATATACTTTTATATATATATATAAATGTAGGAGGGAGTGAGCAGATGGTAAAATTTTTAAAATTTTAGAAAAGTAAGACGAAGGAAGGATGGGTAGGGTGGAATAACGATTGTTTTGCACATGAAAATAAGTTTACACAATGATTTTGAAATGTGGTCACGAGGAACACAGAACAGATATGATAATAATAATAAAATAATTGAAGTCCCCCCTAGTTTAGAAAATATTTTAAAAGTATGCAAGGTAAGTGATTTAGGAATAGATCTTGTAGCCCAGAAAATATAATTTGAATTATTAAAATGTCAACACGGTTTTAAAAATGTAAATATGAAAGATACCGATTTGAAATAATTTCCAGATAATAACTTGCAAATTGACGACTAAGGAGATTTCAAAATCTCATTTTGAAATAATTTCCAGAAGGAAACTTTCAGAAGGAAACTTTCATCAGAAGGAATAAATCTCATTTTGGGTTTTGCTTGATATCATTGTTTCACAATTGGTGTCTATTTTCAATTGGTTATTATGGTTTCAAATTCAACCCTTTGATATTGCCAACATGATTACATGCAATATTTTGTATTAGCAATGTCATTGTGTATCAATGAAGCTTGATTTCTCTATATCTATGCTTTAATACACTTTAGGCCCATGACTCCAATTATGTTTTACAATTGGTAACGAGGATTATATTAAAATATTTTTTTCTATACTTGGTATTATCTCAATTTTTAAAGATCTTTTATCTCTTTTCTTACAATTGGATTAGATCCTAGAAGTCAAAAATTTGACCTATTCTATTATCTAGGGGGAGCATGTGATAGTGATTGATACCCACTAAATTTTTATATTTGGTATCATATATTTCTTGATCTCTTGTATATTGTCACTTCTTTTACTAAGATGTCAAGGGGGATATATTTGATGTCCACCTTTTTGACAATGACAAGTGGGAAAGATATATTCATTATGTAAATCATGTTTATCATACATATGCATTTAGGGAGAGAGATATATCTATGGAGAGAGAGAGAGAGAGAGAGAGAGAGAGAGAGAGAGAGATATATATATATAGATAGAGATATATATATATATATATATATATATATATATTGCAAAGTAAGTTAGTATTTATATTGATAACAACCAAATATACATAGTGGTCGACCACTGAATACCAGCCTCAATGGCTAGGGGAGAGGACACAAGCGTCGTCACCATAGATCATTTCTTCTGGCATCAGAAGTGGAACCAAAAAGAATCTAAAATTACAAAGACACAAGACAGGAGATACATACGAAATTTCACAGCTCCAACAAAACACATCTAGCGCAAGATACAGGACCCAAAAGAAGCTAAAATCGGCAAACAGAGAACCACAGCCCAGAAAAAGGGTCATAAGCCGCATTCAGCATTCCTCAATACTCGAGTGAAGAATAAATCCGTCCTGACAAAATTGCCAAGGTTAAGCCGCATTAAGCACTCCTTAATACACGCATTCAGTATACCAAGAGCCGCCCAGCAATTGAAAGTGACAAAATTTGTTCACGCAGGTTGAGCCGTAACCTGCGCATTCAAACCCATGACACATGAACCCGCATATAGCATTCATCAACAGCCGAGTACTGATTAGAATCGCCCAGGATCAACGCCCAGAACCAGCCATTAACCTGTATCCCATTTACCCCAGTTATCGAAGGCCGTAGAAGCTCCATCCTCAACCTCATCAATATTACGAAGGGCCATGCGTACATCCTCCGAGATCATTTCAAATAGCACTGTCTTCTCCTTCCTGCACTGCTCGAAGACACGCCTATTGCGCTCATGCCATATGTGGTAAACGACGGCAGCTAGGATCGTTTTTGCAAGCAATCCAAGGGCCCCCTTCCTCACATACTTTCCCATGTAGAAAGTCCCCATAGCCTGCAATGTTAGGGTAGTAGGACCTGAAACTCCCAATTTGAGAAGAGATCTACGCATGATATAGTTGGAATACGGGCATTCGAAAAAAAGATGAGTAATAGTCTCAGGGCTACCATCCAAGCAAAGTTCACAACTATTAGAACTGAGGTCGCACCATTTTTCCATGCGAACCTTCGTTAGGAGCTTATCTTTGAAAGCACGAAGTAGAGTAAGCGACATTTTGGGAATGGACTTACTATACCATATCAATTTAGAAAAAGGGAACATGGCACCTCTCTCACGAATGATATCCCAAGCATCCTTGAACTTGAATGATGTACCTTGCTTCCAATCCCAAGTATCAACTCCGTTGGTTAGTGAATAATGATGAAGCAAATGTTTAAGGCTATGAATTTCAGGAATATCGATCCAGGAAGAACCATCCCAATAATCACTGACACGTTTCCTGCTTGCTCCATCAGGAATGCTGTATTGATTTTTCAGGGGGCCGCTAGGGAGCCAATTATCATGCTAGAATAGGGTGTCTTTACCATCCCGAACCTTTCTCATTATAATTCGCTGCGATAGATTTCGACAATGAAGGAGGAACTTCCACGTTCCAGAATGTGAGGCCTCCCCTTTAGCAACATAAAATTTAGTAGAATCCTTATATTTCTTACGCATATACTCAGCCCAAAGTCCTCTGGAATGTAAGAATCTCTAGGTTAACTTAATCCCTGCAGCAATATTCAGGTCAGATAGTAATCTTAAACCAACCCCTCCTTCATCCTTAGGTCTACAAGAGTCTCGCCAGGCCCAAGCTTTAGAAGGTCCCCAGATAAATTTTCTACACATGGAGGTAAGCAGACGCAGGACAATGTATGGTACCTTATAAACCTGCACCCAGAAAGCAATCATGCCATAAATTACACTCCTTACCAGCTCGATACGCCCAGATATGGATAACGAGGAAGAAGTCCACTCACACAGGCGTTTTCAACACTTGTCAATAAGCCGGCTATACATGTTGGATTTAGGGTACTTGGATGACAATGGCAGTCCCAAATAAGTAGAGATAGTACTTGCCCGCTTAACACCTAACAAATCCGCAAGCTCACCAGGATTTTTAACTCCCTTGCTGAACATGGAAAGACTCTTATCCCAGTTGATCTCCAGACTTGTGAAGTTCCTAAAATCCTCCAGTAAATTTTTAAGACCCATAAGAGATTTCCAATTACCACGACAGAAAACCAGAAGATCATCAGCAAATAACAGGTGTGATATAGTTCCAGTTCATTTCATAGGATGGATGGAACCTTTTGTAATGGCCTTGGCAAGTAATAGGGAGAAAGTTTCCATGATAATGACAAAGAGGAAGGAGGAAATTGGGTCACCTTGCCTGATTCCACGGTTTCCCCCAAAGAAGCCCACTGGGGATCCATTCACCATAACAGAAAATGAGGCAGTAGAAATGCATTCCTTAATCCAGCTGATGAACTTATACCCAAACCCCATCTGATGCAAGATAAAATACACAAACTCTCTGTTAACGCTGTCAAAGGCTTTTCTGAGGTCCAATTTCAGGCACGCTCTGGACCCCATAGGGTTGCTAAAATCTCTGATTTGCTCATGAGCTAGTAGGGTACAATCAGATAGCAGTCTCCCATGAATGAAAGCCGATTGGTTGGGGGAAACCAAATCACTAATGATCCTTTTTAGCCTGTTGCATATTACCTTACTAATAATTTTATAAATAAAATTGCAACATGCAATAGGCCTGTAATCACCAAGAGACGAGGCATTAGAATTTTTTGGGACAAGAGTAAGGAAGGTGTGGTTCACCTGTTTGAGTAAGGAGGCCGATTTGAAAAAGGATTGAACAGCTTCAATAATATCAGGACCAATAAGATACCAAAAATGCTGGAAAAAGAAGCCATTATACCCATCTGGTCCAGGGGCCTTGGATGGCCCAACCTGGAAAACCGCCTCTTTAATTTCTTCAGCAGAAACTCTTCTTTCTAGCCACCTAGCAGTTTCTTCTTTGAGCTTCTTTTTAGGAACCAGGTTAGGGAAAACATTCCAATAGTGGTTTTGGTTGTACAGCCTCTCATAGTAATTAACAGCCTCTGATTTAATATCCTCATAAGATTTACACCTCACTCCATGCACATCAACCAGGTGGGATAAATTATTCTTACTTTGCCTTGCCCTCATAGAATTGTAGAAAAAACTAGTATTTCTATCACCCAGATCCAACCAATCCTGTCTACTCTTCTGACGGAGCATTTCCTCTTCCATATCCAGTAAATTAGCAAGCTCAATAGAATGCTGATGTTCCCTCTCCTGAATCTCTTGGCTGAAGTGAATTGTGAATTGGTTTCTAATAGCCTCCAGATTACGCTTGCAAGTTTGAATGGAATCCATAGAATGGTGTTGCCTGGCCCAAGTTCTAAGCTCATTTTTCAACTGCCGCATTTACATTACCAGACGAAACATAGGGGTTCCACCATAGAAAGTAGGCCATTTTGAATCCAGGATATTCATAAAACCTGGTAAATGAATCCAGTGATTGAAAAATTTGAATGGCTTTGGGTCAGTAATTACCTGAGGGTGAAGATTGATGACCATAGGAGAGTGATCACTGGTGTGAGGGTCCAAATATTCAAAGAAAGAGTCAGAGAGTTTGTCAATCCAGTCTCCATTGCATAGCACTCGATCCAATTGTGCCGCAATGCGTGCCTTTCCCCAATCGCTTATTGCACCAACTTAGACGATTCCCCGTACATTTAAGTTCACACAATCTACAGTCAGTTAGGGAGTTGTTGAAATCCAAAAGTTTGCCATTTTCCACCTTGCGGCCACCAATTTTGTCTTTAGCATATAAGATGCAATTAATGTCTCCTCCCACAAGCCAAGCCTTAGAGCCTAAACTTGCCGCATCCCCCTTTAGCATGTCCCAAAGATTCTTCCTTTCCTGAAAAAGGTTACTGCCATACACTGCCGTTAGGGCGAACTCAAAACCCCCAACATTCAGACAACTCAATGTAATGTGCTGCATTGACGAAGAGATGACTCCAGCTTGCCACACATCAGGATCAAATCCAGCTATAATACGCCCTCCTGGATGAATGTGGAAATTATCAATAATATTCCACCCCTAGGAATGCAAGACTTGGTCTTTACTGTCGACGAATTTAATTTAGTCTCCAAGAGAATAATGACTGAAGGATTAATCTTCTTAATTCTATCCCTGAGGTCCCTACGCCTCACTGAATTATTAAGGCCCCTTGTATTCCAAATAAGGATACTCATTGGCAAACAAATGATTGTTGCAAGAGCAGGACTCTACTTCAGTCTGCTACTACGACGGGCCGGGGTGACAATGCCCTGCTTCTTTCGCTTTGTGGAATCAAGATCATTAAGTAACTCGGCATGCTCAGAAAGCCAATCTGGATTGTCATATAGAGGAATTTCAGGAAGAGTATCAGCATGAGTAGCCGAAATGGCATCACATCCCTTAGCTAGGATAACAGAATGATTGACGGGAATTGTATCATTAGGGAGAGCAGATTGAAGTGAGCAAGCCTCAGGGATGAAAGCAGGCTCATTAGTTGAAGGATGTTCAGCAACTTCATGAATGATATCCCCTACAGCCATAATATTCCCAAGGCCGGGTTTATTGGCACCCAGGGAAGCTTTTCGTGACAGAATTCGAACAAGCTTCATGACATTCACTAAACTAAGAAGATGTGAACCGGCCCTCATAGCCACAGACTTCAAATTGTTTGCTGCTAAAACCTGATCAAGTCCCACTGCCCCCTTAGAAGCTTGACCAACATCAGACATTTTAGGAGAAGGTAAATCCTCATTAGGGATCCCAATAGTAGAGCTTTGTCCAGGTTCATATGCATGGCCAGAACTAATGTCAATACCCTTACCTTTAACCCGTAAAGGGCATTGCAGGTCAGAGTGACCAAAGCAGACGCATTTACTGCACCGAGGTGGTTCCGCCTCATACTTTGCTTCAAGATCAAGGATAGTACCATCGTCAAGTTCAACCTTAACGACATTTGGGAGCGGCCTCTTCGCGTCAACCTCAACCAAACATCTAGCATAGGTAATCCTCTCCAAATTTGCAGTAGATCGATCCAGGCACAAAGGAGTACCGACAACAGAAGCGAGGATGTTGAGAATCTCCAAATTCCACATATTTACTGGAACCCCATGCAATTGTAGCCAGACGGGAACTGATGTAAGAATATTCCTGTCATGTCGAATATTACGGTTCCATAATTTAAGCACAACCAGACGCCCATCGAAGAGCCAAGGACCCCCGTGGAGAATCCTATTGCACTCATCCATGCTCTCAAATTTAAAGTAGAAAAAACCATTATCCTTGCTGTAGATTCTAACCCTCTTATTGGGCTTCCAGAGCCTCTCCACCCAAGAGAGCATCTGCCCATACATAGGAGTATCCCCCAAAACATACCCAACTAGGGTGGATTTCCAGTTCAAAGCACCCTTCTCCAATAGAGAATCCGGAACCCTGGCAACACAAGTGCCATCCTGTCTGATTGAGGGGGTACAAACTTCATACCAATGGATTCACCATAGGTGCGCTTGTTAGAGCACACATCGGACCAACTCCTCTTAGCAGCAGAGGGGTTAATAGAAATAGGTTGGTTAGGAACCTTTGGCCTGTGAGGCAAAAAATCAAACACCTTTGCCACACTCTTCTTGTTGACAATACCAGCTTTGCTTGGAACGAAGGGTCTCCTCCCCCGTGCAGGAAAACCAACACCGCGAGGAAGTCCAGCCTCCTTCCGACGGGTAACCAGCTTCCACCCCGCCGCTGATCTGCCAGATCCGAGGAAGGGGGCAACCCGCCCGACCGATGGCCAGTAGCCCTAGATAAGCCTCTAACTCCAGGAGCCCGAGGAAGATCGCCAGAAGCCCTAGGAGGAGGTGCCCTAGAGTTGGTCGAAGATCCTGGAGCCCTAGGGAGATCGCCCAAATCGCCATGGGCACCACTCCGAAAATCACTCATCTCACTATATACACAGACGTCTCAATTATATATATATATATATATATATATATATATATATATATATATATATATATATATATATACACACACACACACACACACATACATACATATTGTAATGCCCTGCTAAGCTACTGCACAAGTACTAGAGGGGGGTGAATAGTACTTTAAAATAATTAAGAGGCTGATTCCTAATTACCTTGCAAACTCTACCAATTAATGCGGAAATGCGGAATAGTAAATAATCGAAAACAAATAAACAATCGCAAACAAACGATATTACTGGGTTCGGATCCACCCAAGTCTCCCCGACTTGTTCCCGGTGATCCTACGTCCCAACCACCCGGATCACTTCCGGATACTTGAGTTAGAAACCCTAACTCAAGATTTCCACTATGAAATACTTGTGAAAAACCTTCACAGGTCAAATCATACACAAATGAACTTTTGACTCCCACAACCCGGGATCACAAACACACTCTCACAACCGAGAGCGAATCACTTACAATATCAAAGTAAATTGAAATGAAATTGCTTACCACAAAATACCTATGCCTTGAGTAAACTTAGGAATTAGGGCAAAGATGATTTTGAGGAAGATGAAGAGGCACCAAACCCTAGCTCCAAGATGTATACCAGCTATGGAGAGCTATGAGGTTGATAGTGACCTAGGATCAAGCACTTGGCTTGGAAGGCTCACAATCAATGAATCTCTCTTTTGAAATAAGAGTGAGAAGAGATTCAAGATTGGAATGAATGAGCTTTGAATGAGAGGGAATGATTTCTCTTTGATCTCTAAACTTGTCTTAATATCAGCCTTGAGTGCAATGAATGCAGCTCAACAAGTATATATAGGTTAGAGGAGAGAGAGAGAGAGAGAGAGAGAGAGAGAGAGAGAGAGAGAGAGAGAGAGAGAGAGAGAGAGAGAGAGAAACGTTTCAATTAAAGCTCCAACGGCTCTATTCTGAACCAAACTAGTCGGTCAAAGAACAACCACTGACCGACTAGTTCATCAACTAGTCGGTCAGTCAATCAACATGAACCGACTAACTGGTGAACAGGGAATAGGTCGAAGTTCAGACTTAAGGAACTAGTCGGTCAACGCACACTTGCCGACCGACTAGTTTCACAACTAGTCGGTCGGTGAGATAACTTAGACCGACTAAGAGATAAAACACAAAGTCTGAGAACAAATAGAATTAGTCGGTCCACGAACAAAAGTTGACCAACTAGTTCATCAACTAGTCGGTCGCCAAATGTACATGGACCGACTAACGACAAACAGTAACTTGGCATGTACAGTAGAAGCTCAACTAGTCGGTCAAAGAAGCATCACTGACCGGCTAGTTCATAAACTAGTCGGTCGGTGAGTCAACGTAGACCGACTAACTGTAAACAGTAAAGAGCTATGATTTGAGAAAGCAAACTAGTCAGTCCAAGAAGGATTGCCGACCGACTAGATCACCATCTAGTCGGTTGGTTCTTCTTCTTGAACCAACTAACATGCACAAGAAGTCGCGAATCGAAGCGCGATGCTTCGGGAAAGTTAGTATCGACTTCTTACAAGTTCCTAGTTCTAAGATAGGAGCGTTATGAAGATTAAAACGTAAGACCTACTCAAGGCTTAACATTCTACGGAACGAAGCTAAAAGACTATAAATAAAACTTGACAAACCGTCTTCGAAAGCTTCGGTCCGAATCTTCATGACTTCTAAAATGGTCCAAAAGCTTCAACGAAGCTTTAGGCATACGATCATGTGCTTTGAGAAGTCTCGAGACGTCGCTTTGGATGTTCATATGAATTTGGCGACGATCTCCATAACTGCGCTCACAAATTGTTAGTTCACAATATATTTATGTTTGTTCATCATCCAAAATCAAATCCGGGGAGTCCAATATCCAACATTCTCCCCCTTTTTGGTGATGACAAACCAACATAAATAATAATCAAAAATAATGATTCAAATGTAATTTACTTACTCCCCCTGCATTGATGACACGTTAATTCCAAAATGAATAATAATAATACGCATCAAGCAGACGAGTAAAGTATTAAAATGAGAATCAAATATTGAAATTTAGGAATTGAAATTCCATTTATATATCTTAACTCCCCCTGAATCTAACATATCAAATTAGATTCTTGGAAAAATGCTTAAATTATCATTTAGCACATGTCATTATTATATATCTCCCCCTTTGGCATTAGCAAAAAGAGTGGGAGGAGATCAACGACAACAACAATGGCTTCAAATAAAAGCACGGGAGTCGTAGAATACGACCATGGTACAAATGACACAAAGAAAAATGAAATCAAGGCGTGTCAATGAGACCAAAGTCGAAAATCGATAAATAAAATCATCAAAACTCAAATTAATTTTACGAATTGAGTTATGGAATATACTCTCCAATATCAACATTCTTGGTTAATTTAGTGCATGGAAAACAATTCTATGTTTTCATAAATTGAATTCTATATAACCAAGTTTTATCGTCGAGCGACGAAATCAAAACATCATAGACATATAAAAGATTAAATGTGCACAACAGAATGAAATGTCAACATCGATGTATATATATATATATAAAGCATGAGTACATCAAAAGGGTACATCCGTCAACATACAAAATGTCGATCCAACGATCGGGGCACAAAAGTACAACATCATAACATATATCAGAGTATCACAAAAACATACAACATCATCAGGGATACATCATCATACATCCAAAAATATCAAAAAAAGGCATAACCACAAAACCACCCAAAATATCCTAACCCACACTCTCTCACTACAAGATATCTCATCTAAAGTGCATCGGGAGAGGCCTCAAAGAAGCTCAAGAGGCAGTGGAAGGATCTGCAGCAGCAACAGGCTCTGCAGCAGGAGTGGTGGTCACCGGGTCAGCAGTAGTATCCACGAGAGTGACGGGAGTGGAAGTCTCTGGAGCAGCAGCAGTAGTGGCCTCGGGAGCACCAGTGGTAGTATCCACCGTAGGAACGGTGGCAACAGGAGTACTCTCAGGGTCACCAGCAGATGAAGCAGCAGCAGCACCAGAAGTGCCCTCGGGGGCACGAGTAGAAACACGCACAAGCTCCTCAATCTCCTTCTCATCCATCTCTTCCTCGTCAGAGACTGACGGGTGGATATCAATACCAAGGTGACGAGCGATACGAGAAAGAATCTCATCGGTACGAGCATAACGAGACTCCACACGTCTCACTGAACGTGCGAGCTTGTCAAGAGTGGTAGAGGGAGCAGTTGAGGCAGAGGCAGACGCTGAAGCAGAGGGGGTCGTCCTCTGAACGTGACGGAGTGCCGCAAGAGACTTTTTGACGGTCGTCGCATTCAGAGGGGGACCGAGAGGGCGCTCATCGTCACAAGGCAAAGTGACACGAAAGTGACGGAATACGAGTGTCAGGAGGCACGGGAATGGGATATGAGCCGACTTCGTGGACTTGCGGATACACTCAAAAGAATCCATCTTATCGAGTATAATCCGAGCCCAGTTAATCGAGCTCCCCATAAAGATGGCATAGATCAACTTCAAGAAAGGCTGGGACGGCAAAGAGGAGGAGCCGTACTTAGGAAGTAAGCACGACTTCAGAATTAGGTTTAGGACCCATGCATTAGGCTTGAAGGACTTGGAGGGAATGCCAATCATGGAGGGAGGAATCTCGTGGAAAATCTCAGAAAGTATGACCTGATTGAGAGAGGATATGTCATCGACTGAAATATCAGACGGTAGAAGGCCAGACGAGGAGATACCCAAAACCTCTCTTAAGATTTCTGCCGTGAGGACTATCGGAGTCTCCAAGACAGTCGTCTAAATCGAGTGGGTCTCGTCGTACTGACCACGAACCCTATTGGCATAGAAGAGCATCACGAGGCGAGGGTAAGGGTGTGGGTTTGCCTTCGGGTCATATCAAAGGTAATCGAGAAGACCGGAAGACGAAAGAAGATCTGCGAGGCCAAGGAAGTCACTAAATTGAACGAAATGCTCCAGAAGTAGCGGACAATGTTCGATACGGTTGTAAGCTGTGAGACACATAGGGTCATCGCGACACAACGAGATATCGACACCGCCAACCGGCATCGGAGCCTTTCCCTTAGGCTGACGGATACGGGGTCGAGAGCTAGACTCAGGCTGCCTAGGAGGAGGTGAGGGATCCCTATGGGTCTCAGTCTCGGGTCTATACTCCATATCGGAATCCGTATGAGTATGGAAAGAGGAGGGAGACGCAAGTTGCTTGGGCTTGGGCTTGGGCTGAGATTGGGCTCTAGGCTTCGCTGTCGTCGTCCTCTTCCGCTTGAGAGGAGGCGACGACAACGAGGGTTGGGTAGTCTTAGAACGGCATCTAGGTTGCGAGGGTTCAACGGGATCCGTAGGGGATGGCTCTACGGTCATAGGCGATGGGCTCGTAGGACGGATCGGGATTCGTGTTCGAGCCATAAGCGCGACACGACACGATGCAATCAAACGAGATAGCCCTAGAAAATCGAAACCCTAGCAAGCTGAAACCCTAGCCGAAATAAGCTAAACCCTAACCCTAAGCACAGGAGCTAAAAAAATCTAACCCTAGATAGCTAGGAGAGGGAGGAGAGGACAAACCCTAGAGAGATCGGCCGGAGAGATGGCCGGCGGAAGGCCGGAAACGACGACGGAGGGAGTGGAAGTCGAAGGGGTCGGGGGTTTTTGGCTGGAGAGGGAACGTTTCGATCGATTAGAAGTGAATTAAGTCGGTCGAGAGAGCTAATAAAATCGATTGGAAGCTCAAAAGACAAGACAGTCCCCGTCACAACTAGTCGGTCGCAGTTCAAGCACTGACCGACTAGATCACGATCTAGTCGGTCGGTCAATGAGCTTGAACCGACTAGTTGTAAACAATAACTGAAGGTAAATTTCCTGACAAGATTTAGTCGGTCTAAGCTCATTCACTGACCGACTAGAACTGAATCTAGTCGGTCGGCCAATGAACTTGGTCCGACTAAGAGAGTCCAAAAATTGAAAATTTTTGAAATTTGATTTCTCTCCTAATCGCACTTCGACGAAACATCAAAATACTCTCATTAATCATTATACTACCCCATTAAACATCGAAAATCTGAAATTTGATGATTACGCACAAATCGAGCGAAAATTCCGAAAATTCAACAAAAATCCAGAAAATTCCAATTAATCTAGCATGAGCAAATATAAAGAATTGAATAGCATGTAAGATTATTGAATAAAATATGAATCCTAAATCTTTGATTCACCCATAATCCCCAATTCTCGACGTAACCGCACAAAGGAGTCTTCCTTTAGGGGTTTCGTGAAAATATCGGCGATTTGCTTCTGGGTTTCAACGTACACTAATATGATGTCCTTTTAGCAACATGATCATCTAAGAAATGGTGTCGGACATCTATGTGTTTCGAACGGGAATGGTGTACCGGGTTCTTGGAGAGACATATTGCACTTTGGTAGTCCACCATGATAGGACAAGTATCACAGTTTATACCAAAGTCTTTAAGTGTGTGTCTCATCCAAAGAACTTGAGCACACGCGGCACCGGCGGCAATATATTCCGCCTCGATGGTTGAAAGTGATACGGAATTCTGCTTCTTGGAAAACCAAGAGACAAGAGAATTTCCTATAAAATGGCAAGTGCCACTAGTACTTTTCCTGTCGGATTTGCATCCCGCATAATCTGCGTCACTATATGAGATTAACTCATATGTGCTAGATTTTGGATAAAGTAATCCAAAATCAAGTGTATAACTTAAATAACAGAAAATACGCTTTACCGCTACTAAGTGTGACTCCTTAGGTTGAGACTGATAACGAGCACATACACATACGGCAAACATAATATCGGGCCTACTTGCGGTAAGATATAGTAAACTACCTATCATACCTCGATATAGACGTATGTCTACATCTTTTCCGCCCGCATCTTTATCAAGATGTGTAGTCGTGCTCATCGGAGTCTTTTTCCCGGAGGCATTCTCCATTCCAAATCGCTTTAGCAACTCCACCGTATACTTCGTTTGGTGGATAAAGATTGCATCGTTCATTTGGCGAATTTGGAGACCTAAGAAATATTTTAGCTCACACATGTGGCTCATCTCAAATTGATCCTTCATCACATTAGAAAACTCTTCGCAAAGAGCAAAGTTAGTAGCACCGAAAATGATATCATCAACATAAATTTGAACTAGAATTATATCATTATTCGAATACTTAACAAATAATGTGGAATCAACTTCTCCCATTTTAAAACCTAAATCCAAAAGAAAATTCTTTAAACGGTCATACCAAGCTCTAGGAGCTTGTCTCAACCCGTAAAGCGCTTTCTTAAGTTTAAAAACATGATTTGGAAATTTTTCATTTATAAAACCTGGAGGTTGAGAAACATAAACTTCCTCAACAACATCTCCGTTTAAAAACGCACTTTTAACATCCATTTGAAATAATTTAAAATCCTTATGGCATGCAAAAGATAACAATAATCTAATTGATTCTAATCTAGCTACCGGAGCAAAGGATTCTTCGAAATCGATACCTTCCTCTTGCCGATAGCCTTGAGCTACTAACCGAGCTTTGTTCCGGACAACGACTTGGTTTTCGTCGGTCTTGTTCTTGAAGATCCACTTTGTCCCTATAACAGTGTGGTTCTTCGATGGCAATGGAACAAGCTCCCAAACCTCATTCCTCTCGAATTGAATGAGTTCCTCTTCCATGGTAAGGATCCAAGCGCTATCTTCGCATGCTTCATTAACATTCTTTGGCTCTATCGAGGAGGCAAAGGCACAATGAGCGAAGTGGTTGACTTGAGATCTCGTCTTGACACTATCATGGATATTGCCAATGACTTGCTCATGAGGATGGTCACGAACGGTATGAAGCCGTTTGGGAATTCCTTGATTACTAGGAACATTCTCAACAACTTCATTAGTCGGGTTAGTATCAAAAGAATCAATGGAATCAATAGAGTTAGAATTACCAATTGAATCACATAAAACATCCATGGAGTCATCATCATTAGTAATTCTAGTTGGAACAAATCCTTCATTAAATGAAACATGAAGCGATTGCTCGATCGTTGAGGTTCGTTTGTTGTATATCTGGTAGGCTTTGCTACGAGAGGAATACCCAACAAAATCCCCTCATCGGATCTTGGATCGAATTTGTCCAAACTACCATACGTGTTCTTAATAAAACATTTTGAACCAAAAACACGAAAATGTTTAACTTGAGGCAACCTACCAAACAACAATTCATAACAAATTTGTTTAGTGCCGGGCCTCAAAAGTATTCTATTAAACACATAGCAAGCGATGTGTACCGCTTCTGCCCAAAATTGATGGCCAAGTTGGCTATCATCAAGCATAGTGCGAGCACACTCCACTAGCGTCATATTCTTTCTCTCAACAACACCATTTTAAGGAGGTGCGCGAGGGAATGAAAAGGTGTGTGTAATACCAACTTCATCACAAAATGTCTCAAAAGACTCATTCTCAAATTCCCCTCCATGATCACTACGAATAGTGACAATGGTGGTTCCTAAGAGATTTTGTACTTTCTTAACAAAAATTGTGAAGTTTTCAAAAGCATCATTTTTATTACATAATAAAAATACCCAAGTAAACCTAGAAAAGTCATCAACGATGACAAGTCCATATCGTGCATTTCCTAATTAAGCAACTCTAGTTGGCCCAAATAAATCTAGATGTAATAGCTCTAGTGGCCGCTTAGAAGAAATGCTTTTCTTAGGTTTAAACGACGATTTTGGAAGCTTGCCTCATTGACACGAGTCACAAAAGCTTTTCTTTTGAAAGACTAGCTTAGGGAAGCCTCTAATAGAATTTAACTTGGAAATCTTAAATAGTGTTCCAAAGTTCACATGACCAAAACGTCGATGCCATAAGTGTTGTTCACTTGTGTTGGCAATGAGACATTGTTCATGTGATCTTGGAAGATCTAGGATGTATATATCCTTATGACGTGTGCCAGGAAAAAATAATTCATTATTATCTTTTCTTAAAATATGGCACATTCCTTTCGCAAAGCTAACTTTGTAACCATTGTCACAAAGTTGACTTATTGAAATGAGATTGTGGTTTAATCCTTTAACAAGGTAAAAATCATTTATAAGAGGTTTAGAAGGATTACCCACTTTACCAACACCTATGATGGTTCCGCTCTTGTTGCCTCCAAAGACTACTCGGTTTCCATTTGCAATGGGAACCACTCCGGAGAGCAATTGAGCGTCACCTGTCATGTGTTTTGAACACCCGCTATCGAGTATCCAATTCCCTTTGGAGCTAAATTTAAATTTGTTGCTCCGTTTCTTTTTCTTTTCCTTGAGTACCTAAAGATAGAAAATTTCATATCATGGTACCCAAGGTCATTGGGTCCAAAAGATTAGACCTTTGGAAGCCAAGTCCAATTGGACTTAGACTTCCCCGCATAATTAACACTATGCACAACATCCGAAAAATAAGCATTCATGTAAACTTGTTTTTCATTCATGCTTGAGTCCTTTGGGCTCCAAATTGTGAATATTTTAGGAGCCCTCATCCTATTGGGTGCATGCATGCGTTGTTGGTTTCTACGTGATGCATGACGTGGATAGGCATAAGGAACATGATGAAATAGTGCATGTGGATAATTATTCATACGATGATGTGGGTGTACATATGCATGTGGAGGAACACGTGCATGAGGATGTCTCACATTGTGTGCACGTGGCTGTGAACGTGTAGCATAGAAATCATCATATGTGTGAGCCGGTGGAGTAGGACGTGTGTTCCTACGTGGCATAGTATTGGTGTACATGTAGGCATGGCCCTTCTTTAGAGGTCCACCCAAAGTGGGTTTCTTTCCGAAAGAGGGTATGGACGAGGTGAAAGCACCATTGGTAGATGAACTACCAATAGAGTGTTTGCTACCACTCGTTGAGTCACCGGAAGTTGGCCTAACAAAAGTAGTGGCCGATTTGGATGAACTTCCCATCATATACCCCAAGCCAATATGGTGATTGGCCGGAAGTAAGTCACTTAGGATTTTATCCAAATGGTCCTTACCCTTATTGAATTTATTAATTCGGCCTAATGTGCTCTCATATTTCTCGGTGAGAGAACGCATAGAAGCATCCAAAGTGGATACTTGCGATGTGAGCACATAAACACGAGATTTGAGATTTGCATTCTCAATACTCAAGGTCGAGTTTTGAGAGGTCAAATCCGCTATCTTGTGTTCCTCCGGATCCTCAATGCTAACATGTTCAAGTTGAGTCTTGAGATTAACAATCTCATTCTTCAACCCTTCAACAACGGTGTCGTTGTTGGTGATGATAGTTTTAGGCGAGGTTTGGATGCTAGCTAAGTCATCTTTTACTTTAGTATACCTATTTACTAATTTAGTATACTTAGACCACAATTGAGAATTAGCATTCCTAAGGTCATCCATTGTTACCTCATCGCCTTCGTTGTCGCTATCATCGGAGGAAGATCCTTGTTCATTTTCCTCTCTAGCCATGAAGCACATGTGTGCTTGCTCCACTTGCTCATCATCTGACTCTCCGCTAGAGGAATCATTGGAGTCGGTGAATGTTCCGACAATCCCCTTTTTGTTCCCTTTCTTGTACTTCTTGGACTTGTCGTACTTTGGCGCCTTCCACTTCTCCTTGTGCTTGTTTTGAGGACACTCCGCTTTCATGTGTACGGGCTTGTTGCATTGAAAACACAAATGAGAGGAGGCGTTAGAAGAATTAAACTTTGACTTGTTTTTGAAGTTACCTTTCCGGAAGAACCGATTGAACTTCTTGGCCATGAGAGCCATGGACTCTAAGTCCAACTCGTTTTCCGAGTTTTCATCATCGGTCGATGTGGAAGTAGATGGAGCGGCCTTGAAAGCAATAGCCTTCTTCTTTGGCTCGTCTTGTTGTATGTAGGACTTCATCTTTTCCTGCAATTTCAACTTGCTATCCTTGCGTACCTCATAAGACATCAAGGTACCCATTAGTTGAACGACGGTATAAGTTTTCATATCATTACCTTCTTCAATGGCGAAGGTACGTTTCTCCCAACTAGAAGGAAGTCCATCGATAATCTTCGAGACTTTCTCCTTTTGGGTGTAGGTCTTACCGAGAGCCTTCAACTCGTTTGTGATGTCGACGAAGCGAGCATAGTACTCCTTCATCTTCTCACCCTGTAGCATATGAAATAACTCGTAATCTTTATTAACTACAACGAGTTTAGAGTCTCTTACCCTACTTGTTCCTTCATGCAAGATAAGGACGGAGTTCCATATTTGATATGCACTCTTACATGTGCATATCTTATTGAAATCCTCGGGATCCAAAGCGCATTGCAAGGCGTTCATTGCCTTGGCATTGCTTACCTCCGCGGCGATCTCTGCGGGAGTCCATTTCTCGAAATCTTCTTCGGCGGGCTCGACATACTCCTTCATCGTGGCCCTCCATAGTGAAGCACTCCGGAGGAAGGTTTCCATCCGGCATTTCCAGTACCCGTAGTTGGTACCGTTGAAGAATGGAGGCCTCGTCGAAGAGTGTCCTTCCATCACCGAAGACGCTCCTTCACGATTCTTGAAGGTGCTATAGTCGGAAGGTGGACGAACGGTCTTGTTGTCGTTGGCAGACATAGCTATAGACTTGGCTCTGATACCAAATGTAATGTCATGCTAAGCTACTGCACAATTACTAGAGGGGGGGTGAATAGTACTTTAAAATAATTAAGAGGCTAATTCCTAATTACCTTGCAAACTCTACCAATTAATGCGAAAATGCGGAATAGTAAATAATCGACAACAAATAAACAATCACAAACAAACGATATTACTGGGTTCGGATCCACCCAAGTCTCCCCGACTTGTTCCCGGTGATCTTACGTCCCAACCACCCTGATCACTTCCGGATACTTGAGTTAGAAACCCTAACTCAAGATTTCCACTATGAAATACTTGTGAAAAACCTTCACAGGTCAAATCATACACAAATGAACTTGTGACTCCCACAACCCGGGATCACAAACACACTCTCACAACCGAGAGCGAATCACTTACAATATCAAAGTAAATTGAAATGAAATTGCTTACCACAAAATACATATGCCTTGAGTAAACTTACGAATTAGGGCAAAGATGATTTTGAGGAAGATGAAGAGGCACCAAACCCTAGCTCCAAGATGTAGACCAGCTATGGAGAGAGCTATGAGGTTGATGGTGACCTAGGATCAAGCACTTGGCTTGGAAGGCTCGCAATCAATGAATCTCTCTTTTGAAATAAGAGTGAGAAGAGATTCAAGATTGGAATGAATGAGCTTTGAATGAGAGGGAATGATTTCTCTTTGATCTCTAAACTTGTCTTAATATCAGCCTTGAGTGCAATGAATGCAGCTCAACAAGTATATATAGGTTAGATGAGAGAGAGAGAAAAAAAAAAACGTTTCAATTAAAGCTCCAACGGCTCTATTCTGAACCAAACTAGTCGGTCAAAGAACAACCACTGACCGACTAGTTCATCAACTAGTCGGTCGGTCAATCAACATGAACCGACTAACTGGTGAACAGGGAATAGGTTGAAGTTCAGACTTAAGGAACTAGTCGGTCAACGCACACTTGCCGACCGACTAGTTTCACAACTAGTCAGTCGATGAGATAACTTAGACCGACTAAGAGATAAAACACAAAGTCTGAGAACAAATAGAATTAGTCGGTCCACGAACAAAAGTTGACTGACTAGTTCATCAACTAGTCGGTCGCCAAATGTACATGGACCGACTAACGACAAACAGTAACTTGGCATGTACAGTAGAAGCTCAACTAGTCGGTCAAAGAAGCATCACTGACCGACTAGTTCACAAACTAGTCGGTCGGTGAGTCAACGTAGACCGACTAACTGTAAACAGTAAAGAGCTATGATTTGAGAAAGCAAACTAGTCAGTCCAAGAAGGATTGCCGACCGACTAGATCACCATCTAGTCGGTTGGTTCTTCTTCTTGAACCAACTAACATGCACAAGAAGTCGTGAATCGAAGTGCGATGCTTAGCGAAAGTTAGTATCGACTTCTTACAAGTTCCTAGTTCTAAGATAGGAGCGTTATGAAGATTAAAACGTAAGACCTACTCCAGGCTTAACATTCTACGGAACGAAGCTAAAAGACTATAAATAAAACTTGACGAACCGTCTTCGAAAGCTTCGATCCGAATCTTCATGACTTCTAAAATGGTCCAAAAGCTTCAACGAAGCTTTAGGCATACGATCACGTGCTTTGAGAAGTTTCGAGACGTCGCTTTAGATGTTCATATGAATTTGGCGACGATCTCCATAACTGCGCTCACAAATTGTTAGTTCACAATATATTTATGTTTGTTCATCATCCAAAACCAAATCCGGGGGATTCCAATATCCAACACATATGGGGAGAGATATGTGGGATTATGTAAAACATTCTTGTGGAGCATGTTATATACTTATTGCAATTGGTTTGTGTAATCCATACCTATTATATGTCACTATTATGTCTTATTATTTCAATTGGTATAATGAGTATTTACAATTGTATATCTCATTTTACAATTGATGCATATAAGTTGGGAGAGCTCATTAGCATTGTGCTTTATTTTCTTTATGTTTACATAATGTGTGTCATCATCAAAAAGGGGAGATTGTTGAGTATTGGTGTTTCATACCAATATTGTTTTGATAATGATCAGAAAATTATGTTGTTGCTAATGCCTCTCTTGAATTAGTCTCATGTTTATCAAATGAAGAATATCACTCTTGGAGACTAAATGCTTGGTGTAAGGATGGACATCAAGTAGAGCAATGCCAATACTTAGACATGTGGTGCCAAAGCTTGGAGATGATGGAGGAGCATCAAGGCATCAAGGACTGAAGCCATAGACTCTAAGGAAAGTAATGTAATATATGTAATATTACATTTATTGCTTTTCTTTTTTTGAGTCTAGGTTTAATGTAATGCCTTGATAGATGGATTAACTCATTCATGCATATGCATTTTCCATCTTAGTGAGCCTTAGGATTGTCATAGAAGTCATTCCAATAGGTTCATCTTGTCTTAAACTCAAACTGGAGTTTTTGGCTCTCCATCAGTCGACTGATGAAGGCATGACATCCAACTGGGTGATTCCAGGTGCTTGCCCGGCCTTTTACTACCGACTGGTATGCACAGCTCAAGTCAACTTATTTCTTGACTCTTCTTGAGATTTTCGTCTCAGTCGACTGAAGTTCATTTTACAGTCGCCTGCCTTCAAACAGGCGCCTGGGAATTGATCTACAGTCGTCTGTGTGCAACTTGCATTTTCAGGGCTTCATCCTAATTTGCAAGGCAGTCAACTGATGAAGTATTTACAGTCGCCTGTCTATTTACATTCGCCAGTGAAATAGTCATCTATCGTCTGAAGGCGCTAGTGCAAAAGTTGCATTTTCTAGCTCTATTTCCATCTCAAGTGACAATCGCCTGCTAAAGGATATTCAGGCGTCTGCTCATTATACAGGCGCCTGCTCATTGTACAAGCACCTGTGTAGTCTTCTACAGTCGCATGTCCTGGCTCAGATTATAGTCGTTAGGATTTTTATAACCGTTGACCAGTCGACTGTCAGTTGTTCATCAGTCGACTGTTTGTGCTGTAAACTGCCAAAATCGTGTAGTTGCAGATTGCATTATTTGGGCTTTTTACTTGGGTTTAAGGGTTTCTTTTGGCTTCTTATATATAGGAGAGGGCTGAGTTCATTAGAACTTCTTGGAACTATTGAAGATCATTTGAGAATCATTAATCCACTCTCAAACTCTCTCATTTCCCTCTTGGAGCTCATATTCCTCTTCATGCATTGAAGTCAAGCTCAATGGAAATCAACCAAGTGCATTTAAGCTAAATCTCAAGCACTTGGTCATCATCTTCCATGGATTCATCTTCATATGAGTAAGTTCATCTCAAGGCATATGTAAGAGTTTATTTGTTTCATTTGTTTTCATGAAACCCTAATTCTTTTTGTGAGAATTAGATAATCTCTTTGTGGGAGTTGGGTACTCTCTTTATGGGAGTTACTCTCTTTGTGGGAGTTTGGTGTCCTAGTGTAAGACTAATGCTAATTTTCTGTGTGGGTGTTAGTAATTCTCTGTGTGGGAGTTTGACTCTTGTGTAGGATTGGTTTGGTTCTTGTGTAAGACAAAATCCTCTGTATGAGGTATCTTTGTGTGAGATTGTATTCACTTCTCTTTGTGGGAATTATAGTGGATATTGGTGTGGCTGGACGTACCCAAGTTTAGGGAACCAGTGTAATATCATGTGTTTGTGTTGTGTTGATTGATTCCTCTTGCGTTTATTATTCTGTATTTGCAAGTAAAATTTTAATTGCACAATTTATTGACATAACTCTATTCACCCCTCTCTCGAGTGTTTGTTTTTAGTATTGCAAGAGTAAAACGATCCTTACAATTATAACATATGTTGCATATATATGTGTGAACACTCTTGTAACCAAAGCATCAAGCTAACACAAGTTATTTCAATTTTCCTCCTCATTAAACTTTAGAGACTACAATAGGATCTTTGCCATTGGTATATCCTTGGGTGGCCACATGAGGTCTCAATTGTCCTTAGACACATCATTCGACACCGATAAGAGAACTGGCTATGGGTTGAGAGAGCTGGACTGTAAGAAGTCTTGTAGGGTATCAGATTCAAGCAATGATGATTGTTTGAATCATTTGAAGTGCAATGATGGCAATGCGGATTCGGAGAGCCAATATGAAAGAGAGATGAGAGGAGCAGTGCCATCGAGCGAGGAGGAGGAGGAAATTGAGAAGGGTTGCTGTCGTTTGTGATTATGATGATTCTTTGACCAAATCCGACAAAGCGCAAGAGGATGGGGCCTTGATCCTTGTGAAGCTATCGAGAGATGAATTTGGTGGTTTGATAAACAAGGAGGAATTCGATTACTCGGATGATCTCATGAAGAGCAATCTCAGTTATGGTGTCTCTGGATTGGGAAGGAGAAAGAGGTTCTATCAGTTTGATCAGGAAACAGATGGATTTAACGATTATGGTGCTAATGACTCCAAAAAGAGAAGCAGATACAGGTGTAAAACCTGTAACAAGGCCTTCACTTCTTATCAAGCTTTTGGTGGCCATCGGGCTAGCAACAACGTTAATGTTGTGAAAGGATCGGAAAAGAGGAGTAATGATCGTGATTGCCAGTTTGCGGCAATGCATTTGCTCCAAGCCAGGCTTTGGGTGGCACAAGAGATCACACTGGGTTGCAAACTTGGAGACCAACTCCATTGGATTTTGTTTCCAAGCTTGCTAATGAGAATTCAAACCTGAGCCATTGCTTGTGGATCTAATTTCTTCTATAATGGAGGATGTTGCGGGATAGAACTCGTGTACAATGAATTTGTATTATTGGGATCCAAGGGCACGGTGGTTATGATGTGAATGATGATTAGGGAAGGCTATTTAACAGGTGATTAGTGGGATGATGAGGTTAAGCCTGTTGTGAAGGCTGACCACAGTGTCGAATCTGGAGGATGCGGTGGAAGGTCCGAACTTCCTGGGGCAGGGACGAGCACGACAGATGGTGACAAGCTAACCTGCGCAAGGAGCAACTCGTCAGAAAGGCCGGGTTGCGGTCCAACCCTTAGCCTCTCTGATGCCTAAGTCAGTAATAGGACTTAAAGTGGGGCTAGGCATGAAGGTCGGTGTAAAAGTGGGTCGTTACAGTCGGACTGAAGGTGAGTCGACCGTACGTGACGAGCTATGAATATTGGAAGAACACAGATATGGAAGACCTTTGCTCTTGTGTGTGAATAATGAGATCGAGAGATAATTTGCCAACCCCTTCCCCGTTGGAGGCGAATGAGTATTTATACCTGGTGGAGGCAGTTAGGTGGGACTGACCTGGCATGCTGACTTAGCGTGCTGAGCTGGCCCTACTGTTAGCGGATGCTTCAGACGAGGATGTCAGGATCAAGGGTGTTAGCCACGCTTTTGTCAGACGGCGCAACGGCTAGCAGCGCTTTGGTCAGGGTGTCAGAGCCGAAAGCATTAAATGTCAGGGGGCTCAGCGGCCAAGGTGCACTTTGTCAAGTTATCGAGTGGCAGAAGTGTCAGTAGCATCCTTGTACTAGGTTGTTTGTCGTGTCCGATGTGCCAAAGAATCGTGGGTTTGCACCCGTGGAACGGGGCCACCGATTGGGTCACCAGGTCGTCCCGGAAGGAGGATGTGTTGCCCGCTCGTGCGCCTCGTACACAGTTCCAGGTGAGCCGGTGGGGAGACGAGCGAGCTGACAGCTGGGACCGTGGCGGAGTACGGTCCCGCTACCGGCCACAGCGAGGTGCGCCCCTTCCCCCGGTTGTGTCGGACTCCCGGGTAGTCTGGGGCCCCATCGCCGGGGAATAAGCGAGCGTTCTTTGAAGTCGCAGCGCTGGGTGCCCTATCGCTGGGCTAGCCGGCCCCTGGGGAGGAGCGGCGAGATAGGTTGGGTGCTGGGCGGATTATGATGGAAAGTCGGACTATCACGATCTTTAGGTCGTAACAGAGGAGAAGAGAAATGTACATGTTCTTTGGGGAGTAATTTGTTCAATTTAATACCTGCAAAATTGGATTGTAGTAACTAATTAATGCTTTTTTCCTTGGGAATCTCACACTGTTTGTGTGGGAGCTGTTGTTTCAAGAAATTATGCTGACATCTGTTTGTTAGCACACAACTCATGAGTTTCATTGCTTTGCCAAGCTTTGAAACACAAAGTAATATTATGTGAAACAAACTCATGAGTTTGATTGATTTGAGTTTCTTATCTCATTTGTTTTACAATCGATTGATAATAAAGAAAGCTAAATTGATTAATTTTTCATATATTATTAATTACCTTAATATGATATTGATACGACTATTTTGGAGAGGACCAAGAGCAAGAGGCCCGAACCCAGGCCAAGGGCGTGAGGCCCACGAATGGGATTTGGCCCAACCGACGAGGCCCACGAAAGGAATCGGAGCCGGAGCCGTCGCGACCCGGCGAACACGCGATTAGCCCACGCTCGTGGGAGATAATTGTTCCCCTAAAAACATGGCACCTTAATGACCATTAAGGGGCACATTAATCGACTCTCCCAAGATGCATGTAGGTGCCTCTATAGAGGCGGATCGTGAGGAGTAAGTGGGGAGCAGTCAGGGGACATGGATTGGGGGCAATTGTCACTCCCCGATCCCCAGAATATCCGGTATTTGAATTTTTTTTCCAAGCATCCTGAAGAGTGAGTGTGATGAGAGAGGAAAAGTGAGAGAAAGAAGAAACTGAAAAAGCAAGCCACTGCGCACATGCTGGGATAGTACAAGTGTAGCTTCGTTAAAATATCAAACAATTCATAAATAAAGTAGAACAACGACAACACTTTTTATATACAACTTTCATTTACATACATAGTCCAAATACACCACTACACATACACCGTCACTCCCCACCTCCCCTGACAATCATATCACACTCCACAGCTATGGCTTACACTAAGACTACCCTGAAACCCAACTCCAAGCACCACCAGCTATGCTGACCCTGCTACCTGAAAAATAGGGAGGAGCACGTCAATGCGTGTCCCAGTAGGAACCAACTTGGATTTGGAACACCATTCTAAGGTTATCAATACATAAGGCAAGCCAAGAGAAATAGAACATGTAACTAAGTGATGTAATGAAAATTAAATAGCTAAAACAAGAAAATCATACCTACGATCCAATGTCGAGTTACTGCAAGAAAAGGGTTAGCACAAATAATAATAATAATATTATTAATAACACAAGTATTTAAGCAACCAATATTTAATAAAATAAGTACAAGTGCTAAAGACATGCCATAGAGTCACAAGGAACTGGCAAGGGGAAGAGAAAGTGATGCCAGCAGAAGGAGTATCGCGCAATTCTTATTTTATTATTTTATATTTAAATAAATTGGAACTTGGGTAAACTGTGTGATACCAGGACCTGGACTTCACCCCAAATGTGGAGTGAATATAGCACACGACGCAGGGGACACGGGCACTGTACGCCGGGCCTCTCACCTCCCCCGTCCCTGGCAGGAGTGAGGCTATCCACATATAACCCAACCTCCGTATGACCCCTCCACTCCCAGTAAAGGCGAGTGGGTGTAAGTATCTCATCCACTCCCGGTAAAGACGAGTGGGTGTAAACTCCACACATCACATAATCATCTCTCAACTTCACAGTCCAAGCCTCATATCCACAATTTACTCAAATCTCCCCCTAAACCCGGGTTCTACTAACTCACCCTCATTAGAGAGGACTGAGATATATCCAATTTTATAAGTTAACATCATAAGTGACACGTTAGGGGTCTTAATGGCACTGATGTGCACATGTCACGATAGCTGTCCATTATTAAACATAGGGTCATGCACTCACGTGACATGCACTCTATCACCACACATCATCCACTCACAAAAACGATATTCCCATGCCATTCAAGCCTCTAATTTCACCAATCATCACCATGACTCAAGGCCAACACTAACATGTGCACGTTACTCAAATCTTCAGATATTGCCTTCGTTGAGGCATTTCATCGAACACATGGCGGGCTATAATTTACATGTGCCAAGGGCATGAACATTCATTCTACCACATAACCATAATAAACAAGAATAATGATGGCCAATTATCCACAATTAATGAATAAAACACTACTTAATGAATTCAGCTTGCTGAAATTGCAGAACAGTCAGATTGAGGATGGTTTTTGAGGCAATTGCAGTTGGAATTTGGAAAAACTTAAAACTACAAATTTGTAGATATGGGTGTTCTGGACTTACAGACAAAATTACAGACAAAAATATTAAGTATGTGATTAGAATCCGAACAATAACACACAGCAGAATTTCAGGATTTCAAAGGGGTTGGTTTTACTAAGAGTTTCATGAGATATTTTGTGAAATTGGACCATAGCTCATGAAATTTCATCATCCCTAATTCAAATTAACTAAAACATGCTTTAAAATCATAATTGCACAAATAAATTTCATGGAATTCCAACCAAGAGAGTTCCTACCTCAAAGAAGCACTCCTTCCTCTCTTTCTCTTCCTCTTCCTCTTCTTCTTCTTTTTCTTCTTCCTTTTTTTGAATAATTTCGGCCATGGCTAGAAAGGTGGCCGGCCATGGTGGGGATGGAGAGGGAAAGGGAATGGAGATTAGTGTAGAAAAGAAAGGAAAGAAGAGTTAAGAAGGGATAAGAAAAAATCTAAGGAATATTCCCCCTTTATTCCTTTCTTCTCTTTAAGAATGGAATATTCCAAGGGAATATTCCATGTGGAAATGACCAAAATACCCTCCCTGTTCCAAGTATTTACAAGTTTGCCATTACTTTATGCACACACAACTTTGGGATGTACGCTCAGCAATTTTAGCCCAAATGACCATTTTGCCCCTTACCTTTCTAAAAATTTACGAGGGTTTCCATTGATCCCCAACCCCTTTCACACTTGCATGGCTCTTCCTAACACACATCCACGCACATCCATGCGTGCATTCATGCATTACACACGCACGTCTAACGCATCCCTATAGTGTTGCACCAACGACGTCCTTCGCATTTCTCCCGCACCCAATCTCACTTTCTCATCTCTTAGCCACCCATGACGGCCCAATCCCCTTACACTATGCTACATACATCGATATCTACGCTTATTTCATGCCTACGTATGCACCGTAGGTAGAAATATCACGCGTGTTCAGTTGAATACCCGTATAGTGCAAAATAAGGCATGACATCCTACCCACCTTAAAATAAAGTCTGTCCTCGGACTTTCCAGGGTGTGATCCCTACCAAAGGTCAGCTAGGTATGATGGTCTTACTACCCATGAAGTACAAACAAAGAATACGTATCTACGCCACACTTATATACACTATATGCTTCCCTATCATCTAACACATCCGCATCGCACATATGTTACAGATATATCCTATTACTCATCTAGTAGCATATCCATATCACTATATGCATCATTACATACACATACATATATGTTTTTCACATAAACATTTAGGCACGCAAATTCACACAGTAACATATTCATCACATACCACAATAAGTCTTTATACGGATTATTGCACATGTTTAGATCACTACTCATAACTATATGCGTAGGACATCACACCATATCCATATCACGATACATAGGGTATTCATACATGGCATGCTTTCAGATACATCATAATACATCAAGTATAAACGATTTATATTCTATCTCTTTATATATCTATGCATCTACATCCATGTATAGACACCCAGCAACACGCATTAATCTACACACCATTACTTGGTAAACAGGGTCACTATCACGGTGTCACACCGCATGTACCCCGAATCCCTATACTCCCAATACTTAGTCACATGGGCTTATTCACATTCATAGGCATGTAAATACCTATATACACACAATATTTGGTCACATCCATACATACATTCACATGCACGTACTAACACATGCACGATCAAGTCACATAAGGTTCACAATCATAACTATAAATAAGTATATATATAACCTCACATCCATAGCAGTGCAGCTACTGCCTCATACAGATAGGTACATATACCACACACAATACACACGAGAGTGCACAAACATAATACGTTTCCCCTATATTTTATTCTACGCACATATTGTCATATTAGTCAAACAAATTTAAATATCCACTACACTCCACACATGCGTATACATACACAAACAATCACACACTTCTCAATACCCACATACCAAACAGTTCCATTCACTTATATTTATCAAACATATATACACCTATATTCCATATCTATCACATTTACATCCACATTGCACATGTATATACATGCACGCATGCTTTGGTACAGACCTATATATACACGCATACACTCAGAAATACATCTATCCAGGGCATACCGAGATACATCTAGATAGACAACCCTATAGGATAGATCAGCAAGTAAACAAACAAGATATGTATAAGTACACACACACACACACACACACACACACACACACACACACACACACACACACACACACACACACACATATATATTCATTCATTCATCCAATATACACACCATTACATATACTCATACTGCACACTACACATACATGAACCAATTCCTACACTCCATTGCGACATGTATAACAGAAATCCATACAACTATGATAATATTCACGTATATGTAACAAATAATACTCCACATAGATACTCCATACACATATTCATTATACACCCACAGATGTATAAGTATCAATACCATACATAGATTTTCGAATCTACATATAGACAAATACATGTATACACATACACACAAAATTATTATACTAATAGTAGATATCCACACAAACATGCTTATATATATGTACTAGGACCCATGCACCATGCACATACATTACCATGTATGGGCACACGTACCCATTCACACTTAGTATACATATCCTGCTATTACACACATATACAATTAAGTTACTCAAACTATACTAGCAGGTAGTCAATAGCTACCCATACCATTATATTCATAACGTCCAATATATCCGTACCTTTACTAGCATACTAGTACATACACAAATAAGTGCATTTCAATATTCATACACATTTGATATATAGCCATATTCAATATACGTACACATCCATACACTGGTACATGTATATCAGAATAAGGATCATTCACATCTATATTACATTTGACAGAGTTTTTTGAATCCTAGGGCTGACTAGGACAAGCTGACTAGGAGAAAGGGGTAGATAAAAGACGGCCAGGATTTAATCTTGGAGAATCAACGGTCTAGATGAGATTTTAAGATGATAAGTTTGTATTTTTTAGATATCTTTTCTTGGAAAACAGCCCCCTCATTTGATTAAGATTCCATTTTACTTCTGTGTTACGTTGGGAAGAGCAAGAGTCAAGAGGCAATTTCTGACTATGGGAAAAGAAAATTTTTTTGGGAAGACCAAGAGGCAGAGCCCAACTCCTTTTCGTTGTTTTCTCTCCACACGCAAGCAACAGGTTCATCTTCTCCCAAGCAAGAGGGTCCCAAGCAAGAGGGTCATCTTCTCTCCACACGCAATCCAGCAAGAGCATGGGGTCTTTCATCTTCTCCCAATCAAGAGACTTTCATCTTCTCCACACGCAATCGCAATCCAGCAAGGGGACCCGTCTCGCCCCAAAGCAGCAACTCGCCCTAAATCAAGCAGCTCTTTCATAGCAAGCAACAAGATCCCGTTTCTAAGAGTAATGAGTTTCTCAACCCCTCTGCTCTTCTTCTCGCCAAAGAAGAATCCTCAAAATTCGTTGTGAAACCCTATACCTACGCTGCCGGTGATAGCAGGATAGTAATCGCGGAAGGATCGGAGGGCTGGACCAATTTCAGACGGTGCAGGGTCCACGAAGGCGGCGATTACTATCCTACGCCCTAACCCTACGCCCCTCTGCTCTTCTTCAGACGGTGCGGGGTCCACGAAGGCGGCGACGGATGAGGCGACAAGCCCAATCGGGCCGCTGGGCTTGTGGGAGGCGTAGGTCCGGCTTGCTTCTGAAGGAAACTTTGCCTGCGACGGACGGTCGGCCGCCGAAGAGCCTGTGGGGTCTGCACTTTCCACCGCCCATTGTGATGGACGATCACCGCTACGTTGGTAGCGAAAAGGGGATCTCGGCGTCCCGGTCACGTGGATTGCGCGTGTCCACGTGGACTGCAACCAAGAAGCGATCCATATCCAAGGTAAATTTGATTTCTAAGGAAAAATTGATTTCTAGAGGAAGCGTTCAATCTGAGTCTCACAAGGATCAATTTTCTGTTGTCTCTGTGTTTCAGTTCATCCACTCTAAGTCTCAGATTTCTTCCTGCTAATGGTTGAATGCTTTGGGGGCCTGAATCAATTTTTCAAAAATCAATTCTATTTTAATTGAATGCTTCGGAGGGCTGGACCAATTTCAATCACAAGGATCGCTGAAGAAGGGCGATGGCAAAGAAGTATCTCATATTTACTGACTCACTCTGAGATTTGGCACGATCTGGTTGTATATCACATGGAACAAGAGCTTGGTTTTGTTTTAATTAAGTTTTGTTAATTCTCAACATTCATTTTTTGGTTGGTTGTATTTTCATTTTTTAATTTTATAAATATTTTTCATGGACAATGGTTCACGGTAACGACTCGAATTCTACTGCAAGAACACTGCATAGCTACTGTTTAAAGAGGAACCTAGAGGAGCATGTCATTATTTGGAATTATATTTGGGCATGATTAATTTTTATGAGAATTTTACTTTATCTTCACATTTGAAAATATGATGAAGTGATATATTCCTTAATGTAGAGTGTCATTTGACTGTCCACAAATTTAATCGTGAATCTAAACATATACATAGTGTTTCATCTTCACTAAGTTTTCATCGTCACTAAATTGACAACTTGGCTTCAAGAACTTAGCTTCCTCTTTAGCCGCTGGAACAAGTAAAGTTTAGATGGATTTAGGACTAGAGCATGAAACATAAGATTGGATTTATCAAACACAAAAAGTTTAACTGGTGCGAAGCGTGTTAAGTAAGAAAACATCAATTAACATCAAATACGGTATTAATTTGCAGAAAATATCAAATAACATCAAAGAGTATTAATTTGTAAAATAAATTGAAGTATGAATGAACCATGCATGTCACAAAGAGTTTTCTTGCTGTGCAGCAATAAGAGTTTTCTTGCAGGGCAGTAACATAAATTGAAAATCATTCCAGAGATATTCTCCCATAATGTTTCTTTTATATCTCTTATAATGTTTCTTTTCCCTGATTGAACTTAAAATCTGTTTTAATCCTCCACCTATGAAGCTCCCTTTAAGGGTTGCATGATTTTATGGAAACTCTAAAAATTGGGGATCAACTAAATTTGGATGAATTTAAATTTTAGGTTAGAAGTAAAATTTTAAATTTTGGCGGAACGAAATCTAGATGAAACTATATTTTGGAAAACTAACCTATAATATAATTGAGGGATGTTTTGAATGAGTTAGTTGAAGTAAAATCTTGATGAATCAATGCTTATTAGAAGGGTTTATGAAAATTTTAGGAAACTCCTAAAGTATTTGGAGGAATCAAATTTGGATGGAACTAAATTTTGGGGTGGAAGTAAAATTTTTTTTCCAAGGTATAAATCTAAGTGCAACTAAATTTTGATGGACACTAAAATTTTAAATTTTGCTACGGATTAAATTTGTAAGGATTTAAATATTTGGGGAACTATATTTTTTGGGAAGAACTAAATTCTTTGGGAGAACTAAATTTCATTTAAAATTTTGGGAAAACAAAATTTGGATGAAACTAAATTTTAGGAGGAATTAAATTTTTACATTTTTGGGGAAACTAAATTTAGGAAGAACTAAATTTTGTTGGGGGATAAATATTTGGTGTGAAATATATTCCATAAATGGAACTAAATTTAGGATGGCTTCGGCGCGGGAGGTGCCATCTAAATTTTTATACGCTAATTTATTGTTCTGCGTCGAAGGCGTCCGCACCGAATTTATTGTTCCTCGCCAAAGGCAACCGTGCTTCTAAATTTTTTTAAGCTAATTTGTTGTTTTTTTAAATTTTGGATGTGGAAATATTTTTTTGGGGACAAATAGTTCGCAGGGAAAATTCTTAAATGCACCGTGCCCGCGGGCACGGGTTATGACTAGTACATATACATGTAACCACTCATAAGTCATACACCAAAACGCATTTAATAACAACAACATATATATGCAATCACGCTATACTTCTTACAATACACCTACATATATATAAGTATCTCATACACCAATACACAATCCCTTTCATGTCACTATAACGAAAGGGTACATGCACTATATATATATACACACACACATCCAAATGGTCCTATAGGCACCATTCTACGGGTAAGCATATACATACATATATACATATACTATAACTCCACTTACCCGATACTAGCACTGTATAATCTCAAATCCTTATATCCATCACATCCTATATGTGTTACACGTCGTACTCATATCCATATCGCATAATAGACACAGTATAGGGCTAAGGCCTAAACTAAGGGCGGACGGGTCTAAAGCATCCCTACCATCCTTAGGATACATCTATTCCAAACACCCAGGAGCATTATTCATACTATCTACATGTCCCTTACCTATCTATTTCGCTGCAAACACACCACGTATGGCTATAGCACAACACTTATCTTTACGTAATAGTACAACCCATAACCATGTACCAAGGTAAAACAATATACCAATTCCTTTTGGCATCTAAGAAGCACATACATATATTCTCTGTTATTTAAACTTTTTAATACACCAGGAATTCTTACCCTAGTAATGCAACACTAGCGATATATATATGCACTAACTTTTCACACATATATATCCACCTACTCACACAAGCACACATATTCACACACCTGCACCTTCCTCCATATGTCCAAAGACAATATAGACATTTCACTACTCTATCTATACAAGGATAGATATGCACGCCTTGGTATGTTCCCTACATGGGAATACAATCATGATTCAATAGATAGAAACGCTTGCATGTACTCATATTTCACACGTACATATCTTCACTCACACCTCTACCATGTATATACATTCACGAATAAACATGTATATGCCAACCTATGTCTCAGAGTCGCACAAGTTCATGTACTTTTATAGAGGCGTAGTATACATAAATTCAAGTATTCACCACCTAGTATATACATCCACATGTATCCATATACTACTACAAGCATCCATGATGCATGCAACGTTCATGTCATTCAAATATACAAGTATATCAAAAAAAATATAATTCAAATCTCTAAGCACAACAAATGCACCTATATACACAGGTTCACCCAGCTACATATACATGTGTATACATCTATAGCATACTCCACTTTAATAAATTCATCCCCTGACTTCCTAAGCTAGGGGTTTAAGGGTGGATTACTTAAGGCTCTAAGGTCACTACCCACCTTAGGGCTAATCTATCTCAATCACCTATTGAAGCATTACATGTACTATCCTTATGCACATCGCAGTGCGGGACCTGCATGGGCCACCAAAAACTGTCACGCCCCGATCCCCAGAATATCAGGTATATGAATTTTTCCCAAGCATCCTGAAGAGTGAGGGTGATGAGAGAGGAGAAAGAAGAAACTGAACAAGCAGGCCACTGCGCACATGCTGGGATAGTACAAGTGTAGCTTCTTTAAAATATCAAACAACTCATAAATAACATAGAACAACGACAACACTTTTTATATACAACTTTCATTTACATACATAGTCCAAATACACCACTACACATACACCGTCACTCCCCACCTCCCCTGACAATCATATCACACTCCACAGCTATAGCTTACACTAAGACTACCCCTGAAACCCAACTCCAAGCCACCACCAGCTATGCTGACCCTGCTACCTGAAAAATAGGGAGGAGCACGTCAATGCGTGCCCCAGTAGGAACCAACTTGGATTTGGAACACTATTCTAAGGTTATCTCACAAGGTAAGCCAAGAGAAATAGAACATGTAACTAAGTGATGCAATGAAAATTAAATAGCTAAAACAAGAAAATCATACCTGCGGTCCAATGTCAAGTTACTGCAAGAAAAGGGTTAGCACGAATAATAATATTATTATTATTAATAATAACACAAGTATTTAAGCAACCAATATTTAATAAAATAAGTACAAGTGCCAAAGACATGCCATAGAGTCACAAGGAACTGGCAAGGGGAAGAGAAAGTGATGCCAGCAAGAGTATCGCGCAATTCTTATTTTATTATTTTATATTTGAATTAATTGGAACTTAGGTAAACTGTGTAATACCAGGACCTGGACTTCACCCCAATTGTGGGGTGAATATAGCACACGACGCAGTGGACACGGACACTGTATGCCGGGCCTCTCACCTCCCCCGTCCCTGGCAGGAGTGAGGCTATCCACAAATAACCCAACCTCCGTATGACCCCTCCACTCCCAGTAAAGGCGAGTGGGTATAAGTATCCCCTCCACTCCCGGTAAAGGCGAGTGGGTGTAAACTCTACACATCACATAATCATCTCCCAACTTCACAGTCCAGGCCTCATATCCACAATTTACTCAAATCCCCCCTAAACACGGGTTCTACTAACTCACCCTCATTAGAGAGGCCTGAGATATATCCAATTTTATAAGTTAACATCATAAGTGACACGTTAGGGGTCTCAATGTCATGGGATGTGCACATGTCACGTCAGCTATCCATTATTAAACATAGGATCATGCACTCACGTGACATGCTCTCTGTCACCACACATCATCCACTCACAAACACGATATTCACATTCCATTCAAGCCTCTAATTTCACCAATCATCATCGTGGCTCAAGGCCAACACTAACATGTGCACGTTACTCAAATCTTCAGATATTGCCTTCGTTGAGGCATTTCATCGAACACATGACGGGCGTCGTTCATATCAAAACAACACACTATAATTTACATGTGCCAAGGGCATGAACATTCATTCCACCACATAACCATAATAAGCAAGAATAATGATGACCAATTATCCACAACCAATGAATAAAAGCACTACTTAATGAATTCAGCTTGCTGAAATTGCAGAACAGTCAGACTGAGGGTGGTTTTTAAGGCAATTCCAGTTGGAATTTGGAAAACATTAAAACTACTAATTTGTAGATATGGGTGTTCTGGACTTACAGACAAAATTGCAGACAACAATATTAAGTATGTGATTTATGGTGAATTATTTGGTGAAGTGTGTCAAGTCTGTTTTTCAGACAGATTTCAAGGTCTGTATTGAAAGCCAATTTTGGGCATGTTGGAGGCAGTAATTCAACATATAAGAAATCTGATGAATATTTAGAAAAACTTGTTAGACTTCCAATGAGACCAACAACACAAAATTTCATTGAGTGTGCAGGTATTTAAGCCATTTCTACTGAACTGTGTCAAAGCTGGAAATGAAACAGACATGCTGTAGAGTTTGAATTTTTACTCCTTATTTCAGAATTGAACATATATCAATATTTATATGATTTTGGGGTAGAACTTCGAGATCTACAAGCTTATATTTTTTTCGAACCCTAATTCGAGCTACAGTAATCAGAATCCGAGCAATAACACACAACAGAATTTTAGGATTTCAAAGGGATTGATTTTACTAAGAATTTCATGAGATATTTTGTGAAATTGGAACATAGCTCATGAAATTTCATCATCCCTAATTCAAATTTAAGTAAAACATGCTTTAAAAACATAATTGCACAAATAAATTTCATGGAATTCCAAACAAGAGGGTTCCTACCTCAAAGAAGCACTCCTTCTTCTCTTTCTCTTCCTCTTCTTCTTCTTCTTCCTTTTTTTGAATAATTTCAGCCCTGGCTAGGAAGGTGGCCGGCCATGGTGGGAATGGAGAGGGAAAGGGAATGGAGATTAGTGTAGAAAAGAAAGGAAAGAAGAGTTAAGAAGGGATAAGAAAAAATCTAAGGAATATTCCCCCTTTATTCCTTTCTTCTCTTCTAAGAATGGAATATTACAAGGGAATATTCCATGTGGAAATGACCAAAATACCCTTCCATGTTCCAAGTATTTACAAGTTTACCATTACTTTATGCACACACAACCTTGGGATGTACGCTCAGCAATTTTAGCCCAAATGACCATTTTGCCCCTGACCTTTCTAAAAATTTACGGGGGTTGCCATTGATCCCTAACTCCTTTCACACTTGCATGGCTCTTCTTAACACACATCCATGCACATCCATGTGTGCATTCATGCATTACACACGCACGTCTAACGCATCCCTGTAAAGTTGCACCAACGTCGTCCTTCGCATTTCTCCCGCACCCAATCTCGCTTTCTCGTCTCTTAGCCACCCATGAAGGCCCAATCCCCTTACACTACGCTACATACATCGATATTTGTGCTTATTTCATGCCTACGTATGCACCGTAGGTAGAAATACCACGCGTGTTCAGTAGAATACCCGTATAGTGCAAAATAGGGCATGACAATAATCGTGGGCAAAACCCTATAAATGGACTAAAAAGGCAACCGAGAAGAGGATCCAATCTTGGAGATCGAAAACGGAGGTATTCCAGTAACTGGCCTTGCTTTCTGCCATTACATTCTCTCCCATAGCTCAGTCTGAGGATACGTGTGCCGGCCTCAGTTCGAGCCGTACCGATCCCACCGAGCATTACTCAGTTCCGTTCTGACTTAGACATCGAGGTGACTTGGCCGGAACCAATGTCCGACCCCCAGGCGAGTTTCTTCGCTTGTCCAGGAAGAAGCGAAACCGAGGCGCAGAGGCTAACCCTCGACGCGGAACGAACCTATTCGCCACTAGAAAGACCGAGGCCGAGCGTAGATCAGGGCGCCAAGGCTACCCCCGTCAATCGATTGACCGAGTCTGAGCATTCATCTAGGTGCCGAGACTACCCCTCTGCATCCCACGGGCCGAGGCCCTTAGCTCTCCAAGCGACCCCCTTCCCGAGTCGAAGAGGGGCTCCGCACAACCACCATCAAAGACATGCACGTTCGGAAGAACCAAGGGCTTCCAACTGACCCCTTGACCATGTTGACCGCCAAGTCGTCGGCCAACGATTTTGTGGTGAGAAAACACCCGTAAACATCTGGCGCCGTCTGTGGGAACGAGCAAAGCCCACGTCAAAACCATCGGAATGGATTCAGTCTGCAACGGCTCGAGGCGCATGCCCCCCATAGATAAGGAGGGTGACTACATCCTTCCTAAGAACCAGTACAGCCATACCACCGAGGGGGCAGGCGACTCCCAATCGGTAACCCAGGAGCAGCTCCGTCTCTTCGTCCAGGAAACTAACTCCAACCTTCAGCCGTCGGTCGCCACGATTCAACAGCTCGTCGGCAACCTGTCCATCCAGGGAGATGGGACGGAAGGGGCCCACCGACGAGGAGGGGATCGCCAACCTATATGGTCTGCTGTGGTCACCGACCACGGGGACAGAGCAACCAACCCGGAACGGTGATTTACCATGCCAGGCTTCATCCCGGTGCGATCCCCCACTCCCACCTTGCTTCCCGAGGGAGACGAGATGGGCCTCGAACAAGCTTGGGACGAATCAGTTACCGCCTCGTCTCAGCGACCGGGCTCGACAAACCGGCGATCGATCAATCGCCAAGCCTCGGAGGACCGATCCCATCAGAGCAAAAGTACTAGTCGAGTAAGGCTGGATAAACGAGAGTACCGGAGAGAGAGGAGGAACGCCCGCCGATCAACTCATGTCCCCAACTCGGCAGGGGCTCGGGCGAGACCCCGGCATGTCCCCGCTCACTCATCATGACTGGGCAACCACAGTGTAAGCGCAGGAGGGCGCCTCGGGGGCGCTAGAGGTGACCGTTGTCCGCTATCTCAGAGGATAGCTGAGGCACGGGTACCCTCTAGATTCAAGGTGCTGACGTTGGAGAAGTATGACGACACGATCGATCCAGAAGACCACGTGATGGACTGTGAGGGGGTCATGGCGTTCCAAAGGGCCGATGACACTCTACTCTGCAAAGGTTTTTATTCCACCCTCCGGAAAGCGGCTAGGAGTTGATACCATAGCCTCCACAACCGCTCCATTGACAGCTTCGAGGACCTCTCCCAGTAGTTCTGCAAACAATTCATGGCCGGGCGTCAGGTAAAACCGGACTCAGAACTCCTGTTCAATGTGGTGCAGGGTCCCGGAGAAACCCTAAGGCACTACATGCGTCGCTTCAACACGGAGCGGCTGAATGTGGAGAGCTGTCCCGAGCTGGTCGTCAAGACGGCCTTGAAGAAAGGGCTCCGGCATAGGGGCCTGAAGAAATCGTTGCATAATGATCCTTCGAAAGACCACGCCGAGGTAATAGCCCGGGCGGAATGCTATATGCTGACAAAAGAGGCGCTGGCCGTGGATGACGGGAGTCACCTGACGGAGGCTAGGCGGGGATCCAAGTGCGACGAGAGCGAGCACCGTGGCCCTGATGAGCATCGGCAGGAGAAGAGGGCTAGGGGAAGCAGTGCAGGGAGGAGCCATGACCCTCCAAGCTGAACACCATCCCAGACGTCGTCCTCGCGCATGCCCAAAAGGAGGGGCACATTAACAGGCCGCCTCCAAGGATGAATAGAGGAGGGAGGGACAAGGAGAAATACTGCAAGTATCACAAGGACAATGGCCACGACACCGACGACTGCTGGCATCTAAAGAAGGATATAGAGAAGCTGGTCAGCCGGGGCCACTAGAAGAATTTCACCGACGACTCAACCCTCACCCCTGGGAAGGAACATCCAAGCAAATGGACAAGGGGAAGAAGGTGAATGTGGTCCAGACGGCCATACGGATCATCGAGTGAGCGGACGGGACGATCAGCCACCGCTTCGCCTGGGCAAGGCTAGCTTGCCCTCGCCTCCTCTGTTTTTTGTTTTCCTCCAAATGTACACCTGGGTTTAAGGAATGGAAAGAGAACCGTGTTAGTACAGTTCTGTTTCTCTCACTTTATTTAGCTGGGCGATCGATCACAGCGCAGGCGGAAAATCACCCCCAGGAGAGAATGACGACGCGATCGACTATAAGACTGGGAGTAACTCCCCCAGTAGGCCGATCACCGAGCCCATCCGTAAGGCTGGGGGTAACTCCCCCAGCAGGCGGGACAATCGACTGGTCATAAGCTGAGGGGTGGCTCCCCCACACTGACCAGCCGACCCGATCGACCGTGAGGCTGGGGCAACTCCCCCAGCAGGCCGATCATCGAGCCCGTCCATAAGGCTGGGGGCAACTTTTCCAGCAGGCCCAGCCATTGGTTGGTCATGAGCCGAGGGGTATCTCCCCCTGCTGACCAGCCAACCCGATCGATCGTGAGGCTGGGGGCAACTCCCCCAGCAGGCCGATCATCGAGCCCGTCCGTAAGGCTGGGGGCAACTCCCCTAGCAGGTGGGACAATCGGTTGGTCATAAGCCGAGGGGTAGCTCCCCCGCTGACTAATCGACCTGATCCACCGTGTGGCTGGGGGGAACTCCCTCAGCAGGCCGATCACCGAGCCCATCCGTAAGGCTTGGGGTAACTCCCCCAGCAGGCAGGACAATTGGTTGGTCATAAGCCGAGGGGTAGCTTCCCCCACTGACCAATCGACCCAATCCACCGTAAGGCTGGGGACAACTCCCCCAGCGGACAGCGGGCAGATCAACATGGCCGGCCATAAGGCTGGGGGCAACTCCCCCAGTGGGGCGGAACATTGGTTGGGTGTAAGCTTGGGGATAACACCCCTAGCATCTCGGACGATCTAATCGACCGAAGGGCTGGGGCGATTCCCTGACAGGTTGATTCCCTGGCTGACTATAAGACTGATGGCAAGCCCACAGTTTGCAAGGCGGTACCCGACTAGCCTGAGGATCGCGAACGAGGGAAAAGCCACAGCAGGTCGACCGAGAACACCTCCAAGGCCCTAGTCTATCAGGCCGACTGACACAAAATCCCGAGGACCCTTCACGCTCACAATGGATAACGAAGGGATATCAGCAGATCACCTCCCCAACCGGGTTGAACACAACAGCGACTCAAAAGACCAAGGGCCTCCCTCCTTCCCGAAGCAGCTCCGCCTATAGAGAGTCCAGACAACAAGGAAAATGGCGAGAGATACATGGACCAGCAAAAAGGCTTTATACATTGCACCCAAAAAAGATAAAATTGTTCGTATTACAAGACAGAGGAGGAGGAGGGGAGCAAAAAGGAAGAAGCACCGCCTAGGGGCCCGGGGCCCGGGAGGAGGCATCCTCCGACACCTCGCCTTGCTCGGAGCGAGGAGGGTCGTTGGGACCTGGCAGAGGGCGGGGATACGCCAGTTGGATGCGCTCCTCGAACCTCTAGAAAGAGTCACGGAAGACCTCCACGATCCTTGGGGCCAAGAGGTGCTCGTAGGTACCGAATGCGTCCCTGAGGGTCTCCGCAATCCGCGGCCTCAAGACCTCCTCGTACCCTCTCTCGACTTCTGACAGGGTGCATGGCCTGCGCCTCATGCAGGGCCCCTAGCTCGTTCCAGAGGTCGCCCCTCTCTCGACGAAACGCTTCTTCCACCTCCTGGGCTGACTGTCGATGTCACGCCCCGCTTCCCAAGAACGTGGAGGCGAAGCGTGAGAAGGTCCGCTCAGACTTGAAGCTACAAAGCTGCAAGTCCGATAAGCGTCAATCAAATTAAAACTGCAGGTCCTTGCAACGCGAAACGAAACAAAGATAATATTAATGAAAGAGACAAAAGAAACATCTCAGAATATCCATAGCAATAAATCTCAACATCACAGAAAAGCCACCAGGCTAAAAGAAAATAGTCTAAAAGAGGCCGAGCATGGCCAACAAAAGTACAAAGTACAACAACAAAGTAATGGTGCAAGCACCGACATCTAACAGCAACCTAAAGCAAAAGCAACGCCAACAGTCTCTAAAACTGGTCTCCGGTGTCCACGAACTCCTCGACGAACGTAGGCTCAGTGTCAGCAACTACCTCGTCCGCTACAACTATCTCTGGCTCAGGGTCTAACATGTGACACCCAAAGAGAAAGGGGCACATGTCAGCAAGTCTGGAAGACTTGTGCAAGTGAAACTGAAAGTACAAGTAAGAGCAACCTAGCAGTTCTAGCATGATGCAATGGCATGGCAGCTAAAGTATGAGTGCAGCAGGTAAAGTAAAGTAAAGTAAAGTACGAGCATGGCATGGCATGGATGACAATTATTACATGAATCATTCACAAGACAAGTACAAGACAAGGAAAGTAAGCACCTCGTGCACAGAGATTCCGTCTTTTGGCTAGAGTGGCTGCGCGGGCCAACTCCTAAGCTCAAGTGAACGTTTATCCCTACCCCTCCACGTGTGTCGAGCCAGGGCCTTACCCCCGAACGGGAATGCTCGCTTCTGGAACACGAGCCAGGAAGTGTTTTGCCTTGCTGGTCTAGGGGTGCACCTAGCCAGTCAAGGGAGTACAAGTACAAGTATTGTAGCGTGTGCTACCAATGCGACATTCAATGCATGGATGACATGACATGACAAGTAGTAAGGCGTACATGTAAGGAAAAGTAAACGTGACAGTTTAGCATGCATGAATGACAAGTTTAAGGGTTGGATCTAGCTTCGTTGTCAAGCTAGATCATTTAGGTGACGGATCTAGTTTCGTTGTCAAACTAGATCAAGTAGGCGTCTAGCCAGATATCATTTCACTGACTAGTCTCTTTTACGCTAAAAGCAAGGAAGTGGCCTAAAAACATGGCCCTACACAAGAGTTGGCAAGTTTCACTTGCCTGCAACTATCACGTCAAGAAAACACCGTCCAACGAGTCCAAAGTCACGATTCCTACGTGCACAAGTCCACCGGCCTACATCCGTTTTATTAATCTTGATTAGTGATGGCTAAAACATTTAAAATACTTTAAAATACTGATTTTTAGTCTTGGTTAACATGCAATTGGGTTGGGGGTCCTAGGGGTGCAAAACGTTACCTCAACACGACGCGAAAGCTACACCGGCGTCGGGTAGCGACGCTGGGGGTTGGAATAATAAGATCGCGCTCCAAGTCCAGATTCCAATTAGATTCCTCGCTGGAAATTTCAGAGCAATCAACCCGGGCGACGATTCCAGATTCCAAAGCTCGCACGTGCGACGACGGGCTACGACGTGCGACGACGTCGTACGCGGCACGTCGTTGAAGAGAACGCACCTGGGTGGGGCCCACAGTAGTCCTAGGGACCTTTGGGGAACCCACAATACCTCTGGAGAACTTGGGGGGCCCACGGAGGCAAGTGGTGCGACGGATACGGGGTTGCGACGAGTGACTCTCGGTCGTACCCCTCCAATGCGGGAGAATTCCTCGGTCGTTGCGAGAGAACGGGGCTGTGCAGCAGCGGGGGTCGGTCACAGCGGCGGGTGCGGGCGCTTCCTTCGGTCAGATCGATGGGAGCGGTCGGTCGTGCGCTTGGAGAGCGGGGCTGCGACGTTGCAACGTTGCAACGTTGCAAGCGTCGGTCGATGCGGGCGGGGCGGTCGATCAGATGCGGAGCGATGCGGGTTGACAAGCGGGCGACGGTGCCGAGCGGGGCGACAAGCGGGTGCGGGCCTGTCCCTCGGTCAGACCGAGGGAACGGAGCAGGCGCTGCTGTGCGATGCGAGCGGCGATAGCAGCGGGGCGGGGCTTCGGTCGGAGCGGGGGAACGGAGCGGTTTTCCTCGGTCAGGTCGGGGCTGAACGTCGCAACGTTGCGACGAATCGTCGCAACGTCCAATTTTGCTTTTGGACGAGGCTAGGGCTAATTTCTTGTGAAAATAGGTCTTCCTAGGGGTTGCTTATATAGTATAGATGGGTTGACTTGGTCTAGGGCTAAATCTAATAGGATTAGAATATTAAAATAATTTAAAATTTGAAATTCAATTACTCCAACTCATCCAAGGGTTTGACTTGGTCCAAATGAGCTGGAAATTTGCTCAAAAATTCTTTAAAACGTTTAAAACTCAAATAAATTTTATTTGGCCGAAAATAATTTATAAATTAATTATTAAAAATAATATAAAACTTGTTAAAAATATAAAAGTGGTCAAATAAACTCCAAAAATTATAAAATAAATATCGTGGTGATCGTGACGACGAATGTGAGCTAACTAAGAAGACGGATCTCAATTTCGACGTCGGACGACGAAACCAAAAATGGAAACGTCTCCCGTCAAAAGTGAAAATCGTCACGTCTCATCGAATAAGTTTAAATTGTGGGAAAACGAATCGAGAAACGTCGTTCCAATTTAGTGCCACTATTTAATACTCTCAGAGACGTTCACAACGGCATATCACACGCAAGTGTTCGCAACGAACAAAGTCTAAAACAAACACGTGCACGGCCAAAAGCACGTGCACGAAAAACGTACAACGAAAAGTGGTCGTTACAGTCGAGATTCGACCAGCGCCCCCTGCAGGTCCAACACCTTGGCGGCAAGCTCGTCGACCTGACGCCGCAGGTGCCGAGCTTCCATGCGGGCTTCCTCGATCGCTACCTCGGCCGCTCCAGCCTTCAAGTGCTCCCGCGCCAGAGACTCCTCGAGGTCGGACGCCTGGGCCGCCCGGCGCTGTGCCTCAACGGCCATCGCAGTGGCATGCAAGATGAAAAAGTTAAGCTAGAGGAATCGGAAGGCATGTTTGAAAGCAGCAGAGCGATAAACCTGTTGAAGCTGCCAGACTAAAGAGTCCGTCAGTCGGTCGAAGCTGCCCTCTCCAGGAGGAAGCGGGCCCTCGGAAGGACGGAGCTCTGTGCCAGCTACATAGCCATGGCTCGGTCAACAAATACCGAGTTCCCGAGCGTAACCTCGGGACCCACCGGGAGGTTCACCAGTGCGCCCTCCGCCAAGGACGGCTCGACCAAGTCAACCAGGGGTGGCCACCGGGGCCAGCGGAAGGGTTTCACCCGAGGCGACCGACGCCCCGGTGGACTTCCCTGGTCTCCTTCTTCATCTTCCTCTCACTAGGTCCCGCGGACTTCGAAGGGGAACGCTTCCGCCTCGGACCGCGACCGCCCGTGGGAGCACGAGGCACCGGGCCAGCGCCCCTGTTGCCCCCCTCGGCACAGACGGAGCGAGGAGGCTCAGCAGCCGTGACCTCCACTACAGGGGGATCTGTCACGACCGGGGCAAGCGGCGTGGCCGCGACCGTGGGCTCCAGCCTTCCCACCACTGGCTCGGCCTGGCGCACTTCCTCCTCCACCGTGCGGCAGGGTGCCTGGCTCGATGGGTTCCCTCGGCTTCTGCCGGTTCCCCGGTGGAAGAGCTCGTCGACATTGCGAGTAAATTCACGGCCCGCCATTTCTGCAGAAGGAAAGAAGATTAGGGTAAGCAAGAGGGAAAGCGGAAAGAAAAAGGAGCGCCTAGCGGGGGACCACATGATGGTCTTAAGTAGCAGGTCATCCAACAAAGACTAGACCGACCTCTCTTCTAGGGGCAGAGATGAAAAAAGCTGACGGCGGCCTGATCGGCCTCGGAGAGGGTCAACGCCAAGTCATATTGATAGAACTCTCCCCAACCTGTCAGAATCTCAGCGTCCCTGGGGAAAATAACAAAAACAAAGCTAGGAGCTTCAGTCTCCCACCCAGCAGGGCAGACCGAGCAATCACTCCCTCTCCGCGCGGGCCCGGAGGTGCTGTCACGACCCTCGGTCGACCGTCTGGACCCGGAAGTAGTGAAAGAGAAGGGGAAGAGACGGCTCCAAGCCATGGACACGACAGATCATGATGAAACCGACCAGCATCGCGATGGAGTACTGGGTCAGCTGGCACAAGGCCACCATCAGGAACTCCATGACCTGGATGATGAAAGGATGAAGGGGGAAGCGGAGTCCCAGGCGAAACATCTTGACGTAGATACCGACCTCCCTGCTCCGTGGAAAACAAATTCATTCGTCGCTAAAAGGGATTTGGACGTCATACGGGTGGCACAGATACTTCTTTCGGATCTCCTTAACCTTCGAGAAGGGGACCAGGGATGAATACCCGAGGATCACCGGGGGAACGTCGAACCCCTCAGCCGCCCGAGCCCCATCATCGCCGATAGGGTCCGTAAAAAGCAAACCTTTCCCCTTGTCCTGGATGGGGCGTGTCACCCAGGTGACGCCGGGCCTCGAGGAAGGAGGGTCACCGGGCCCAGGCGCCGGTGGGTCCCCTGACCCCGACGTAGAACTATCTATTCTAAGCGCAGCCATGGGACGAATTGAGTGGGACAAAGAAAGAAAGTTACCTTGAAAGGAATCCGAAGGAAGAAAAGACGAAGGAGGGTTCGAAGGAGCTTGCAAGACGAGAATCAAGAAGAAAGGCACGAAAGAATCGAAACTCAGGAGGCTGAAATCCTTATATGAAGGGCAGTCACAGAATCAAGAACGTCCGAAGAAGGGGATGTGGAAGTATCTGGAGGCCGACGGTGCTTCGAATCCAGCACCAAGAGAAGTTCAAACGGGCCGCATCATGATGGCCTCCATTTAATGGATTGGCCTCGACTGACGCGCCTGTCAAAATCTGCAAGAGTCACATCGTCCGAACCGAACCGGCTGAATCCGAACGGCTCGGACGATGGGGCAATTGATATGACTATTTTGGAGAGGACCAAGGACAAGAGGCCTGAACCCAGGCCAAGGGCGTGAGGCCCACGAATGGGATTTGGCCCAACCGACGAGGCCCACGAAAGGAATCGGAGTCAGACCCGTCGCGACCCGGCGAACACGCGATTAGCCCACGCTCGCGGGAGATAACCGTTTCCCTAAAAACGTGGCACCTTAATGACCATTAAGGGGCCCATTAATCAACTCCCCCACGACGCATGCAGGTGCCTCCATGGAGGCGGATCGCGGGGCGTGAGTGGAGAGCAGTCGGGGGATGTGGATTGGGGGCAATCGTGGGCAAAACCCTATAAAGGGACTACAAAGGCAACCGAGAAGAGGATCCGATCTTGGAGATCGACAACGGAGGTATTCCAGTAACTGACCTTGCTTTCCGTCATTACATTCCCTCCCTGTAAGTTGGTTATGGCCTGATATGGCCAAATCTGCTGCTAACCGACCCGATACTCGGTTGAGGATTTTTCTCAACCGAGAGACCAAGTCTCACATGGCCGTTGAGGAAATCGTGGGCGGTTGAGCAAAATCCGGGGCGGTTGAGGGATGGAAGATATGGTGGTGGCCCCTATATAAGAGGATGGAGTTTCTCTTATTCTGTATTAAACACTCTCAGCCATATCTGGAATCCCCAACAACAAATTTCTTTCTCTCGCTCGTTCTATTATTGGTATCAGAGCGGTTCTCGATCGGTGTCCAAATTTCTGCTGCCATCTCCATCACGTTCTCCGTTTCCCACCACTCCAAGCTCTTCATCGCGGCTGTTGTTTATCCATTGCTCCACCGAGCAATTCTTGTTTCCCGAGCCTCGGTCTCAAGCTGTTTTTGCCTCGCTTCACCCAATCTTCTTCGTTTTTGTTTGCGTTTTTTTTTGTCGCACAACATCATCTAATTTCTCTAATTTGCAGTCAAAGCATCTGACACCACCTCCAAATGGGCCAATGATATCAACCCACTACCAAAGATCTTAATGTACTCTCCATATTCAAAAGCCCTCATTTATTATTTCCACCGATAGCCACACATTTTTTCAGCACTGTGCGGCCATTCTTCATCCAGCAGAGAACCAAAGGAACAGAAACCAGCGGGCCCCACTTCATCTTTTTCTTCCCACGACATTTCATGTTTCACCGAGTTCAGGGGCACTCTTTGTCTCTTTTCTCTGCCAAATTGATTCCCCTGCAAGCAATTACCATTAATTAATTGCTCAGCAACTCTCATACCAAAGCACTGGTGTTCTCAAATCACCAAGCAAAAGGCGACATCAGATTCACGCGGAACCAAACAACCGATCACGAGATTTGTGGATCTACCGGTTTTCCGAGAATCCCGCATCAGCTCCATCAACACACACTGAACAGCAAGCCACGTCAAGCGAGCATATCCCGCACTCACGTTACAGATCACAAGGCTTTCTACAGATCTGTTCTGGTTAATCCTCTTCAATCAGGTTTTTCAGTATTATTTTTATTAAATTCCTGCTATTTATAGATTTGCATGATTGTTCCTGAAACATAAACCTAATATATTATTGATTCACCCATTAATTAAAAAGTTAGAGACCTTTTTAATCACAGCATATTATATTGCTATTTATTTTGTGCTTGGACTCCTTATAACCTAATTAAAATTTGTCACTCTCATTAATATTAAAATTGGATTTTTAGGATAGATTATTAGACATTAATTTTAGTTGTTTGACCACATTTTTTTGTCACCTTATATCTGAACCCAACTTTATCCAAAACAGTAACAAACAATGGCAAGCAAATTGATTGCGTCTGAACTGGCCAAGATAGAACGACTTAACGGTTCCAACTATGACATGTGGCACCGGAAAATTAGATATGGACTTATACATGACAATTTAGATAGTGTCATTGAGACCACTGTTCCTGCTCTCCCTGAAAATCCTACAGATGCCCAGAAGAGAGAGCTAGAACAGTGGAAAGTTAGTGACAAGAAGGCTAAGAGTCTCATGCTTATGTTCATGGACGATAGCCTAATTAAAGTGTTCGAAAACTGTAGTACTGCCAAGGATATGTGGCATTCTATTAAGGAGAAGTATGATATCACATCTGATGTGAACATACAACTCCTACTGCATAGGTATAATTCATGTCGTATGCAGGAAGGTGACAATGTCACCGAACACGTGAATAAAATGATTTTCATGGCTAAGGACCTAGCTACAGCAGGAACTGAAATTCCTGAGAAGCTTCAGGTGGCAACTATTCTGAATAGTCTGCCACCGTCGCTTGATATGGCTGTCACTACGCTTAGGCTAAATGGAACCGTTAAGCGTGTAACTGACTTGCCAGCTCAGCTAGCAATGGAACAAGACCTTCTGGCTAGGAGGAAGGGCTCGGACGTCAACCTTGTGCAGGAGGAAGAGGCGAATGCTGCTCAATACCGGAAGGCACAAGGGAACCAGCGTCTTGGACCTGTGAAGCCCTCCTTCAAGGGATCCGGCCAACAATCAGCTCGCGGGAAGAAAGGACCTCCTGGATCTTGCTACATTTGCAGGAAGTATGGTCACTTTAAGGCCAACTGTCCTCAGGCAAGGAATAAGGGCAACTCAAAGCGCCCAGAACAAGGAGGATCCGGAAAGCGGGAGTTCATTGGCGTCACTGAATGTAATGCTGCTACGACAGACGCTGAAGGCTGGTGGATCGACTCGGGTGCAACCCGACATATAGCAAAGACGAAGGAAGGAATAGTCGACTTCCAGGAACTGAAGAAGAGAGACCAAAGGATATACATGGGGAACAATACCTATCTGGATGTAGAAGGTATTGGTTCATACAGATTGGATCTTGGGGACAGCATCATGGTCCTCAAAGATGTGTTTTATGCACCTGGCATAAGACGTAATCTGGTCTCTGTTCCGGCTTTGCTGAAGAAGGGTCTTGAAGTGAGATTTTACAACAATAGGGTCTCTATTGGGAAAGACAAGAAAGTGTTTGCAATGGGCAAGTTTGTGCCCGGTCATGATTTATTCTGTCTTTCCGTTGTAAAATCTGATATTGGTAATAAAGATGGTGATTTGAATTATTCCTCGTGTCTTTTGTCTGATTATGATCTTTGGCATATGAGATTAGGTCATCCTGGTAACAATAAGATGGACCAGTTAATCAAAATGGATTTATTACCGGAACTGACAGGTGTAAGGACATTACCCTGTGAACATTGTTTAACTGGGAAGATGACCAGGAAATCATTCTCGGAAGGTCAAAGGGCTAATGAATTGTTGGAATTAGTTCATTCTGACATTTGTGGGCCCTTGAGCATAAAGACACGTGGGAATAAAGAATATTTCATAACATTTATATATGATTATTCCAAGTATACTTTTGTGTATCTTTTAAGCAGAAAGTCCGAAGCTTTTGAAAGCTTTAAAAGATACAGGGCGGAAGTTGAAAGAAAACTTGGAAGGAACATAAAGGTGTTAAGAACTGATAGAGGTGGGGAATTCAACTCAAAGGAATTTGAGGAATACTGTATTCAATACGGTATAAAGAAGCATACTACTATGCCTTATACGCCACAACAGAATGGTGTGGCTGAAAGAAAGAATAGAACATTAATGAATGCAGTGAGATGTATGCTATCGCATTCTGGTCTCTCTAAGGATTTTTGGGGAGAAGCCATATTGACTGCAAATTATGTTCTGAACAGAATTCCCACAAAATCAGTCAAGACAACACCGTATGAGATATGGAATGGACGCAAACCCAATTTAAGTCATTTGAGAAAATGGGGTTGCGTGGCACATGTTCTCATTCCATACCAGGTTAGAGATAAGCTGGATCTCAAAACCGTAAGATGTGTGATCGCTCCGGGACGTAACCCAAAAGAATGGTTGTAGTTTTACCGCAAGTGCACGGTGTAGCAGCGAGCGGGTTATCGAATACAGGGAGGACGAATGACCGTGCTTGTTCCGATCAACCTGGCTATTTAAGAAGAGAGAAATTTGCCTTTGGCGATCCTGTCACAATCGTCAGACAGAGTACGGAAATATCAAATCAAATAAAGAACATCTAGGGAATGGGGAATTCCCGCTACTCACCGTATTCCGTAAAAGTGGTTCATTGGTATCAAAGTTGCTAGAATAAGATTTTGGATGAACTAGTTGCAACTGAATGTAGAACCAAGCTCACGCTCTCGCGCTGTTGCCGGTCTATAGCTATCCTAGGCTCGGGTCCAATCTCTTGCAAACCCTAGCCTAGGGAAGCTAGCATTAGGATCAACATCATCGTTCAATCGCGCACCGAGCCCAATCTCTTGCAAACTCGGTCCACGACCTAGATTGGGATAGTTCCTACCCGTCCAATCTCTTGCAAACGGGTATTGGCGCGGAATTGGAATCGGAAACCCTAGTATCGGTCCAATCTCTTGCAAACCGATACTACGGAAATCCGATTCCAACCCAATTCGGATTTCTAGGGTTTCCTATCGAATTGGGATCCAATCTCTTGCAAATCCCAATCGATGTGAATTCCTAGCCATCCGTAGTAAATTGATCCCAATCTAATCCCTAGTAGCAATTCTAGCAAAATTCCTACCAATTCATCACAATTATGAAATAGGGCTTGTAGGGTTCATCCCCACGCCCCAAGACGTGGCGACTACTCACAATTCATAGCAAGATCACAAAAATAATCAATGAAATAAGCAATAGAATTCATCACAATATTGAGATATGCAATAAAAATAGAATTTTTAGAGAAGAGAAAAGCAAACCAATGGAGTTCTTCAATTAATCCAACAAAGATCCAATTTTGTCTCCTCTCCAATCACAAGAATAAAACTAAAAAGCTAATCTAAAAAACTGCAAAAAATCTAAGAGAGAGGCTCTCAAAACTAGGGTAAAAACAGGGGTTAAATACCCCTCAAAATCGTCCAAAAACTGTGACCAAAATACCCCTGCGCAGCCTGTTTTCCGCAATTTTCGCTACAGGCAGCGCGTCGCACTCGGCCGAGTGACAAAATTCGCTCGACCGAGTGAAAACCCTGTAAGTTTCCAGTAAGTATCGATCTTCAGGGGGTCTTCACTTCGGGGGCGGCTCGGCCGAGTGAGTTGTCGTCACTCGGCCGATGGCTTCATGGTACTCGGGCGGACGGGATTATCCACTCGGCCGAGTGGGTCTTCTGAAGCTCAGGCAGCCGAAAAACAGTAACATGGCGATTTTTGAAGGGCTTCGTCTGGGCGCCACTCGGGTGGACGGGGTCTCGTCACTCGGCCGATGTGGTCTCCGTCGCTCGGCCGAGTGCACATATAAATCGTGTCTGATCTGGTCGGCCGAGCAGTGTCTCGCTGGTCGGCCGAGTGACTCCTTCACTCGGCCGAGTGGGACACAAAACATGCCCAAACTGCTTGTTTTGGCCTCCTCGTCGCTCCTGTGACGTCCGTTCTTCTTCCGCTCCTCTCCAACAGCAAAATACCCCTCGGGGAGGTCGTCGGTGACCGTCTGGAGTAAGCGCATCTCGAGATCACTCCAAATCGCGCCAAATCACCTGAAATGTGACAAAAAACAACAAATCGTGAAAAGCATCGCAATATCGTCGATATATCGTGAAAAACATGATTTGGGCGATCTAAATGGCATGCAAACATGCGGTAAAAAAGTGTAAAATAAGGAGTGATCAAAATCCCCCAAGCTTACCTCTTACTCCTCCTCGAGGAAGATAAGTAAAAGGCGAACCCGGTGGATTCGGAAAACGAAAACGGCGAAGAAAAATGAAGAATGAAAAACGGAGAAGAGTGAAAAACGAAATAAAAATAAAGAAGAAAGAAAGAAGCGAAGAGGTAGGCTGCTAGATCATTTTCTCAGGACGTGGGTTCCGCTTACTCATATAGCATGCACTGAACGAAAAACACATGTCAAAGAATTTTATTTTGATATCATAGTATAATAGTGTAAATAGAAATAGAAAACCCACGAACAACAATATAATCATGAAAAACGGAATAATTTTATAATTAACATCATCGTCTGAATCATTTAAAGCGGTATACAAATCACAGATCACACACTTTTCAATTGAATGCTTTCTATCAGGAGTATAAGAGTATCACACTATAGAATAGAGAGAATAGAAAAGTATGGATTTCATGAAATGATTGCTAGGCTTAGATTTCTGGATTTCGTAAAGCTAGAAATAATCTCACCGAGTATAGAATATTACTTAGCCTAGGTTGTCGTGCAACGTCAAGTAGTCACTCTCTCACACATCAATGGATCCCCTCCCCCAAGCTTATCCATAAGCGTGGTGGCATAAAAAAATATTTACATCCCCATTTCTATAAAGCTCCAAAGGCAATGAAAAGAGAAGAGAAAGAAAGAAAGTGAGATGGGATCTTTTATTGAGGATTTTTCCTCTTTTCTTTTTCTCTTTTTTTTTCTTTTTGTTTTTTTTTGATGCAAAAGCATATATACACAACGATCCCAACTCAAAGAGAGATAATGATATACAGGAACATTTTCTCTTATTTCTCTTTTTTTTTGAATAAGAAATTTGGAGCTAGGAATTAATAGCGGGGGAAATGCCATATAATAGAATCGCTAAGGGGAGATTCACCAATGATTTTAAAAGTAGAGAAATGATGTTCAAGATTTGTGGAGAAAGAAATGAATATATCTCTCGGTTCACTCTATAAGACATGCACGACAACTTCAGCAGGGTAATCTAATCTACTCAGTTTCGATCACAAAAAAGCTAACTAATCCAAATTTATCATAGCTAACATCATTCAATCATCCTGAAGTGAAATGTACAGTTCATGCATATAGAAGTGATATAGGAAAAGAGATCAGTACTCCAGATACAGGCATTCAATGCGTGAATCTTGGTGTGTTTTCTGTGATAGCATACATATGAATATTCAGACTCAGCTAATAATAAAATTTCATCCATTTTCATGTGTAAAAAGTGTGGGTTACTATCTCTAGATGCAAGGCAAGTCATAGCATATGATATCAGAAATAAAATCTAAGACATGACAAATAAAGCATGCATATAGAATAGGCTAACTCCACGTCATCATCATCACAGAAAAGTCATCTCTAGCATGAGATGAATAAGAAAGAAATAAAGATAAAGGGAAAATAGAACTATTTACAATGCGGCACGCAGAAAAATAAGAAAAACGTGATGCATGGAAAAATAAAAGAAAATTGATGAAAGTAAGTGCAAAAGCGAAAAATGGCGTGAAAAACTAAAAATAAAGGTGGCAAACCGAAAAAGAACGTGAGAACTCACTCCCCCAAGCTAAATGGCACAGTGTCCTCAATGTGCAAAGTGGGGCACACCGAGAGACAAGTAAAGTGAGGGGCAAGTGAGGATGCATGCATGATGAAAAAAAAAGATGAAAATAAAAAGAAAAATAAAGAAATGAAAATATGATGCGGACATGATGCATGCACAGATAGGAGTGATACAGATATATAAGTGTGTCACCAAAAACTCTCCCTCTCTCCCAAAAAAGATATATAAGGATACGATCTGAATGAGAAACCCAAAATAAGTGAGGGGAGGGGGGTGGACAAAACTGCAACAGGACCCAGCAGAAACGGGCAGCACAACGGCAGGAATAATCGATGGCATCAAGGGTGCCTAAGAAGGGGGTGCTGCGACGTCTCCGTCCTGAGGCGGAAGTGGTGGTGGTGGCTGGACAGGCCACTGAGCGGGTGTGGGTGTGGAAGTGGTAGCAGGCTGAGTGTGTGTGGAAGTGTGGGTGGGAACCTGCTGGGTGGGTGGTGGTACGCGGGGGAGACGCTCCAGGACCTGGGTAAGACAGTAGTGAATCTGGGGGATCAGGTCAAAGCGGCAGCCAGCGTAGAGACGGTGGAGGACAGAGTCCTAAGGTCGCCTCTGAGGCCACTCACCGCCCCCTCTAGAGCACGAATGCTCTGAAGTACAGTGTCGGGGGGAGGTGGTGCAGAGGGACGCATCGGTCGGGGCTGTGCAGGGCGGGGCTGGCGTACTCGGGTCGCGTACGTGACGGGCTCAGCAGGGAAGGGAACGAAAGGTTCTGTGCTCGCAAATGTGGGCCTGGCCTCAGTGTGAGGCCGGGGCACCGGCTGGTGAGGAGTGGAGGCGGCAGCTGCGAAAGAAGAGTGCAAAAGTGGCAGCGAGGCGGCCAGAGAGGTCAGTGGCACAGAAGTGTGGACAGACGCCACGACACTCTCAGAAAATACAGCAGCAGTGGAGACAGAGGGCTCTCCGCACTCAACTATGGTCGGCGGGCGCTCGGGTGGGGCAGAAGAAACAGGCTCAGCAGACAGAGGGCCAGTGGGGGTGGTGACAGCCGCGGGAGTGGTGGAGGTGGGCTCAGCTAAGGTACTCCCGACACCGACAGAGGTGGGGACAGAGGTGTCAGGAGCAGCGGAAACATCAGGGATAGGCTGAGGGGCCACAGGGTCAACAGGGGCGGCAGGCTCAGCAGGGGCGACAGGGTCTGCGGGGGCAGCGTGTGCAGCGTGGGCCTGCTCGGCCTCCTCGGCCTTGAGCACGTAAGCAGCGGGGATGAGAACATCCATCGCAGGGATCCAGTCAACGTGGGCTGGTGCAATCTGAGTCCGAGCTGGGCTCGAAAGAATCATGTAATCGGCACCGTAAGGGCCGTGCAACCAGACCCAGTGACGCTCACCGTGCGGACGAAGCATCTTCATCCGGGCCATAACATCGATCGACAAAGAAGTCGAGCCCGGTACTCGTCGCAAGTCGTCAGGGAAGTCCTCGCCGGTCATAAGGGCAAGCAAGGTGATCAGGCCGCCGCAGCATATCGGTGAGCGAGCGCCCACCGATACAATGATGCGGTCCAAAAACCAAGCCGCGACATCAATCACGACGGCGGGGACCAGCTCATCGCCATTCCTAGATAGAGCTCTGGGACGTGTCATCGCGTAGAGCATGTAGAGCTCCGGCGTAGACATCGTGCCCGGCTCATATCTGGCCAAAAAGGTCGTCGCCATAAGGCGCTGAGCAATACGGAGGCAGGGATGGACAATGGCCGAGGCCTTGGCCCTACTAGGGTCAAAGGCAGCGTGAAGACCCGTAATCCGGGCCCAGAAGGCACCGGTGTCGAAGGAAGGTGGGGGGATATGGGTCGGGCCGTAACCGCGATCGGCTCCGGGGATAGCGGGCCACGAGAAAAATGCTCTCATCATATCGAGAGTGACCTGGCACTCCCGGTCCATGAACCGAAACGAGCATCCCTCGTCGGTCCGGGTGATCGAACTCAGTACCTCAAGTGTCGGACGGGTAAACGTGTCCGCCGACACCTGGAAGAAATCTCGCCAGCCCACGTTGTCGTACAACGTGAGCATCCCCTCTAGTACCCCCAAGCGTCCTAGGTCGGCAAGGTGTGCAAACCTGGAGGGTACGATCGAGCGCTGGGAGATACGCTCGAAGACGGCGCGGTGTGCGTCGTCTCGGAACGTAATCCCGAGCGGCCCGACCAGTGGAGCCGGAGGTGGTGGCTGTGGAGCAGCGGGGAGTGGCTGTGCGGGCTGTGTGGGCGCTGCAGGCTGTGCGGGGTGTGCGGGGCCTGCAGGCTGTGCTGGGTGGATGGGGTGTGTGGGAGAAGGTGGAGGAGAGTCCTCCAACTCGTGGGAGGGGCCGGCATCATCCGACCGCTTCCGCTTGGCGGAAGCTCTCTTCGACCGCGGCCGTGTCCGGGGCGGCATATCGGCCCCGAGCGCGCGCCGAAAAGTGTAAAAAGTGCGGCGTGTGCAAAAGAATGGACGGAGTATACCCAGACACACCGCGAGTGCAAGATAATGGAAGCGTGCGAAGTCAGCGCCTCCGCAAAGCCCGAATCAGTCCTTAGAAGCTCCACGGGGCTCCCCTAAGCTCCCAAAAACAACCTGCGCATGAAATGGAGATATCAACGAGTAATATTCAAAATGTATGAGGCATTAGGGGTATAATAGATAGATATAGAAATCAATTTGGGTTTGGGGGTCGTTTAACACATGGATCCTCGAAAAATACACAAAAAGAGGAGAAAAAGGCGAAATAAGCGATACCGGAGGTGGTCGGAGCGGCGGCCGCCGGCGGCGACTCGGGCGAGGCGCGGCGGTTGCTCGGCCGGCGGTGGCTGGCTGAGCGGCGGCGTGGCGACGGTCGGTCAGGCGAGTGGGGGCGCGAGCGAGGCGAGCGGGCGAGGGGAGCTGAAGGGTCGGGCGCGATTTGGGTTTTTGCGTTTCGAAAAACGTGCCCCCCCCCCTCGGCCACTTATATAGTGAAAGTTACGACTCGGCCGAGTGAATAGGTCACTCGGCCGAGTGGGATCAATGGAAATATCCTCCTCGCTTACGCTTCGGCCGAGTGGCTTTGCCAGCCTCGGCCGAGTGGAGTAAGTCCATTCGGTCGAGTGGCTCAAGCTACTCGGCAAGACTCGCCCTAGGAGCGTATCCGTTTTACTCGGCCGAGTGAAAATATATACTCGGCCGAGTAGCATTTATACTGAAATCAGGAAAATAAACAGAGAGTTGGGTACAGCAGACTTCCCTCGTTCGTGAGCGTCTCGGCCGGACGAACTTGTGTACTCGGCCGAGTGACTAGTATACTCGGCCAAGTGAGCCTTGTGTTCTGCTGTTTGTCTTCGTTTGGGCTCTAAACTCCGTCTTTCTTCCTCCAGTCGATTTCATCTTACTCCTAAGCATCGAGCGTCTTCCTGGGGCGCTCCTCGTCGTCTCGTTCATCCTCCTCATTAAGGATTTACCTATCTCCTCTCCTGTCAAGAAAAATAGGACCCGTTATCACAAAATTTTTGGGCGAACGACTCAAAACACTAAAAATTTCTAAAACAAAAATAAAGAAAAAGTAAAAATAAAGCAATAACCGTCGGGTTGCCTCCCGACAAGCGCTCGTTTAAGGTCGTGAGCTCGACCCCCTATGATTTTCAATTAATGCGGGATGTTTGGTGCATATGAGATGCACCCATCAAACTTTCCGGGGAGAATGCTTGGATTTGGAAGTTGCGGCGGCGTGTTTCCCGCGGTGGTCTCTCGTCTCGAATTGTGTTGGGGGGAGGCTCCCCCAAGCTAGCGTTTGCTCCGGTCAACGGCTTCACCGGTGACGCCGATTTTCGTAGCGGCGGAGCTTTCTTCGGAGACTTTTGTTTCGAGAGCTTGCAGAGCTCTCGAATCCTTGCAACATCAGCGTCGCCTTCATCATTTTCAGCGGAGAGGTCGGGGGAATCATTTATCTTCTCATCTTGGCCTAAATCCGGGCCTTCATCAAAATCCTCATCGAAAAGAGCGCCAATCGAGTGGGGGATCGCCTCTTCTATTACCTCATCAAGGAGGTCCATGTAGTCAAGTTCCTCGTGGTGATGCATGTGTTTCATATGAAGGGTTTTGCGGGACCCTTAGGGCACAAAAACTCTAGTCCCGTCCTAAGTCGGACGGAACATAGACAGAAAAGAACAGCGGAAGAATAAAACTTATGTTAATCTAATTAACATGCAGTTAAAACATTTTTAACTTAGCCCTAAGGTCCAAGACCCTTAGCCAAGATCTATGCCAACTTGGGATGGATCTGACCATCCCAAGAAGGATCTAACCTACTGCGATTAAATTAAACTAATGCTAATTAAACACATACCCGGAATCTCAACCCTGGGGCAGGCGAGATGTTCCGCACCGTCTTCCGAGCTGCTCCCGTCCCACGCCGAGCCGCTCCTTGAACTGCTCCCCGAACTGCTCCTCGAACCGCTCCGCATCCCGAGGCGATCAATCCCATGTCGCCGAGCCAACCACGCGCGGAAGAAAGTTTCACGCGAGTGAAACCTTCGCCTAGATTTCGGATCTGAATCCGAACTCCGTTGCAGCTTTGCTAGAGCCCTCAAGAGTAAGGCAGAAATTTATAGGGAGATAGAGAATATTATTTTAGCCTAGATCCGAGCGTGCTCCAACATTTACGAGAGCCGCTCAAATCTTGAGCTTGGGACGAGTTTTGAGGAAGGGGGGAGACCCCTATTTATATAGGCGGCGAACTCTCCCCTTTTCTCAAAATCCGATGTGGGACTAAATAATGAGTTAATTAAAATCAAGTTAGTTTGCACTTCACAAAGTGCAAACTTCCGTGAATTTTAACTCACTCACCGTTGAGCTTCAAGATTGAGACAACCTATCAATACGACAAGCGTTCAATGGTGAACGCATAGGAAAAAACGGTTCGTCAATCGGAGTTCGTTTGACCCTCCAATTGAGTGTCCAAAAATCAGCCCAAGGCTAGTTTTTCACAAAAACTGAGCCGTCAATTAAATCTGCACACTTACGGTTTGAAACCCTAGTGATGGGGCCCACGGATGGGCCCCGCGTGCAAAATTCCGCCTGGACAGAGCCCAGGTCGCGCCTGGGCTCGCCCAGGCGCCTGGGCGCGCCCAGACCCGCGCCTGGGCTCGCCCAGGCGGCCTGGGCTCGCCCAGGCCCGCGCCTGGGCAGAGCCCAGGCGCCTGGGCAGAGCCCAGGCGGCCTTGGCTTTGCCCAGGCCGAGCCTGGGCTTTGCCCAGGCCGAGCCTGGGCTATGCCCAGGCCGAGCCTGGGCTAAGCCCAGGCTCGTGCCTGGCTAGCCCAGGCTGTGCCTGGGCTTAGCCCAGGCAGCGTCTGGGCTAGCCCAGGCAGCCTGTTCTGCCTCGTATTTACTGGGCCTGGCCTGGTCTAATCCTTTGGGCTGTTTTGGCTCTAACTTGAGCATTTGGTGTCCGATTTGGACGCCGTTCGAACCTGGGTCTAGACCGGGACATTCCTGTCTTACCCGTGAACTTTTCCTTGCGTTTATTTTATTAAATATTGTATTAAACAATTTAATACACATTTAATCGCTTTTGCATCAAATGCAAAATAGTCCCTATCTAAGCTTAAATTATCATTTGCATCAAATACAAATGATCTGAGGGCATATATCCCTACATCTCCCACTTGCACTCAGGATCATTTATTCTGAATGCTGGAGATTATTGCAAACATCTTTTGCAATATTTTATCCCTTGCATCAAATGCAAATTATTCTCCCTAACTTATTTCTACCTATTACTAGACGAAAGATCGCACTCTGTGTGAGACCCTACAGCCTGACCCTTACAACAGGTTGGGCTCGAAGCCCTATACGGCAGTGACCACGAGCAGTGGCTGCCGTCCCTGCTTCAGGAATCATCATTATGTGGTTAACTCATTGACATGAGTATTGTCGGGACCACCCTGACTGTTTCTGTGATGAATTCCGTAGTTATAGTCTCTTCGTCTTAACTATGTCGTGTAGATCAAGTCTAGGGTACGGTTAAACTGTCAACCCCAATAACTTGACTCCGGTTAGTTTCTATCGATCTTTTAGTCAAAAATGTTGGACTTCTTCCAACATACTCTGGCCAGAGTTTTTACTAAAGACCGAACTAACCATACGACACTAACTCCCATTGACCGGGAGAGACGAATCCTCTCTTGGTCATTACTCTCCTCATACGCTTCAAGTGTCACCCAATCAAAGACCTTTCGACAGGCCTTGCCTCGAAGCTAGGTCATTTGATCTAAGTGGCACCGTTCACGCACAGGTTCGTCAAAATGACCTCAAGTCAAAAGACCAACTAGCCTATCATCACTAAGAGTTTATCATTGACAGATTGGTCAATATAACCATATGATAACTCTTGTGGATCGTTCAGTGAACTCATTCTCTAATGAGCACCTATGTCTCGTCTTTGACTTCGCCAAGTCAAGCGATCATGAGATCATCGCTACCGCTAAACGGTGAAGACTAAGACACAATGGTCTATCCGATGTTTCGATATCCTTGTCTCAAAACATCTACGACCACGAACCATTTTAGACTTATGCTACAGACGGTCAAACATTTCTCCATGATCGAGATACTCATCTCGATACCTGTTTGACCTCGCATAAAGTCTCAGGACTTTACCTAAGTTAATATCTAATGTTAACTACATTATAACATAACTTTAGATAAATTATTACCAAACAGCTTACTGTTATTTCGAACAAGACGTTTGTGCTATTCACACACAGAGATAGATTGCCTCGAAGGTATCTTCTCTCAACATCTCCCACTTGCACTCAGGCCCATTTATCACGGTATCTAATACCGTTTTTACACATAAATTTTCCCGACTTCATGTGGTAGAGCCTTCGTGAGTGGATCTGCTAAAACCGTCTACATTATAGGCTTAAGGGGCTTCTATGTTCATATTAGACCAACCATTTGAATCTCATTCAAATAATTCATTTGGTCTGTCGGAATCCATAATATTTTTATTTACTTGGATCTTATCCAGTTCATCGTACCTTACGATGATCAGTTATTGATCATTTCAATTTGCTCATATCTATTTCTGACAAAGTATCAAACTCTTTTGATCACTTCGTCAAAAATATATGTTCCATCTCTTTGATGCCTCGCATGTAATTTATATGCTCCCACTGACCTTGAAAACTTTCTGGTTAATTCATATAAGTTGGTCCGTCTAAATCATATTTAGGAAAATGAACTTATAAGTGAATGTTCCAATTTTCATGGTCAACTCTGAGCGTTTTACATCGAGCTTGGTCCGAGTAAATCTGTGCACATCTACTGGCGAGACTGTTTCAACATAATCCATTTTATAGGAATTAGGATGAAAAACTGTTCTCGTCCAACACGATTGCACTTCACTATTTTCTTTTCTGCACCAATCTTTCAACTTAAAGATTTACTTGCAGAAAGCGAGGAAACATTTTCCTTGGGCACGTAAACTAAATTCCAAAATTTATTTACGCACACGGACCAATTCTGATTGCATCAAGATATAAATCGGAGATACTACTCCGAATTATCAACCCGGAAGTTGACTAAGTCATCATCAGTTATGATGTCTAACTCGACTCTTCGTCTCACGAAATTCGAGTAATTATACAACTTCCTAATGATTGATTTAATGAATATCTTATTGATAATGTCCTCATAGAACATTATCAAAACCTAGGCGTTACTATCTGGGACTTAACCCAGAGGGAGGACTTAACTCAGAGTCACTTGTTATGGATCGCACCGAGTCTAACTAAGTGTGATTCATACCTTTTAACACACTGATGTGTTAACAGACTTGACCTGAGAGAAAATCACATTTTCTTTTAATTACGCAAGATTTTATGTAGCTAAGTATTTAACCATTCGATCTAATCAAATCAGTTTAAATACTTTTGTCCTTTCGTTCTTTATTTTTTCAGACTTGTGTTTCATCAAGAACACGTGTCTTAATAAAATATACGAATAACTTAATTTGGTTAATATAGACTCGGGTACATCAGTATGTACCAGACTGAGTTCGACAACTCATTCTCCCACTGTCTCACAGATGGGTTTCGGTCATTATATCTAAGAGGATAAGACTCACAAGTGTCCGTAGACATCATAATACGAGAGGTCAGACCCCTCTTTATGTGACTTGTGAAGCTTAGTCTCTCGATACGGCCTAGTCTATTTTGCCATGTAAGTTTGCTACTATCTTGTGTATTTATATATTAACATTTAATATATATATATATATAGTTATTACAAATTACTTAACACAAAACATTCCTTCCGAAGCAAGGTGACGACATTCGTCAAAAAATGTGTTAGACGTTTTTGTATAACTATTTATTCTGAAATCGTGACATCAAAATATATCACATTTTCATTTCCTCCTACTTATGCCTTTACTAATGATAAATTAAACTAACTTTCTCAATTGACTTTCCGGAGTGCCTTCTTCCCTTTTCTAAATCACATTTAGATATTAATTAACCCAACATAAATAGCTATGCAAGCATCTTATGTATCCAAACGCTTGAGCTTTGCAATCTTGAGTTTAGCTCAAGAAGTTGCTTGTCTCAAGATCCGGTTGGGATACATAGTCTTGCACCGCTCATGCACTCGTATTCGACTCAAACGGTTTGATCGAATTCTCGAACTTTACGGATCGGAATTGTTTGTCCATCAACCTTGAGGGTAGCTCAACAAGTTGTAGGGAGAAACATAATTCGAATATCCTATATGTTTAAGCTGCCTCATATAGAGAAGAGTGACATGTAGATTTAATTTATTTTTTGGACACAGAACTTAATGAAATCATATTTCTTAAGTCTGTTCTTTAGAAGGTCATTTAATGTCAACGAGAATATAGTTTAATTCCATCAATTAGAATTTAACTTGATATTCAATTAATCAACTAGTTGACCAGTTAACTTATTCCAATATTATATTTTGATTCCTTCGGTAAACATAGTCTTGCCCTAGTTTTTGCATATGTTCAATATTAAATATAGGTAGATTGGCTTTCATCTATCTATATCCTCCCACACTATTTTTACGATCGTTTTAAAGCTTAATATCGAACGATTTAATCGAATTTAAAAATTAGTGAAAGAGGGATCCAATCATCCCGAACCTCACAACCTTGAGGAGACTCAACAAGTTGATTGGTTCCATGACTGGTAGACTAACTCTTGGTCAATCACATCACATGTGATTCCCTGTCGATTTTTATACCCACAGTCACTTATGATCTTGAGGAGACTCAACAAATCATAATGACTGGTCTAGTCAGACCCTTGATTTCGTTTCCAGATTTGACTTAGATCGATACTCGAGGAGACCCGACGCATCGATTTGGGTCAAGTCTAGACTACATCACATGTATGTTGGAGTTTGTTCCTTAAAAAAAAACAAGTCACAGCTTGAGGAGACTCAACAACTATAATTGTCTTCTTTGAGTTACCAAGCTCCAAAATCAAGGAGGGATACGAATTAATCTTTAATAAGATTTATAACGCATTGACTAGATATAGTCCAGGGTGTCATACAATCATGATTCGCGACATTGCGGTCCAGCGGAACACAGCCAGGGAATTGACTAAGCCAGGATCACTGCCCCTTGTACTAGCAAGGGTTGACCCAGAACTCTTAGCCAAGCACATTGACTGGATCATGGTCCATTGAATGAAGCTTGTCATTTTTGTATGTGTGCCATAGACTAAACAGCTTTTATTAACAACTAATTAATCCTATCAACTAGTTGCATCCTTAAATTCAAAATTTTAGGATTTGTTTAATAACTTTTATTAAGTCCTTATCAACTATAAGGTTCACGTGCTATCCTAATCGTTATTAGGATTTTAATAAATTTTATTAACAACGCTAAAAAACGAAGTCCTTTAATGATTCAATAATAACAATTAAAATTTTCATTAAAGGAACTACCCTAATCAGGAATTAGGTCTTGAAGCATTGTTAATGTTTTATTAAAACATAGCATGTCATAAAAATTCAATTAATAAATTTTAATGATTTCTTAATGGCTAACCTAAAGGGTTGTCTTGTGTAATCAAATAAGGGACAAGATGAACTAGCCATTAAAATTACACTAATTTTATCGCATAAAAAGTGTACTACTATTTAACAATTAAATAGACTAAAGTTTATCGCATAAACAATATTAGACATTTTAAAATCAGTTTATAAATTTAAAACATCACTTTAAAAATTTTCCATGTTCAAAAATTTATCATATACAATTTTTAAACATCTAAAACATTTTAAACTTATCGCATAAATTTAAAGCCTTAAAATCAATTTTAAATTTATCACATAAATTTAAAAACACCATTTTAAAATTTTTCCATGTTCAAAAATTTATCATATACAATTTTTAAACATCTAAAACATTTTAAACTTATCGCATAAATTTAAAGCCTTAAAAATCAATTTTAAATTTATCACATAAATTTAAAACACCATTTTAAATTTTTTTCATGTTTAAAATTTTATCATATAGAATAATTAAACATCTCAAATTCTTTTAAAATCATTTTTAAAAAATATCTCATAAATTTTAAATCATTTTAAAAGATTCGAAAAAAAAAATATTTTAAAATTATCTCATAACTTTAAAACCATTTTTAAAAGTATTTAAAAAGCATTTTAAGGTTTAATAAAATCGCAGTGCAAGATCGGCTACGCAAACCTGGCTCTGATACCACTGAAGGGTTTTGCGGGACCCTTAGGGCACAAAAACTCTAGTCCCGTCCTAAGTCGGACAGAACATAGACAGAAAAGAACATCGGAAGAATAAAACTTATGTTAATCTAATTAACATGCTGTTAAAACATTTTTAACTTAGCCCTAAGGTCCAAGACCCTTAGCCAAGATCTATGCCAACTTGGGATGGATCTGACCATCCCAAGAAGGATCTAACCTACTGCGATTAAATTAAACTAATGCTAATTAAACACATACCCGGAATCTCAACCCTGGGGCAGGCGAGATGTTCCGCACCGTCTTCCGAGCTGCTCCCGTCCCACGCCGAGCCGCTCCTTGAACTGCTCCCCGAACTGCTCCTCGAACCGCTCCGCATCCCGAGGCGATCAATCCCATGTCGCCGAGCCAACCACGCGCGGAAGAAAGTTTCACGCGAGTGAAACCTTCGCCTAGATTTCGGATCTGAATCCGAACTCCGTTGCAGCTTTGCTAGAGCCCTCAAGAGTAAGGCAGAAATTTATAGGGAGATAGAGAATATTATTTTAGCCTAGATCCGAGCGTGCTCCAACATTTACGAGAGCCGCTCAGATCTAGAGCTTGGGACGAGTTTTCAGGAAGGGGGGAGACCCCTATTTATATAGGCGGCGGACTCTCCCCTTTTCTCAAAATCCGATGTGGGACTAAATAATGAGTTAATTAAAATCAAGTTAGTTTGCACTTCACAAAGTGCAAACTTCCGTGAATTTTAACTCACTCACCGTTGAGCTTCAAGATTGATACAACCTATCAATACGACAAGCGTTCAACGGTGAACGCATAGGAAAAAACGGTTCGTCAATCGGAGTTCGTTTGACCCTCCAATTGAGTGTCCAAAAATCAGCCCAAGGCTAGTTTTTCACAAAAACTGAGCCGTCAATTAAATCTGCACACTTAGGGTTCGAAACCCTAGTGATGGGGCCCACGGATGGGCCCCGCGTGCAAAATTCCGCCTGGACAGAGCCCAGGCCGCGCCTGGGCTTGCCCAGGCCGAGCCTGGGCTAAGCCCAGGCTTGTGCCTGGCTAGCCCAGGCCGAGCCTGGGCTTAGCCCAGGCAGTGTCTGGGCTAGCCCAGGCAGCCTGTTCTGCCTCGTATTTACTGGGCCTGGCCTGGTCTAATCCTTTGGGCTGTTTTGGCTCTAACTTGAGCATTTGGTGTCCGATTTGGACGCCGTTCGAACCTGGGTCTAGACCGGGACATTCCCGTCTTACCCGTGAACTTTTCCTTGCGTTTATTTTATTAAATATTGTATTAAAAAATTTAATACACATTTAATCGCTTTTACATCAAATGCAAAATAGTCCCTATCTAAGCTTAAATTATCATTTGCATCAAATACAAATGATCTGAGGGCATATATCCCTACATCATAGCCTTAGGAATGTGAAGCTCCACCTCGATGTTGCCGACATTCAAAGTTAGGGTACCTTCTCGCACGTCGACAATCACTCCGGCGGTGGCGAGGAACGGGCGTCCAAGTATCAATGAAGTATCTCCCTCCTCCTTAACGTCCATGATCACGAAGTCACATGGCAAGCATATTCCCCCCGGGACTTGTAGCGGGATGTCTTCGGCTATCCCTACCGGCCTTGTTATTCGCCCATCGGCCAATTGTATCCGCATGTCGGTAGGTTTCAACTTCGTCCCGGTGTTTAGCCTTAAGAACATGGAGAGAGGCATGAGGCTCACACTAGCCCCTAGATCTACCAACGCCTTTTGAAGAGGGACGCCGCCCAAGGTGCAAGGAATCCGAAAACTCCCCGGGTCTTTAAATTTGGCCGGCTCCTTCTCTCTCTTGGTGAACCAAGAGCCCTCCTCGGCTAGCATAATCTTCTCCTTCCTCTTTCTCCCCGAAATCAAGTCCTTTAAGAATTTAGCATATGTGGGGATCTCCACGATGGCGTCGAGGAAGGGAATGTTGAGGCTAACTCCTCTAAGATACTCGAGAAACTTTGCTAGCCTTTTCTCCATTTTCGCTCTAGCGAGCCTTTGGGGAAATGGGACCGGTGGCATGAAGCGCCTTTCCTCAATCAATTGCTCCGCTCTAGATTTCTCCTTTTCTTGTGGCTCTTTCTCCTTCTCAACTTCAACTACCGGCTCAATTGGCTCCAAACTTTCCTCCACGGGCTCCTCGGTAGGAATCATGGCGGGGGTGGTATCCTTCCCGCCTCTAGTAGCAACGGCAACTACGGCATTGATGTGGCCGGTGTTGCCCCGTGGGTTTTGCTCAGGTTGCGCCGGCAATCGTTGAGTGTTCCGATTGAGCAACGCCAATTGCTCCGATATTTGAGCCACAACGGTATTGAGGGAGTCTTGCCCCGCCTTCAAGGTAGCATTGACCTTATTTTGCTCGACCATAAACGCCTCCACTCTAGCTTCGAAGTCGGATCGTTGTTGAGCTTGTGGTGGGTTTTGATTTTGATTCCTCCACCCTTGATTGTATCCGGACGGCCTATATGGTGGAACTTGTTGCTTTGGTTGGAAATTTTGTTGTGGAGGCCCCCTCGGCGGATAGTGTTGTTGTTGGGGTGGTGGTGGTCGAGCTTATTGAGGTGGTTGTTGTGGCGGGTTCAAAGCTCCTTCATTGTTGGCGTAAGAGAATCCGGGATGATTTCTTGTGGCCGGATTGGCCCAATATCCTTGGTTCCCCGTGACATATTGTACTTGCTCCAAGGATCCTTCTCCTTGCTCTCCTCCCACATACATGGCTTGAGATTGGTCTTGCCAATCACACATTTGGTTCGTTGGAGCGGAGGTGGAAGGGGTTCCTTGGGGCTCCGTGATGAACTTCTTCAATCTCTCCACTACCTTGTGGAGAGAATCAAACTTGCTTGTAAGCTCCGCTACGGCCTTCGCCTCATAGATACTAGTTGGCTTTAAGGAGGATGTGGAGTGTCCTCGCTCATCGCCCCATTGTTGGTTGTTTGAGGCCATCTCCTCAATTAGGGCCGTAGCTTCCTCGGGAGTCTTTGACAAGATAGCACCATTCGCCGCGGCATCAATAATTTGTTTGGTCCCTGGTTGGAGACCGTTGTAGAAGCTATGAACTAGCTCCCAATCTTCAATGCTATGATGCGGGCATTGATGCTGCAAATCCTTAAAACGCTCCCAAGCCTCATAGAGCGTCTCCTGGGGTCCTTGATTGAAGGACATGAGAGCGCTCCGGATCTTCACCGTCTTGGATGGCGGATAGAACTTGTCAATGAATGCACTTGCCAACTCGTCCCAAGAGGTGACGACTCCGTCAGCCTGCGTCCTCAACCAATAGAGTGCCTTGTCCTTTAGCGTGAAGGGGAAGAGACGCAGTCTGATGGCATCGATGGAGACCCCCGGCATCTGAAATGTGACGCACTTCGACAAGAATAATTGGATGTGGTAGTGAGGATTTTCATGGGCATTCCTATGAAATGGATCCTGCTACATCAGAACCACTAGTCCAGTCTTTAGCTCGAAGTTCTTGTCAGCCGCCAACTCCGGCACGGCAATGGATGAGGTCGTAGAAGAGGTCTTAGGCCGAAGCCTATCTCGAATAGAAATTATCCTCGCCATCCTTGCCGCTAATTGGTCCGCAGTTTCCGGGTTGGTCATAAACCGCCCTTCCGGATTTTGTCTCCTTTCCACTCTAAGTCTCCGCGCGGTACGTTCGATCTCGGGATCAAATAATATAGATTCAGGGTCCGCCGTAGATCTCGTGTACATGCACAGGGAAAACAGAGTTTCAAAGAAATGATTAGTACCGTGGAAGGGTTAGGTAAAAATGAAGGAATGGAAACAATAATAATAATAATAATAATAAGGAAATAGCTAGGGTGGTAAGATCAAACGCAATCGCCTCCCCGGTAACGGCGCCAAAAACTTGATCGCTCCGGGACGTAACCCAAAAGAACGGTTGTAGTTTTACCGCAAGTGCACGGTGTAGCAGCGAGCGGGTTATCGAACACAGGGAGGACGAATGACCGTGCTTGTTCCGATCAACCTGGCTATTTAAGAAGAGAGAAATTTGCCTTTGGCGATCCTGTCACAATCGTCAGACAAAGTACGGAAATATCAAATCAAATAAAGAACGTCTAGGGAATGGGGAATTCCCGCTACTCACCGTATTCCGTAAAAGTGGTTCATTGGTATCAAAGTTGCTAGAATAAGATTTTGGATGAACTAGTTGCAACTGAATGTAGAACCAAGCTCACGCTCTCGCGCTGTTGCCGGTCTATAGCTATCCTAGGCTCGGGTCCAATCTCTTGCAAACCCTAGCCTAGGGAAGCTAGCATTAGGATCAACATCATCGTTCAATCGCGCACCGAGCCCAATCTCTTGCAAACCCGGTCCACGACCTAGATTGGGATAGTTCCTACCCGTCCAATCTCTTGCAAACGGGTATTGGCGCGGAATTGGAACCGGAAACCCTAGTATCGGTCCAATCTCTTGCAAACCGATACTACGGAAATCCGATTCCAACCCAATTCGGATTTCTAGGGTTTCCTATCGAATTGGGATCCAATCTCTTGCAAATCCCAATCGATGTGAATTCCTAGCCATCCGTAGTAAATTGATCCCAATCTAATCCCTAGTAGCAATTCTAGCAAAATTCCTACCAATTCATCACAATTATGAAATAGGGCTTGTAGGGTTCATCCCCACGCCCCAAGACGTGGCGACTACTCATAATTCATAGCAAGATCACAAAAATAATCAATGAAATAAGCAATAGAATTCATCACAATATTGAGATATGCAATAAAAATAGAATTTTTAGAGAAGAGAAAAGCAAACCAATGGAGTTCTTCAATTAATCCAACAAAGATCCAATTTTGTCTCCTCTCCAATCACAAGAATAAAACTAAAAAGCTAATCTAAAAAACTGCAAAAAATCTAAGAGAGAGGCTCTCAAAACTAGGGTAAAAACAGGGGTTAAATACCCCTCAAAATCGTCCAAAAACTGTGACCAAAATACCCCTGCGCAGCCTGTTTTCCGCAATTTTCGCTACATGCAGCGCGTCGCACTCGGCCGAGTGACAAAATTCGCTCGGCCGAGTGAAAACCCTGTAATTTTCCAGTAAGTATCGATCTTCAGGGGGTCTTCACTTCGGGGGCGGCTCGGCCGAGTGAGTTGTCGTCACTCGGCCGATGGCTTCATGGTACTCGGGCGGACGGGATTATCCACTCGGCCGAGTGGGTCTTCTGAAGCTCAGGCAGCCGAAAAACAGTAACATGGCGATTTTTGAAGGGCTTCGTCTGGACGCCACTCGGGCGGACGGGGTCTCGTCACTCGGCCGATGTGGTCTCCGTCGCTCGGCCGAGTGCACATATAAATCGTGTCTGATCTGGTCGGCCGAGCAGTGTCTCGCTGGTCGGCCGAGTGACTCCTTCACTCGGCTGAGTGGGACACAAAACATGCCCAAACTGCTTGTTTTGGCCTCCTCGTCGCTCCTGCGACGTCCGTTCTTCTTCCGCTCCTCTCCAACAGCAAAATACCCCTCGGGGAGGTCGTCGGTGACCGTCTGGAGTAAGCGCATCTCGAGATCACTCCAAATCGCGCCAAATCACCTGAAATGCGACAAAAAACAACAAATCGTGAAAAGCGTCGCAATATCATCGATATATCGTGAAAAACATGATTTGGGCGATCTAAATGGCATGCAAACATGCGGTAAAAAAGTGTAAAATAAGGAGTGATCAATGTGTATTCATAGGATATTCTGAAAAATCTAAAGGATACAGGTTCTTCCATGAAAATAAAGGAGTCATTGAAAGTAGAGATGCTACTTTTCTAGAGAATCTAGAAGAAAAGGAACAAGTCCAAGAAAATGTGCCACCCTTGCTGAACTTAGATGATGTTCCGAATGATGACTTGGATATAGTGGATGACGTACATCATCCAGCTATGGAAGATGAACCTGTAAACGAGAATATACATATGGCAAATCAACCAGCTGAACCTGTCCAACCTACAACCCTTAGTGGCAACAAAAGACCCAGAACAACACCTGCATGGATGGATGATTATTATCTATATTCATGTGAACCATCTTGTTTCTCTGTGGATATTGATATCGATGAGCAAGCTGATCCCTTGAATTATACAGATGCAATGAAATCATCTGAGTCAGATCAATGGCTTGAGGCCATGAAAAAGGAGCTTGACTCAATTGAGAGAAACAATGTATGGGAGCTATGTGACTTACTAGAAGAGAGGAAGTCCATAGGATGCAAGTGGGTGTTAAAGAAGAAATATCGGGTTGATGGGTCTATTGATATATTCAAGGCCCGGTTAGTTGCAAAGGGATTTACTCAGATAGCAGGGATTGATTATCAGGAGACTTATTCTCCGGTGGCTAAGTTTGCATCCATTCGGATAATCTTAGCGATTGTTGCGCATCTTGACTTGGAACTCTACCAAATGGATGTCAAGACTGCATTCCTCAACGGAGAGTTGAAGGAAGTTAAATATATGGATCAACCTGAGTGATTTCAGATTGAGGGACAGGAAGACAAAGTTTATAAATTGAAGAAATCTTTGTATGGTTTAAAACAATCATCTAGACAGTAGTATCTCAAATTTCACAACACTATTATGCAACTTGGTTTCGTTGCAAACAAATTGGATAACTGTGTGTATGTCTTGAAAAATGGGAGCAGTTTTACGATATTATCCCTGTATGTGGATGATATTTTGCTCGCTGGAAATGACGTTGAAGTGTTGAAAGGAATTAAATCAGCACTTTGTAGTGAATTTGAGAAGAAGGACATGGGTGATGCATCCTACGTTCTTGGAATACAGATCCTTAGAGATCGGAAGTCTAGAATATTAAGTTTAAACCAAGAAAAGTATTTGCATACAATATTGAGGAGATTTGGAATGTATAATTTCAATCCGGCCCCTACACCATTGGTTATGGGGAAGCCGTTAAGTAAAGAACAATGTCCTAGAGAGGGGCAAAGTCGGCTGAATGTTCCATATGCTCAGGCTATTGGAAGTTTGATGTATGCAATGCTGTGTACTAGACCAGACTTGGCGTACCCAGTTAGTCTGGTTAGTAGATATCAAAGTAATCCTGGTCCAGCTCATTGGGAAGCTGTTAAGAGGATTATGAAATACATAAAGGGTACGGTGCACCACAAGTTAGTTTATCAAGCAGATTCGCTTGAGGTTCTTGGTTACTCCGATGCAGATTTCGGAGGGGACAAAGATGACAGGAAGTCAACTGCAGGGCATGTGTTCATCTTTGGTGGTGCAGCTGTTTCTTGGGGTAGCAAGAAACATTGTTGTGTAGCGAGATACACACAAGAAGCTGAGTACATAGCCTGTAGTATGGCGGCTACTCATGCGGTCTGGATCAGACGGTTCCTATTGGACTTGGATCTCAATTTGGTGGATGGACCAATTGAGATGTACTGTGATAATCAAGCAGCCATCAGCTTGATTCACAGTGGTGCAAATAGTTCCAAAGGAAGACATATTGAAATACAATATCATTACATACATGATATGGTGGAAAAGAAAGAAGTCAATGTGACTTATATTCCAACAAGTGATATGATTGCTGATCCCTTGACGAAGGGTATTCTAGCAAGTACATTCATCAAACATGTTGGTTTGATGGGACTTAGAAATATCTAAGTCAAGAAAAATTTCATGAATAATGAAAGGAGACAATTATATGTAATGATTGTACTCGGTAAATAAAATGTGCATATCTCACGGATTGTGGGAGTATGTGAAATTACATCATGTGTTATATCTCACGGATAGTGAGGGTATAACCGGAATGCACTTGGCCATTTCAGTCCAAGTGGGAGATGTAAGTTGGTTATGGCCTGATATGGCCAAATCTGCTTCTAACCGACCCGATACTCGGTTGAGGATTTTTCTCAACCGAGAGACCAAGTCTCACATGGCCGTTGAGGAAATCGTGGGCGGTTGAGCAAAATCCGGGGCGGTTGAGGGATGGAAGATATGGTGGTGGCCCCTATATAAGAGGATGGAGTTTCTCTTATTCAGTATTAAACACTCTCAGCCATATCTGGAATCCCCAAAAACAAATTTCTTTCTCTCGCTCGATCTATTATTGGTATCAGGAGGCCGACGGTGCTTCGAATCCAGCACCAAGAGAAGTATCTGGAGGCCGACGGTGCTTCGAATCCAGCACCAAGAGAAGTTCAAACGGGCCGCATCATGATGGCCTCCATTTAATGGATTGGCCTCGACTGACGCGCCTGTCAAAATCCGCAAGCGTCACATCGCCCGAACCGAACCGGCTGAATCCGAACGGCTCGGACGATGGGGCAATTGATATGACTATTTTGGAGAGGACCAAGGACAAGAGGCCTGAACCCAGGCCAAGGGCGTGAGGCCCACGAATGGGATTTGGCCCAACCGACGAGGCCCACGAAAGGAATCGGAGTCGGACCCGTCGCGACCCGGCGAACACGCGATTAGCCCACGCTCGCGGGAGATAACCGTTTCCCTAAAAACGTGGCACCTTAATGACCATTAAGGGGCCCATTAATCAACTCCCCCACGACGCATGCAGGTGCCTCCATGGAGGCGGATCGCGGGGCGTGAGTGGAGAGCAGTCGGGGGATGTGGATTGGGGGCAATCGTGGGCAAAACCATATAAAGGGACTACAAAGGCAACCGAGAAGAGGATCCGATCTTGGAGATCGACAACAGAGGTATTCCAGTAACTGACCTTGCTTTCTGTCATTACATTCCCTCCCATAGCTCGGTCCGAGGATACGTGTGCCAGCCTCCGTTCGAGCCGTACCGATCCCGTCGAGCATTACTCAGATCCGTTCTGACTTAGCCATCGGCGGGGACTTGACCGGAACCAATGTCCGGCCCCCTGACGAGTTTCTTCGTCTGTCCAGGAAGAAGCGGAACTGAGACGCTGATGCTAACCCTCGGCGCGGAACGAACCTGTTCGCCACTAGCAAGAGCCGACTGAGGCCGCCGTAGATCAGGACGCCGAGGCTACCCTCTGTTAATCGATTGACCGAGGCCGAGCGTTCATCTAGGTGCCGAGGCTACCCCTCCGCACCCCGCAGGCGGCAGGCCGAGGCCCTCAGCTCTCCAAGCGACCCGCTTCCCGAGTCGAAGAGAGGCTCCGCGCAACCGCCATCAAAGACACGCATGTTCGGAAGAACCAAGGGCTCCCAACCGACCCCTTGACCACGTTGACTGCCAAGTCGTCGGTCAACGATTCTGTGGTGAGAAAACACCCGTAAAGAGATATATTCCTCAAGCTAAAGTCCATGAGATATTGCTATTGCTGTAGTGGTAAGTGGACTTGCATTAGGATGTAAATGGAGCCGAAACAGAGCAAATATTGCTATCATCGTCTCTCTCTCTCTCTCTCTCTCTCTCTCTCTCTCTCTCTCTCTCTGTGTGGGGGTGGGGGTGGGGGGGGGGGGGGTGGGGGGGGTGGGGGGTGGAACTGTGGATATGAACTAGGATATTGTTTTCATTTTGCAACATTTAGTTCTAAATAGACCATTTACCATTGTATTCATGGTTGTATATTCTGATGCTATTCAGATATTGAAAAAATGCATTATCCACATTTTAAATGAAGCAGAAACGGATATTGTATTACCTTCGGAATTTAGGCAGCGTACAAAAGGGCATTTCAAATGTGTGCTTGTATATTTAAATGGTATTTGGAATTGAATTTGGATTGAATTGTTTGTATCTGTTTATATCGTTAATCTTTGTACTTGTGTATTTAATCAAAACCATATTTTTCTCTCTTGCTTCATGGAAATCAAATTTACAAATGACAAAAAATATTAACTCCAAACTATCTTCAGTGCGTTGGCTAATATATGATTTTTGAATCTTCTTCTTTCTTTCTTTAAGCAAAAACAGTGAGACCATATTCTTCATGTTTTTCATACATACTTTTTAATGAAACCAAGTACAATAAGATTATCATTAATTACTCGATAAAAGTTGGAAAAAAAAACTCCATTATGAAGTGGAAACCCCAAAGAAATGGTTTCATGTTAATGTTGAAGATCACACTAACACATGAGAAAGGTGTTAATGTGAAAAACAATCTACAGGGATCAGTGCAAAAGAGAGAACATTCTGTAGGCATTGGTACAAAAAGTTTCTTGGACTCTCACAAGAGATGTAGATGATAAAGATATTTGACATACGGTGATGTATTGTATCATTGATATATTTGCACACCTATTTTTATTTATTAATAAAATATTTTTGAACTTTCTTGAAGTTGGTTCATGTGAGTATGTTGAATACTAAGCATACATGTATGGCTGATAATTGTTAAATAAAATTTGAAGATTGGCTCGCTCAAACGAGTAGTCACCCTTATCACTCAGAACCAAGCAAGTATGAAATATGTTGCATCACGTCTGTGCCCTTAGTCATATTTGGTGATGCTCCAAAAGCCAAGATCAAAGAAATCTGCTTTGGCTCATTATGGATGGATCATGATTGATTCGTCCAGGTGGGTGAGATCAGGAAAGATGTTGACCAAGTCCATAGATGCATATTCTCGAAAGTAAGATCACAAGCATATCTAATAATCAGCTCATATATCACTCCATGAAATACATGCAAACTTTTGATTGTGCTTTATGCTGCTTGAAGTTAGTGAAGATGATCTTACACTTATCAGGGTAATCAAGTATCTATTCTATAAAATAGGGATGTTATCAAGAGAAATTGGATAAGAGAAATTGGACAAGAGAATTTGGATAAGAGAATTTGGACAAGAGTATATACATACATATATCTATACATACATATATACATATACATACATACATATACATACATCTATTCTATAAAATAGGGATGTTATCAAGAGAAATTGGATAAGAGAAATTGGACAAGAGAAATTGAATAAGAGAATTTGGACAAGAATATACATACAAATATACATATACATACATATACATACATACATATCTATTCTATAAAATAGGGAGGTTATTAAGTGAAATTGAATAAGAGAATTTGGACAATATAAATTGGATAAGAGATGAGATTTTGAGTAATAAGAAAGGAGGTGGGGAGTTTTGCACATACAACCCCGGTTTTTACATTTTTGCCCCTGGACCATCCCCCCACACACACCCACACTTTTTATTCTTCCCCCCTTTCCGACCGTTTTTCCCAGTCCACGTGCACGTGTGCACGGGTTATTTGCTAGTGCATCTTGATTTAGCAATCGATCCATTGCGTAACTGGATGAAACTATGACTAGATATGACTATGGTGGATCTAGGATACACAAGGTACCTTTTTCATCAGTGTGCTGATCGAGCCATTGAAAGAACTTGAAATTTCATGAAAAATCTTGTCTAGAAATTGTTTGAATAGAACTATATGCGGAACATTACCAGAATCCATTATGATGATGAAGAAATTCGGGTCTAGATCTTCTTGTTGATCGTACGAATGGAGAGAGGAAGATGGGAAGCCCTTTCTTCTCCCCTTTTGTCTTACACTCTTTTCTAAATGAGAAAGAGTAAAAAGAATACGTACTTCAACAAGGGACCACACCCTTATTTATAGATTTTGCAATTTACTAATCAACCCATCATTAATTAGTAATTGCATCAGGAATTCCACACATTTGCAGATAAGCCCCTACACTTATTATTAATTAAATAGGACCATAAAACTTAATTTGATCATTACAATTAGGTCATAAATTAATTCTTTAGTGATATATATGTGATAAATAATGCATCACGTGTGTGTCCACACGTCCAAATGCAAATACGGGTTATATACAATAACATGAAGTCCATAATTCCAACAATCTCCCACTTGGACTACATAACCATGTGTATAAATTACTCATCTTGATCACACATAAATTACTCTGTTAAACTGAATGTGTGTACACAACTGAATTTAAAACATCTTGTCCATTAGTCTCACTGATACAGGAACCAAAGGAGCAGTTGTTGCCAAATTTCACGCAACTAAACTCACATTGATTACAAGTATCAATTCAACTAAATGACATAGATAATGTGGATGTGTGGCATGAAAATTACATGCTAAGTGATCTATACATGCATATTTCCAACTGGTCCAAACTGAATGTAAACTTATGAGACGGAGTTCAGATCATAATAATAACTGAATGAACTGAATACTATATAAATAGTCGAATAATGTCATGACATTACAATATGTATTAAGCTGGACAAACATAATATACTCCCACTTTTCAAATGGCATCAAAATCTATAACACCCATATGAGTTACATGCTCATGAAAAACTGCAGGCGTTAATGCCTTAGTGAGCGGATCCGCAACCATATAGTTTGTCCATATATGCTCAATACTTATTAAACCATTCTGAACTCTTTCTTTCACAACTAGAAATTTGATGTCTATATTCCTAGATTTAGACGAACTTCTGTTGTTATTGGAATATAAGACTGCTGCTCTATTGTCACAATATAATTTGATTGGCCTTTCAATGCCGTTGACAATTCGTAGTCCTGAAATGAAGTTTCGCAGCCATTTTGCATGATTTGATGCCCTGTAGCACACAACAAACTCTGCCTCCTTAGTAGAGGCACCTTCAGCTAGTAGAAAAATGTAGCCAGATGTGGATTTTCTACTGTCTTGGCATCCAGCAAGGTCGGAGTCAGAATACCCAACGATCTCAAGATTATCCGACCTCCTATATGTGAGCAAAGAAATTGCCCGTGCCCGGAGGACACGGAGGCAGTCGTCGCCCGAGCGCAAAGGCAGAGAGAAGCGGTCGCCAAAGTGAAAAAAGCGTAAATGTGTGTGAGAAGAGGGTGGGAGGCAAAAGGAGGAAAAGCAGTGACTAAAATGCAAAAAAATAACCAAAACCCCACCCCAACCGAAGCCTAGAACCCCACCCCACCCGCACGGGGTCCCCACCAGCGTCACAGTCAGCAACCCAAAATATGACTGGGATAAAATTGCCACGTATGACAAAATTGAAAAAAACGTCGTCAATTGTATAATAGACTAGTCATAACCCGTGTCCGCGGGCACGGTTCAGTTAAGATTTCCACTGCGAAATCTTTGTTACCCAAAACATTATTTCCACAACCAAAATTTAACACAACAATAAATTAGCGTAAAAATATTTAGCAGCACGGACACTTTCGGCGCAACAACAAATTCGGCGCAAGCGCCTTCGACGTGGAACAATAAATTCAGCGTCGAACAACAAATTTGGTGCCCCGCCTTTGGCGCGAAACAACAAATTAACTTTAAAAAATTTAGCGGGCGCTGCCTTCGGCTCAGGCGGAACAACAAACCTCAGAGTATTTTTACGCTAACTTGTTGTTCCGCTAAATTTATTTACGCTAAATTTTTTATTTTGTTTAATTTAATGGATCATGCTTCTCCACAATCTTTGCCAAGGCACTTTTAATTTCAAAGTTTACGTTCTCAAGGCACTTTTCCTCCCAAATTTAATCTCCACAATCTTTCCCAATGTATTTCTAATTTCAAAGTTTATGTTCCCAAGGCACTTTCCACCCAAATTTAATCTCCATAATCTTTCCCAAGACACTTCTAATTTCAAAGTTTTGTTTCCCAAGCCACTTTTCCTACCAAAATTAAAGTTTTCCCACTAAAATTTTTAGAAAACCCAATCTCAACCATTGATTTACCAAGATCAAATCTCAGCCACTCTTTACCTTGTCCTAATCAGCCCTAAAATTCAAAAAACGTTGTCAAATGTATAATAGATATAACCTTTTGTCTTCTGTAAGTATCTAAAGACTCTTTTAGCTGCTACCCAATGTTTTCTTCCTGGATTGCTTTGGTATCTGCCTAGCATTCACACTATAAATGCAAGATCTGGTCAAGTGCATACTTGTGCATACATAAGTATTTCCATTGCAGATGCATATGAGATATTCTCCATATACTTAGCTTCAATATTATTGTTTGGACACTGCTTAAGACTATATTTGTCTCCTTTTGACACGGGTGTGTCATGTGGTCTACAATTTTGCATGCCAAACCTTTGCAGTATCTTTTCGATGTAACCTTTTTGTGATAATCCAAGAATTCCTCGGAATGATCACGATGAATTTGAATTCCTAACACAGATAATGCTTCTCCAAGATCTTTCATATGGAAATGTTGTGATAGAAATTTCTTAGTATCCTGAAGAAGCTTTACATCACTGCTGGAAAGCAAAATATCATCGACATATAATACCAAAAATATAAACTTACTCCCACTGAACTTATGGAACACACTATCTTCAACAATGTTGGTCTCAAAACCAAATGAGAGAACAATTTGATGAAATTTAAGGTACCATTGACGAGATGCCTACTTGAGCCCATATATAGACTTTTTTAGTTTGCATCTAAAACCGTTATCTTCTTTTGGAGATAACCCTTCTGGTTGCACCATATAGATGGTTTCCTCAATGTCACCGTTGAGAAAAGCCGTCTTTACATCCATCTGATGTAACTCTAAGTCAAAATGTGCCACAAGTGTCATTATGGTCCTAAAAGAGTCTTTCGACGAAACAGGAGAGAAAGTAGCTTTATAATCAATACCTTCTCTTTGAGTAAATCCTTTTGTGACAAGACGTGCTTTATATCTTTCCACATTACCTTGTGAATCTCTTTTAGTTTTGTAAACCCATTTACAACCAATTGATTTCATGCCTTTAGGTAATGGGACAAGGTCCCAAACGTCATTGTCTTTTATGGATGGAATTTCCTCACCCATGGCATTGATCCATTTCTGAGAGTTTGAACATTTGATCGCTTCGTGACAGGTGACTGGGTCATCTCCCACTGGACCATTGTTTACTTCATGCTCATTGAGAAATACAATATAGTCACTTGATATTGCACTTCTCTTTTCTCTTGTGGATCTCCATAGAGGCACTGGTTCTTCCTGAATTTGAGGGTGTTGAATTTGATCTTGAGGTTGAGTTTGATTTTGAGGTTCCTCTTGAGTCACTTTTTGAGGAACTTCATTTTGATGGGAGGAAGATTCGCCAACTTCACTTACTGGATATTGCGGGAAAATTACACTAGGAATGAAAACCGGGTCATAATTTGCAATAACTAAGAGAGAAGGTATTACTGAATCCTCCTCAAAAGTGAAGTCATTATCCTTATCTTCCCTCCTCCAAACTCAACATCCTCAAGGAACCGAGCATTTCTCGTCTCAAAGAATGTTCTTCTCTTGGAATCGTAGAATTTATAACCCCGTGATCATTCAGCGTATGCCATAAAATAGCTACTAACTGTTCTTGATTCCAGCTTTTCTCATTTGGTCTATAAGATCTTGCCTCAGCTGGACATCCCCATACTCGTAAATGCTTTAAAACAGGTTTTCTACCTGTCCATAATTGATAAGGGGTATTGTTAGTAGCTTTAGTTGGCACACGGTTGAGGATATAGACTGCAGTTTTTAGCGCATCACCCTAAAGTGATTGAGGTAATGTTGTATGAAAAATCATACTCCTTACCATATCTTTAAGGGTTATATTTCATCTCTCGGCTACACCATTCATGCTAGGAGAGCCTGGCATGGTATACTGAGGGACGATCCCACAATCATCTAAGTATTGCACAAACGGACCTGGACATTGTTCACCTGATCCATCATATCAACCATAGTATTCACCACCACGGTCTGATCTGACAGACTTAATAGTCATTCCAAATTGATTTTCACCTTCGGTTTTAAAAGACTTGAAAACATCTAGAGCATGTGACTTCTCATTTATTAACTATAGGTAATCATAGTGAGAGAAATCGTCAATGAACGTAATAAAATATCGTTGACCATTCAAGCAGCTATAGGAAATGGTCCACAAATATCCGTATGTACTAGTTCTAAGACATCTTTAGCTCTCTCAGCCTTATATATCTCTTGTTTGTTATTTTTCCCTTTATGCATTCAACACATATTTCCATATTATTTGTTGTATCAAGTTTATTGAGAATTCCACCAGTCACAAGTCTGTCAATTCGCCTTTTGGATATATGACCCAAACGTCGGTGCCATAATGAATAAGAATCCGCATTTGGCGATTTATGTTTTACGCATCTAGTTTCAGTTGTTTGGGACTCATGGTTTGTGCCAACTATATCAAGCATATATAGGTTATCATTATAATATAAAGTACTAGTTCCAACACATTTAGAATTAAGAAACAAATTTCCTTTCCTGTTTCCAAAAGACAAAATATAACCTTCATTGTCGAGAACATGAACTGAAACTAAATTCCGTCTAAATGACGGTACAATCAAAGTATTCTTTAATTCAAAATAAAAACCAGTACACAATAACAATCTAAAAGTCTTTATGCCTACAACTTCCTCTAGGTTTTCAGCTCCCATATAGATGTGTTTTTCATCTTCACTGGGCCATCGGTAGTTTAGGCAACCCTGCATAGATATACTTACGTGAGTTGTGGCACCCAAATCAAACCACCAAGTATATCTATTAACTGAAACCATTGCAATATGAGTGCAAACAAGAGAGAAAGACTTACCCTTCTTCATGCGCCAGGCGTGATATTTTGCACAATCTTTCTTAACATGAGAAGCATCTTTGCAGAAAAAGCACTTCATTTCTTTTTTCCTCTTATTGGGGACCTTTTGCTTTTTGTGCGATCCTGATGTCGCAGTTATTTTGTCTTTCCTCTTCTTTTTATCAAAAGAAGACGCTGAAGCTAAGTTATCACTATTTGTCTTTTGTTGCTTCATCATATCTTCCTCTTGCACCAAATGAGAAATGAGCTCATTCAATGTCCATTTGTCCTTCTGACAATTATAGCTCACTTCAAATTGACTAAATTGAGGAGGAAGGGATATCAGCACCAAATGAACAAGAAAATCTTCTGGTAACTCAATTTTAAGTGATTTAATTTTCCCAGAGAGATTATACATTTCCAGAATGTGCTCCCTAATGCTTCAATTACCCTTATACCTTATGGAGACAAGCTTTCTAAGTGCAGCGCTTGTCTCCGCCTTATCGCTTTTTGCAAAGCGCTCTTCAAGGGTCTGAAGGAAATTCTTAGCATCCATATTCTCAGTCATAGTGTCCAGAAAAGCTTCGGCCACTGCATTTCTTATGATCATTAGACCTATGCGGTTGGACCTTTCCCACCTTTCGAAAGTTTTCTCCTCTTGAAGAGTACTTTCTGCAGTAAGTGATGCTGGCTTATCAACCCTTAATGCATAACCAAATCCATGCAGCCCAAAACCATTTTCACCTTATTTTTCCAAGTTTTAAAATTAGTTCCATCCAACATGGGAATGCTGTTGATGGAAGTAGAAACCGAACTTGCATTTATAATATCAGCTGTATAGAGAACAAAAAATGTAAGTTAGCTCACAATTAATTATTAAAAATTAATGATTAACTAAATGAACAATAACAACCCATTTGCAAGTTGATTAATGCAACATCAAATATAGTCTTTGGACTAAAATTCGACTCGCTAGCAATCAACTTGTTGTAGTAATCGAGAGAGATAACATTGTACAGCCAAATACTCAACCTTCTTTGGTCCAGTTAAGTATTCACACGGTACATCTAATAGTTATCAATATTCATTACCACATGACACATTAATTTCTGCCAAACAACAGTTTTCCTTTGGGCCAACATGTTGCTCGTATGAAATAATGCAAACAAAATTAACTTAGTTATTCACAAATTAAAAAGATTCACAGCAGAGCTCACTTGGGTGACAATACTGTTTTGCTAATTAAAGTGAAAAGCCGAGAATGCTTATGCAAGCAACTTTATGTTATTACTAATATAATCACATATTGTAAGTATATTAATTGCAAAGACCATGGAACATCGTTTTCACCTACAGATTTGTAACGACTGGTTTCATGTATCTGGATTATCTATATTATATTATATGTTTTGGTGGATTTTCTCCTCATGTGTGGTTTTCGTCTCCGTAGCTTTCATTTTCGATCGTTTCGTCGTGATTTTCTAGCTTCTTCCTTAGAATCGTCGATTTTGGAGTAAGTCATCCGTGACGGGCTTCATATCGGTCATATCTTATTGTTAGATCAAGCCTAGGAGTCTTAGGAATCGATCCCGAAGCTTCACGCTCCATTTCAGAACTTTCTGTGCACGTTAGCCGGTACAAGAAGGGGAACCGACCGACTAGATGACGATTTAGTCGGTCGGCAAACCTTCATGGACCGACTAGTTGGCTTTGTTAATTTCTCAGGAGTTACTGTTTATCGTTAGTCGGTCTAAGAACGTTCGTCGACCGACTAGGTTGCAAACTAGTCGGTCAGCAATCGTTCTTCAACCGACTAACTCTATGATCATTTTGATACCAAGTACTATTCATTCTTAGTCGGTCTAAGAACGTTCATCGACCGACTAGCTTCGAAACTAGTCGGTCAGTAGTTGTTCTTTGACCGACTAAATCTAAATCTTATTTTTGTACAGGAGTTACTGTTTGGACTTAGTCGGTCTGCGTTGGTCAACCGACCGACTAGTTCCCAAACTAGTCGGTCAGTGGTTGCTCTTTGACCGACTAATCAGTGTCGAAACCCTAATTTCTGGGCAGCCGCCAGCACTTCCTATTTAAACCCCACCCACGATTTCTTTCATCCCTCTTTCATTCTCCTGAGCCTCCTTCTTCCCCAAATCACCCTCCAACATTTCCCCAAGCTATTCCTTCCTCCCTTGGAGTTTCCCTCTCCATTTTGGCCTACCACCATGCCCTAGGCCATCTCCAACCCCCAAAATCCCCCAAAATCCCATTTCTCCAGGTTTTCCCCATCCATTCCAGATCTGAACCCTAGGTTTCCCAGATCGTTTCTTCCGTTGCCGTGCTTGCTCGGCATCGTTCTTCCGCTTCCGATACGGTAATAACTCGATCTCTTAATATCCTCATAGCCCATTTGTGTTTTTGTGAAACCCTAGTAAAACTAGGTTGGATGTTGTTTTAATGTTGTTTTGTCATGGCAGCGATCTCATCTCCGTAGTTAACATTTGTGTGACGGCCTCGTTGATCGTCATCCTCGGTGCTAGGCAAGTGAAACTTGCATCTCTTGATTTGGGCCATGTCTTAGGCCATTTCCTTGCTTTAGCGTAAAAGAGACTAGACGGTGAAAGGATAGCCGTCTGGACGCTATTGACCTAGCTTGACAACGAAGCTTGGTCCGTCACCCTCATCATGCTTGTATGTCACGTTTAATTTCACTTAACGGTACGCGTATTAACTGTTCATGTCATCCATGCATCTTTAACTGCCATGTTTAATTTAAATTAACGGTACGCGAATATCTGTTCATGTCATTGCATTTTGCCTGTCATGTTTAATTTCAATTAACGGTACGCGAATATCTGTTCATGTCATTGCATTTTGCCTGTCATGTTTAATTTCAATTAACGGTCCGCGAATATCTGCTCATGTCATTGCATGCTTGAACACTCATCGTGATTGCGTAGCATCGCTACATACTAGTGCTACTTGTTCCGGCTAGGCACCCGTTTTTGCGGGCACAACCCTAGGCCAATTACAAATCTGGCTCGTGGTCCAGAAATCGAGCTCAATACAGCCTGCGGGCAATAGGGCACTCGCCTGTGTGTGAGTGATCCCTTGTACTTGAATACAGCCTGCGGGCAATAGGGCGCTCACATGTGTGTGGGTGATCCCTTGTACTTGTTACTTGACAATATATGTCACACCTACCACTTGTTACTTACTACTTGTACTTCACTTGTTACTTCCATACGATACTTGCCATGCCATGCACCATACTTTAACTGCTAGGTTGTTAGTTTACCTTTTTTTCAGTTTCCTTGCACAAGTCTTTCGACTTGCTGACATGTGCCCCTTTTCTCTTTTGGGTGACACATGTTAGATCCCGAGCCTGAGTTTGTCGCTAAGGACGTGGTGTTTGCTGACGCTGAGTCAGAGCCCGCGTTGATCGAGGACTTCGTGGACGCTGGAGATCAGTCTTAGTGTCCTCGTAGAGCTTTCCCTTTTGCTTCAGACTGCTTTTAGTTATCGGTGCGTAGCACCCATACTTTGTTGGTGTTTGTTGTGTTGGCCGTGTGTTAGGCCTTTAGACTCTTTCTTTTAGCCCGGTGGCTTTTCTGGATGTTGAACTTAATCTTTAATGTTGGACAATTTTTGAGATATGGGATTTTATTTCTGTCTCTCCTTGTGTTATTATTGTTGTTCCGTTTGTGGTTACAGGGACGTGCTTATGTTTTATTGACGCTTATCGGGTTTGGGGCTTCACAGCTCCTCTCTCGTGCGGACCTTTTCACGTCTCGCCTCCATTTTAGGGAATCGGGGCGTGACAGGTTTTGTTGGTGGCCCATGCAGGTCTCTTCTATAACTGCGATTATCGAAATGACGATAATAATATTAGAATGTCCAATAAACTAAGTTCGACGTCCGAGTCATAAGCTATGAGTCTAATCTGCTTCGTTTTCTGTGTCATTAGATGGCAGGAAGGCGATTCACCCGAGGTGGAGGTAGTGGTGCGCCCCCTCATGACGAGGAGCCTGAGCGGGAACCCACCAATGGAGAGATGATGCGGATGATGCTTCAGATGATGCAAGTGCAGCAGGGCGTGCTCCTGCAAGTCCAGAACGCTCCACTTGCTCGAGCTGGTCGGGCAATCCAGGATGCCCCTCGCTCCGAGCCGGGAGCGAAGCAATTTCGAGAGCTGTGTCCCGCATATTTTGATGGGTCTGAGGGTCCTCTAGCTGCCGATGAGTGGATTCGGAAAATTGAGGATAACCTAGCGATGGCGAAGATTAACTCGGCTGGATGGGTTGATTTGGCTAAGAGGCAGCTGAAGGATAATGCCAGAAACTGGTGGGATGCTGAAGAGAAGATGCTGGTAGAGCCGATAGTTTGGGCTATCTTTAAGTCCAGATTTGATGGAGAGTTCTTCCCGAAGGCTACTAGGCAGGTGATGCTACAACGCTTCATAGATCTGAAGCAGTGGAGCTTGTCGGTGGATCAGTACCACCAAGAGTTCACGAGGCTCAGTCGGTTTGCACCAAAGATGGTGCAAGATGCCGATGAGAAAGCTCAGCGGTTCCTCCAGGGACTTGCCTTGGAGCTTCAGAGTTTTGTGACCTCTTCTGACCTGGAGACATATCAGAAGGTTCTGATTGCTGCGAGGCGGCAGGAGTTGAATTTGAACCAGAGGAAGTGACATGTTTCAGGAGCTGGGAAGAGGCCTGTGGAGCAGGTCAGAGCGGCGGTTAGACCTGGATTCAGGCCTATCCAGCCTGTTCAGTTCAAGAGGCCAGGAGGGCCTATTCTGAAGACTTGCCATTTCTGCGGCAAGACCGGGCACCTCAGGGATCAGTGCAGGAGGTTCCTGGGGCAGTGTATTGTCTGCGGAGATCCTGCCCATACCATCAGGGAGTGCCCCAAGTCGAAGCAGCCTTGGCGGGCTCCTATTGCAGCACAGCCGTTGCAGCAGCGGGCTCCTGTGCCCGCTGGACATGGAGCGCCCCTTGTTCCACAGAGACAGGCCTTTCGGCAGGCTGTTCAGTCGAGAGGGCAGGCTTTCCTGATGACTGAGGAGGAGAGCATGGTCATGGATAAGGTTATCACAGGTAACTTCCCCCCTAGCTGTTTCTTCCTTAGTTATGTTTGATTGTTAGATTATGTTGTTTGCTTGCACATGATTGTTGCTAGACTAGGGCTTGATTGTTAGACTGTTTGTAGGTGTGATTTTGATGTGCACATTTCCTGCACGAGTTCTCTTTGACTCTGGTGCATCGATGTGCATTATTTCTCGGAGCTTCGTGGATAAGCATTCCTTGTCGACGTCCCCTCTTTCCAAGAGTTGGAATATCGTTACAGGGAATGGCGTGGTCTCGGTGCATCGTGGTTGTGATTCTTGCTCGTTGGTGGTTTGTGGACATGAGCTTTACGCTGATTTCATTGTCCACGACATCATCAACTACGATGCAGTTCTTGGGATGGACTGGCTTGCGAGCTTCTATGCTACGATCGACTGTCGGAGGAAGAAGGTGTGTTCGCGATTCCCGGACACCCCGTGTTTGAGTTCAGCCGTGGTAGCAGTTCGCTTGGTCCTGTCAGATTTCGGGCCAGACCAGTGGAGGTTGTGGCTATGCAGATGGAGTTGGAGAGGCCAGCTGTGGTGCGAGATTTTGATGACGTCTTCCCCGAGGAGATGTCTGGATTGCCACCTGATCGGGCTTTGGAATTTTCTATTGATCTTATTCCAGGAGCGCAGCCCATTTCGAAGGCACCATATCGTATGGCGCCAGCAGAGTTGGAAGAGTTGCGTAGGCAGTTGGATGAGCTTATGCAGAAGGGTTATATCAATCCTAGTGTGTCTCCGTGGGGAGCACCGGTGCTACTGGTGAAGAAGAAGGATGGTTCGCGTCGCATGTGCGTGGACTATCGGGAGTTGAATGCGGTGACCATCAAGAATAAATACCTGTTGCCTCGCATTGATGATATTTTTGATCAGCTTGGAGGTTCGAGGGTGTTTTCGAAGTTGGATCTGAGGAGTTGTTAGCATCAGCTGAAGGTGAAGAAGGATGATGTTCCAAAGACAGCGTTCAAGACGAAGTATGGACACTACGAATTTGTGGTTATGCCTTTCGGTGTAACCAACGCACCCGCAGTTTTCATGAATCTGATGAATCTGATTTTCTACGACTTTTTAGATAAGTTTGTCGTTATCTTTATTGACGACATTCTGATCTATTCTAAGTCGGAGGAGGAGCATGCATCGCACTTGAGGACGGTGTTGGAGATTTTGAGGAAGCATCGGCTGTATGCTAAGTTTTCGAAGTGCGAGTTTTAGCTGAACAGAGTTGCTTTTCTCGGGCATGTGGTGACTGGAGATGGAATTTCATTGGATCCCGAGAAGATCAGGGCCATCAGAGAGTGGCATGTTCCGCAGTCAGCGTCTGAGATCCGGAGTTTCCTTGGGCTTGCTGGTTACTATCGGCGTTTCATTAAGGACTTTTCCCGTATTGCTGAGCCGATGACCAGTTTGACGCGGAAGGATGTACCTTTTGTTTAGTCGGGTGATTGTGAGGATGCTTTTGGTGTTCTGAGGGAGAGATTGACGACTGCCCCTATTCTTGTTGTGCCTGACCGCAGCTGTGGATTTGAGATCTTTTGCGATGCTTCTGGCAAGGGTCTCGGTTGTGTGTTGCATCAGCACGGACATGTTGTGGCGTATGCTTCGCGTCAGCTCAAGACTCATGAGAAGAATTACCCGACGCATGACTTGGAGTTGGCTGCCGTTGTGTTTGCTCTTAAGATTTGGAGGCACTTCCTGCTGAGTGAGAAAGTGAAGATCTTCACCGATCACAAAATCTTGAAGTATATATTTACTCAGAAGGAGCTCAACATGCGACAGCGTCGATGGTTGGAGCTCATGGCGGATTATGAGATTGATTTGCAGTATCACCCTGACAAGGTGAATGTGGTTCCTGACGCGCTGAGTAGGCTTCCAGCGGTGATGATTTTGACCTCGCAGTGGAGATTACAGCAGGATTTTTGCGAGTCTGGTGTGGAGATTGTTCTTCCTGGGGAGGCTTCTTCGTTGATGTGTATGCAGATACAGTCGACGATTGTGGATCGGATCAAGGTTGGCCAGGCCGAGGATCCAAAGCTGATGAAGATTCGGGAGTAGGTGGAAGCCGGTCTGCAGACTGACTTTTTGATTCATGAGGATGGCTCGCTGAGGTTTGGAGCTAGATTATGTGTACCAGCTGGGGATATCAGAGGGGAGTTGATGGTGGAGGCACATAGTTCGCCATATTCTGTGCATCCTGGTGGGACCAAGATGTACAAGGATCTTCATCTGAACTATTGGTGGCATGGCATGAAGAGGAGTATGGCTAGGAGTGTAGCCAAGTGTTTGGTTTGCCAACAAGTGAAGGCGGAGCATCAGCGTACGGCAGGGTTGCTACAACCACTTCCGATTCCGGAGTGGAAATGGCAACACATCACTATGGATTTCGTGACTGGACTACCTCGAAGTCCGAAGCAGAATGACGCGATTTGGGTGATCGTAGATCGATTGACCAAATGCGCGCACTTTATTCCATTCCGAGTGGGACAGTCCACTGAGGCGCTAGCGAGGAGATATATGGAGGTAAATTCTTTTGCTCTCCATTTTATTTCCTTTTCCTAGTTTGGATAGTGATGTAACGTGAATCGTGCAGGAGGTTGTACGACTTCACGGAGTCCCCGTGAGCATCGTGTCAGACAGAGACACGAGGTTCTCATCTCAGTTCTGGCAGAGTTTGCAGAAGAGTTTGGGTACGCATCTGAGTTTCAGCACGGCGTACCATCCGCAGACGGATGGCCAGTCCGAGAGGACGATTCAGATCTTAGAGGATATGCTGAGGGCGTGCATGTTGGATTTCAAGGGTTCGTGGGAGGACCATCTACATCTGGTAGAGTTTTCTTACAACAACAGCTTCCAGGCAAGTATTGGCATGGCGCCTTTCGCCGATCTTTATGGGAGTAAATGTCGATCGCCATTGAGTTGGGATGACGTTGGTGATCGGGAGCTGTTGGGACCTGAGATGATTGTGGAGGCCGTGGATGTTGTCAGAAACATTCGGGAGAGGTTGAGGATTGCTCAGGACCGTTTTAAGCATTGGGCGGATGCTAAACGCCGTCCTTTGGAGTTTCAGCCGGGCGACCATGTGTTCTTGAAGATTTCCCCGAATCGTGGTGTGATTCGCTTTGGGAAGCGAGGGAAGTTGAGCCTGCGATACATTGGACCGTTTGACATTCTGGAGAAAGTTGGCGAGGTAGCTTATCGCTTAGCCTTGCCGCCATCTTTGGAAGGAGTTCACAATGTTTTCCATGTGTCACAGCTTCGTCGATACATTAGCGATCCATCTCATGCTGTGGATTTCTCGGAGATTACCGTTCTCCCTGATATGACGTATGACCAGCAGCCAGTGCAGATTCTGGACAGGCGTCAGAAGTCACTTCGGAACAAGGTTGTCAATCTTGTGAGGGTGATGTGGCGACACGGCTCGCCTGGAGAGTCTACTTTGGAGAATGAGGATAAGATGCGAGAGCGTTTCCCACTTTTGTTTCCGAACACGTGAGTGTTGGGAAATTCCGAGGACGGAATTTTTCTTAAGTTGGGGAGGATGTAACGACTGGTTTTCATGTATCTGGATTATCTATATTATATTATATGTTTTGGTGGATTTTCTCCTCATGTGTGGTTTTCGTCTCCGTAGCTTTCATTTCCGATCGTTTCGTCGTGATTTTCTAGCTTCTTCCTTAGAATCGTCGATTTTGGAGTAAGTCATTCGTGACGGGCTTCATATCGGTCATATCTTATTGTTAGATCAAGCCTAGGAGTCTTAGGAATCGATCCCGGAGCTTCACGCTCCATTTCAGAACTTTCTGTGCACGTTAGCCGGTACAAGAAGGGGAACCGACCGACTAGATGACGATTTAGTCGGTCGGCAAACCTTCATGGACCGACTAGTTGGCTTTGTTAATTTCTCAGGAGTTACTGTTTATCGTTAGTCGGTCTAAGAACGTTCGTCGACCGACTAGGTTGCAAACTAGTCGGTCAGCAATCGTTCTTCAACCGACTAACTCTATGATCATTTTGATACCAAGTACTATTCATTCTTAGTCGGTCTAAGAACGTTCATCGACCGACTAGCTTCGAAACTAGTCGGTCAGTAGTTGTTCTTTGACCGACTAAATCTAAATCTTATTTTTGTACAGGAGTTACTGTTTGGACTTAGTCGGTCTGCGTTGGTCAACCGACCGACTAGTTCCCAAACTAGTCGGTCAGTGGTTGCTCTTTGACCGACTAATCAGTGTCGAAACCCTAATTTCTGGGCAGCCGCCAGCACTTCCTATTTAAACCCCACCCACGATTTCTTTCATCCCTCTTTCATTCTCCTGAGCCTCCTTCTTCCCCAAATCACCCTCCAACATTTCCCCAAGCTATTCCTTCCTCCCTTGGAGTTTCCCTCTCCATTTTGGCCTACCACCATGCCCTAGGCCATCTCCAACCCCCAAAATCCCCCAAAATCCCATTTCTCCAGGTTTTCCCCATCCATTCCAGATCTGAACCCTAGGTTTCCCAGATCGTTTCTTCCGTTGCCGTGCTTGCTCGGCATCGTTCTTCCGCTTCCGATACGGTAATAACTCGATCTCTTAATATCCTCATAGCCCATTTGTGTTTTTGTGAAACCCTAGTAAAACTAGGTTGGATGTTGTTTTAATGTTGTTTTGTCATGGCAGCGATCTCATCTCCGTAGTTAACATTTGTGTGACGGCCTCGTTGATCGTCATCCTCGGTGCTAGGCAAGTGAAACTTGCATCTCTTGATTTGGGCCATGTCTTAGGCCATTTCCTTGCTTTAGCGTAAAAGAGACTAGACGGTGAAAGGATAGCCGTCTGGACGCTATTGACCTAGCTTGACAACGAAGCTTGGTCCGTCACCCTCATCATGCTTGTATGTCACGTTTAATTTCACTTAACTGTACGCGTATTAACTGTTCATGTCATCCATGCATCTTTAACTGCCATGTTTAATTTAAATTAACGGTACGCGAATATCTGTTCATGTCATTGCATTTTGCCTGTCATGTTTAATTGCAATTAACGGTACGCGAATATCTGTTCATGTCATTGCATTTTGCCTGTCATGTTTAATTTCAATTAACGGTCCGCGAATATCTGCTCATGTCATTGCATGCTTGAACACTCATCGTGATTGCGTAGCATCGCTACATACTAGTGCTACTTGTTCCGGCTAGGCACCCGTTTTTGCGGGCACAACCCTAGGCCAATTACAAATCTGGCTCGTGGTCCAGAAATTGAGCTCAATACAGCCTGCGGGCAATAGGGCACTCGCCTGTGTGTGAGTGATCCCTTGTACTTGAATACAGCCTGCGGGCTATAGGGCGCTCACATGTGTGTGGGTGATCCCTTGTACTTGTTACTTGACAATACATGTCACACCTACCACTTGTTACTTACTACTTGTACTTCACTTGTTACTTCCATACGATACTTGCCATGCCATGCACCATACTTTAACTGCTAGGTTGTTAGTTTACCTTTCTTTCAGTTTCCTTGCACAAGTCTTTCGACTTACTGACAAGTGCCCCTTTTCTCTTTTGGGTGACACATGTTAGATCCCGAGCCTGAGTTTGTCGCTGAGGACGTGGTGTTTGCTGACGCTGAGTCAGAGCCCGCCTTGATCGAGGACTTCGTGGACACTGGAGATCAGTCTTAGTGTCCTCGTAGAGCTTTCCCTTTTGCTTTAGATTGCTTTTAGTTATCGGTGTGTAGCACCCATACTTTGTTGGTGTTTGTTGTGTTGGCCGTGTGTTAGGCCTTTAGACTCTTTCTTTTAGCCCGGTGGCTTTTCTGGATGTTGAACTTAATCTTTAATGTTGGATAATTTCTAAGATTTGAGATTTTATTTCTGTCTCTCCTTGTGTTATTATTGTTGTTCCGTTTGTGGTTACAGGGACCTGCTTATGTTTTATTGACGCTTATCGGGTTTGGGGCTTCACAGCTCCTCTCTCGTGCGGACATTTTCACGTCTCGCCTCCATTTTAGGGAAGCGGGGCGTGACAAGATTAGTTGACTGTAGTCAAAGCGAAATATGAGCTCAGAATTCAAAAACATACATCTCTACCTATTATACATTAAAAGTAATATCATATATGGTAAAGTATAATTATAACGCTAATCTCTATAGAGTAGAGCCATAAAGCCAATCTCATATAGAGTAGAGCATAATATTAAAGCCAATCTCTATAGAGTAGGGCATGAAAGCCAATCTCGTATAGAGTAGAGCACAATATTAGGGCTAAACTCTATAGAGTAGGGCATGAAAGCCAATCCCGTATAGAGTAGAGCCAAATATTAAGGCTAATCTCTATAGAGTAGGGCATGAAAGCCAATCTCGTATAGAGTAGAGCCCAATAATTAAAACTAAATAAAATGTAATTAAAAATAATAATACTTACTTGCTGAAGTAATTCAAATAAATAAAAGAATTACCTGATTATAAAATTTGAAAAAATATAGCCCAGTGGTTGACTTCTCTCCTCGTTACCCAGTGGTCACAGGATCAAATCCCAATGAATCCAACCACTTGCTTTATTTTTGTATATGAATTAAAACCAACATAAGTGTTAGTTAAGTAAAATTTGTTTTGAAAAATACCATACATGATCATTAGCCCAATGTTTAGGCCTAGTCCACGTAGCCAAGGAGTCGCGGGTTCGAACCCCGTCAAGTGCAACAAAAATTGAACTTTTCTTTATAGTAAGTTAAAACCAATACAATATAATTCAAATAACTTAATTACATAGAATATACACTTAAAAGCCTTAGCCTAGCGATTGAGGTGAATGTACAAATCCCCTGGATCGCTGGATCAAAACTCAACATACGCAAGTGTTATCATTTTTAATTTCAGTTATAACTGAAACAGAAATAAATACAAATAAAATTATTATATGTACCGGTTATTCATTGAAAACTTGCCTTGGTGGTAAAGCATTATGGTCCGAGTATTGATGGCGCAGGTTCGAGCCCCACGCACCCCAGAACGCAAAACAGCAGCGGCCATTTTTAAAAAAACGATTTTTAAATCCCAAATCTCTATGAATTTTCTATGAAATCACTCATAAAAAATTCCAAAACATCATAGAATCAAATCCAAGCAATCATAAATCAAGTTGGCTATGATACCAATTGAAAGAACTTGAAATTTCATGAAGAATCTTGTCTAGAAATTGTTTGAATAGAACTATATGCGGAACATTACTAAAATCCATGATGAAGAAGAAGAAATTCGGGTCTAGATCTTCTTGTTGATTGTACGAATGGAGACAGGGAGATGGGAAGCCCTTTATTTTCCCCTTTTGTCTTACGCTCTTTTCTAAATGAGAAAGAGTAAAAGGAATACGTACTTCAACAAGGGACCACACCCTTATTTATAGAGTTTGCAATTTACTAATCAACCCATCATTAATTAGTAATTGCATCAAAAATTCCACACATTTGTAGGTAAGCCCCCACACTTATTATTAATTAAATAGGACCATAAAACTTAATTTGATCATTACAATAAGGTCCTAAATTAATTCTTTAGTGATATATATGTGATAAATAATGCATCACGTGTGCGTCCACACGTCCAAATGCAAATACGGGTTATATACAATGACATGAAGTCCATAAATCCAACAGCCATATCTCCTCTTTAACGTTGGATTCATTGTTCTCGCTTCTTTAAAGAAGTTGTTGTTCAATTTTAGCTCAATAATGTTTTCTTAACGGCCACACGACGTACAGCATGAATGGTACTTGTTAGCACCGTGGATCTTCAGTGATGATGCCCACTTCGGTCGAGTGAGAGTATGTTAGGCTTAATGGGTTTTATCGGTCAAATCCGGACATGCAAGTAGGGATTTGACCCAAGCCCCATAAGTCACCCTATTCTATTTGGGCGGCTTTGGCCCATTGTCTTGTTTACCAAGTCTTGTACAAACATTTAACTAGGTCCAAGCTAAGCATCACTGTTTGAGTATGATACTTATAAGCGTCTTTGTGGGGTCCGTGGATCTAATCCTATGATGTGTTAGAACTCCTTATTGGAACAGTCTTCCTTGGGTGGAAGCCTTATATAAAAATGGGCATCACCTCCGCCCAATACATGCCATGATAACCACTAAGAAAGAGATCTAGATATTCTGCCGCCACTGTTATGTTGTGGGGTGCAAAAATAACGATCCAACTCCGTAATGTTGTTACAACATTAAGAAATAGATTCACTACATCGGTATGCACGACGTGATCTTCAGCGTGAAGTTAACCATTTTCAGATGTGTTTGGATCATTTATTACCTGCAATAAAACGCAAAAGAAATTATAAATTCAATAATAAATAAATAAAAAGAAAATATTGCTAAGAAAAAACTAGTGAACATGAAACATTATTTGTGTTGTAAACTTGGCGGCTACGGAACCCCGTAGCCCTGCATTTATAGAAGTAGGGTTACATAATGGGTGGATACCCAATATACAGATGGGCCTCCGAAAGCCCGTTTATGACACTTCCCCTTATTCATCCATTGTTGTAAGCCGTAATGAGCGCTTCAGGGTTCATAAAGCTTATCTGACGATGGGTGTATGGATACTTCTGGATACTAAGTTAAGAGTTCTTGCCTCGTCAAAATCTTTGTCATGGAAAATCCAGTGGGAAAAACCAGTGGCTAAGAGAAAAGAGTACAAGTCTCTATAACTTCCCCTGATCGATGGATATCATCAGAGGTGGATACTTCTGGATCCTAAGTTAGGGGTCACTGCCTCGTTAAAACCTTTAGCTATGGAAAACCCAATGGGAAAAACCAATAGCCAAGGAAAAAGAGAACAGTGTTTCATAACTTCCCCTAATTAGTGGAAGTATTTCGAGGGTGGATACTTCTGGATCCAGAGTCAATGAGGTTGCCTCGTTAAAACCTTTAGCTATGGAAAATCCAGTGGGAAAAACCAATAGCCAATGGAAAAGAGTACAACACTATATTTGACTCCCCATGATCTGTACAAGCTGCAGGCTTGCAGATCTCCTAGGCAATTATACATCAATCTCTTAGAGTGTTCCGATAATAAGTACAAAGTACAAGGCATCGCTCATCTATACAAGACATCGCTCATCTATACAAGTATCGCTCATCTATGGCAGCTACTGAATCCGAGGGAGCTCTTCTGAAGAGGAGTGGTCTACAGACTCGGTAGGTAGCACCACGTCTCTGACCCAGTCGTCACTATGTCTGCGAGGTACTGCAGGACCTGGTTGTGCGTACTTATGATTTGCTTCTTGGATCGATGAGCCTCTCGGGATGGTGAGATTGATGTTGCCTTGGAAGCATGCTTTACTGATTTCCAGGAGTTGGTCGTTCCTTTGTTGTAGTCATCGCGATGATCTGTAACCTGTATCTGCAAATACATTTAACATGTTGGATAATCCTTGACCCTTGGAGGTAGCGCAGAAGCTACATATCTCTGGTACAGTGGTGCGCTGCAGGCACTGCACTGTATCTGGTTAAGGGGTTTACTGCCAATGCTTTCTAAAGTCGCGTGCAGTTAACCAAATAAAAGAGTGTAAAAAAGACACTTGAGTAAGGCACTTCAGGACCTAGGATATCCTTTCCCTCTTCCAGCGAACGGAAGTGGTCTTAATGTGCATACATATAACCAGTAGGTGTATTAGTGGATTGCGATTATCTATGTTTCTTCATCAACTGGATGATAATTTCATCTGCTGGATGATAATTCATCTGCTGGATGATAATTCATCTGCTGGATGATTATTCATCTACTGGATGATTATTCATCTTCTGGATGAAGGTTTCATCTTCGGGATGATGGTTTCATTTTCAGGATGATAATTCATCTTCAGGATGATAATTCATCTTCGGGATGATAGTTTCATCTTCAGGATGGTAATCTATAAGGGTATGTTGTCACATCATCCATTGCAACATAGCCTAAAATTTTCTTTGCCAATCGCATGGTTTTCGCAACCATGACTAGGGAGCCCGATGCATCAGTTTCAATAATTTTGTAAGTGAGTTAAGCTCATCTTACATGGTTACTTCCTGGTTTCTGCGAAATAAACCTCTAAGCTATAACGTTTTGCTTATAGCATACGATTTTATTTATTTATACAATACTCGGTAACCCACAGGTTTGATATCTTTTGATATCAGGACTTCGGGTCCAAACACTTCACATTTCATAAGTGAGTCCAGCTCAACTTATTATTGCCTCGTTCCACATAATCTGGCCAAGTCTCTGCGTTTGCTTTAGGAAACGGAGATTGGGAACTGTAACGACCCGCTCTCGGGGGCCCGTTACTTATTTGGTTTATTCGCAGGTTCCGCAGTTTACCAGTGAAATCAGCATAGCCACAACTCAGAGATGTACCACAATACTCAAACCAGCTTACAGGCATTATTACAGTCCAATTTAAAGTACAACAACAACCAGCACTCTCTCTCACAAATACAAGAAGGAAGTACTGAAAGGAAATGCGGAAAAGGAAATACATTGTACAACACACACACCAACAGGAAAGTAACTAAAACTCTGCCGCCTCTGGGTCAATGTAGGCTCCACGAACTTTGGGGCAATCTCCTCGATCAGGTCTTTGTCTGCCGGTGCCATAAATGGAACCGAAGGTAAGTCACAACAATTCTAGCGATAGAAAAAGAGGAGTGCACAAATATGGAGCAGTCTATAGTAAACAAGTGCGGAAAGTAAAGTAGGGACAGACAAGCATGCAAGTGCAATAAGTAAAGTACATCTGTCAAGCATGCAAGGGTGACAAGTAAAGTAAAGGTGACCAAGCAAGTAACTAGTAATGACGATAGCAATGAAAATTGCAATAATGAGAGTACTTGTGTCTATTCTAGTTTGTGACTTATAATGCGGGGTGCAATGAGCAACCAAGAGGCCACCTCTTACCACGGGTGCTACCCGGGCGAACTATGCTATGAATACTATGCAATAATCTGTGATCTGTGATGGTTGTCACCGGCTACTATGATGGGTTGCTAGAACCCGCACGGTGACAACAAAGGCTGGACTAGTCGCTCCCGCACCCTCGCTATTATAAGGTACCCCAAAACCCAATGTCTGTGCAGGTTACTGTACTTGCAGTTTTACGAGTCATTTACTGTTCTTACATTTTCAATTACAATCTTTCTGTCAAGCAATGTCAATAATCTGTTCAGGTCAATAATTGTTCCGAGAGTAGGTGTCAAGTCCTATGTTCATACGAGTACACTATCTATATTTCTAAGGATAGAATTTACTGTGACTTACGGTTATCGGGATCGTCGTAGCAAGACGCGGATGAAGTTAGAGCGCGAGGATTGGTACCTGCAAACACAAGAAGTTATTAGTTAATGGTTATCAACCAGTTAAAATATTTGAACTAGCGCACTAACATTAACTATTTTCTTAAGTGAACTAACACTATAACAAAGATTTGTTAGCAACTTCATCTAGTGTGATAGCTAATTAACTTATTAAACTTACTAGACAAATTAACAACTTTAAATTAAAACTTATTTAAATAAATTACTAACAAGATAACTTTACACAAATAATTTACTTAGTTAATAAGTTATAATACTTTGACATTAACTTATAACTTTGTAATAATTAATAATAACAAATACTTATAAAACTTAATAATAACAACAAAACCAAACTTAATAACTTACAACTAAAACTTTTAACTTTATTAAACTAAGTAAACTAATAACTAATAATAATAATAATAATAAACTTATATTAAATCCCCCCTTCCTTCTCTATACTCTCCCTCTGTCTCTCGTTCTCTCCTGCTTTCTTTTCTTCTTTTTTTTTGTTTGATTTCGTTCTCTGCAGGTCTCACGGCGGCGCGCAAGAGGCGGGCGACGGCGGATCCGGAGCGACGGCTCCCAGGCGGCTTCGAGGCGGCGCGGATCGGGGCTCCAGGGGGTCACGGCGGCGGGCGATGCAGACCCGAGGCGCGGCGAGCTTCCAGGCGGCGGCGGCTCCTTCCCGGCGGCGACGAGGCGAGATCAGCGGCGGCTGTGTAGATCGGGGCGGCTTCGGGCTCCGACGGCAGCTCCCCGGGTTGGCGGTGGCGCGGAATCCGAGTGGCGGGCGGCGGTCTCTCGAAGGTGCTGGCGGTGCTTCGAAAGGGGCGGCGGGCTGCTAGATCCTGACGGCGATTCGAAGGCAAAGGCGGCGGCGACAGCGAATCGAGCACGGACGACGCACATCGAGAATCCGAGATCGGGGGTTGGAATGATTTGTTGGATTTGGGATTATTTGGGGGTTTCAATTTGTTGATTGTGATTTCTGGTTGGATTTTGGGTTGTAAGGAAGTTGTGGAGACTGGTTTGTATGGGGATGGTGGAGGATTGTCGCCGGTGAGGTTGTGTGGAGGAGGAAGCACGACTGTGCTCTCGGCGGAGCTCATCGACGACGTCGTCGGAAAGGCTACCATCTGCAAGAGATCGCTTGGCCACTCTTCTTTAGTAGCAGTAGCCATTAAGAAGCACAAATGGACCATTTTGCCAACACACATTTATTTTGAGATGAATGAACAAATAATGATGGCAGTAGTACTAAGAGAGTAAGTGAGAGAATTAGGGATGGGGTGCCTGCGTGTGTTTCCAACTGAGGGAGGGACATAGTTTATATAGGTTAAAAACATGATGCTATAACTTAATATTGAATAGGGATGATCAATTTTGGGGGGTGGATGTCGGATCTGAGCTACCAAGAGGAGGTGGGTTAAGTGGGTAGGGTTAGGTTATTAATTAGAGGTAGATCTAATTTAAGAGGGGTAAAAGTAAGTAGATAACAGTAATTAGTAAGGTAAAAAGATCATTAGCGAATGTAATTAGCAAAGCGGTGAAATACAGACGCGTTTTCACAAACGACTCCGAAAAATTACGAAAACATACCCACGGGATCGAATCATCGCGAGGATTGCGAATACAAGGTCCGTTTTGGGATTCGAGTTACAGAAACACTAGATTTAGGCCAAAACATTTAGAAAGCGGGTTTGCGGGTTCTAAGGTGAAATGATATCCGAAAATTATGAAATTAATGTGGGAAGCCCTAAATGATAATAGAATGCTACTGTAGAAGTTTGAAAACGTTTTGAATACGTTTGAATAGAAAATAAATTCGTCGAATCAAAACGGTAATTTTGGAAGATGAATTTTAACAGAAATGTTTTGGGCATTTGAGAAAATCTGAAATTGTCGAAATACAATATAATAAGTCTAATGCTCTAAAATATTTTTATGAGAATTTTTAAAATCAGTTTTGATATACAACTCCTAACTAACCATTATAAAGAAGATTTAGAATAAAAATACGTTAAGTACGTATTTGAAGTGTTTGAAAAATACAGGCCGTTACAGGAACGATATCTATGGCAAAATAAAATGTGAGTAATTGTCGACAAGTGTGTTTTATCCAAATACCTCTCCATGTACGTACAATATTCAGTTTATTCCAGATTCATCTCTTCTGGAGGCTCTGGAAAGGGAGATGATATGGAGATGAGCTCACTTTCCTGTGGTGGTATTGTTTTAGGGTCTCCAGGAGTTATTTCTCGCTTTGGAGCGTCGTGGTATGTCCTCTCATCTATTGAGGATATCTACTTCTACTACTGGTGGATTGCATCCATTATATTTGGTATGTCAATCCTAGCTGGATTTTTAGTAGCAGGTATGTGTGAATTTGACAATATTTATATTGTCATTAGCTATGTCTGATAACTGTTTAACAGTTTCATAAGTGTGAATCTTCAGGATCTCATCACTATTCATGATAATCAGATCATAGGTATTAATGTTTTAAATGGTCAAATTGAGCTTCAGGCTCATGGATGATTATAGTATTTTTGTTGAACCTAATGCTGGGGAATTAAAGTTATGAAGAATCTTCAGGATCTCATCAAGTCTTTAAAAGAGGGCACATCATTACACGTCTTAGGAGAAGTGATTTTAAATGATTTCCCTGTTCAGAGTGCTAAGAATCTATTTATCTGGGGTAATTACTTCCGATAAATAGTTCTGTATTTTGATGGTCTATAGTGGTGATATGGGGATGTATACTCATCATGGCACAATCGATAAGATGTGCTCTAAACGCTTTCCCGTTAGGGGTTCTCGGAAACTGTTTATACGAGGTGATCAGGCTCATATAAATAGGTTCTAAGGAGGCGTTTTGACGGTTTGCATTGTAATTGCATGTTCCCGCATGGTCACCTTACAACTGGATTTTTAATGGATAAGTAATCCGTTTAAATCATTTTAATGATTTACATATAACCCATTTCTGGGTATGAACACAAAACTTCAGGGTGTTCAATTTTCTTCCAATTGTTAAATATAATTGATTCCCAGTGTTATCCAACAAAAATCCGCAATAAGATTGACTTCAACGAAGTGGAGCATAGAACAGGGGATATGAACCCGTCAAGGCACGATCTATAAGATGTGCAGTAATGTCACGACCCGCTTCCCTAAAATGGAGGCGAGACGTGAAAAGGTCCGCACGGGAGTGGAGCTGTGAAGCCCCAAACCCGATAAGCGTCAATAAAATATAAGCAGGTCCCTGTAACCACAACAGAATAACAATAATAACACAAGGAGAGACTGAAATAAAATCTCACATCTCATACATTGTCCAACAAGAAAAATAAGTTCAACATCCAGAAAAGCCAACAGGCTAAAAGAAAAGAGTCCAAGGCCCAGAACAAGGCCAACAAAAGCGACGACATAACAAAGTATAGGTGCTACGCACCGATAACAAAACAACTGTCTAACAAAAGTAAAACACGACGAAGACACTAGGACTGGTCCCCAGTGTCCACGTACTCCCCGTCAAACAAAAGCTCGGGCTCGGCGTCAGCAAACACCTCGTCCTCAACAAGGTACTCGGGCTCAGGATCTAACATGTGTCACCCAAAAGAGTAAAGGGGCACATGTCAGCAAGTCTAAAAGACTTGGGCAAGGAAACTGAAAGTAAGGCAACTAGCAACCTAGCAGTTTAGTATGCATGACATGGCAGTTATAACATGAGTGCACAATTGAAACATGGCAAGACAATTTGTACAAGAGAACAATTATCGGGACAAGACAAGACAAGACAAGACAAGAGTAGCCACGCTACTATCAATCTCAATCAATTCACTATTCACGTTGTTTTGTAGATGTTTACGCCCTTCGCTGAATGGTACAACATTCAGACCGATCGGCACTAAACACTACCCCACCCCAAAGAGTTTACGCCTTACAACTGCAGTTGTTGATCAAACAGACCCCCAGTTGCCTGGCCGCTTAACCCTTACCCCATCCCGCACTAAACAAGCCAGGGTCCCTGCACATGAGCCCAGCAAGTGAGCCAGGGTTGCCCCGCACGGGAGCTTGTTTCTTAGTTCACAATTCAATATATCGAGCGTTGGGGTTAGCAACTCATTATGCTCGCTTCTGGTCACGAGCCAGGAAACACAAGTATTGTAGCGATGCTACGCAATCACGAGATCACCAAAAGAATGCAATGACATGACATTTAATTTGCGTACCGTTAATGGAAAGTAAACATGACATGGAAATTGTGCAACATGCTATATGTCGGAACTAGCTTCGTTGTCAAGCTAGTTCCCCAATTTGCGCCTAGGCGAGTATCATTTCGTCGCCTAGCCTCTTTTACACCTACAACAAGCAAATGGCCTAAAACATGGCCTAAACCCTAAGTGGCAAGTTTCACTTGCCTAGCACCGGGGATGACGACCACTTCGTCACACGGGTGCCAATCTACGGGGAAATCGCTGTTTTGGGGGAAACAATCAACAAACAACATGAAATTTATTAGGGTTTCATAAAAATGTAAATAGGTTATGAAAACAACGGTAGATCGATTTCTTACCGAGAGGAGGCGGAAGAAACACTCCGGGGAACCCTAGGATCAGATCTGGAAAAGATTGGAGGAGTTTGGGGAAACTAGGGTTTTGGGGGATTTGGGGATTTTGATGGATTTGGTGAGATTTTGGGGCAGATGAGAGGTAGATAGAGTGGATGGATGGTTTGGATGATGGATTTAGGGCTTGGAATGAAGGATTGAAGCTTGGAGGAAGATGGGGGCTCAAGGGGGAAGATTTTAGGGTTTTGGGTCGTGTTGGGGAAGAAGAAATCGTTTGGGTTGGGTATAAATAGGTTGGGCTGGCGGCTGCCCAGAAATTAGGGTTTCAACACTGGTTAGTCGGTCAAAGAGCAACCACTGACCGACTAGTTTGGCAACTAGTCGGTCGGTCGACCAACGCAGACCGACTAAGTGCAAACAGTAACTCCTGAACGAAAATAGGATTCTAGAGTAAGTCGGTCCATGAACAAATACTGACCGACTAGTTTAGCATCTAGTCGGTCGATGAACGTTCTTAGACCGACTAAGGGTAAACAGTAACTCAACTAAAATTAAGATGATGTGTTAGTCGGTTAAAGAAGCATTGCTGACCGACTAGTTTGCAACCTAGTCGGTCAACCAACGTTCTTAGACCGACTAACGATAAACAGTAACTCCTGAATAATTTAGAAAGCCAACTAGTCGGTCCAAGAAGGATTGCCGACCGACTGGATCGTCATCTAGTCGGTCGGTGCCCCTTCTTATACCGGTTAATGAGCACAAAAAGTTCCGATACGGAGCGCGGGGCCCCGGGATCGATTCCTAAGACTCCTAGGCTTGATCTAATAGTAAGATACGACCGTTATGAAGTCCGTCACGAATGACATACTTCGAAATCGACGATCCTAAGGAAGAAACGAGAAAATACGGCGAATCGATCGAAAATGAAATCTACGGAGACGAAAACCACACAAGAGGAGAAAATCCACCAAAACATATATTATATTATATCCAGATACATGAAAAGCAGTCGTTACATCCTCCCCAACTTAAGAAAAAATTCCGTCCTCGGAATTTCCGAATACTCACGAGTCCGGAAACAAAAGTGGGAAACGCTCTCGCATCTCATCCTCATTCTCCCAAGTAGACTCTCCAGGTGAACCGTGTCGCCACATCACCCTCACAAGATTGACAATCTTGTTCCGAAGCGATTTCTGACGCCTGTCCAGAATCTGCACTGGATGCTGGTCATACGTCATATCGGGGCGAACGGTAATCTCCGAAAAATCTACCGCATGAGACGGATCGCTAATGTATCGACGAAGCTGCGACACATGGAAAACATTGTGAACTCCTTCCAAAGACGGCGGCAAGGCCAAGCGATAAGCTACCTCGCCAACCCTCTCCAAAACGTCAAACGGTCCAATGTATCACTGGCTCAACTTTCCACGCTTCCCGAAACGAATCACACCACGATTCGGGGAAATCTTCAAGAACACATGGTCGCCCGGCTGAAACTCCAAAGGACGACGTTTAGCATCCGCCCAATGCTTAAAAGGGTCCTAAGCAATTCTCAACCTCTCCCGAATATTCCTGACGATATCCACGGCCTCCACGATCATCTCAGGTCCCAACAACTCCCGATCACCAACGTCATCCCAACTCAATGGCGATCGACATTTCCTCCCATAAAGAGCGGCGAAAGGCGCCATGCCAATACTCGCCTGGAAGCTGTTGTTGTAGGAAAACTCCACCAAATGCAGATGGTCCTCCCACGAACCCTTGAAATCCAACATGCACGCCCTCAGCATGTCTTCCAAAATCTGAATCGTCCTCTCGGACTGGCCATCCGTCTGCAGATGGTACGCCGTGCTGAAACTCAGACGCGTACCCAAGCTCTTCTGCAAACTCTGCCAGAACTGAGATGTGAACCTCGTGTCTCTGTCCGACACGATACTCACGGGGACTCCATGAAGTCGCACAACCTCCTGCACGATTCACGTTACATCACTATCCACACTAGGAAAAGGAAATAAAAACGGAGAGTAAAAGAATTTTACCTCCATATATCTCCTTGCTAGCGCCTCAGTGGACTGTCCCACTCGGAACGGAATAAAGTGCGCAGATTTGGTCAATCGATCTACGATCACCCAAATCGCGTCATTCTGCTTCGGACTCCGAGGTAGTCCAGTCACGAAATCCATAGTGATGTGTTGCCATTTCCACTCCGGAATCGGAAGCGGTTGTAGCAACCCGGCCGTACGCTGATGCTCCGCCTTCACTTGCTGGCAAACCAAGCACTTGGCTACACTCCGAGCCACGCTCCTCTTCATACCATGCCACCAATAATTCAGACGAAGATCCTGGTACATCTTGGTGCCACCAGGATGCACAGAATACGGCGAACTGTGTGCCTCCACCATCAACTCCTCTCTGATATCCCCAGCTGGCACACACAGCCTGGCTCCAAACCTCAGCGAGCCGTCCTCATGAATCAAAAAGTCAGTCCGCAGACCGGCTTCCACCTACTCCCGAATCTTCACCAGCTTCGGATCCTCAGCCTGGCCAGCCTTAATCCGATCCACGATCGTCGACTGTACCTGCATGTACATCAACGACGAAGCCTCCCCAGGAAGAACAATCTCCACACCAGACTCGCAAAAATCCTGCTGCAATCTCCACTGCGAGGTCAAAATCATCACCGCTGGAAGCCTACTCAAAGCATCCGGAACCACATTCACCTTGCCAGGGTGAAACTGCAAATCAATCTCATAATCCGCCATAAGCTCCAACCATCGACGCTGTCGCATGTTGAGCTCCTTCTGAGTGAAAATATACTTCAAGCTTTTGTGGTCGGTGAAAATCTTCACTTTCTCACTCAGCAAGAAGTGCCTCCAAATCTTAAGAGCAAACACAACGGCAGCCAACTCCAAATCATGCGTCGGGTAATTCTTCTCATGAACCTTAAGCTGACGAGACGCATACGCCACAACATGCCCATGCTGATGCAACACACAACCGAGACCCTTGCCAGAAGCATCGCAAAAGATCTCAAATCCACCGCTGCGATCAGGCACAACAAGAATAGGGGCAGTCGTCAACCTCTCCTTCAGAACACCAAAAGCACTCTCACAATCACCCGACCAAACAAAAGCAACATCCTTCCGCGTCAACCTGGTCATCGGCTCAGCAATACGAGAAAAGTCCTTAATGAATCGCCGATAGTAACCAGCAAGTCCGAGAAAACTCCGAATCTCAGACGCAGACGACGGAACAGGCCACTCCCTGATGGCCCGAACCTTCTCGGGATCCACTGAAATACCATCTCCAGTCACCACATGCCCGAGAAAAGCAACTCGATCCAGCCAAAACTCGCACTTCGAAAACTTAGCATACAAACGATGCTTCCTCAAAATCTCCAACACCGTCCTTAAGTGCGAGGCATGCTCTTCCTCCGACTTCGAATAGATCAGAATGTCGTCAATAAAGATAACGACAAACTTATCCAAGAAGTCGTAGAAAATCAGGTTCATCAGATTCATGAAAACTGCGGGCGTGTTAGTTACGCCGAAAGGCATAACCAAGAACTCATAGTGTCCATACTTCGTCCTGAACGCTGTCTTCGGAACATCTCCCTTCTTCACCTTCAACTGATGGTAACCACTCCTCAAATCCAATTTAGAAAACACCCTCGAACCTCCAAGCTGATCAAAAATATCATCGATGCGAGGCAACGGGTATTTATTCTTAATGGTCACCGCATTCAACTCCCGATAGTCCACGCACATGCGACGCGAACCATCCTTCTTCTTCACCAATAGCACCGGTGCTCCCCACGGAGACACGCTAGGATTAATATAACCCTTCTGCAAAAGCTCATCCAACTGCTTCCGCAACTCTTCCAACTCTGCAGGTGCCATACGATACGGCGCCTTCGAAATCGGATGCGCACCTGGAACAAGATCGATAGAAAATTCCAAAGCTTGATCAGGCGGCAAACCAGACATCTCCTCGGGGAAGACGTCGCCAAAATCTCGCACCACAGCTGGCCACTCCAGCTCCATCTGCATAGCCACAGCCTCCACCGGCCTGGCCCGAAATCTGACAGGACCAAGCGAACTGCTACCACGACTGAACTCAAATACTGGATGTCCGGGAATCTCGAACACCACCTTCTTTCTCCGACAGTCGATCGTAGCATAGAAGCTCGCAAGCCAGTCCATCCCAAGAACTGCATCATAGTTGATGATGTCGTGGACAATGAAATCAGCGAAAAGCTCATGTCCACAGACCACCAACGAGCAAGAATTGCAACCACGATGCACCGAGACCACACCATTCCCTGTAACGATATTCCAACTCTTTGGAAGAGGGGACGTCGACAAGGAATGCCTCTCCACGAAGCTCCGAGAAATAATGCACATCGATGCACCAGAGTCAAAGAGGACTCGTGCGGGAAATGTGCAAACCAAAACCACACCTAACAATCAATTAACAATCAAACCCTAGTCTAGCAAAGAACCATGTTCAAGCAAACAACATAATCTAACAATCAAAACCAGCTAGGAAAGTAACAGCTAGATTGAGGATTACCTGCGATAACCTCATCCACAGCCTCGCTCTCCGCAGCGGTCATCAGAAAAGCTTGCCTCCTCGACGGAACAGCCTGCTGAAAAGCCTGCCTCTGCGGAACAATAGCTGCTCCACGACCAGCAGGAACAGACGCTCACTGCTGCAACGACTGAGCTGCAACAGGTGCCCTCCGCAGCTGACCCGCATGCCGACAATCCTTCGCGACATGGGAAGCATCACCGCAAACCAGACACTGGCCCAAAAACTTCCTACACTGATCCTTGATATGGCCAGGCTTGCCGCAGAAATGGCAAGACTTCAGAATAGGCCCTCCTAGCCTCTTAAACTGAGCGGACTGATTAGGCCTGAATCCGGGTCTAACCACAGCTCTCGCCTGTTCCACAGGCCTCTTCCCAGCACCAACAGCAGACCCCCTCCTCTGGTTCACGAGCAGCTCCTGCCTCTTAGCTGCTACTAGAACCTTCTGATAAGATTCCCGGTCAGAAGAGGTCACAAAACTCTGGAGCTCCGAAGCAAGCCCCTGCAGGAACCTCTGAGCCTTCTCCTCAGCGTCCTGCACCATCTTTGGTGCAAACCGACTCAGCCTCATGAACTCTTGGTGATACATGTCCACCGACGAGTTCCCTTGCTTCAAATCGATAAAACGCTGCAGCATCTCCTCCCTGGCAGCTTTCGGGAAGAACTCACCATCAAATCTGGCCTTGAAGGTAGCCCAAGCTATCGGCTCCACCAACATCTTCTCTTCCGCATCCCACCAATTCCGAGCATTATCCTTGAGTTGCCTCTTCGCCAAATCAACCCTTCCAGCCGGGGTGATCTTGGCCATCTTCAGATTGTCCTCGATGTTCCGAATCCACTCATCGGCAGCCAGAGGACCCTCAGAACCATCAAAATATGCGGGACCCAGCTCCCGAAATTGCTTCGCTCCTGGCTCAGAGCGAGGGGCATCCGGAAGAGCCCGGGCAGCTCGAGCAAGTGGAGCATTCTGGACTTGCAAAAGCACGCCCTGCTGCACTTGCATCATCTGGAGCATCATCCGCATCATCTCACCGCTGGTGGGTTCCCGCTCAGGCTCCTCATCATGAGGGACCGCGCCACTACCCCCACCACGGGTGAAACGTCTTCCTGCCATCTAGTGACACAGAAAACGAATCAGATTAGGCTCATAGCTTATGACATCGGACGTCGAACTTAATTTATTGGATATTCTAATATTATTATCGCTATTCCAAAAATCGCAGTTACAGAAGGACCTGCATGGGCCACCAAAAAAACCTGTCACGACCCGCTTCCCTAAAATGGAGGCGAGACGTGAAAAGGTCCGCACGGGAGTGGAGCTGTGAAGCCCCAAACCCGATAAGCGTCAATAAAATATAAGCAGGTCCCTGTAACCACAACAGAATAACAATAATAACACAAGGAGAGACTGAAATAAAATCTCACATCTCATACATTGTCCAACAAGAAAAATAAGTTCAACATCCAGAAAAGCCAACAGGCTAAAAGAAAAGAGTCCAAGGCCCAGAACAAGGCCAACAAAAGCGACGACATAACAAAGTATAGGTGCTACGCACCGATAACAAAACAACTGTCTAACAAAAGTAAAACACGACGAAGACACTAGGACTGGTCCCCAGTGTCCACGTACTCCCCGTCAAACACAAGCTCGGGGTCGGCGTCAGCAAACACCTCGTCCTCAACAAGGTACTCGGGCTCAGGATCTAACATGTGTCACCCAAAAGAGTAAAGGGGCACATGTCAGCAAGTCTAAAAGACTTGGGCAAGGAAACTGAAAGTAAGGCAACTAGCAACCTAGCAGTTTAGTATGCATGACATGGCAGTTATAACATGAGTGCACAATTGAAACATGGCAAGACAATTTGTACAAGAGAACAATTATCGGGACAAGACAAGACAAGACAAGAGTAGCCACGCTACTATCAATCTCAATCAATTCACTATTCACGTTGTTTTGTAGATGTTTACGCCCTTCGCTGAATGGTACAACATTCAGACCGATCGGCACTAAACACTACCCCACCCCAAAGAGTTTACGCCTTACAACTGCAGTTGTTGATCAAACAGACCCCCAGTTGCCTGGCCGCTTAACCCTTACCCCATCCCGCACTAAACAAGCCAGGGTCCCTGCACATGAGCCCAGCAAGTGAGCCAGGGTTGCCCCGCACGGGAGCTTGTTTCTTAGTTCACAATTCAATATATCGAGCGTTGGGGTTAGCAACTCATTATGCTCGCTTCTGGTCACGAGCCAGGAAACACAAGTATTGTAGCGATGCTACGCAATCACGAGATCACCAAAAGAATGCAATGACATGACATTTAATTTGCGTACCGTTAATGGAAAGTAAACATGACATGGAAATTGTGCAACATGCTATATGTCGGAACTAGATTCGTTGTCAAGCTAGTTCCCCAATTTGCGCCTAGGCGAGTATCATTTCGTCGCCTAGCCTCTTTTACGCCTACAACAAGCAAATGGCCTAAAACATGGCCTAAACCCTAAGTGGCAAGTTTCACTTGCCTAGCACCGGGGATGACGACCACTTCGTCACACGGGTGCCAATCTACGGGGAAATCGCTGTTTTGGGGGAAACAATCAACAAACAACATGAAATTTATTAGGGTTTCATAAAAATGTAAATAGGTTATGAAAACAACGGTAGATCGATTTCTTACCGAGAGGAGGCGGAAGAAACACTCCGGGGAACCCTAGGATCAGACCTGGAAAAGATTGGAGGAGTTTGGGGAAACTAGGGTTTTGGGGGATTTGGGGATTTTGATGGATTTGGTGAGATTTTGGGGCAGATGAGAGGTAGATAGAGTGGATGGATGGTTTGGATGATGGATTTAGGGCTTGGAATGAAGGATTGAAGCTTGGAGGAAGATGGGGGCTCAAGGGGGAAGATTTTAGGGTTTTGGGTCGTGTTGGGGAAGAAGAAATCGTTTGGGTTGGGTATAAATAGGTTGGGCTGGCGGCTGCCCAGAAATTAGGGTTTCAACACTGGTTAGTCGGTCAAAGAGCAACCACTGACCGACTAGTTTGGCAACTAGTCGGTCGGTCGACCAACGCAGACCGACTAAGTGCAAACAGTAACTCCTGAACGAAAATAGGATTCTAGAGTAAGTCGGTCCATGAACAAATACTGACCGACTAGTTTAGCATCTAGTCGGTCGATGAACGTTCTTAGACCGACTAAGGGTAAACAGTAACTCAACTAAAATTAAGATGATGTGTTAGTCGGTTAAAGAAGCATTGCTGACCGACTAGTTTGCAACCTAGTCGGTCAACCAACGTTCTTAGACCGACTAACGATAAACAGTAACTCCTGAATAATTTAGAAAGCCAACTAGTCGGTCCAAGAAGGATTGCCGACCGACTGGATCGTCATCTAGTCGGTCGGTGCCCCTTCTTATACCGGCTAATGAGCACAAAAAGTTCCGATACGGAGCGCGGGGCCCCGGGATCGATTCCTAAGACTCCTAGGCTTGATCTAATAGTAAGATACGACCGTTATGAAGTCCGTCACGAATGACATACTTCGAAATCGACGATCCTAAGGAAGAAACGAGAAAATACGGCGAATCGATCGAAAATGAAATCTACGGAGACGAAAACCACACAAGAGGAGAAAATCCACCAAAACATATATTATATTATATCCAGATACATGAAAAGCAGTCGTTACAAGTAATGCCTCCCCCGTTTGGGGATCTCGGAATATATTCATCCAGGATGGTTAATCCCGATGAATAAGTTCCACTGCGGCATTTTTTAGGGTGGTATGAGGGTAAGTAAAAAACCCAACCAATATCCCAGTAAGGTAATATGTCCGTTGTGATTAATAATAATCTGGAATGCAGTTGGATAACAAGGTTTTGATTATGACCATTTTAAGAGGATATATAGATGAGTACACTAAGGTACTCATCAGCCATATGTAGGGAGTGTGTGAGTCCACTTTTATCCCTCAAATACCTCAAGAGGCCTAAATGTCTCATTCTTCTAATGATAGTATATCATCTTAAATTCGGTTGACGAAGTCAGGAGAGTCAATGTCCACGTGAATGGAGATGATCTCGTAATCATTTTTCCCTTTTGAATGGGATAATGAAAGTTTCGCCCTTTTTGAAGAATCTTCGGGTTCGTCTGGTTAATGATGTCTTGCATCATCAATCCAGGGTGACATCGGTCCAAAGTTGGTCTATTCTGGACACTTCTGGTGTTCCAAATTAATTCCTCTGTTCGAATTTATGTGGGACTTTTGAAAGTCCATTAAAATGCTCAAGTTAATTTTGTCCGGTAATAGGTGAACTGTGTTCAAACTGTGAAGGATTACATCTTCACATTGACTACTATGCGGATCAAGGTTGAATAAAGCTTCAGGCTTTATTGGTTTCTTGAGTCATTAGGGATTTCGTTTTGACGAATATCCTTTGAAACTTTATAAGTTTCAGGAGTAAATGACATCCTCATTTTAGGAGTATTCATGATGACAAATCATTCACAGTAAAATACAATGTGTAAAAAGCTTGAAATCAATAATAAATATTGTGGTGATGCATTTAAACACATATATACTGCAAGAGAATACTACTGCTAATTATGTTACAACAACAAGTTTCATAGTATGATGTATGATCTAGAAAACATACGTCCACAATCGTGCTCATTTTAGGCTCATATTATGACAACAGATCAAATTTGTTTTCGAAGTTTATTTGTCCTCGGGGAGTAGCTAAATATACATAAGGTCAGTTGACTTTCGTCGTTTAGACTAGATATGTATATATATTATATGGCATAAGTTAATGCCCATTCATGTTGCAAAAAGCATTATGTGTCTTATCAGAACTTCTGGTCTGATATTGGGTTTCCATTGCATACTCCATGTCGCGGTATGTCATACCTTCCCTTTCTTATTATATTCAAGACTTCCACTGTTTTCAGTCTTCCTTATTGTCGTTTATAAGAAAGAATGAATATTGGTCTTACGAAGTAGACATATACAATGGAAATGAGTTAGTTTCTATATTTCCACTTTTTATAATTTATGAGAGACTTTTAAAAGTCGACATGAATGCTTAATTATGATCTGCAGGCCAATTTTTTGAGTCATTCAAGTATTGTGTGGATATAGAATCATGCTCAAGGGAAAACAAATACGTGGGTACGAAATTTATAATTTCTCACCCTTCTATTAAGACGCGACTTCTGGCGTACGCTTAAAATTAAGGCTAGATTAAAGAATCATACCTCGTAAATTGAGATTACTCTAAAAGAGTTTAGCGGTGTTATGACAACTGCTGGTGTCAATATTGGTTTATATAAATCATAAATCTGAGATATCTATTTTACCGCAAAATGCGTATCTCTAAAAGAAATCGCATAAATGGTTTTCGTATAATCCATCGTATTTGTTAATTTTTATTTTATTAGGGTGAAAGGGTGTTGACTTTTAATTTGATTTTGAACTTCAGATTCATATTGTCAAAATGGATATGATGTTAAACTTTTTGAAATCATGATTGGTTTGTTGTCATAAAATATCGTCATATCATGAGAATGAGTATGAGCATGGGATGATCATATAAGAGTGCAAAATGCAACAATTAATGATTTATCATACACATAATATGAAGCTTGTAAGCTAAAAAGTTATGCTCAATAAAATAGTTGCAAGAAACTAAATTATCATTGTAAATAAATCAAGCATGTGAGCTTACGAATGTATGCTCAGCTAACATGAATTGAAACATATACACATGTTATTTATATTCTGCAGGTATATAAATAATTTCATCTCAGACATATATTTATGCTACATGCATTAAAAATATATCATAGAGATTTTAGCATGCTAAATAAAATGTTCATCATAGAACATTAAATATGCAGCAGACATATAATTTTCTACACATGCATTTATAGTGTTTAAGCAGAAATTCATGCTAGAGGCAATAAAAATATACAACATCCCATCGCAGAGAAATGCAGCAGACATTTAATTTCATTGCAGACAATTAATCAACACAGGCAATTAATCATCATGGGCAATTGATCATCACAGGCAATTGATCATCGCAGACATTTTATAACGGAAATGAAAATTTTTCGTTTAATAATTATTGGACCACTATGCAACGTCATACACCGTTAGGTTAGTTAACTAACGACAGAGTGGTTGCAGGATCTTCCTAATTATTAAACGTATCATAATGAGATATTCCAAAATGCGATGAATTAAAAAGCATGTAATAATTCAGAATTTAACGAAGAAAAACTTAATTAAATCTGAAAAAGAGCTTGTAAAAACAAAGTTTTTTGGGGGAAAACCCTAGTTAGGGTATTCGAAGGCGATCGTTCGTGCAGGCCCGTGCGGGCGGAAAAGTTTTGCGCCGTAGGGACCGCCGCTTCGGGCGGCTAGGGTTTCGCCGCCTGCGTCGCCGCTACAGGCGGTAGGGTTTCGATTCTCGCGCACACGGGGAGGCGGCAGCGGCGTCTGCCGTGTCAAGCGGCGGCGGCGGCTGCCGTCCGAGGTGGCGGTGGCTACCGTCCGAGGCGACAGCGGCGTCTGCCGCGTCGGGTGGCAGCCCTGCCGCCGGAGGCGGCAGTCGCACGCCACCGCTTCAAGCAGCGGGAAAATCGCGAGGGGGGAGGGTTTTCGCGTGCGCGGCTGCTGGCCGCGCGGCAACAAAGAAATCCCTCTATGGTTTGAAATTTTTTTGGGGAAGAAGACGGTAAAAACATGATTTTTATTAGAAAAAATCTATTTTTAGTCTTCATAACAGCGTTTTTCATCGTAAAAATTTGATTTTTAGATATAAAAACGTCGATTTATCATTTAAAAGGTTGATTTATCATGTAGATCTGAGATTAAAAATTTGATCTTATACTAACCAAACAATGATCCAATCGTATGCGCATAAAAATTTAGATCTAGGGAATAAAAATTACCCCTAGATCCTACCCGCCGGATCTAGCGACGTTCGGTGAAGGAAGCCCGTTTGCGTCGTGATTCGTCCGTCGGCAGGAGTTTGGCTTAGCTTCGAGTGTGCTGATAACGTGTTGTAAACTTGGCGGCTACAGAACCCCGTAGCCCTGTATTTATAGAAGTAGGGTTACATAATGTGTAGATATCCAATATACAGATGGGCCTTCAAAAGCCCGTTTATAACAATTTGCTCATTTTCGTTGGTCTTTTGAATATAACCAACGGCATACGATACTAGTTGCACTAGAAATAATCTGTATACATAGTGCACGATGACCCAAGAAAACACACGCACACACATGATGCGGTACACGCGTGCAATCGACAAAAGAGCGAGAAGAGTGGATGTATGCACTGGTATCGTCGGGAGGAGGCGGGACCCGCACGAAACCGAAAAAGAGAGAGTAGTGTGGGTGTGCGTGCGTGTATCTTCAGGGTAAAAGAGGGAAAAGCATGCGTTAAATTGCAAAAACACAGGGGGTCAAAGTGGAAAAAACATATGGCAAACATGTAAATATGTGGAATAGAGAGGATCATTTAGGTTTCATGAAAAAGCAATAGCAAGATAGCAAATAATGGGGAATGACGGGGGATTTTGTTTGGGTTCTTCACAACCTCACCCCAAACCACACCCACACACACTCCACCCCCAAAAGGGGCCCACTATGATGAGGTGGCCAAACCTAGGCCATATCTCTATCAACCTCTTTGTCCTAATAGGACAATGGCATGGTTGTAATTCCCTCATTTATATAATACATTAGAATTAACCCGTACACAGTGCACGACGTCAAAAAACCCCTCATGGAAAGGATGAGGTGCATGCGCGAAACCAAGAAGGAGAGAGATATGTCGTCGAGGGGTAAAAGAGAGAAAATTAGAGGCAAAGCTGCGAAAAAGATTTAGGCGACAACGTACAACAATACTAATGTCAAGTTTGTAAATAGGAGGAATTGTGGACATTAAAACAAAATTTTCCAAAGCCACACCCAAAACAATCACACTCTCCCACGTACTCCCAGGAGGCCACATGGCTCTTAAAAAAAGGCAAACCCTGGGCCTATTGTTTCTCTCGGTGGGGTTTAACCTAATAGGACAAATATACCACCAAAACCCTTACAATAGATTTGCCCATTTGTGGGGCCCACATGGCCGTTTTGGTTCTGGACTCTCTCTCACGAACCTGCTCGCCCTCTTCATTCTCACCACTCTCTCCCCCCCAACCCCAACAATTTTGGGATGATAGAGCGGCGGCTATTACAAATTTGCTCTTGACATGGACTACGCCGCCGCCAGATGGCCGGATCTCCAGCCGCCACCTGAGCAACCCCACCATCTACCTTACAACACTTGCGCTGTTCCTCCGCCCCAAACCCATAACCTTACCCTGCTTCACCACCCCCAATCATCTTACCCTAACACTAACGCTAACCTCCTCTCCAATTACGGCAACCCTAGCCCTGTGGCGGTTCCGGCGCCGGCGCCGGCGCCGTCGGTGGGCCCCTACCTCCCCTACCCCTACGCACCGCACCGGGGAAACTCGGTGGGCCCCGCCGCCGGTGCGGTTGCGGGTGCATGTGGCGGCCTGGCTGGCTATTATTACGAGAGGATCGGATGGGAACCGCATGAATTTGCAGCGAATGAGGCACATCGGCAGCACGATCCGATTAGATACGGTCAGGTGAGCATCCATGACCTTTTTCTTTGCCCATTTTTTTCTTCCTTCTTTGGATCAATAAAATTTGTGTCTTTTTTCTTCTCTCTTGCATGCATTTCTTCTGGTTCGTTGAAATGTTGAGATTGTTGCTGCAAGTTATGATTTGTTATTATTGAGTCATGCTTGAAATGTGGACGATTTTTAAAAAATGGTGTTTTTCTCGGAAATTTAGTAATGCTAGTGTATTCGCATGAGCTTTAGATATGTTCATCAAAAACGTTATGACCGTAGAATGCATATGGATAAAAGATTTGTTATGGCATTTGGCATGACTCCTATATGAGAAGTCTAATCACTGGAAATTAGTATGAACCACAGAGTTAGAAGCAAAGAGTACAATGTTTTTGGATCTTTTGGATGCTTCTATTTGTTTTTGCAGATTGGGTGATAAAACAACGATTGGATGGAATGAAAATTTTATTATCTCTCTTAGTGCCTTTATATTCGGTTGTTCGTTAAGTTGTATCATACTGCTAGATCTTTTATGAGCCTCAAGTACAACAATTTACGGTGCAGCTTTTAGTATTAAAATTTGAGCTGTGTAGAAATTTTAGTCTTTAGCGAAATGAATCTTCTTCAAACCTCAAGTTTTCCATTGTGTGGTTATGTGGAAATGATGTCCCAAAAAATGAGCTCCAGTTCCGAGTACTTTTTGGGTGGAGAAATTAACGGAGCTGAATAACTTGCGACTAGCTATCTGAGTGGATTTGTTGTTTGATCTATGATGGAAGGATCATCTCTTCCTCTATGGGCGATCCACTTATAGTTTTGTGTTAAGGTTGGGATTATAAAGTGCTATCGAAATATCTTAAGAACTTGCATTTTCTATTATTTAACCTTTTCCATTGGTATCATTCTTATTGTCAAAATTGTTTTAGCATATCCTTTAATTGTGTATGATATGTTACCGTAATATTTGTCATAGCCATTCATCTTTGGGAAGGATGAGAATGGGTAGCACGTCATGCTAGCAAGGGTTAATAATGATGGGAGTTACTCATTATCTATAAAACCACGTTCTGATTTTGTATTTTCAGTAAAATTGAACCAGTTAATATTCTTGAAGTTGGATGAAAGCCCTTGTGTAGCATCTTACTTGTGAGTAACTTGCTTCACTTCTTTGTAACAATGGTTGGCATTTACAGATCAACACCATCCCCTTACTCCAAAAAACACTCTTTTGAGTGATCTCTGTTACTACGTATAGTAGGGCTCCCACTTCATTATATTATGTCCATTAAGTTGGGAGTCACATCAACAAAAGTCTGAATATGAATAATCTGTATGTACCCTTAACACCCTTTCAAGCACACTTGACCAAGCCATATAGCTATTTGTTGCTTGGTTTTACCTGAATTGGCTGCCTTTCCATCGCAACTTACTTGAAATACTATCTGAGTGGCCTATTGTCTCTTTGATCTACTTTTCTTGCAATGTAAAAGACGGACTGTGAATTTATCTGATTCATTTGGCTAGTTTTGTTGTTAAAATGGCCAGTTGGAAACTAATTTAAGATTCCTTTTTGCATGATTTTAAAGTAGACTAGTAGTCTTTCCCCTTGGAAGACAACCATTTAATATGTTCACGAGTTGCATAAGAGTTATAACTTCCCTCCGGCATTAGCAGTTAATCTTGAACTATTTGACAATTAGATCAGTTTCATTGTTCGTCTCCCATAAGAATGGTTAATATAGGTCACCTTCTCCTAGCAGTTTTGGCTTTTCAAAAGCATGTCAATCATAATCAGCATTGCATCAAGCCCGTCTGCATAAGTCTTCTAATGGTCCCATTCCCACATAATGAAAGAACGTGCATTATTCATATTTTAAGAAAAAAATTACTAAATTAGGCTTAAAATATTACAATCTTAAACGGAGGTCGGCAAACTAGTAAGTTGAACATTTTCAACGTTCACCTGTCTTAAAGAAAAGTGTCATGTACTAAAGTATCCTGGTGAGCTTAATTGATAGAAATTATGATTCATGTGTTCAACCACATTTGATTTACTATCTATACAATTCATGACTTTTTTGAATTCTAGGGCTGACTAGGACAAGCTGACTAGGACAAACGGGTTGATAGAAGAACGGCTGAGATTTAATTTTGAGGAATGAATGGTTCTGATGATATTTTGTGAAAATTCTTGGAGGGAAAAACATTATATGTGGGCTTAATTTATTCGCACGCACTGTGGAAAAAAATTTGATTGTCATTTGCACTTAATGCATTTTCACTTAAGTATGCCATTTGCACTTAATTAATGCATTTCCACTTAATGGGGGCACTTAAGTAATGCATTTGCACTTAACGGTGGCACTTAAGTAATGCATTTGCACTTAACGGTGGCACTTAATTAATGCATTTGCACTTAGCAGAGGCACTTATGCATTTGCACTTGATGGGAAATAGCAGAGTTAATGCAATTAATGCATGTGGGAAAAAATTTAACTTGCAATTAATGTTGTAGATCTTCGAATGATCTCTCCCTCAACGTGGAGCCTCACCGTCTCTTTGACGCATGGGACAACAATCTAAAATTTCAAAAATCCTATTACTCTTCAATGCATATCAAGATGTGAATAATTTCCTGCGCCGAAGGCATTCACGACGAAGGCGCCTTCTAAATTCTTTTACGCTAATTTGTTGTTCCGCGCCGAAGGCGTCCTTGTCGAATTTGTTCTTCCGTGCCGAATGTGTTGTTAAATATCAAAGGATATTGCTACTTTTCATATGATAAATTCAACCATGATGTCAGCTTTTGTATCTTTTTGTTTCTTCCCCTTGAAGGAATATATCAAGTTCCTTAAATAACCTCATGAATTCACCATGACTCCTTTATTTTGGTACAGAATTTGAGAACAGCTGGCATAGATGCAAGGTCAAATGCACTATTGCGACATTTAGTTTACTCTCATATATGCTGTGGAAGTCTGAATAGAGCAATTCTAACATATACTATGATTGTGTTCGATGCAGCAACCTGTGTTTTTAATGGATACTATGTACTGGGTATTTATACACTCTAAAACGGTGCAACTGCATATGCTTGTAGTGTATATGCTTAATATGTCATATCACAAAGTGAATAATCCCACATCGGTTGTGTGCAAGAGAGGTGCTTGGGATACAAAGCCCAATGCACTCAAGACTCAATGTTGGCTTTTGTTTGGCCTTGTGGTGAAAGCCATACTCGCAGGTGTGGACTTGTGACTAAATGACTTGGAAGTTGAAACACATACGACAAAGGTAATATGGCTGCATAAGGATTTTTGTTGTAAAAAGTATGTACTCTTCCCTTAAAAATGGGTTCTTGCCTATCAGTAGAAACAGATTTTATATGTGAGAACTATGGTTTTGACACTAAAAAGTAGATCCTTGCTGGTAACAAATATCACCTCTATCAGTACGGACTAATTTAGTGGGTAACTTAGTATTGCCATGTTGACTAAGCCATTGGTTTCAGTTTTTTAATTGTATCCTCAAGTTGATCTGTAAACTATTGAAGAGGGGAATCATGACATATTGCTCACTCCAAGCCTCTTAACGTGAGTGCAAAAGATTTGAAAATATTTATTTTTGGAGAGTGAGAAAGTATCTGCTCTTGGATTTATTTTATGCCACATGATTACATGGAATGGAAGATTAGTTCTTTTTTCTCTCGACTTCTAGGGTCTTGTGGTTTGCCTAATTTCCTAGGGTTTTGTGTACAGTGAGAAGTATTTCCTACCATATGCTTTTGGATTTCTTGAGCGACTGCATTGTTAACCATCTTTCCTTGGTTTATAATGAAGCTATCTTGTTAATTTTTTTGGGTTGTGTTCTCTCCCTTCTAGGTTAGGGTTGTCTTCTCTCCCTTCTAGATTAGGGTTTAGAAGCCTAGTGGGATTACATCAAAAGATTTTCATGTCAGTTACAAAGGTTCCTAAGAAGTCTGTCTTAATTTCAGACTCAAAATCCCAGGGCATTGGAATTCTTTTCAGGCTTAGGTTCAAACTTGATCTGAACTTCGGGACATTTTTGACTTGTTCGACCCGTAACTTGTTCATCAAGTATCTGTTTTGTCTAAACATGGACTCTTTGCAAAGATAATGAACAGAACTTTGAATTGGATCTGATCTCATGATTAGGTTACCGGTGCATGGCTAACAATACTTCCTGGAATTTGGCCTTTTGCTGCAGGAACTGGCCGAAACTCCGAATATCTTGGTTTTCTTCGAAGTGAGAATCTCCCGAATCACAAATTTACTCAATTACAGAATTATCAGTAGACAACATTCAATATTTAGTATAGCTTCCAAGCATTAAAACTCAAATCTATTTTTGATCTTCCTTCTTCGATCTCCAACTACAAAAAAAGAGGAACAAGACCTCAACTTTACATTCAGCATGATTACTAATCTGATTAGATGCATCCATGTTTGGGGTAGTTTACTGAAGCCCTCAACTTCACATTCAGCCTGAATACTTGTCTGATTAGATGCATCCGTGTTTGGGGTGGTTTACTGAAGCATAACATGGTTAGCAAACTGAAACAATTCTGCCAACAAAATTCCTGTATATAAAATTTCGTTAATGGGATGTTTGCATATTCAGTAGCAAAATGTCTTTGTATGTGGCTGTAAACAAATGCTTGCTGTGACAAATATGTTTTTGTTGGCAAGAATTGACTTCTGGAATCTACTTAATTTGTTCCGGGCCTTTTGATGCAATGATGGCAAATTCTCATGAAAACTAATGTACCAGTTCTTGAGCCATAAACTCAGCGCAAAGCTCTATCAAATCTCTCAACGGGAATCAAGGAAAAGCATTCAAGTACTTGCAGCATGTCAGAGAGCATGCTTCTGGCTCTTTTAGTATCTGTTCGGTTAATCTTATAGTACATCCCATTAGATGTATGGACAGCACCATCTAACTCAAAGATAATGGTTGGCATTTATTAAGAATAGTGCTAGGTGATCTACACTATAACCTGTTGACGAATCTGGTGCTAAGAACCCTCTACACGACACAGTTATTACTGCTCCATCATTGTGTATCTAAAGTCCCGAGCAAGAATTTTCTAGGATCTTCCTAAAGTTTACTCGTTCTGAAATTGCTATAGTTCAAGCATGCTTCAGTCATGTTTGTCCATGTCTCCTTGACACAGCCTGCAACCCGGGGTCGCAGAATGTTTCACAAAGGAATGGTAGGTCCTGCAGTTAACCAATGAAAACAATCTAGACACAAATAGAGATGCATCAAAATGCTTAACAAAAATTTCATTTATATATATGTACGAGTCTACAAAATGGTATACATCAGGCTATCCACATACTAACAAAAATACATCTGACACTACCATACGATTACATACACTACCTAAGTCATAAGTCAAAGGTCTCAACCGCAGAGTCTCAGTTCTCAAACACCGGGACCTCTGTCTCTGACTCAACACCTAGTGGTACACTGTTAGGAACGAACCAAAGATCACAACTTTATAGAGAAACTAGTCATAACCCGTGCCCGCGGGCATGGGCCATTGAAGATTTTTCCCCGCAAAATCTGTCCCAAAAAATATATTTCTACAGACAAAATTTAAAAGAACAACAAATTAGCGTAAAAAATTTAGAGGTACGGCTACCTTCGACTAGGAACAATAAATTCGTGCGGGTGCCTTTGGCGCAGAACAACAAATTAACGTATAAACATTTAGCGGGCGCCTTAGGCGCGGGCGCCGAACCTTCAGACCTCTACTTGAGGGGGTTAATTGAAACAGACTCCCAAAAAGCTCAGCCCGCCTCTTTGAATGCACATTCCCTTTGTTTTTTTGGGTTTCAATTTTTTAGGCGGGTGTTTCGATGAGTGCAAAAACGGGTGAAAATAAGAATGGTGGGTTTGAGTGTGTAGTGTCTTGGGGTTTTTGGTTTTTTATTCTTGGGGTGTGATTTTGGGTGTTTGGTTTTAGGTGTGTTTTTGGGGGGTGGATAGAGTTTTGTTTTTTTGGGGTTTGGGTTTAAGAAGGTTGTCTCATGTGGTGATGTGACATTGCCACATGGGACACAGATTCAAAAACCTCCCTCTTTTGTAATATAGATAGTAGCACAAACTAGATAAATGAATACAAGAAAGGTGTATTCTCCTTCCAAGATGCCAAAAGAGGACGTCTGCACTCGTTTACACTATGAAATCACACAAATATCAAATAATAGCATAAAAGACAAAGTGATGGCTAGCCCCATATAAATAATAGAAAAATAGGATTTCAAAGGCTAGTGGCACGCGCGGGCTAGGTGGGCCGGCGGCTTGGGCTTGGATGCGGGTTCTTCAGCGAGTATAGACCCGCGTCCCATCAATACTCCCCAAAGAGCCACCTTGTCCTCAAGGTGTAAGTCTGGAAAATGCGTCGCCATCTTGTCCATGGCCTCCCACGTGCTATCATGCTTTGGCAAACCCTTCCACTACAGCAACACCTGGCGCTCTTCTGTGTCTCCCCGTCGAATCCCTTTCAACACCTGGGCTCCAGCCTCACCTCCTATCAGCAGTAAGGGTCTCTGGTAAGGAATGGAAAGGTGTGTGGTCGCCAATGGCCTGGCGCAACTACGAAACATGTAAGACTGGGTGAATAACCGATCATGGGGGGCAATCTCAACTTGTAGGCTACCGGTCCCACTCTCGCCTCAACCTCGAAAGGTCCAAAATAACGCGGTGCCAGCTTCTCATTTCTCCTGTGAGCCACTGATCTCTGCATGTAGGGTTTCAGCATTAGGTACACCATGTCCACTACCTCGAACTGCACGTCACGACGATGTTAGTCTGCTCTCGCCTTCATAACCTGCTGCTCCACATCCGACACTGGCGTCGTCTCATGCCCATAATGTAGTAAGTGAGGGGGTCCCTGCCATAAATAATTCTGAAGGGTGTCGTCTGTGCTGCCGTGTGATATGATGTGTTATACTAGTATTCCGTCCATGCTAGCCAACGCGCCCACTCCTTAGGATTATCTGAAATGAAGCACCGCAGATAAGTCTTCACACTCCTGTTTACCACCTCCGTCTGTCCATCGGTCTGAGGGTGGTAGGCAGTGCTTCTCTTCAACGCCGTCCCCTGCAGCCTGAAAAGCTTCTGCTAGAATCTACTTTGGAACACCTTATCTCGGTCCGAGACTATGGACTTTGGAGGTTCATGCAGACGAATGACCTCCCTTAAAAATACATCTGCTATCGATACTGCGCTGTAAGGATGTCGAAGCGGAACAAAGTGCGCATATTTGCTGAGGCGGTCGACCACAACAAATATAACGGTGTATCCATCCGACTTCGGCAACCCATCTATGAAGTCCATGTAGAGGTCCTCTCATACTCGATCCGGTAAGAAAAGCGGCTGTAGTAGTCCTCCTGGGGACATCGCCTGGTACTTGTGACACTGGCACATGTCATACTCTGCCACCATCCTTGCCACATCCTTCTTCATCCCATTTCAGTAGACCTTCCTCGCCAGTCGCTGGTTGGTCTTGGGGATCCCAGAATGTCCTCCAATGGCACTATCGTGAAACTCCTAGAGTATGGCCGGTAGATATGCGGATGTTCTCGGTAGCACAAGTCTCCCCCAATATAGCAGCCGTCCATCTTGAAGAGAATATCCTGGAAACTCAGTTGACCCCTGCAGAAGAGCCTCTCGTATTCCTGCTAACTCTGGGTCCTGCTGTAGCGGCCCCCAGTCCTGAAGTACGGACACTGCTAGTACCGCCAGCTCCACCACCTCCTCTCGTCGTGATAATGTATCGGCCGCCTTGTTCTCCAGCCCCAGGCGATACTCAATCTTAAACATGTACACCATCAGCTTTCGCAGCCACTTTCGATGCTCCTCTGCTACCATCCGATGTTCTAATAGATACTTCAAGCTCCGCTGATCGGTGCGTACCAGAAAACTCCACCGCAACAAGTACGGCCTCCACTTCTGAATTGCCAAGACTATGGCCATCAGCTCCCTCTCGTAGACCGACCGCAGTCGGCCTCTGGCTGTCAACACATGGCCGAAGTATGCAATAGGCCGCTACTACTGCATCAGCACTGCCCCTAGCCCGTGCTCTGACGCATCAGCCTCCACCACAAAAGGTCTGGAAACGTCTGGTAGTGCCAAGACTGGCACTGTAGTCATGACCTTCTGTAGAGCCTCAAAAGCTGCCGTCGCCTCCACCAATGGAACTGGTCCTTCTTCAATAACTCGGTCAACGGCCAGGCGATGGTCACATATCCCTCCACAAACCTGCGGTAGTAACCTGTCAACTCTAGGAACCCCGCAGCCCCCTGAGAGTGGTAGGGCGCGGCTAGTCCAACATCGCCGCGATCTTCCCCCTGTCTGTTGACACCTCATCTGCTGACAACACATGTCCTAGGTACTTCACCTGTGGCTGCCCAAATAGGCACTTCTTCCTGTTCGCCACCAGCTGATGGTACTGTAACTCCGTAAACACCACATGCAGATGGTCCAAGTGCTCCTCCAGGGTGCGACTGTACACTAGTATATCATCAAAGAAAACAAGTACGAATCGCCTCAGGTACGGACGGAATACATTGTTCATAAGGGACTGGAAAGTGGCTGGTGCGTTCGTCAAGCCAAAAGGCATGATCAGGAACTCGTAATGGCCCTCATGCGTCCTGAACGCCGTCTTGGACACATCCTCTCGTCGCATCCTGATCTGATGGTAGCCTGACTTGAGATCTATCTTACTGAATCAGGCTGACCCATGTAACTCGTCCAGGAGGTTGTCTATCACCGGTATGGGAAACTTATCTGGCATTGTCTCTTTGTTCAAGGTTCGATAGTCTACACAGAAGCGCCAGCTCCCATCCTTCTTCTTCAGCAGGAGCACGGGGCTAGAGAATGGGCTCACGCTAGGCTGAATCACCCCCGCCTCCACCATCTCGGCTACCATCCTCTCAATCTCGTCCTTCTGGTGCTGGGGGTACCGGTTGGGTCCGACTCTGATGGGGGAAACACCCTCCCTCAGTACAATAGCGTGCTCATTGTCCCTCGGCGGTGGCAGACCCTGAGGCTCCTGAAAAATCTCCTCCAAATTGCGCCAACATCTGATGCACCTCCCCTGGCACGGTATGCTCTACAATGGTCTATACGCCTCCTCCTTCTGTCATGGTATACAGCTCAACCAAGTACCCTCCCTCAGCTTGTAAGGTCATCAGCATGGTCTTCAATGACACTACCACTCTACAAAGGCTGGGATCTCCCTGTAGAGTGACAGCTCTTCCCTCATCCTGGAACTCCATCCGCAGAAGCTTCCAGTTCACCGTCATCTTCCCCAGTGTCTGCAACCAAGTCATGCCTAGGATGACATCTGTGCTCTCCAAGTCTAGAGGTAGAAAGTCTGCAATCCCCTGTATCCCCTGTAGGGTCAGCACCAACTCCCTGCAGACTCCCCGACTATTCTCCTTCTTCACCTTTCCCATCATCACACTGAAGCTCCCGCATTCAGTCAGCTGCAGTCTCGGCTGGTCCACCACTCTCCTGGATATGAAATTGTGGGTCGTCCTACTGTCAATCAGCACGGTCACCTCCTGCTCGTCGATCTCCCACATCAACTTCATGGTGTGGTTTGGGGTGAACCCTACCACGGAGTTAAGGGACACATCTGCCACATCTAGCTGATGGCCCTCGGGCTCCTCCTGCTCAGCACTCTCGTCCTCGACGTCCCCGTCAATGTCTTCATCCTCCAACAACAGAACCTGCAACTTGTGCCCCGCACATCTGTGGCCTGGCGTGAACCTTTCGTCACACCGGAAGCATAAGCCATGTTGGCGCTTTTCCCTCATCTCAGCATCCGTCATCCTCCTGAACTGTTCTCCTACTGGGGCAGCGCTACTCTTTTCCACCGTCTTCTCTCTGCTCGTCTGGCTCGTCCCCGTGGTGGTCCCGGCTCCCCAGCTCCAGACGGGGTGCCCCTCTGTATCTGGCCACTTTTGCCGCTCCTGACTCTCTTATCCTCTGTCTGAGCGTCCTCTACCATCTGCGCCTTCTCTATGACCTTAGAAAGCCTCTGGGCTTGTAGAACCTCACTGCAGCTCGAAGGCTGGGCATCAGCCCTTTCAGGAAGGTGTCCTCCAGTGACTCGTCTGATACGCCATGTACTCTCACTGCCAAGGTCTCGAACCTCTCAATGTACTCCCGTACAGGTCCCTCCTGCCTGAAGGCATATAACTGCTCGTGAAGATTTTCCAAGCGGGGATCTTTGAACTTCTCCAACACGAGATCCTTCAACTCCTCCCAGCATCGAATCTGTTGCCTCCTCTCCTTCCACTGGTACCACCCCAAGGCTCTTTCCTCCATGCAAATAGCGGATGCCTCCAACTTCTGAGCATCTGTCATGCGATGTGCCACAAAGTACCTCTCTGCAGTGAACAGCCAGACATGTTGATCCTCTCTACTGAACAGAGGCATCTCGAACTTCCTCACCTTGCAGTCTCCCCCAAAGTGCCCCTGATCGAGCCTCCCCTCAGTACGGTGCTGCGGGCGATAGTGCTGCCGCTTCTCATCCTGGGTCTTGTGCTGTCTAGATGGCACTCCTCTGCGGCCCCCATAGTCCCCTCGGTGACCTCCACGCCTACCATCGAAGTCATCCCAACCTGCATCATCGCCAAACTCAGCCTCGTAGCCTCCCCCGTCGTCGTAATAAAAGTCTCTACCTCGTCCGTCTCCGCAATACTGGTCCTCCACCGCTAACCGCTGTCCCAAAGGCCCAAAATCCCCCAGGGGCCCTGTCTGCACGCATCTCCCCCTGGCGGCTGTCAGGGGGTCTCCTAGCTGTAGCCGTCCTCCGACGGGGCCCTCCGGGGCTGTCGGAGGGCCGACAGACCCTGCCGGGGTTCCGACAGGGTCGACGGGCCTTGCCAGGGTTCCGGCAGGGTCGGCTGGGCCTGCCAATGGCCAGCAGGGCCCAGCCAACCCTGTCGATGGCCGACAGAGCCCGGCCAGTGCTGCTGAGCCTCGCTGGAGGCGGGGGCAAACCCCCCGCCCCAATGCCGTGGCAGCCGTCTCCTAGGAGGGATTGGGGGTTCGGCCGCCCCTCCGTGCTAGGTCGTAACGCCTGAAAGGGGCGGCTAGGGCCGTCGCCCCTCCTGAAATTCCACCGTCCTTCACCACCCTTCCTCGCGATAATCGACCCCTTCCGGCTCACCGACTTCATCTTCTTCAATTTCCTACTCAAAGGGACGATCCGGGTCAAAAATCTCGTCTTTCTTCTTCCACTTCTCCAAAGGTGTCGCCTTTGATGTCGATTTAGTGTTTCATTCGCCGTGGTTGCTCGCTGACCATTGGAGGATGAACTTCACAAAAATTGTTCTTCGTGCCGGGATTGATTTGCCGCCAAAATCTTGATGGAATCCGTCAACGACTTTATCGTCTCCTCGTTTCCCACCAACGATCTTTTCACTCCTTCGTTTCGCCATTGAATTTCTCCTCCAAGGTATCAAATTTGTCCTTCGATCTCATCGTCGGCGCCGCCATAGATCGTCACACGCTCTGATACCAAATTGTTAGGAACGAACCAAAGATCCCAACTATATAGAGAAATAGTAGCAGAAACTAGATAAATGAATACAAGAAAGGTGTATTCTCCTTCCAAGACGTCCGCACTCGTCTACACTATGAAATCACACCAATATCAAATAATAGCATAAAAGACACAGTGACGGCTAGCCCCCATATAAACAATAGAAAAAAAATAGGGTTTCAAGGACTAGAGGCGCACGCGCGGGCTAGGTGGGCCGGTGGCTTGGGCTTGGACGCGGGTCCTTCGGCGGGTATAGACCCGCGTCCCATCATACACCAACAACGAAGACTCCCAGGTAAATCAAAGTAATTCCATAATTTTGAACTTTAAACATGTAAGTATAGGTAAATACTAACTAGAAAGTAGGACTTGGGAATAGATAATTGAATAATTAATATTTCTTATCAGGCATGCATTGAAATTTAAGACAAACATGCAACTCAATTGATAATTTAAAGTGATACTAATATAGTTCTATCAATTTATATATGTGAATCATATTGAGAGTACAGTAAGCAAACAAGGAGTCCCTCTGTACCACATGGGCGCTCACTCAGGTCAAGCCCAAAGTAGGAACGTTAGGGGGCCATGAGTCCAAAAGTAACGGTGTGGAACTCATTAATTAACTCTGTCGATACACTAGGGGTCCATCGAATTCATGATGTGACTCGTCCGGAACACTTGATGAGGTCAAGTCATTAGGAGCGTGGCTCCAGTCGCTCCCACACTCTCACTAATCTGATTTACCCTAAACCCCAATGAGTCTAAAATACCAAGTGTAAGTCAATTGTACATCTCTCCGTGTCTCGGTGATACAATACATGTGTAGTTCTAAAATTAATATTATTTTAAAACATGGTTTCAAAATTAAAGCTTGAATTAAAATTTAAGACCACATTGAAACCAATTCATATGATGGTGTGCTATGTTATCCCAATACCAATCATATTTTCAACATTCTATTCTATCATGTGTATTTCAATAGGACAGTAACAATACATATTTTTCCCTGATTTTTCCAATTTATTTCGGTTTTCATAGCACAATCAACATATCAATTACTTCCAATGGCATGGGCAACTGTGCAAGATTACTATTACTATTAAAACCAGGAACATGTAACATGTAATAATGGATTCAATGGGATATTTAGCATGCTATCGATGTTCACTAATAAACATGGAACATTTATAAGTCATATTATTTTAAACATGCATCAAGAAGCATATATATGACAGAGAACAAGCAGAATATTCTAACATGCTAGAAAAACTAAAACTGAAATATAAATAAATAATTCGAGCTAACCTACTTGTAGAGGTAGCAATCGGTGTCACGCTTTAGGGTATGGGGGATGGACAATGGGGGAGGGACAACTGTGGTGAGTGATCTCAGATAGTTTTCATTATCGATCGTTTTTCGGGACTTAACCATATGTTTATGGTTTTGTATGATCTTTCAGGTAGTGATTTATGATTCCACATGTAGAAAACTAAGATCCTTCAGGCAGTGATTTATGATCTCATAGATAGAAGACTAAGATCCTTCAGGCAGTAACCTAATGTATGATCCAACAGGCAGTAATTTTCACAATTTCCAAACTTCCTTTAAAGGACAAACCCCTCATTTTCAATCATAGTGTATCCTAATTCAATTTCGATATGTAGGGAAAAGCCCCGGGGTTCCCATGCTATCCCTTAGCCATCACCAAGCATCGACACTAGCCAAAACATCTCCAAAATAATATCTACAGTCATCATCTAGGGAAATCATCCTCAGAAATTTCCAAAGCACTCATCAGATTACATGGAACCTAATTTTAGTCGCAGCCTAGGGTTTAAAACCGAGGTCAGTCATGGTAAAGGTAAAGGAAGCGCACGACAAGGTCTAGGGGAGGCTCACATGACACGACAATTAGCAGGGAAGTCGGACTGTCACGGTAGAAGGGGTAAATCCCCAAAACAACTTGCAGGCAAAGCGAGGAAACCCCAACAGGTCACGGCCAAGAGGGAACCCTCTCGGACAGCCACGGTGAAGGCGAAAGGGGCTACGTCGAGGTTGCCACTATGCCCAGAGCTCAGAAGTTCATCATTGCAGTTAAAGGAAACAGAATTCACAAATTTAAAAATCAAAATTTAGAGAAGTAAAGTGATTTTACCGAAATCTTGGACTTTCGGAAGATTCTGAAGAGAAAATCCAACTCCAAATGACATCCGAACTCAGATCCAAGAAGAAAACCCTGAAATATCATTGAAAAATATTGTTTGCATGAAAATCCAAAAACTCTAGCCTTATTGGGCTTAAATACAGGAAGAGGGAGGCCGGTGGTAGTTGGAGAGGGACAGTGGAAGGCCGTGGATCAGCCACGAAGTCAGCCAGCTGATTGAAGTGGAATCATGTCGAGCCCTAAAAATTTAGGTTGCTGGAAAGTTTTGAAATTATGCCGCGTGTGTCGTGTGGTGGAGAGAAGAGAGATGGGGCCTCATGGCTTCCTTCTTGTCGAATGAATGAGGAGGGGGAGGGAGGGGGAGGGGGGGGGGAGAGAGAGAGAGAGAGAGAGAGAGAGAGAGAGAGAGAGAGAGAGAGAGACAACATCGTCACCGCCTCGATCGTAAAAGAGAGAGAGGGAGGGAGAGGGGAGAGGGGCACGTGTGCACACGTTTGTTTGTTTGTTTGTCTTGTCTTGTTTTTTTTTTGTTTCGGCGCCGGGGGGTGGGGTGGGGGTGGGGTGGGGTGGGTTTAGTGGAGGGGAAGTGGGCTGGGCCGCGGGGTAAAAGAGAGAAGGAAAAAAAAGAAAAAGAGAAGGAGAATGAGCCTTAGATAAATATATGTGCTTCTTTTTTTTGGGGCTTTTACACTCCCCCAAAATTGCTATCAATCTTAATTCTTAAGTTCATGTGTGTTCTTATATTCAGACAGCGTCTACTCGAATATCCCATGTGTGGTAGATGCAGTGTGTCAGTGTAGCCTCAGTTGTCCTAGCCTGGCAGTCTGGCAGACTTGGCTTGCACTTAAATGGCCTAATATGATCTAGGCTAATGCAGTTTGACCATAGGTTTAAGCACAATAAAGTATTTAAACTTTGTTTATTTCCTTTTTTATTCTGTTTTAGATTAAATCAAATCGTAGATGTCTATACAGCATTTGGTGTGAGAACTCATACATGCCACTAAATATCAATATTGTTTCTGCAATAGATAACTGGCAGATGCCTAGGGCAGAATCAACGTAACTTTTGATTCCGTGTAATTCTAGAGCTGGAAGTCAAGATCAATGGCATGGATTTTTAGTTGGGTGGCTGAGATAAATTCCTGCACATGCATACAAAAGTCATATCATGTTTCCATTCTAGGGGTGGCAAACGGGTCGGGTGGCTTCGGGTTCGGGTCGGGTCAGATTTGACCCGACCCGTTTAGGGGTAAACCCTAACCCGACCCGGATTGAATCCGGGTCGGGTTCGGGTTAACCCGTCGGGTTAAGATTTGACTTATACACAACTGCTCCTTTTTCGATATCCAGCTATTTATTAAGAGCCACCGACAATTTATTAAGTGTTGCATAATTTCCAGTAGCTCGTCGCTTAAACCACACCGATGACATTAATGAAGTATAATTAACGTTACCATTTTATTAACGGAAGTAATAAAATTAACTAAAAAGTTGTATGTAAAGTAAATTGAATACAAGACCTCTTAAAGAAGAGGACAAAAATTCAATCGTACAAGCACAACTCCCCATTGCAATTGTGTATTGAAGTTATTATAATTTTTTTATATAAATAGAGAAAGTAAACCGGGTTGAATTCGGGTCATTCGGGTTGACATGCCAAACCCATACCCGACCCGGATTTTATCCGGGTCGGGTCGGGTCAACCCGTATCCTACTTGACCCGTATTGGCCCCTACCCATACCCGGTTTAGGATGCCGGGGTCGGGTCGGGTCGGGTCGGGTCGGGCTCATTTTGCCACCCCTATTCCATTCCCTCCCCCCGGGCAAAAAAAAATGTTCATTTGTCCATCTCCCTCACCGCAAGCTCTTTTACCATATGTTATAAAGTTCACTGAATAATTGTCAGCATGCTTGGTAAACGAATGCAAATTACGTCTGATGTTTTCAGTGTACATTCATGTACATCCGTCCATGCATGCTCTGAATAGTTACATTGACAACCAAGCATACCTAATATGTGCTTGTGTAGATACTAATGTTCACAATATATCTAACTATTGCTTTCTTGAACTTTTGGTTTGTTGGTTATATATTTTCTTGGAAGTACTTGTATGCATGCATGCATGCATATCCATATCAAAAAATTTGGCATTTCCAATGAAAAAATGTAAAACATGTAATTTACGAGTTTCAAGTTTGCTATTTATCAGCATTAATCATGGAATTTACCCCGAGTAGCTTGCACTTTGCCTTTCAGGTTGCACCAGGACCTTCCCCATGGATTGGATCCTGCAGGCTCACTGCATGTTGCACCTCCTCAATGGGGAGCCAAATCGAACTATAAAGGTGGGGAACAGAGGGCTCTAAGCCAACCAATGCAGTACAATCAGCTTATTGTGCAGTCTGTAAGATTTACAGACTGATTGGTAACAGCCAAGAAGTCCTCAACACTTCACAAACAAGGAAAGAAGCATAAGAAAAACCTACAGAAGCTGCAGGTGTCTATCACACCAAAACCACAGAGAGCTCAAGGAATTACATATCTTGGTGTTGTTACAGACGATGGAGAAACTGCTGCTAGAAAGAAGCGGAAAGAACGGAAGTTGTGAAGCAACATGTTGAGACAAAGAAGAGGAAGAACTCGAAGGGAGGTCAGAGCCGAAAAGACGTCAGGGTTTGCACCCGATGCAATATTGTTGTAAACAGCGAGAAAGTGAATGCTTCGCATGTTGCTGGATCAAAGCATGTCACAATGATAAAGAAACAGGAGGAAGCATCAACTACTTAAAGCCCATAGATGCTGAGAATGTAGTAGACATGACATATTAAACATGCGAAGCATTCACTTTCTCGCTGTTTACAACAATATTGCATCGGGTGCAAACCCTGACTTCTATACGGCTCTGCTCCCCCTTCGAGTATCTTCCTCTTCTTTGTCTCAACATGTTCCTCCACAACTTCCTTTCTTTCCTCTTTCTTCCTAGCGACAGTTTCTCCATCATCTGGAACAACAACATGGTATGTTATTCCTTGGGCCCTCTGATTCAACAGTCTAGTTCGCTTGTGATTTATGTTCAACCGCATTGTGTATTGAATACCTGATCAAATGTTGAGCACTACACTGCTGCATATTCATCAATACACAATGTAGATTATGCTGTTCATGTACATAATCAACTTTGGGATACAATCTTTTGTCAATGTATTTGTGTATGAAGAGTGGGCTAAATCTTACCCATGTTGCTAAATAGTCTGTATAATGATTAATCGAAAAGCTGCGTAATCGTATCCTATTTCCTTGTGTGAGTTGATAATGTGTGAAAAAAATTATTATGTTCTTGTAATTAAGGGATATGGTTGTTTATACTTTTTACTAGGGAATAGAAGAAAACAAAAATGGTTAAAGCTACTTCAAATAAACATGGCTATAAATATTTGCCTTTTCTTTCTTTCTTTTCCTTATTTATATTCTCTTATTTTGTGGATGCATGGATAAGTTCCAGAGAGCCTCAAGCTTGTTTTTACGCAATCCGAACAAGCCGGGGCTGACCCAGTAATCACATAATCTCATGTTAATTCTTATCCAGTGAAAAATGATCAAAAAAAAAAGAGCCAGAAATAGGCATCCAACTATTTTTAGTTCCCCACAAAAATAAATTGAACATAGCACAAACATCCCAACGGCCATATTTCTCTCAATAGCAAAGAACACAAGAGAAAAAGGGAGAGGAGAAGGGAGAGAGGATCCCTTCCCATTTTCTCGTCAGCAGTACATTATCTCTTTCACCCTCAAAAAAATAGCTAATAATGTAGTTTTTCTTCTCTTTTGATTAAGATTTTCAGCATTGTTTTTAATGAACGTGTGTTCTTGACTGCAGGCCGATTGACGAGATTTCACCTGGAAGGTGAATCTTCTCTCCAGTATATTAGCATTTCAGGTAGATGTATATTTTTACTTCAAAAATTCTTCTTTGTTTTAGGCCTTTATTTTATTTTTATTGTTCATAGACGAATGCCCATATGATATTGTAGTGTCTGCTTCTCAGGAACAAGTGCAGCATTTCCCTTGCTAATCAGAGCCCCACTGTTTGTCCAAATCTCCCGCAATCATGCCGAAAGTCGACATAAAGAAGAAGATAGACAACCCATTTGATTCGGATTCCGACACTGAATCAAAAGCGAAACCCGCCAGGGGGGCGAAGAAAGATCTTGAGAATCAGTCTGTCCAGGAGCTAGAACAGTATGCTGCCAGCAAGGCCGAGGAGACCACTGACGCGGTGAACGGCTGCGTCAAGATCGCTGAGGCGATAAGAGAAGATGCCACGAGGACCATGGTCATGCTGAACGAGCAGGGTGAGCAGATTACCCGGACTCATGAGACGTGCACCAAAATCGACCAGGATCTTGCCAAGGTATGCGCATCCTTCATCAGGGTTTCAATAATTTCTTGTTGAGATATTTCGAATGCTGGGTACATAACTAAAACACATATGCACCCTCACCTATTGCAAATCGACTGGGTACTTGAAATTTTCTTGATGCATATGCATATATCACTGCAGGGCGAATCGCTTTTGGGAAGCCTTGGAGGCATGTTTTCTAAGCCTTGGAAGGCGAAGAAGGGACGCAAAATTAAGGGGCCTGTCGTTTCGAAAGGTATTAGCATCGAGACTCTGGTATTGTGTATTGATTTGCATGTCAACTGATTGTATCGGCTCAATGCAGACGATTCGTTCAAGAAGAAGAAAAGCCATATGGAGCAGAGAGAGAAGCTGGGGCTGAGTCCCAAAGGCAAGAACCGACAGTACGCTGAGCCTACATCCGCAATGGACAAAGTTCAGGTACGTGTTTTTTGGGAGGAACTTGAGGCAGCAGTTACGGTTGGTCATTATTGCTTGTAAGCGTTTCGGGTTAATATGTTTCCCAGGTTGAGAAGCAGAAACAAGATGACGCCCTTGATGATTTGAGTGGCATTTTGGGGCAGCTCAAGGGCATGGCTGTCGACATGGGTTCCGAGATTGAAAAGTCTGTCTTTAGACCATGCGTTCTTCTCTTTTTATCGTAGAAATTTCTTGCGAGCACAAGTTTAAACATTTGCCCATCTTCTTTGCTGATCTGCAGGCAAAACAAATCTCTGGATGCTCTCAACGACGATGTAGATGAACTGAACTCCAGAGTGAAAGGTGCGAACAGGCGCGCGCGCAATCTTCTTGGAAAGTAGGCTCAAGAACCGAGCCACTGTAGTCATGTAAAAGTTAGCCTTGTGGAACTATACGATGCCACAAGCCCAGTGGCGTAACGTATGACACTCTTGTCATTTTGTTGTTGAATCGAATCGTAACATGATACTACAAACAAATTAGACCTTTTTTGTTCATGTGCGGTTTGATTCCTTCCAATGTACAGTTTTCTTTTGTTATGAGAATCGTTTGTTTTCTTGAATTAAGCAAGTTCAGTGTTCTAACTGAATGCCCGTCAGTTGTGTTACCACTTGGAACGTTTTCATAAGTTTGTTCTTAAATTAATCAAATTAGAACTTCCATCAGCATAGTTTTTCCCCCTAGGAAAAAACATAAGGCCTACATAAGCCCTTGTTAATTACTTCAATAGATTCTAGTTTCCCATCATAAATGATAAGCAGAACATAAATTCTGAAGTAGGCTCCAAGATGAACAATGCAGATTTCAGAGAATAGATTGGGAGGTGCAAAGCCCTTAACATCAAAATGTACACTTCAAAATTCAAAGAAGCATTCCTTAAAATAAAAAAGGAAACAAGAATTAATTTGCAGACGAGCAGTTCCACAACAATCACAGTATGGCCTAAGAGCAAAATACAACAATTCAATTCTACACCTGTACATGTTAATATTATCGGTTATATGTTTATATAGCAATTTCCTAGCCGCTCACATACGTTTGAGGGGCGACCCCTCTATCATTCCAACCATCTAAAAAGTATGATAAGGCCAGACGATAACAAGGGCATACATGTGAGTCTCTTCTCCCATAGAAAACACTGATACATGGTATTAGATGTTAACAGTGACTTGTTCAGTAACCTCCTCTCACTATCCATTAACAACCAGTTGAAGGACTTTTCTCTTGCTCCCTTGGTCTTCAGACAACACTACCACATCCTTCAGCTTCTCCATCAGTTCCTCCAGGCCGTCAGCTCCGAAGCTCTGAAAGTCGAGAGCCCTCTTGTACCGCTGCTCGTAGAGAGACTCGAAAACATTTAGCGGGACAGGAAGATAGCCGTAGCATACAAGCAGCTCCTGCACTTCTTGCCTGAACCCATCAACCCGGTCATCAAGCTCGCCGCTCCTATCGTCGTCCGAGGAGTCGTCCGAGGAGCTGCCCATATTACGACAGGTGCTGATATCTACACTCTTTTCCACTGGTTCCTGCCCTTTATTATCCCTTCTCAGTATCCCGGTCGGGCAGGGGCACTTCTTGGTCTGCTTCTCTCTATTATTCCGGAGGCAAAGCAGCCTGTTGGGTCCCTTCCCCACAACCACAAAGGTGTCCGACATCTTCCCGATGAGGTTCACCAGCTTGTAAACTCCATACTCTGCCATGTAAAGCGGACGTCCAAAGCTCTTGAGATACTCGGCTGGAACTCGGACGAGAGGCATGGTTCCTCCAGAAATCTCACAAAGCTTCACCAGCTGTCCCTTCAAACCTTGGATATCTCCTGGCTGAACCCACCAGTCTTGCATCGCATTCTGTTCGTCCGTTGGGGCTTCATTCAAGCCAGAAGGCATGCTCTGGGACCTTGAACAAGGCATGTGCTGTCCAGGCATCACATTGTTGGTACTATACTCTTGAACCGAGTTATAGCAATAGATCTGGCTTCTCTGTGAAATCCCTCTATAAACAATAGCTTCGTCTTCATTTGGAACATCTTGGTTATCCGCAAAGTTGGAGGTCATGATATGGCCAGCAAGGTCAGGTCCTCGAGGAATGAATGTCTTTGGGGGAACAAAACCTTCCCCACGAGCCACGCTAGGCCAATCCCAAACAAACCTCCCAGCATTGGTCAGAGCTGACGCGACACCAACTCTACATGGAATAACAAGGATGACTGTGTAACCACGTTGGCCGAGAATATGAAGAGCTGGCGCAAAGTCTACATCACCTGAGATGAGCAAGATTGAGGATGGTGGTCGGTTATCCAGCGCAAACAAAAACATATCAACCAAGATGGCCTTGTCTGCAGCATCTTTTCTGCCGTTCGGAACATCAACAAGTTTTACTCCAGTCCTTTGGCAGCCCTCGCGAAGCCTTCGGGGAAAGGCATTAAAGTCCCCATAGGCTGAGAACAGTGTCACTGCTCCGTTAATGACAGGGTGGACCCTAAGGGCCATCCTTATATTTCCGGCAACGTCTTCAGGGCGGACATCAAAGGGAACCGGACAATTCTCAATGTCCCACAGGATCGCGACTGGTCCATCGAAGCCTCCAGATTGCCGAGTAGGTGTATGAGGGGGTTCGATGCTGGAGCTGATGCAGATTGATCGGGATGTGCAAGGAGAGTCTTGTGTTGGGGTCTTAGGTGAAGGACTCATTGGTATCACTTTGTCCTCGTAAGACATTTGAGCTTCTGATAACTGCAATTGAAATGATAATCCAAGTGGATCACAACACAGAATGTGGTATCGAACAAAAAACTACGACTACACTTGAACTCCGAGTAACATCTTCAAATATGATATGTTTTGACAAGGGAAGTTGGTGCAAAAGTAATTTAAATTTTGCAGTAACAGCTAGTATAAAATAATTTTTCTGCACATGCACTGAAAATGAAAATGTCATAAACTTTGATGAGGTAAAATGTCAAGCAACAAAAAACTAATATTTATAGCACATCGCAAATTTAGATTTTTGTGGGGGTGTTCAGGCAAAACAGAGACGTGCACAAAGTCAATGATGGTTTATGATTTTTAAACGACCGGTAATGTTGCAATGGAAACTTTTCTTGATAGAGTGTACGTCAAGACGTTGGTATGATATGGTATGATATTGAGCCGTAGACTAATGTTTCCAACTTCTCTTACTTGTTTGCTAATGGGGGTGAGGTGAGGTCCAATCACCACAAGGCATCGAGCTAAATTCAATCACTTATCTTCAACATTATAAATAAAAAGTCTCTTGCATAAATAAAAAAAATGTATATAATAACTAATAAGTATAGTATGTGAGTATACAGTGCAAAGTTGGATTTATTTAACAGCATACACAGGTAAAGAAAGATATATCATGTACTTTATTTATAAAATCAAATATTTAAAGACAGTATATGTGCAAAAGTAATATTTTCTTAGCATCATTAGCAGCCAAGCCTCATTGGCTGTCACAATTAGTTTATTAAAGGTGGCGGGGCTTTTTTTTTTGTGCAACATATATATCTAGATGCGTAAATATGAAAAATGTTACGTTATAAAAGAGATAAAAATTTATTTTCTAATATGTAATTGGCCCCTTTGTATAAATCGCTGGTATAAGGGTGTTCTTTTCAATAGAATAAATTGATGGACGATTCTAAGTCAACCTTATATTAGTTAAATTTTAATTTCATATGGGTCAAACATAAAAAATGACCCATCATCATGATGTGTACGATTGTTCTTAGGTCAATAGTTTATTTGGCAGAAGAGTGAAACAAAGCATATAGTTTGATGGCAGAAATAAACAAATTTTCTAACGTTGACTCCAAAGTGGGGCCTGCTTCATTTTTTCATCCTGCTCAGCGCCTGGTCATCTCTTCAGAAATTTAGTTAGGTTAGTTGGGCCGACATGATGTTTTTATTTTATACAATGCCCTTCAATCTTTTTTCCAGTGTTTTATCTTTTTTTCCTTTAGCCAATTGGCAACATGCAGGTCTGCTGTGCGAAGCAGTATGTGTCATTTCTGGATAGAAGGATCATAGAAGCACAAGAAACGTCAGTCCAAAATGTGAAAAGTCTCAAACTAAGTATTTCAATGTGATGACCAGCCAATTGCAGCTGAAGAATAACGTAAATTCATGTGCAGTTTAAATAATGAGTTTCAGATGGGGGAAAAGTGTCAACGCACCATATCATTCACTAGCACAGTGGTGCTGCAAGGTATGGAACAAAACATAGTTATAATAATTGCTGTTGAAAGTAACCAAATATGGTTAGATTGTTCAGTGGTAAAAGAATCAGTAATGCAGTCAACCGAGATTGGTAACCGAGGGAATGAATGTCTTTCAATCTCAGTATTATGACTTTGCAACTCAAATTTGGACACACATACATCAAGATATCAGGGGAGCTGCTGATGCAACAAAAGGCACTTAAGGAGACAGAATAACTTCTAATTCATGGAGAAGGGGAAAGTGAAAGAACAAAAGGATGAATGATAACTGAAAATTTATCGATAAATGATAAAGGATATATTATGTAGATTTTTTGGCAGCCGAGTAAGATTGAGCCAACTAAAAAGGTTATTTGATGGGTAGGTTTGGTCCTCTATGTAGTACGAACACTTCATATTTAAAGTTGTGTCATGTTGGTCATGTGGCGGACATGCGCGTTGGACATACATACCATGTATTTTTTTGAGAATTTGCAATGTGTCCACATGTCGGTCCATATGGCTTGGTCTTGTCCACCCCAAGGTTACCAGGAACGGTTATTGCTGTAGTACATGGAACGAAATCGGGTACGTGGAACATTATTGGTCTAGAACATGGTCAATGAGGGAAGTTTTTGTTGGATGCTTAGTAGGAATGAAATTTATTTATTAAGAAAGAGAAATAAATTTTTATGTGATTATTAAACAGTTTTTGTATTTCTATGCACACATTTACAAAATGTAGCATACATAATAGTTTGCATTATAAAATTTAGCAAATGTACATCCCAACTCGGTAACAATGATGATTTATTTAGTTTAAAAAGGTTATTAAAAATGAGAAACGGTGATCTTACTGTTCTAAATCGGTAATGTATCATAATTTGGAATGTATGGATTATAGAAGGTTAATATTTTTTGATGACATTGGTCGACACAACATACGTCCTCCTAAGCAATGTTACAAATGGCAACATAGCAGCATGGCGGCAAGTGGCTACCACGGGCCATAGAGAAACGACATTTTTTATTTTATTTTATTTCCAAAATATACATAATATAGAAAAATGAAGAAAAATTAACAATAACTCTCAATAATTCTTAAAAATAAAATTTATACAACCATATTTGCCCATCACTGCAAATCTTTCACCTATTAACAAGCAATATATATGCAATTTAAACATGTAAAATAGATGATAACACAGTTTTAAACCATATTTTTAATCATTTCATCATCCACAATTTATATTCCATAAAAATCCAATGCATGGTACATGAAATAGAAAACATGATGACTAATTAGTAATAAAAAATAAATAAAGCATGTAAATAAACTTAAATAATAAAATTATAATGTGTCTAATGTTACAAATGGAGACGGTGGCGGCGTGATAGCGAGGGGTCGTATCTGTCATTGCGGACGCCAGGGCAGGTTGATAGCAGGCCATTTAAAACATTGCCCCTAAGGTACAGGTCGTAAGTGCTGAACAAATGTATTTGCAAAGAATTAGGGAACACCCATGGTATGCATAGGAATCACCATAGGAATAACTGATCTCTTACTACTAGAGTCCAAATTTGATTAGTATGCACATTCCAGATCAAGGTTTGAGGTCTCGGTTTCGCTCTCCCGAAAATTTAGGTTTCGGTATCGGTATCGGTATCGGTATCTGTATCGGTATCGCCCGTTTCGTCGGTTTCGAAAGTGAGTTTCGGTTCGTCCGTATCGCTAGTTTCAAACATTGTAAGTTACATGTAATTAACAATATAAGTTAATTTGTTACTAATAAGATAATGACAAACTAATAAAAATAATTTGTAACTTATAAAATAATTATGAACAATATTAGTTAAAAATATGCTATTCACATTAACCATTTAGCTAAAAACACTCTCTCGTTAGTTACAATATAGCAAACGTGTAAAAAATGTGTAATATGTTTAGACAAATGTAGGGTGTGAATAGCGTGTCAATATCTCATTTTTGGGGTTTTTAGAGAACTTTTATTTAATTACACATTCTTCTTCCTTCGTCTTCGACCGACACTGAATGGTATCGGTCGGTATCGGCAGGTATCAGCCGAAACGAACCGAAATCGTTCAGTATCGGCCGATACCGAAACTGACCCCTAGTTTCGGTCTCGTTACCACCGATACTGAAACGATACGGCCGATACCCAAGGGTATCGACCGAAACCTCAAGCCTTGTTCCAGATGATGCCATTCTAACCCTTCAATATTGACACAGATAACAACATGAACCTCCAAGCAATGACATAATATACACCCAGTTAGTAATGAACAATAAATGCTTTTTAGGTTAAGGAAAGATTACTAAATGTTGTTGGGTATTGGATTCCCCCAATACATGTTTTGATTATGAGAACAAGGTTTTAGGTCTCGGTTTCGGTCTCGGTTTCGCTCTTTTGAAAATTTAGGTTTTGGTATTGGTATCACCCGTTTCGGTGGTTTCAGATGTAAGTATATGTTTCGTTTATATATGGCAAATTTGTAAATAAATACAATATGCTAGCAAAATGTGTATGACTAGCAGCATGGCAAACTTGTAAATAGATGCAATATGTTAGCAAAATGGGTATGTCACTAACATTTCAATATCAGCATGGCAAACTTGTAAATATTTGGCAACAAATGGGCATGGGACTAGCAGCTGCAGCAGCTGCAGCATGGCAAACTTGTAAAATTTGGCAAAATGTTTAGCAAAATGGTCACGTGACTAGCAAAATATAATGATATGTTTGATTAGGGCACAACTGTGATAAAAAAAGAGGCGACAGTAGGTTTTTTTCCCCATAAGAAAAAGAACGGGCGGCGACCATTCCTTTGAGCTGATACGTATTAATCCTTCGACCCAACTGCTCACTCGACTCCGATAGTGGAACCAGATGCCGACAACAAAGCTGATGGCCATGGAGTTGAGAAGCTCAAGGTCATGCCATCGACAACTGCAGCATCGAGTCCCCAACAGACGACTGGAGGGAGGCGGCGATGGGCGGCTGGAGGTCGGTGGTTGGATGGCGGTGGCTGGAGCTCGGGTAAGTCCCCCCTTCTTCCTCTTCCTCTTCATTTTCTTTTTCTTTTTCTATGTTTTGATGTTGCTTTTTCTTTCAACTTGTTGTTGCTCGAAGGCCGGTATCGGCCGAAACCGCCCGGTTTCGGCCAAAACCGAGAAAACTGAGTGGGTTTTAGATCGGTCCCTTCCGAGACCGATCCGAAACGGCTGAAACCGAGAGGTTTCGACCGAAACCTTAATCCATGGATGAGAACATTATGATTGGACTAATGGATTTTTAACATTGTTAAAGGAAAAAAACATCGAAGCGTATAAGCTCAAGCATGGATATCAAAACAAGATCACAAAGCAAGCTTAACAGATTAAATGATGGTGTGACAAGCCAAGGCAATACAATGACTTAAAGACATCTTTGATAAGAGGATGGACTCATGGCTACATCAATCAAGTTATTGAAGGTAAAATATGTAAATTGATGTATTTTATTATTCTTGTCTTAAGAGTCTTTGATAAATCCTTGAAGATGTCACACGCATGAAACCTTAAGAAATAACTTAGAATTATTAAGGAATTAATTCAAAAGAAAACCACTAGGTTCCATAGCCAATCTATGCATTTGAACCAGCATTAGTCGATCAATAGTATAGCCCTAGTCGACTATAGAGACTTTTACTGATTCCTAACATGACTGATTAATTGACCAGAGAAAAAGTACTAGTCACTAACCATGTATTCAACCAATGACTTGCACTAATCGACTAATAACTGACAGAAAATTGAGAAAATTGAGACTTCCGTCTTGCATATTAATCGACCAGAGCATTCCAATTAGTCGATTAACGGCCATTAGTCGACTAATTGATGAACTCAATTCGAGTAATCAACTAATCGGTGTACAAAATGGGATTTACACAACTAGCCATTTTCTAACTGTTGTAAAGAGCATTTTGATCATTTCTTTTTACAGGTTTTTACCTCTATATATAGATTTGTTCTTGGTTATTAGCGATGAAAAATAGATAGAAAATATATGAAATAGAAAAACAAGAAGAAATCTAGTATTGCCCTTTAAGCTCTAGCCTTCATCTTCTATCTTCTTGAAGCAAGTTTCTATTCTCTATTGCCGAATCCTATAGCATAGAAACATATTCCATTAGCCATATTTACACATGAGCTTCGTCTTCATGGCTAACGGATTATTGTAATTTTCTCTACAAAGTGTACCTCGGTGTGAGAAGTTAGCCTTGATGTGGAGGTGGTCTTACTTTCGGGTTCAAGAGATTGATGATCTCGGGTTTGTTGAGGTCAGGTTTGCAGGTGGTAACGTTTGTTAATCAAGTTGCGAGGTTGTACTATACTTGCGAGGATGTACTATACTTACAGGTTTGTAAGTTATAGAGGAAATCTCAAGCATGATTTTCTTGGGGTCTGGACTTAGTTCGAGAAGACCGAACTAGTATAATTACTTTTGTAATTGGCTTGAATTTACTTGAAATTGTGTGTTTTAATTCTCATTGTTTATTCCGCATTATCTTTTATTGAGAATAATTTGTTGTAAGCTTATCACTAACCGTAACTAACTGTAACTATTTATTATTTAAGTATCTCGTCCATCAATAAGGACCCTGTCAAATATTACCAGCATATGTAAAGATATGTTCTAGGAATTAATTTGTATAATAAAGACATGGGGTAGGGGAAGGGTATGAAGTTATATACAGTTAGGAGTTGATTGAGATATTTTGAACGTGGTTGTAAGTGGAATTGCACAACATCATCATTGAAGAATTTTAAGTGAATCTTCAACGTGTGAATTGATATAACTGGCTCACAACTTGTGCATGAAGTTGTAGGTTTGTAGCACAAAGTTGTCAGAGCTATTGCACCCAAATTGGTTGCAACAACACCTAGAAACTCTAACATTACAAGTTGTAGCGGGAAGGGGCTTCCCCACTTTCTGTATCAGCAGAATATTTACATGCACCATGATCTGCCAGTGCCAAAAGATCAAATCTCAGTTGCCCAACTAAACCAAACCCCAATAATGGATTTAATACTCGTGGGGCCCCACCTTTTTGTGTCTTGCACCTGATCCAATGGATCAGGTGCCACCTGCTCTACATTAATTCCATTTATAATACCACATGCTGCAAACAATTTAGCATACTACCATCAAGAAGGTGCAAATACCCTAAAGGTCTTACAGACAATCAGACACAAAACAGACCGTTGCAAGGTTGCAAGCAGCAAGAATCTGGGAAAAGGGTTTGTTGTAGTTGTAGTTGCTGCTACTGCTAATCATACATTGCTTCATTTTTAAAGATAATAATTGACAGTTTTATTCCCTGATAAGAACTTGATGGATAATCTTCAAACATTTGTTAGATTGTTAATGGGAAATTAACCTTCAATTAGTAAATAGCAAGGAAATAGTGGCAAATTAGCTCATCATCTACCACTGATATTGAGTTGTCTTCACTCTCACCAAAATGAAAAACTAGCCCATTATGTTACTTTTCTCGTCTTGCTAACCAAACCTTTCATCTGTTCTACCCTTTGTCATTCTCAATAGGTCTAACTGATACACTGGGAATGTATTTCCTTGTCTAATACACGACAGATGCTTTATGACCATTTACCAACAATAAGAATCATTCTGTATTTGAATCTTAGGTCAATTTAAATGGAGCAGCGAGTATATAATAATGCTGAAAGTATTTTGGTTGTTAATTATTGGTATGTCGACTCAACTGCAGAAAATCCCCATGTTCTTCCCATCGATTATGTATGAAGTTCCAGTACCATATAATTTCTTCCACAATCACTTAGACACCCTTCTCCCCATTGCATTTCAATCTGTCTCCCTGACAGTCTCTTAGTGTTCAGTACTTTGCACAATGTACCACTAGAAAGGGGTGTCGTGCCCCAACACACATGGCGGAAGACTTTGAATAATAATTATTTGGGATCAAGACAACCGTAACAAATATATGAGAGTGATTCTCGTGCACCTATCAAGTCTTCGTGGTCACTTCAATCACATAGAAAATCATATATAACAAATTTACCAGCCCTTTGGCCTAGTGGTACTCCCCCTCCCCCTAGTGGTAGGTCAAGGGTTCGACGCCCTCCTTTGTAACCAAAAAAATCATATATAACAAATTTTAACTTGCCATGCATGAAATTTAGAGCAAATCTAAAATGTACATACACCAAGTCCAACTACTTATATAAAACACTTAAGAGCCTTGTACATAGAATGCTATAAATAATTATTATTTTCCCCTCTTAATGCCACTTAAACAAAAGTTTCTATATCTCGAAAAGATAAACCTTCAATTGTTATTCAGATTGAGACAATCACAAGCTAATTCAAATCTGAAATAGTTGGAAAATGATGTGGGAATCTAAGAAACGCACTCAGTAAGTAATCCTCACTAACAGATCCGATAGGTTTTAAATAACAAGATCATATTCATTGTATAAAAATTCATACTACAATACCACTTATACTATCAAAGAACAATAACATAATGACTAACAGTCCGCAATAACTTACGATCATATTTTTCATAAACCAAAACCATCATCATCGTTAGTATTGCAAAAAATCTCATATATTTTCACTTACAAAAGCCATGAGATCATAACAATGAAACACAATAATAAATACTCATTTATTCATTTCACACTTACAATATCACAAATAATAACTTCTCGATTGTAAATGTCCTTATTTGTCACACCGATGCGACAGATAATTGCGTAGTAGCATGGAAATGTGTAAGCACATCACTTTGTTAAAAGTCAATCAGATATATAGCATACCAAACCTTGCCAATGGTTACCCAAGGCCGCTTCACTTGTGTCCAAGGCAGCTTTCCAGTACAGTTGATACCATAAGGCAAGTTCATATGACTTCACTCCATGGTGTACTTTAAAGGGCTTTTAAAACACTAAAAATTTCTTATAAAGAAAATACTGTCACATTACACATCAAATCAATTTCACATGAATTCTTGTATTCACGTAAGAGCTTATTCTTTACAAATAACCTTTGAGAATCACTTCCACTTGTATATACATGTTTATCACTTAAGAATTTAAAATAATTACTATGCTTAAGATTTTCACGTAAGAGTGTCATTCAAATAAAAATCAAATGAAAAATATTATAGAAACGAGTCATATTTCAATTCATTATTTAAAATGTAAAATATTCTATTGCTTATTTTATTCGAATCATATTCAAAACGGACATGAAATCTTACTTGAAAATGTTAAGCACATCAATCGTTTTATATTATTAAGAAATGCAAGCATGTATCTTTATGTGAAAAATGATTCTCAACGATTATTTGGGAAGTGTAAGCTCTCGAGTACGTACAAGAATTTATGTGAAAATAATCGGATACGTGGAATGTGATGCGGCGCATACAGAAATGATGTGGTGCACACGCAAAAACCGAGAAGGAGAGAGAATTGTAGGTGGGTGTGTGTGTGAATCGTCGGGGGTAAAAGGGATGTAGTGCACGCGTGAAACCGAGGAGCGAGGTGTGTGGGTGTGGACATCACCCAGGGGTAAAAGGGGGAAAATAAGGGCTAAATTGCAAAAAAACCTGGGGGCAAAATGCAACAATACCAATGGCAAGTATGTAATAATCCGTGCACACAGTACAAACGGCGTAAAAACATCACGGGAATGATGCAGTGCATGTGTGAAACCGAGGAGAGAGAAGTGTAGGTGTGTGTGAGGAAATCGTCCGGAGTAAACAGGGGAAAATCAAGGGCTAAAGTGCAAAAAAAACCATGGGGGCAAAGTGAAACAATCCCAATGGCAATGTTGTAATTCATAGGAATGGGATGGCATTAAACCCAACTCCCCAAAGCCACGCCCCAAAGCAAGCCCACTCTCACCCACCCTAAGGGAGCCCCACCCTGCCTTGGTGGCACAACCTAGGCCAATGGTTTGTCCTACTGGGTTTGTCCTAGTAGGACAAACATCAAATCAAAGCCCTCAAATGTGATATAGATTTTTTATAAAAAAGAAAAAAGATCTGTATTTTAAAATCCCTAAAATTCACTGTAAATTTAAGTGATATAAACCTACCATACGGTATAGAGTATGTCAAAAGTGAATTGGACTTCAAGCAATAAAGTGACCTTCGGGAAAAAGTAAAGAGACCTTCGGTCAATCTATGATGAGGTTAGTTATGATTTATCATCAAACGACTTTAAAGAAAGCAATGCACTAGAACATTCCTGTTCTACTAGGCATTAGACCTTAACTTAGTGTAACGAATGAAGATGTTTACAATTGATAAGTGATTGTATGTGATATTGTAGGTTTCGAATGAATAGATGAGTATTTATTACTGTGTTTTCTTGTCATAATCTCATGGCTTTCTGCAAATGAAAATTGATAAGAGTTTTTTAACTAACAATATAATGATTCTGTTTTATGAAAAATGTGATAGTATATTATTGCATACTTTTATTCATTGCAACATTATCCATTGATAGTACAAGTGACATTTTTAGCATGAAACTTGTATAGAATTAATGAGATCTTGGTATTGTACTTATTGAGTGTATAGCTCATCCCATTTTCCATCCATTTCAGATTTAGCTTAGCTTGCAATTGTCCCAGCCCAAACAGCAATAGAAGGTTGTTCTGTCTGAGAAATAAGTTTAAAGCTTTTGTGTAAGTGGTTAATGTTGAGAGAGAAAATAATAGTCATTTAAAACATTCTATGAACAAGATTAATTTAAGTGTTATGTACAAGTAGTTAGAACTGGTGTATGCATATTTAAAATTTGCTCTAAAATTCATGTATGGCAAGTTGAAATTTTTATATATGATTTGCTTATGAAATTGAAATGATCACGGAAGCTTGACGGTGTGTACAAGAATCAATGGTGTACAAGAATCAATGTCCTATATTTGTCGCCACCATCACGCATCTCCAATATTTATTATCCAAAGTCTCCCATTTTGTGCATGTTAGGGGTATAACAAAATGATAGGCTGGCAGCTTTCAAGCAACATTGTGAGTTCCACAAGTGAATAAACTGATCATTCTAACCTACAGCAGTGCATCATAGAGCACACAATACTTCTCGTGGTATCACCTTAAATTGAAAAAACTCTTCTTTCCAGCATGACAACAACATATAAACTCTATTCCATCATGCAACATTATATTGAAGGACAAAAATTTGTCCCATGGTATCATTTTACATTTGGCATGCTCCTCTATATGGCACCACAGCAATCTCTATTTTGTCATCTTCTCACCACCAACACATCTGCATAACAACCACCCATGATCTCATTTGCCGCCACCAAGATTTATGGCATGGATTAAGTGAATGTCCAAAATATCAAGCACATTCAACATAAATTTTGTATAAGCCGAATCTGGTAGAAGTAATCTGACACAACATCTTACAATTTTTTTTAGAGCCATATATTGTCTATATTCAGCTCTGTCAACAATCTAACCATGTAAATTAGCAATTCTAGTACACTTGGCTCCTTTAAATACAATTCTATCACTCCTTCCATCTAATGCACATGTTGACTCAGGAATAAACTTAGGGACAATACAATTATACTAAGATGCACAACCCACAAGCAAATGCTATGCAAATCTAACAAGCCTTAGCCTAGCACCTAACAAATTATTCTAAGTGCATTCAATTAATTGATTTAGTTAGATTAGAGACAAGTCTGTTATTCCTGATGATTTATAAGCCATAAAATGATGTACAATAATACACAAGATCCAACTAAAAGCAGTTATAACTATATAACTATTCATGTCTGGAGCAAATAAATCACAAAAAATGAATTATTGGCTAAAAGGAAAAAATTCGATATTTACAACTTCATTGCTGAGATGCATAAGAGGTTCACACACAATTAAACAAGTCCAATATCATATAGGCATTGGCATCAATTCTTTGATTTGATCTTCCACTAGAAGTCATTGTCCATGAACCAAAAGAATAGAACCCCTAGTGATGGTTTATGATCTGTTTGGAAATGTCTTGATTCGTATTTGAAAATAGCCTTTAGACATATGCAAAGAAGATTCGAATATGTCGAATGGATAGTTGATAAGGGTAATGATTCAAGAGATGTGTTGAGCTGAACTACGTAAGAAAAAAAGCATCTGCTGCTTGTAGAAACAGCAAAGAAAACAGTAGTTCATGAAGGGGATGGCTATACAACAGGAAATAAGGTTTTAGGTGAGGATTGTCTAAGGAGACTATGTGAGTGGTAACACGGTTGTGTTAGGTTTATTGGTTTATGGTTTTGAATGCTAAAAAAGAAACTAAAAGAAGAAAGAGACGCAAGCATAGGAGCCTCGTGCTCTTAAGACCCCACAACATCACCTTCACATAATGAGTGAGAAAAATACATTTAAAAAGAAAACTTGTATAGTTGAATCATGAATGCAGCAAAACCCATTATCCAGTCACCCTTTGTTGTTTACAACCATGTCCTTCATAAACTACATTTGTCTCTGTAAAGGGTATACTTCTTTTTATTGCGAAGTTCCATCCATTACATTCTTGGATCCTAACCCTTATGAAAATAGGCCATTCCATAGACCTGGACCTTCCCCACATAATCCACAACACTCCAGATCAACCCCTAACCTGTTTGGTATTGAAGACCCAGGACTTGTTTTCCATATATGCGCAGAATGATTTCGAACATATCATAAAACCCTACAATTTATTGATTTAATCTCTTAGTTCACATTGACCAAATTTGAAATAAAGAACTCCTATATAAGATCAAGCTCAATGGACTTCGATGTCAATTTTGGTTCTCACAAAACTAAAATTGTTCTATTATGTTGAACCTCATACACCACAAATATAAATTTGCCAACAGTGTTTTGCTTTTATGTGTGAATAATTGATTTTCCACAATTATATGTCCAAGTCTTAGATTCATTATAGGAACGGTTAGTTAGAATTATTGTGTTATTGTGCATTATTTAGGGTTTATAATTCATTATTGGTTCACAAATTTTTCTCTACTCATATCTAACTAGGATTTAGTTGTGTGAACGTAAAAATAACTTGTTAGGTTAGTGTTGGTCTAGAATTAATTAGATTTCCATTGCATTTGCTTATCGGTTGTGTATCTCTATATACTTGTATGGTCCGTTAGTTTATTACAACATTAGGTTTGGTATTAGAGCCCAAGGTTCAAGTGCATGCTTCATACGAAATTGAACTTCACTCAGCAATGGACTATTATGCAACTTGTCCAGAACATCAAGGCCCTTAAATTTCAACAATATCACCTCACTAAGACCAATGAGGATCTGCTACCCAATTAGAAGATCTAGAAATCTGCAAACCATGGCGTTCAAGAAAACCAATAGTTGCACTTTCCGGGCTTATTGTTAATCAATTCTACATTTATCATTTGTCACTCTATTTAAGTGTCTACTGATCATGAAAGGAGAGATTACTAGCTAAATCAACTGGCTCAAGATTTGTGTGTAAAACACAAGGATATTATGAAATGATATATATTCATCTTGAGGTGGTTGACTCCATTAAAGGTGAAGCCAATGCTCATTTTATTTTTAAATCTGTTACACATCTCAATGTATGGCTCCCTTTGATCCATCAAGCATCTATAGAAACTTCTTTCTATTTTGTTTTACAATATCCATTTGCTTCATCCTTTTGGCAGCCCTGGATACTTTCGCATGCAAGGTTAATACTGTGATGAATCGCATTGCTTGAATAAAGGAAGACCTGTTCATAAGGATGTCACGCTCATCTTGGACAGGTGCACATGATGCATGACAATGATGGATATCTAAAAAAATGCACGCATTCTCATAGGTAGATTTGGACTTAGGGATGTAAGTATACGGTTCTATTAGTCATTACCGATATGAAATGATGTATCCAGCCATGAGGCCTTGGGCGGCATGACGCTAGTGATGATGACCAAGATAATTAGGAAAATTCAAGAGCTTATGAGTTAAATTATCATGTCCCCTAAGAGATGTGGGGACTTAAAGAAAATTGATAATAACCTTTGAATTTTCTTTATGGTTTGTTTCCTCTTGATCAACCAGTTATAACTGATTATGCGTGAGACCTCAATTAAGATGTGATGTCTCCATCTAACATGAAGCATGCAGGAGGGTGTTAGGCCTAAAATCATGCCTCCTTTTCATGCTAAATTCATAAAAGAGACATTGCATATTCTACTCAAATCTTAATTCACACCTCTAAATATGTTCTTATTACATGTAGTTTTCAATGAACATGTCTAATCCACCACAAATAATTCACATTATTCTTAATAAAGCTACCCCCAATTTGTCGTGGATACAATTATTATTATATTATCTTATGTCATATTAACAGTCATCTTTCTATATATTCTTATTTCATCCCATACTCATCTTTTCAACTTTTTTCTTACCAAACATGCCGATTCATAAAAGAAAATTATATTAAAACTATCTTATACATTCCCTATGCAAGTATTCTAGGCCGTTCGGTGGTCTTCATTTCAATCATCCATCATTGGTTTTAGGAAAAAAATACTTCTCAATCTCATCACCCTTATACAGGAATGATTGAGCCTATGGGGAAAAGATAAAATAAAATACATGCCGAAAAGCTTGGGCACCTCCAAAGCTCCCATACTGCAAATTTGAAAATTTACAAGAGATTTTAGCACACAAAAAAAGGAATGCGTGAGTATGCATGGCTCTTAGGATTTACTGTCTAGGCCCAACTATTCATTACCAATAATGTACATCTACATGTATGCAGTTGGTGTAATACTCATCACTCATAACCACAAATCAAAATATTTATTTAACTTTGTTCAATAACGTAACGTAAGATCAACCTCTGGTCTTAGAAAATGTAACTTATTTAATTCTTAATTGAACTAAAGAGTCATACTTTCACCTTGGAGAAACAAGATTCCCCATACTCATGCATATTTTCTATTAATACAATCTTCTAGAATCTTAACACACCATGCACCTAGGTTGAGACTAAATATATGTACGTAGAAGGCCAACTATTGTGACTCTCATTTTCTTTTAACATTCTAACATCTGACTTATAGACATAATTAGTAAACTCCTCTTTGCTTGTGCTTTTGCTCTAAGTTTTGGTGGAATCAAGCAACGGAGCGTGATCAAGCAGACCTTATAGCTAGATATAAACTGCAAAAATTACTTCCAACATGAACCGCCTTGAATACTGAAGGCATGCAGCAATGAAATTATAGTAAACAAAAACTGAAATAAATAAGCACACAACTCATATAGAAATGGCCAATATGTTTTAGTGGAATGAGAATTTTTTTTTTTCCTTTTCTTCCCAGAGGCAAAGTATCAATTAATTGCAATAATATATAAAATATACTAGCAATTATAAAAATGAAGCATGGCGTAGATCGATGATGGATGCATAATAAGTTCATTGAACCAGTTCGATTATCAAATGTCCAAATATTATCTAGTCTCCCACACGTTTAAAAAAAACTATAAATCACATGAGACCTTAGAATAGGGTTTCGCACCAAAATCAAGAGAGATCATGCCAACGATCAACGCATCTAAACAACGCCAATCTACGACTGAACGAGTTGATTGCACACATAAAGATCAAACTTATATCGAAAATTACAGCAGGTTTGATGGAATCGGGGACCTACCCAGAATCGACCCAGCTCGGAAATCGAAGAGCAAACGAAATTCGACGATCGGGGGAGACCACAAGATCAGCTCTCTGTTTACGATGGAGAAAGCGATAAAAAGCCCTCGAAATCTTTCTTCGTTGTCGACCGGAGGGGAAAGGGGATGAGAATAGGAATCCAGTATTTTTTATAAAGAAGACGAGTGTATGTGTCAACGTCCGTTCCTCGACTACGGATTGGGCCTTCTTTTTGCTATCAACATATGGCCCAGCCCATTGCAGTACCGCATCAAACATAACCACTCTCAAATTAATATGTTTCTCTTTTTAAATATTACTGCCGTTCTAGTGCCGTGCAGCTTTCATTCATATTTTTACCGGTTTTTTCTCGCAAAATATTTGTTTCTTAAAAAATTATTTCTATACCGAAAATTTAAAAGAACAATAAATTAGAGTAAAAATATTTAGCGACATGGACACCTTCGACATGAGCGCCATCGACACGGAACAACAAATTCGGCGCAGGCACTTTCGAAACGGAACAACAAATTCGGTGCGGAACAACAAATTAGCGGCGTAAAAAAATTAGCTAACGCCTTCGACACGGGTGCCCAGCGCGGGTTTATTTAAGATATACCATCAAAATCTTTGTTCTCCCCAAGAATTATTTCCCATGCTAAAATTTAAATCAACAAAAATGTAGCTTCGTCGCAGGTGTGGTTCATGTAAAATATCCCCTCTGTTGTGAACGGTTATTTACTCGGTTGGTTGAGTTATTGGGTCATCGTAGTATTGGGCTCATATCTGTGTAAGCCCACATTGTATTCTCCCCTTTGGCTATAAATAAAGACATGAGGGCTTCCCCCCTCAGTAGTTGATTCATAACACGTTATAAGCACGAGCCTCTAAAATTTTTCCTCTCCACAAATTTTTCTTCCGTTCGTTGCGAAGGCGAAGGCGAAGGCGAAGGCGAGACGGGAGATCCACGAGCGCGGTGCAAGGCTTCCTCCATCGAGGGTCGTCATCCGCGTAGGGCTTCGAGCAACCGTCGCTATATTCGAAGGACAGATATAGAGGTAAAAACACTAAAAACGATATTTTTAATCATACGTATGATTACCCCTCCCCTAGATCTCGCAAGATCGATATGGGGATTATTTGTCGCCTTGAAAACGACGGACCGTTCATCCCCAAAACTCAATTTTTAGGGTCAAAACCCTAATTTTGAACCCTCCGGCGGCTAGCCATCGCTGGAAACCCCCCCCCCCCCCCCCCCCCCCCCCCCCCAAACCTCGCCGGAAACCCCCCCCCCCCCCCCCCCCCCCCCCCCTCTCCGGCCGCTCCCCCCCGCAGGGGGGTCGGCCGCGCCGCTCCCCCCCCTGTAGGGGGGCGGCGGCCCGCGCGGCCGTCCCCCCTGCAGGGGGGCGGCCCCCTTGGCCGCTTCCCCATACAGGGGGGCGGCCCCCGCCGCACCCCCCGTAGGGGGCGGCGGCCCCCGAGGCCGCTCCCCCATGCAGGGGGGCTGCCCCCCCCTGCAGGGGGCGGCGGCCCCCGCCGCCCCCCTGCAGGGGGCGGCGGCCCCGGTGGCCACGCCCCCCTGCAGGGGGCGGCGGCAGCGCCCCCACATCAAACCCTAAACAAAAAAAAAACAACAGAAAGCCCCTGTGGGCTTCAGGCCCACATGCCAATTTTTCTTTTAATAAAAAAAAGTCTGTGGGCCTGAAGCCCACAGACCTGCTACGGGCTTCAGGCCCACAGTCAGATTTCTTCAAAAAAAGTCTATGGGCCTGAAGCCCATAGGCCGACTGCGGGCTTCAGGCCCGCAGGCTGTTTTATCTGAAAAAAATGGGGGAGGCAAAGGCTATTAACAAACCTCAAAAGGCAACTTGCTAGCCTAAAAATTAATTTAAAAGGGGGATTTAAGGGCAAAATATTCGTGAAAAATCACGGTAAATTACGGGACAAATATCGGGCAGGCGAGGACTTTTTGGGGATTGGGGGGGGGCTTTTGGGATGATGAGGGAACCTCTTTTCCTCAGACAAAGAAAATGTTTATTTTGGGCACTTAATCAATTTAATTGATTAAACCCATTTACTTTACAACCCATGCATCGTAATCACTTTTACATGCTTTTCATCTCTGGCAAAATTATGTGGATATTATATGTGTGGTTGTGCATTTTATTTAAAACTTAATAATTGGGAAGATCCTGCGACCGCTCTGCCGTTAATTACCTAACCTAACGGTGTATGACGTTGCCCAGTGGTCCAATAATTATTAAGTGATTAAATATTATTTTATCCTCATGTGAATAAACTGCATGTGATGTCTGTGAATGAACATGTTGATGAGCACAATATTTCTGCATGAATTGCTAAATGTGGTTTTTGGATTGGCCGTTTAATCCCACAGTTTATTTCCCGCACTTTTCTTTTATTTTTGAGAGAAATTGTAGTGAGGAATTTATGTAAATGTCAAAGAAAGAAGACCAACTTCCATGGAGACGGAGGCCACGCTTGAAGACGAAGATATTATATGGGACCCACGGGGTTTCCAAAGTTGTATTTTCATTTTATTCAAGCTGCAAATTTGTATAATTTGGACTGTGGACTTTTGGACTCTTTCTTGTGGGACTGTCCGATCCACACGTTTAGCTTTTCATTAAATATTGCCTCCGCATGAAAATGTTTTTATTTCTGATTGATTATTAATTCATGTATGGTTGTGCTCTGCTAGATAAATGGCTAAAATTGCAAGCGTTGACTTTGAAGTGCTGGATGCATCAGGTAGAAACTATCTAAGCTGGCAGCTAGATGTTAAGTTTCACCTGCGGGCCAAGTCCCTCATCACTGCTGTGACTGAAAAAGAAAATGTTAGCGATATAGAGAAGGCACAAGCCATCATCTATATTCGCCTCCATGTGGACAAGACCTTAAAGGCTGAGTACCTTACGGTCGAAGATCCACTTGAGCTATGGACCGCCCTTGAGGATATGTATAAACATCAGAGAGATGTTATACTCCCAAGGGCGAGATATGAGTGGGAGAACCTGAGACTGCAGGACTTTAAGTCCATTGCTGAGTACAACTCAGCACTTTTTAGCATCACCTCACGCCTGAAGTTGTGTGGTGAAAAAGTCTCAGAAGATCGCATGCTGGAAAAGACGTATACGTCTTTCCATGAAAAGGACGCGATACTCATGCAGCAATACCGTGAACGTAAGTTCACCAAGTATTCAGAGCTGCTGTCATGTCTTCTCATGGCCGAGCAAAACAGAGAGCTTCTTCTCGCCACTCACAATATGCGCCCTCCCGGCACTGCCCCCCTACCAGAAGCTCACCATTCCTCTTCCTTCAAAAAGAAGAGGGATAACAAAAGAAAAGAAAGACCACAGAAAGGGGGACAACAGAAAAGAGCCAAGGGCCCACCACAGCAGTGCAAGAATGAAGGGAAGCGCAAGTTCACCTGGCGCAGGAATGATAACAAGAAAAATAATGCACCCCCACCCAAGAGGGACTGGGAAGACCAGTGCCACAGCTGTGGCATGACAGGCCACTGGTCCAGAGTGTGCAGGACCCCAGTGCATCTCCAGGAGCTTTATAAACAAAGCAAGAAAAAGAATGCTGAATCAAACCTGGTGGCTGCGAATAATGCAGTCAAGTTCACAGCCAAAGACTTCGAGTCAAATGATATGCTTGATTAGCCTGTTTTCATTTATCTTAGCATTTTATTGTATGAACAATCTATTTTATGAGAGCTTTTATGTAATCTGAATTCTGTTGAATAAAATTTAGTTTTTCTGAAATGCAAATGTTTACTCATCTTTTTAGATGGGATGCTCTCATGACTGCTTAGTAGACAGCGCGTCGACACATACGATCCTTCAACACAAATGCTATTTTCATAGCATTACTCCGTATAAGAGCCCTGTAAACACAATTTCAGGGCCATCGGATATAATTGAAGGTTCTGGGAATGCAACCTTGTTGCTTCCCAATGGAACAGAAATAAAAATAAAAGATGCACTTTACTCTCCGAATTCTAAGAGAAACTTATTAAGTTTCAAAGATATCTGTCTAAACGGATTCCACTTGGAAACAGCAAATGTTAAAGAAAATGAATTATTGTATGTAACGTCTCAAGACAATGGAGTTAAATCCATACTTGAACGTTTTGAGAGCCTCTCATCAGGCCTCTAGCATACAAAAATTCGGAGAGAGGAAGCAAACCTAACGGAGCACTTGAAGTGTTCGATATCGGCCAAATTCTTACTTTGGCACGATAGACTTGGCCACACCGGATCTGTGATGATGCACCGCATTATATCACAATCCCACGGGCATAACCTGAAGAACCAGAAGATTCTTCAGAAGGGAGAATTCCCTTGTGTACCCTGTTTTAAGGGAAAATTAATAACAAGGCCATCACCACTTAAAGTGGACATCGAGTCTCCTAGCTTCCTTGAAAGAATACATGGAGACATATGTGGACATATCCACCCCCCTAGTGGGCCCTTTCGGTACTTTATGGTACTGATTGATGCATCTTCAAAATACTCGTATGTATGTCTACTCTCAACCCGCAACTTGGCTTTCCCAAAGCTCTTGGCACAAATAATAAAGCTGCGGGCGCATTTTCCAGACAACCAAATTAAGAAAATACGTCTGGATAATGCGGGGGAATTTACCTCTCAGTCATTTCAAGAATATTGCCAGTCAACGGGAATAGAAATCGAACATCCAGTGCCGCATGTTCACACTCAGAATGTGTTAGCAGAGTCGCTAATTAAAAGACTCCAATGGATCGCACGTCCATTGCTGATGAAATCCCAGTTGCCGGTGGATGCATGGGGACATGCAATTCTGCATGCTGCATCACTAATAAAAATAAGACCCTCGGGAGGTCAGAGTCTATCTCCAATGCAACTTGCATATGGAACGCCGCCGAACATCTCTCACTTGAGGATCTTCGGCTGCGCAGTTTATATCCCCATTGCACCACCACAGAGGACCAAGATGGGTCCTCAACGTCGCCTAGGTATTTATGTAGGGTTTGACTCACCCTCCATTATAAGATACCTAGAACCCCAAACGGGGGACGCTTTTAAGGCACGTCTTGAAGACTGCGATTTTGATGAGACGTATTTCCCCAAAATGGGCCTAGACATCGAAAAGTCTAGTGCAAAGCAAATGTTAACGTGTGATACAAAAAGCTTGACCCACTACGATCCGGTAACAAAACAATGCGATGATGAGATCCGGAAGATCTTACACATCCAGGACACAGTCCATAGATTACCGGACTCGTTTACTGACAACCAGAAGATTGTCAGATCACACATCCCTGCTGCGAATAATCCAGCTAGGATTGACATCCCAAAGGATGGATGCAATCCACCAGCAGCAGAAGTGGCTGCACCTCAACAGAAAAGAGGCAGACCACCAGGCTCCAAGGATAAAAATCCAAGAAAAAGAAAAATATTCGGAGACCTTGGGACGATACCCCCACAGAGAAACGAGCTCGTGTCCATACCCTCTCCCCTCCCGGAATCCACTGCAGAGGAACTGCCGGGAGAAACTGAAATATCATTGAATTATGTACGTACAGGGGAGGTATTGGATAGAAAGAGTACAGTCGTCGACGATGACTTCGCGTTTCACATTGCCATTCACGTCGCCGGAAGCGACGATGATTATGAACCACACTCCGTTGCTGAATGCAAACGTAGAGATGATTGGCCAAAGTGGAATCAGGCAATAGAAGCCGAGCTGGACTCGCTTCAGAAACGAAAAGTCTTTGAGCAAATAGTCCAGACACCTACTGGTGTCAAATCTGTGGGATATAAATGGGTATTCGTCAGAAAAAGAAATGAAAATAATGAGATCGCACGCTACAAAGCTAGACTTGTAGCACAAGGATTTTCCCAAAGACCGGGTATAGACTATGACGAAACATACTCCCCGGTCATGGATGCGATCACTTTCAGATTCCTGATAAGCTTAACAGCAAAGGAAGGCCTAGATATGCAGCTAATGGATGTTGTGACTGCATATCTATACGGCAATCTCGACAAGGAGATATACATGAAACTTCCTGATGGCTTTTCCATGCCGACTGAACTGAAAAATAGACCTCGGGATGTCTATTCTGTTAAGCTACAAAGATCATTGTATGGTCTCAAACAATCAGGAAGAATGTGGTATAACAGACTCAGTGAGTTCCTTGTTCAACAAGGATTCACAAACAATGAAGTCTGCCATTGTATCTTCATAAGAACAAAGGGAAAAGGATTCGTGATAATAGCTGTCTACGTAAACGATCTGAATCTCATAGGATCTCCTGAAGAGATCACTGAGATATCTGTAAGCCTAACAAAAGAATTTGAAATGAAAGACCTAGGCAAAACGAAATTCTGCCTTGGCTTACAGATTGAACATCAAAAGGATGGAATCCTATTACACCAAACCACATATACGAAGAAAATGTTGCAAAGATTCCATATGGACCATTGTCATCCATTGAGTACACCTATGGTGGTACGATCGTTGGATGCACATAAAGACCCCTTCCGGCCGCTGGAAGAGGGGGAGGACATACTTGGTCCGGAAGTTCCTTATCTGAGTGCCATCGGAGCACTACTATATCTGGCAAACTGCACGCGTCCCGACATAGCGTTTGCAGTAAATTTGCTAGCCAGATACAGTGCAGCGCCTACACAGCGCCACTGGACCGGAGTAAAGCACCTTCTGCGCTACCTCCAAGGGTCTACAGATTTGGGACTCTTCTACAAAAATGGAACATCCTCTACACTTGCAGGTTTTGCTGATGCAGGTTACTTGTCTGATCCCCACAAAGCAAAATCGCAGACTGGGTACGTGTTTACCTACGGAGGGACAGCCATTTCCTGGAGATCCATCAAGCAAACCTTAACGGCAACCTCATCCAATCACTCAGAGATCATTGCCATCCATGAAGCAAGCAGAGAATGCGTATGGCTACGCTCAGTTGTCCACCACATCCTGTCTACGACCAGACTGAAGACTGGAGACCTCGAGCCAACTACCATGTTCGAGGACAACGCCGCTTGCATAGCTCAACTACGAGGTGGCTTCTTCAAAGGCGACAGAATAAAACACATTTCACCAAAGTTCTTCTGGACGCACGAGCTACAGAGAGATGGCAAGATCGACATCAGACAAGTGCATTTGGCACTAAAGCTCTTCCTACTGCTACTTTTAGAAAACTTGTACATAGGATTGGAATGAGACGCCTAAGAGATCTGAAAGCTTGAGAGCTTGTACAGATCAGGGGGAGTTTGGCAGAGTTTGTACTCTTTTCCCTTAACCATGGTTTTTCCCACTGGGTTTTCCACAGCCTAAGGTTTTAACGAGGCAAATCTCACCAACTCAGGATCCTGAAGTATCCACCCCATGTGAGACCCATACAGACTCAGAATCCCGAAGTATTCATGAGCAGGGTCCACACCTATGGCTGGATAAGGGGGAGTGTTGTGAACGGTTATTTACTGGGTTGGTTGAGTTATTGGGTCATCCTAGTTTGGGCTCATATCTGTGTAAGCCCACATTGTATTCTCCTCTTTGGCTATAAATAAAGACATGAGGGCTCCCCCCCCTTAGTAGTTGATTCATAACACCCTCAAAATTTTTGTTCTCCAAAAAATTATTATTTAAAATAACAACAAATTAGTATATAAAAAATTTAGCAGCACTGACACCTTTGATTCGGAACAACAAATTCGGCACGTGCGCCTTTGACGTTGAATAACAAATTCGGCGCGGGCGCCTTCTATGCGGAACAACAAATTAGCGTAAAAATATTTCAGAATTTTAGAGCTAATGAAAGTGATAGTGGGAAGACAAATTGGACGGGAATTTGGGGATTAAATTTGTTTTTGACTGTAATGATTGATGACACCTACTGTTATGAGGGAAATTTTGAATTGTAATCGCTGTGGATATCTTTGTGCATTAAATTCTCACCATTAAAATTTTAAAAGAGGATGACCCAAGTGTCAAAGGCAAAGCACAACTTTTTATGCATTAAATTTAAACGAATATCAATAATGTTCCACTAAAAATTTAATTCCGCCTCCAAAAGTTACCCCAAAAATTTTCACATAATATCATCCCAACCATTCACTCATCCATACTAAATTTGAGCCGTTTTTCATTCAACATGTTTATCCTAGTCAGCATGTCCTAGTCAGCTCTAGAACTCAAAAAGGTGTGTTTTATATAATATATGTTCATAGAAAATTATTCACATATACTAACTTTTAAGGGGTTTTTAGAACATGGTCTCGTAATTATATCTAGTTTTAAAAGAATCCTCTAAATCATAGTATTTGTGATTAGGTCTCGCTATTCATATAACTCACTTAAAAGAGTTCTTTTTTAGAAACAAGACCCCTTAATAATGGACATGCTTAATCATGGCCATGATTAAGGGGACCTATTTCTAAAAAAGGGACTCTTTCGAGTATTTTATATGAATATGGTGACCTAATCACAAATGCTATGATTTAAGGGATTCTTTTCGGAATAGAATGATTAAGGAGACCTATTTCTAAAAAAACCCCAACTTTTAACTTAGTAAAAATAAATGTAACTAATCGCCAAGCATTTGGTTTAACTTAAAAATTGATAGTTTGATATTTTAAAACATGAAGATTATAATAGATGGAACTAATGGTCGAAAAGCATATGAGATGTGGAGTTGCATGAGCTGGTCAAGAAGTAAATTTCGTCTTTGGCTAGCTGACAGCCACATTCCTCGTAAGAAAATAGCATGCCATATTAAGTTAAAATCGGTGGGCGGCATCCAATTATACAGTAACAATTAACTTGTTCAAGGCCAAGAGTTTTGATGTGAAAAGATGACAAGATATATCAAACATTTATTCCGTAACCATTTGTCATTGAGATGGGACTAGTACACTAGAAGAGAGATAAAGCAAGGCTATTTCAAAACTAGTTGTATCAAGAATGGGTTCCTTCTATTTTGGTGCATCTTTGTTATAGAGTCTTTTAACAAATTAATTGGCCTCATCTTTGGCATTGCCACTATGATTACCCTTTTCGTCCGTACAAACATGCAACTTTGAATAGGGGTCGCAAATAAGCTTAAAAGGCTCAAAGATGCCACTCGAATCGATTCGGGAAAAGCTCGCTCAAACTTGTTCAACAACCTAAACAGCGTGAACAAAAGTTTAAGCTCGATTAGATGAATGAACAAAATTAACATGGATTTTTCTCTACATTAGGTTGTGGCTAATGTACTACACTTATTCACATGGACATCTATATAGTAGTATGGGTTTAGTATGTGTATGTATGTAGAAGAGACTTATTAGAAAATTGTAGCATAAGTGATGGGTTTTGTATAATTGCACAATGGTATAGAAATAATTGTCATAAAAGTGAGTGTGCCTTTATAAATTTTCCAATTCATGGAATATCCTATGGAATATGCTATTCTTAAGAGAAAAGAAATTAAAAAGAAAAGAGAGAAGATTTAGAGAGAAATGTAGAAACCTCTTTCTTCTTATCTCTTCTTTATTCTTGCCTCTTTTTCTTCTTATTTTTGGTTTTCTTCCCCTCCTCTCTCTCCCTTGGCTGAAATTCCCCTTTTAATTTAAAAAAGAGAGAGAAGGTAGAAGAAGAAGAAGGAAGAGAACAGAGTTAGAGTTAGGAGAGCATGGATACATAGTAAATATGACACCTTTGAGGTAGGAACCACAACTTCAATGGCATGTTATTTATTTTTATAATTCATTGCATATGAATTGCAAAGATGATGTCCTTATATATGTAACTATGTAAAGCTAATGACTTTTTGTTAAAAATCGCATGATGCTAAGCCAAGAGATATCTTTTGGTAAAATCTCCATGGTGGTTGATTTCAGCTTCTGTACAGTAACTCAAATTGGTTATAACTTTTAACATAGTGTTCCAAAAATTATGATTAAATACAATCTGAAAAGCTATGCAAGTTAATCTGACTACAAGTAGATAAAAACAGTTGATCTTTACCTGGGTGTCAGTTCTAGGCGGATTCTGCTACACTGTATAGAACAGATGATAAATTTCACTATAATTAACCAAAAATTATGATTCTTGCTAATCTGGAACCCTCATTTAACCATCTGCGACTTTCATGTTGAGATCTACATAAAATTCCGACTGCAACTGGAAGATATTAATTGATTTTTCCTCCAATGTAATCCTGTTTCAGAACAGATTCTGACCATGTTGAGGGAGAAGCCATAACTATTAGCACAAATGTCCAAAAATTATGATTTTTATTTCAGTAGCAAGATGGATGAATTATCTACAATTTTCATTTAGAACCCTTTGTCAAATTCTCAAGATAAAATGATGTTATGAGTCATTCTTTTTGGTCTATCAGTTCTGTTTTACGATATGCAATTTTGTGCTCAATAGGTGTTGCATATAAATGTTGATGAGAGGCATATATTATGCCTAGTTTCATTGATTATGGAAAATGTGGATGCTTGAAATGATATTGTGGTGACATGCTTAATTTGGTATGGTGGTGTGTCAAGGTATGGTAATTGTGATGTGAGATGATGTTGAATGGTAAGGGGAGGCACCTATGGATGTGTGACCACATTGTGAATGATAAAGATGGATACATGAAAGTGTGAAATAGAATGGAAGTCATGGCGCCATTCCTACATGACCCCATACCAGATTACACATGTCATTGCCATGTTTACGTTCATTGATTTCATGCATACTCTTGGGACGTCTCAATCCACTCTAAAGTGGATGAGCCTCCAAGATGGGGGTTTGGGAGACACCTAAGTAGTGTGTACACAGATGGACTGGACTAGTGAGGTTGGATATGGATATATATCGCTCACCTTTCCGACAGCTAGCATGGGGAGTGGACAGTGTTAGAGCGTCACATGTGTGTACTCGTGATGCGCCATGAGGTAGAGTCTGCCTGTGTGGCTTGAGTGATTCTCACTCCTACCAGACTGGGAGAGTTCAAGAGGCCCCGTTAAGGAGACAATGCTCGTGTACCACTGGCAGGGTAGTTTGAGAGCCACTCACCTGAGGTGATGTATAGTTCCTGATGTTCTACCGTTACCCATGTTTCCAGGAAGCATCAATATCATCATAAGCATAAAAGTTGTATAATTTGTGATTGTTTACTTTTTGTAGCTATGGTCCTTTTATACGCCATGTCTTATGCTCTTGGTCATGTTTGCTAGTTGTAGTTCTTCTTTCATGTACATGTTTTCCTGCATTTACTTCTTATGCCATGTAGTTGGTAGAACCCTTGTAGATAATGTGCAATTAGAGTTGTGGATTCATACTGGACACGCTTTGACGACCCTCCCCTCTTTCCCACAAATAGCAGGTAGTAGAGTTGGGCCTTCATGGAACTTGGTGTTTTGGGAGATGGAGTTGGAGTTGGTGGCCAGTGTAGTATAGTGTGTGAGTTGTACAGTGGGGTGTAGCATAGTGTGTGAGTTGTACATTGGGGTGTAGTAGCTTGGGATGTATTAGTGTATCTTCATATTATACTTACACTAATATGATATGAGATGATATTTGGTTTTGTATTTCTGTGTTCTCTCTGGTGTGATTGTGGAGCATTACATGTACTATCCCAGCATGTGCACAGTGACCTGCGTCTCTTCCTTGTACTCACTCTCTCCTCTTTTTCTCTTCACCCTCGCCCCTTCAGGAATACCTGGGATGGATTTGTACTTCTCGGGTATCCTGGGAAGCGGGGCGTGACACCTGGCAACCTAAGAGGCTATACTATGCCACTTCCAAGAAACCAAGTTATCCATCACAATGGAAAGAACCATGATAACATTAATGATATTGGAACATTGCAACATGGTGACAATCAACAACTCCATCACCAAACATTTCAGTACCATCCTAGTCAGACCCTCCAACAACATCACACTACTCCTGAAGAACAAGAGCCATAGGATGTGACACATGAACAATTCTAAGAGATGAATACCATGCTCCATACGAGGAACCTTCCAACTTAGTTCACTCAGAGGGTGCCCATCCTTGTGCAACTACAACAGAATCAACACAAATCAAAACCCCTTAGTAACGTCCTCATCAAAATCTCCCCCTCAATTCCTTTGGCTACCTCCTCACCTGTCTCAACAACAACTTCCTTAATATATCAGCAACTTTATCCTCACATATCTCAGTAGTCACATCTCAACAGCTACATCATCATCAATCCCATCAACAACATGTCCATAGTCATACCAAATTTAGAGTGGAAGATAAGGGGACAACCTTCACTTTGGAACAAGATAACATAGAAGAAGTAGGGCAAAAGGGAATCAAATCACTCATGATGATGAAGGATGAAGAGGTAGACGAGGAGAAAATGATGAGTTGATAACACTCATCATAACTATAGCTGAGAAATATCGGTATATGAACCACACGAGAATGGATATGAAAAGGAACTCGCATGATAAAGGAAAGACTAGATGAGCTCAAGAAAGGAAAGGAGAGAGAATTGATAGACCCAAAGAACAACTCGAGGGAAACTCTATTTACCCATGATATATGTAACACCTATAAGTGCTAATACCAATATTTCTGTTTATAGTTAGTAGTAAATTCATGCAATAGCCCACGTTTTGACAACATTTGCATTCATGCCCAACAAGTTTTACACTTGTACCCAAAAGAGGGCATATTGGCAAACTTGCATTAAAGGGGGTTTTGGAGCAAATTTTCCAAAATGGCATGAGCGGTAGATATGATAACATCTTGAAGGGCATTTAGAAAAAAAAAAGAGGAAAAAAAGAAAAGGGGAATGGCAAACTTGTAAATGGGATGAGCATCATGAAGCTTCTACACTCTCCCCTATTCTTCTATCTCATTCTTTATTCTTTAAAACAAACCCCCCCCAACACTTTCATTTTGCACCACCGAAACCTGCAAGCACAAAAAAAGGGAAGAGAAAAGACAGAAAAGGGAAGAGAAAAGAAGAGGAGGACAATATAACAGAGAAAGAAACACTCAACCGATTGCAAAGGCTCCTTATCGTATGGCCCCACCTGAATTGGCGGAGCTACGCAATCAGTTAACAGATCTATCTGATAGAGGATTGATACGTCCGAGTGTTTCACCGTGGAGAGCGCCTGTGCTGTTGGTGAACAAGAAGGACCGGACCCATAGGATGTGCATTGACTATAGAGATTTGAATAAAGTGACTGTGAAAGATAAGTACCCTCTCCCACGGATTGATGACATTTTTGATCAACTTGGTGGATCTCGAGTGTATTCGAAGCTGGATTTACGGAGCATGTATCATCAGGTGAAAGTTCGGGGATCAGATGTTCCAAAGACTACATTCCGAACACGGTATATGCACTATGAATTCTTGGTGATGCCATTCGGAGTGACTAATGCCCCAGCGACCTTTATGAGATTGATGAACCAGGTTTTCTTTGACTATCTGGATAAGTTTGTGGTGATCTTCATCGATGATATGCTGGTGTACTCAAAGGATGAGGATGAGCATGCTGAGCATTTACGGATTGTGTTAATGACTCTCAGACATCATCGACTGTATGTCAAGTTCAGCAAGTGCCAATTTTGGTTAACTAAGGTTGCGTTTCTTGGTCACATTGTTTCAGGAGAGGGAGTGTCTGTTGATCCGGCGAAGGTTGATGCAGTGGAAAGGTGGCACATTCCTCGAACCGTCACAGAGATCAGGAGTTTCTTAGGTTTGGCTGGTTACTATCGGAAGTTCATAAAGGACATCTCTAAGATCGCCTCACCTCTGGTGCACTTGACTAAGAAGGATGTTCCCTACTTTTGGTCGGAGGACTGTCAACGTGCATTTGATGAGTTAAGGCATCGACTGACAACTGCTCATGTCTTGACAATTCCAGATCAATCATGAGGATTTGAGATTTTCTGCGACACTTCAGGCAAAGGGCTTGGATGCGTACTTCACCAACATGGACGGATCGTAGCTTATGCTTCTAGATTGTTGAAAGTGCATGAGCAGAATTATCCCACTCATGACTTAGAGCTGGCTGCAGTAATATTCGCTTTGAAGCTGTGGAGACATTTCTTGTTGGGCCTGCAGATTCGATCCGACCTAGTGGATCGGATCAAGGCTGCACAGTCAGAGGATGCGAAGCTGAAACAGCTCCGAGAACAAGTGGAGGCTGGACTTCGAACGGATTTTCGGGTACATGAGGATGAATCTTTGAGATTTGGAAATCGAGTATGTGTGCCGAGTGGCGACATCCGAGAAGAATTGCTGAAAGAAGCACACAGTTCCCCTTATTCTATCCATCCTGGAGGAACGAAGATGTACAGGGAATTGCGACAGTATTACTGGTGGCATGGGATGAAAAGGGGTGTAGCGAAGAGCGTGGCCTCATGTTTGGTCTGCCAGCAGGTGAAAGCTGAACATCAAAGAACTGCAGGTTTATTGCAACCTCTCCCCATACCAGAGTGGAAGTGGCAACACATGACAATGGATTTTGTGACTGGCCTATCTCGGACCCCAAAAGGGAATGACGTGATTTGGGTAGTTGTTGATCGATTGACGAAATCAGCACATTTTATTCCATTTTGAGTTGGACAGTCCACAGAGGTTTTGGCCAAGAAATATATGGATGAGATCGTTAGACTACATGGTGTTCCTGTAAGCATTGTATCAGATCGGGATACCAGATTCACGTCTCATTTCTGGAGGAGCCTCCAAACTAGTTTGGGGACCGATCTGAATTTCGGTACTGCTTATCATCCCCATATAGATAGACAGTCAGAGCGCACTATTCAGATCCTGGAAGATATGCTAAGGGCCTGCATGTTGGATTTTAAAGGATCCTGAGAAGATCATCTGCATCTGGTAGAATTTGCATATAATAACAGTTATCAGGCAAGCATTGGCATGGCTCCATTCGCAGCTCTATATGGAAGGAATTGTCGATCTCCCTTGTGCTGGAACGATGTCAGAGACAGTGAATTTTTGGGACCTGACTTAGTAGCCGCCACGACTGATGTAGTACGGACAGACAGAGAGAATCTTCGCATTGCACAAAATCGCTATAAGCCCTGGGCTGATACAAAGCGGAGTCCCTTGGAGTTTCAGCCTGGTGACTACGTGTTTCTGAAGATATCAACGATCTGTGGAACAATCCGATTTGGCAAATATGGGAAGTTAAGCCCGAGATACATTGGCCCTTTTGAAATTTCAGCTCGGATTGATGAAGTTGCATATCGATTGGTGTTGCCACCGCACCTTGAGGGTATACACAACGTGTTCCATGTGTCACATCTCAGAGGATATATAGGGGATCCCAGTCATGTTGTGGACTATTCGGAAATAGAAGTACATCTAGATCTGACTTACGAGCAGTGACCGATGGCCATTCTCGATCGAAGACAGAAAATGCTGAGGAAAAAGGCCATCAACTTGGTGAGGGTCATGTGGCAATAAGAGTATCCCGGAGAATCGACTTGGGAGCGAGAGGATGAAATGCGAGAAAAATACCCTCATCTGTTTTCTGTTTGTATGAAGACTCTTGTATCCTTAAGATTCCCAATTGCTTGTATGCACTTGTGTGTAGATACATTTCTCTTTTTTTATGAATTTCGGGGACAGAATTTGTTTTAAGGAGGGTATGATGTTACAACTACAAGTGCTAATACCAATATTTCTGCTTATAGTTAGTAGTAATTCATGCAATAGCCCACGTTTTGACAACATTTGCATTCATGCCCAACAAGTTTTACACTTGTACCCAAAAGAGGGCATATTGGCAAACTTGCATTAAAGGGGGGTTTTGGAGCAAATTTTCCTAAATGGCATGAGAGGTAGATATGATAACATCTTGAAGGGCATTTAGAAAACAAAAAAAAGAGGGAAAAAAATAAAAGGGGAATGGCAAACTTGTAAATGGGATGAGCATCATGAAGCTTCTACATTCTCCCCTATTCTTCTCCCTCATTCTTTATTTTCTAAAACAAACCCCCCCCCCCCCCCCACTTTCATTTTGCACCATCGAAACCTGCAAGCACAAAAAAGGGAAGAGAAAAGAAAGAAAAGGGAAGAGAAAAGAGGAGGCGGTAGAAAGGGAAAAGGGCTAAGCCTATGGAGAATCCCTAATTAATCCTACTCAAGATTCTAGGTAGGAATCTCAACTCCATTAATTGGTTTTTGTGATCATGTTTTTATAGTATGTTTCACTCAATATGTGGTAGGGATAGTCAAATTTATATGCCATGGCTTAATTTCACAAATTTACCTTTGAAATTCTTAGCGAAATCATCACCTTTGAAATTCTGAAATTCTGAGGTTTGTATGGTTTTGTGCGTTGAGCAATTCTGAAGTTTATATGGTTTTGAGCGTTGAGCAATTCTGAAGTTTGTATGGTTTTGAGCTTTGAGCAATTCTGATGTTTGTATGGTTTTGTGCGTTGAGCAATTCTGAAGTTTGTATGGTTTTGTGTGTTGAGCAATTCTGAAGTTTGTAGGGTTTTGTGCGTTGAGCAATTCTGAATTTTGTATGGTTGTGCGCGGTAAGTAATTCTGACCTTTATCAAGAATTAAATTCTGGAAAAATTATATCCGTGTATCCCTTGTAATTCTACCCCAAAATCAGATAAAATATGCCACATGTTCAGTATAGTAATTAGGAGCAAAAATTCCATCTTTGCAACACGTCTGTTTGATTTTCAGTCTGGACACAGTTTAGTAAAATTGATCTTAGTAACTGCACACACAATGGAATTTTATGTCCTTGGTCTCGTTGCAAAGTTAACAAGTTTTTCTCCAACTTTATCTCAGTGCTTGTATTTCGAAATTTTAGCTAAAACATGACCAAAAACAGAAATCTTTACAGACCCTGAAATCTGTCTGAAAAAACCATTTTGATAGACTTCACCAAGTAATTCACCATAAATCACCTACTTAATATTTTTACATGAAATTTTATCTGTGAATACAGGACTAACAAATCAACAACTTTCATTTAGGATATTTTGTCAAATTCTCAATACAAACTGATGTTATATGCCATGTATTGTCAACTTCTGCAAATTCCAGCAAGCTGGAGGATTTGATTAAAGATTGTATCTTGAAGTGATGTCAATTTTAATTCCTTTATCCATGGATGAATGTTGTGCTACTTGTAAGAGTGATTAGTCATGCTATTTTCTGCTACATTTGATAACGTGACAATATGTATTTCTACGTCACCTGCCACGTGTTTGTTGACATGCCACTAATTCTTGAAAAATCGAAACTTATTTAAAGTAAATCTCAGGTGTCTCCTTCCACTTTTGAGGTGGGTGAGCACTCTAGGGATGGGGGGAAACCAGAGCATTGGGTCGGCATAAAGGATGGGACTGGCTGTGTTGGTCTGTGTTGGTATGTGTTGGCATGTGTTGGGTAACCTCGCACTCCTGTCGGGCTACCGGGGCGGGGAGTGGGCGGAGGTGTTACCATAGGCTCCTGACGGGCTAGCGCTGCGGGGAGTCATAGTTCTTACCACCCACCTTACTGGGTGAGGTCCCAGTCCCTTATGCCGTGCTCAATGCCTAGGTTTCCAACAATGAATACCTAAATAAATAAATCTAAATAATTGTCCCTCTCAGTGTTTGTTTTTCTTGCCGAGTGTACTGACTGTGGTGTGGACACTGTAAACCCCTACATAGATCCTCGGTGTGGTTGAGTTTTCTTACTGGGCATGCTGTGACGTGTCCCGCTTACTCTACAGGTACAGGTCCAGAGACGACGGGCCCTCAGCCTCAGCAGAGTCGCCAGGAGGGCGGCACTTCCCAGTCTGGGTCACAGGATAGCTAGGCTGTGAGTGATTCTCGTGGGTTATGGGTTTCGAGGGTGAGTAAGGGGAGCTGTAGATACTTTTGTACCCCCCAGTTTTGTACCCCTGGGTGACTACTATTGTACCTTTTGGGTTGTTCAGTGCCTGTGATGACGTCATGATGATGAGATTTGTAAATACTTCTGTGGGTAAATGTAGACGCTCCCGTTGTTTGTCTGCCACCGCTTAGCTGTACTTACTCTATTGTGTTGGGGCATTTACTTTTGTACTTCTCTGTAGTACATTATTCTTTTAGTCTGTGTTGTTCTAGCTGTTGCAGTGGCCTGTGTACTTTTCCCTGACAGCACATTCACGCTTGGTACCCCGTACTACGGCCCGTCACCCCTGTCTTCCGTATTTTTGGAAGATGGGGCATGACAGGTTTTGTGGTGGCCCATTCAGGTCTGCGTGCACTGCGATATGCATAAGAACGACATGGGCTATGCTCCAATACTTCAGTTATGGTACTAAATCGATCTGTTCTGTTTCCCTTTCTAGGATGGAGGCCGGGAACGGGACGTCTGGAGGGTCCGGAGGGACCTGGGCTTCTGGTGGTGGGCCCACATCGGGAGACAGGACCTCAGAGTCAGCGTTGCTGGCAAAGGTCCTGATGGGGATCATGGAGCACTTATAGCAGCAGGAGGACATGCTGGCTGGGCTAGTGGCGCCTACACCGTAGGCGCCAAGTTACAAGCAATTTCGGGAGTTACGTCCGGTATACTTTTCCGGCAGGGAAAGCAACTTAGAGGTCGATGAGTGGCTGAGGCACACAAAGGATGATCTAACCCTGTCCGGCATTGCACGAGAGGGATGGGTGGAGATCGCCAAGCGACAGCTCACACACCAGGCTAGGGATTGGTGGGATGCCCAGGAGAGACACATGACCGGGGTGGTTGAGTGGAAGACTTTTAGGGAGCGGTTTGAGGCCAAGTTCCTCCCAGAGGCCGTGACGGACGAGTTAAGGCAGCGTTTCGAGCACCTGACTCAGGACCGTAGGACGGTGGACAAGTATGACGCAAACTTCACCCTACTTAGCAAGTACGCCCCTGAGCTAGTGGGGACAGATGCCACCCGAGCTAGATGTTTTCGTATGGGACTAGACCCCGAGGTCAGAGGAGCTATGGCTACCCAGGAGTTAACGACACATGAGGCCGTACTGAGTGCACCTAGACGGTACGAGGCACACTTGAGGAGTTTGGGGAAGCGTCGGCCAGTGACCAGCGACCAGATGCGTCACAGAGGACTGCCCCTCTACCGACCTAGCTTGTGACCTTCGGCCGGGAGTTCCACCAGTACCACCAAGGAGGACTTCTTGTTGGAAGTGTGGGAAGCCGAGACATATGGCAAGAGATTACAGGGTCATGGATAGACAATGCTACAAATGAAGAGAGGTCGAAAACATCAGTAGCTTTTGCCATCGCCAGAGCCGATCTCCCGTAGCACCAGTGGCCACCAGACCGCCTCAGCAGAGGGCTCTTCCACCAGCACCGCAGCGACCGACCCTTCCAGCACCACCGGGGCCGAGACCTATTGCACCGAAGGGATCACCTCCGCGTCCTCCACAGCGGGACTTCCAGGGGACGGCTCCTGCTCCCCAGAGGTAGCTGCAGTTCCTGATGACTGCAGTTGAGGCCGAGCGTTTGGGCCAGGTGATATCTGATATGAGCCTGACTCTTGCTTTAAAATACGTGGATTATTTCCCAGCTGTTGTTAGGTAGTTAGATATTTCTTTGTGTCTTGCTGCTGTAGGTATTGTTAGAGTAGCTTCACATCCTGCATTGTCCTTATTTGATTCCGGAGCGTCCCACTACTTCCTGTCTAAACGATTTGTGACCAAGCACACTATAGTAGTTGACTCGTTTGCTTCCAGTTGAATGTCCACACGGGTAATGGAATAATATGCAGTGCGTCTGGGTTGAGAAATTGTCCAGTTGAGATAGGAGGACGGGAGTTATATGCAGATTTCTTGGTAATTGAATTACCTGAATATGAGGCTGTGTTCGGAATGGATTGGTTGGGGATGTTTTATGCTACTATAGACTGCTGACTGAGGAGGGTAGTCTTCCAGATACCTGACCACCCGGAGTTCGTGTTTCGTAGCAGTAATGAGGCACTTGAACCTTTGAAGTTTAAAGCATCATCTCTGGAGATGGCAATGGAAGCGGATCTGAATTTGCCAAAGGTTGTTCAGGAATTTCCAGACGTATTCCCAGATGATATCTTCGGACTTCCCCCAGATAGGTCTCTAGAATTCACTATTGACCTAATACCGGGAACGCAACCGATTGCGAAGGCTCCTTATCGTATGGCCCACTTGAATCGGCAGAGCTACGCAATCAGTTAACTGATCTATCTGATAGAGGATTGATACGTCCGAGTGTTTCACCGTGGGGAGTGCCTGTGCTGTTGGTGAACAAGAAGGTCGGGACCCGGAGGATGTGCATTGACTATAGAGATTTGAATAAAGTGACTGTGAAAGATAAGTACCCTCTCCCTCGGATTGATGACATTTTTGATCAACTTGTTAGATCTAGATTGTATTCGAAGCTGGATTTATGGAGCGGGTATCATCAGGTGAAAGTTCGGGGATCAGATGTTTCAAAGACTGCATTCCGAACACGGTATGGGCACTATGAATTCTTGGTGATGCCATTCGGAGTGACTAATGCCCCATCGACCTTTATGAGATTGATGAACCAGGTTTTCTTTGACTATCTGGATAAGTTTGTGGTGGTCTTCATCGATGATATTCTGGTGTACTCGAAGGATGAGGACGAGCATGCTGAGCATTTACGGATTGTGTTAATGACTCTCAGACATCATCGACTATATGCCAAGTTTAGCAAGTGCCAATTTTGGTTAACTAAGGTTGCGTTTCTTGGTCACATTGTTTCAGGAGAGGGAGTGTCTGTTGACCCGGAGAAGGTTGATGCAGTGGAAATGTGGCACATTCCTTGAACCGTCACAGAGATCAGGAGTTTCTTAGGTTTGGCTGGTTACTATCGGAAGTTCATAAAGGACTTCTCTAAGATTGCCTCACCTCTGATGCACTTGACTAAGAAGGATGTTTCCTACTTTTGGTCGGAGGACTGTCAACGTGAATTTGATGAGTTAAAGCATCGGCTGACAACTGCTCCCGTCTTGACAATTCCAGACCGATCAGGAGGATTTGAGATTTTCTGCGACACTTCAGGCAAAGGGCTTGGATGCGTACTTCACCAACATGGACGGATCGTAGCTTATGCTTCTATATTGTTGAAAGTGCATGAGTAGAATTATCCTACACATAACTTAGAGCTGGCTGCAGTAATATTCGCTTTAAAGCTGTGGAGACATTTCTTGTTAGGCCTGCAGGTTCGATCCGACCTAGTGGATCGGATCAAGGCTGCACAGTCAGAGGATGCGAAGATGAAACGGCTCCGAGAACAAGTGGAGGCCAGACTTCGAACGGATTTTCGGGTACATGAGGATGGATCTTTGAGATTTGGAAACCGACTTTGTGTGCTGAGTGGCGACATCCGAGAAGAATTGCTGAAAGAAGCACACAGTTCCCCTTATTCTATCCATCATGGAGGAACGAAGATGTACAGGGACTTGCAACAATATTACTGGTGGCATGGGATGAAAAGGGGTGTAGCGAAGAGCGTGGCCTCATGTTTGGTCTGCCAGCAGGTGAAAGCTGAACATCAAAGAACTCCAGGTTTATTGCATCCTCTCCCCATACCAGGGTGGAAGTGGCAATATGTGACAATGGATTTTGTGACTGGCCTATCTCGGACCCCAAAAGGGAATGACGCGATTTGGGTAGTTGTTGATCGATTGACGAAATCAGCGCATTTTATTCCATTTCGAGTTGGACAGTCCACAGAGGTTTTGGCTAAGAAATATATGGACGAGATCATTAGACTACATGGTGTTCCTGTAAGCATTGTATCAGATCGGGATACCAGATTCACGTCTCATTTCTGGAGGAGCCTCCAAACTAGTTTGGGGACCCATCTGAATTTCGGTACTGCTTATCATCCCCAGACAGATGGACAGTCGGAGCGCACTATTCAGATCCTGGAAGATATGCTAAGGGCATGCATGTTGGATTTTAAAGGATCTTGGGAAGATCATCTGCATCTGGTAGAATTTGCATATAATAACAGTTATCAGGCAAGCATTGGCATGGCTCCATTTGCAGCTCTATATGGAAGGAATTGTCGATCTCCCTTGTGCTGGGACGATGTCGGAGACAGTGAATTTTTGGGACCTGACTTAGTAGCCGCCACGACTGATGTAGTATGGACAGTCAGAGAGAATCTTCGCAATGCACAAAACTGCTATAAGCACTGGGCTGATACAAAGCGGCGTCCCTTGGAGTTTCAGCCTGGTGACTACGTGTTCCTGAAGATATCACCGATCCGTGGAAAAATCCGATTTGGCAAACATGGGAAGTTAAGCCCGAGATACATTGGCCCTTTTGAAATTTCAGCTCCAATTAGTGAAGTTGCATATCGATTGGTGTTGCCACCGCACCTTGAGGGTATACACAACGTGTTCCATATGTCACGGCTCAGAGGATATAAAAGGCATCCCAGTCACGCTATGGACTATTCAGAAATAGAAGTACGTCCAGATCTGACTTACGAGCAGCAACCGATGGCCATTCTCGATCGAAGACAGAAAATGCTGAGGAAAAAGGCCATCAACTTGGTGAGGGTCATGTGGCAACAAGAGTCTCCCGGAGAATCGACTTGGGAGCGAGAGGATGAAATGCGAGAGAAATACCCTCATCTGTTTCTATGAAGACTCTTGTATCCTTAATATTCCCAGTTGCTTGTATGCACTTGTGTATAGATACATTTCTCTTTTTTTATGAATTCCGGGGACGGAATTTGTTTTAAGGAGGGTAGGATGTAACAACTACAAGTGCTAATACCAATATTTCTGTTTATAGTTAGTAGTAATTCATGCAATAGCCCACGTTTTGACAACATTTGCATTCATGCCCAACAAATTTTACACTTGAACCCAAAAGAGGGCATATTGGCAAACTTGCAATTAAGGGGGGGTTTGGAGCAAATTTTCCTAAATGGCATGAGCGGTAGATATGATAACATCTTAAGGGCATTTAGAAAACAAAAGGGGGGGGGGAAGAAAAGGGGAATGTCAAACTTATAAATGGAATGAGCATCATGAAGCTTCTACCCTCTCCCCTATTCTTCTACCTCATTCTTTATTCTCTAAAACAAAATAAACCCCCCCCCCCCCCCCACTTTCATTTTGCACCATGAAACCTACAAGCACAAAAAAAGGGAAGAGAAAAGAAAGAAAAGGGAAGAGAAAAGAGGAGGACGAGGAAAGGGAAAAGGGCTAAGCCTAAGAGAATCCCTAATTAATCCTACTCAAGATTCTAGGTAGGCATCTCAACTCCATTAATTGGTTTTTGTGATCATGTTTTTATAGTATGTTTCAATCAATATGTGGTAGGGATAGTCAAATTATATGCCATGGCTTAATTTCACAAATTTAATTTTGAAATTATTAGCAAAATCATCACCTTTGAAATTCCGAAATTCTGAAGTTTGTATGGTTTTGTGCGTTGAGCAATTCTGAAGTTTGTATGGCTTTGTGCGTTGAGCAATTCTGAAGTTTGTATGGTTTTGTGCGTTGAGCAATACTGAAGTTTGTATGGTTTTGTGCGTTAAGCAATTCTGAAGTTTGTATGATTGTGCGCGGTAAGTAATTCTGACTTTTATCAAGAATTAAATTCAGGAAAACTTATATTCGTGTAGCCCTTGAAATTCTACTGTCACGCCCCGCTTCCCTAATATGGAAGGCGAGACGTGGGGAGGTCCGCTCAGACGTGGAGCTGTGAAGCTGCAGTCTGATAAGCGTCTGTAATTTTTTTTCTAAATAGTTGCAGGTCCTTGCATTGCGACGAAACAACAACAATACTAAAGCAGATAAAAGAAACATCCACCAACAACATCCAACAAATATTACATCATCACAGAATAGTCATAATAGTACAAGTCTGAACAAGGCCTAAAGCACGGCCGAAACATAAACATCGAGATATATAGGTGCTACACACCGAAATCTAACAGCAACTATAAAAGCAGCAACAACTAAAGAAGTCTCTAGGTGAGACTAGGACTGGTCACCGGTGTCCTCGGACTCGGTCTCAGTAGGGACCTCAAACTCAGCGTCCACGAACTGCTCGTCCTCTGCTACCTGCTCTGTCTCAAAGTCTGACATGTGACACCCAAAGAGAAAAGGGCACATGTCAGCAAAAGTCTCCCAAGAAAGGCGGAGGACTTTTGTGCAAGGATACAAATAAAATAATGCAACTAGCAGTTCTAACATGATGGTATTGCATGATATTAAAAGAATGCAATAATTAAATGAACAAGATAATAATAATCAAGCACGGTGTAGCAGAAAGCTACAATTCACTATTTCACGATTCACGAATCACTGATTTATCACTTTGTGCACAGAGTTTCCGTCTTTTGGCTGAAGTGGCTGTACGGGCTCACTTCTACGCTCAAGCGATCATTTAACCCTACCCCTCCACGTGTATATGGACTGGCGCCCATCTTCTGGATCACGAGCCAGGAAGTGTTATTGGCATAGGGTTGTGCCCGCAAAGCAGGTGCCTAGCCTCAATAGTTACAATTATTGTAGCGTGTGCTACGCAATCACGATAGAACAATTTGATGCATGACATGTAATGAGCAGTTAAAGTGCGTACAGTTAATTGAAAGTAAACGTGACATGGCAGCATGAATGGAAACAGGTAAAAAGTGTCGGATCTAGTTTCGTTGTCAAACTAGATCTAATAGGGCGTCTAGGCGACTATCATTTCACCGCCTAGTCTCTTTTACGCAATTTACAAAAATGGCCTAAAACATGGCCTAAATAATTACTGGCAAGTATCACTTGCCTGTTTCCGATGGTATTGGTTGTCGTAGGTTCGTCTGGGCGGGTACTACGTGTCGGTATGTCCGGTTCTCTGTTTTGGTTAAACAGAACACTGAATTAGATCTATTGCGAAATACGTGCAATATTAAAATAACGCCCGAATTGGGTTCACCTAATTTTATTCTAGTTTTATTACCATAACATCATTTCCAATTTTGTTAACATGCTAAAATCAGTTTAACAATTAATTCACACTAACTATTTAAGTAATATTAACAAATAATTAATTAACTAGGCTAATCACATGGTTAAACATGGTATTAATATTTCACCTACTATGTTTGACTAGGGATAAAAAAACAACATGTTATAACTCAACAATATTGAATAAATAACCCTATCCATATCCCACTTATTCTTTTAACTCTCACTGTCAAACATCCCATTTAATAAGACTGTCACATGACATTCATATTTTTTTAATAAGTTCAAGGCCCTCCACTTATAATACTCTCTGACACAAATCTTTGTTTATTAATAAATAAACACAAGGCTTCTTCTTCATTTAACTCTCTGGTCTCTCTCCCCCTTGTGCTGCTGTGAGTTCTCGGTTCATTATTATTATTATTTTTTGTTTTCAAAACTTGCAGCAAGAAGACGCAACGAAGGAATCTTGCGAAAATAAAAAGGGAGGAGGACTTTTACGCACGGGGAGGGGGTACTCGAGCAACACGCGCACTCGGGAGGAGCACGACGACCGGCACACGGCGAGGCGGCGGATCCCTCGGCGGCGCGGAAGCTGACCGGCGCGCGCGGCAGCCGTCCGGCGGCTTCGGCGACCCAGGCAGCGGCGGCGCGCGACCTTCCTCCGGCCAGGCGGGCGGCGGCTGCTTGTAGGCGAGGGGTGATTGGTCGGGAAGAGGAGGAAGGAGGTAGAGGGTTTGATTAGGTTGTGAATCTGAAACAATTTCAGATTTGGGGTTTTGATTCTGAAATTATTTCCAGATTTTTGTTTCTTGAATCTCAATGAATCTGAAATATTTTCAGATTTGGTTTTCTTGGTTTCCCTTCTTTGTTTTGGTTTGGGGATTTGATTGAATATGTTGGAGGGATTTGTGTTGGGAAGATGATGGATTTGGGAATTTGTGGAGGATGATGAATAGGGTTTGGGAAAAGTTTGATGTAAGATTTTGTTTGCAGGGATTCGGATACGATGGACTTTGCAGGGAAGACGAACTATTTGCTGGTTGGTTGTTTGCAGGGTTTTGTTTGCAGGATGAAGGAGAAGAAGCTAGATTGCCTTAAGAAGAAGTTAGCAGGGAACCGTTTTAATGCGGTTAGGTTGTTGATTAAGACTAGGTTTAATGATGTTTGACAAACCGAGGGAATGTAGCGTGCTATACTTCTCATCCTAAAAAAACTAAACGTGTTTGTTGCATGAAGAGTAATAAATTAGGTGTTAAAAGTAATTATATAATTAACATAAGTCATTAGTAAAATAATAAATTTTTAGTTTTTTTTTTAAAAAATTAAACTCGGTGGTTAAGTAATGACGATACGGTTAAAAACGAAAACAGTGACGCGCTCGCGTCGACACGTACGGACGAAAAGTCAACCAGACGAAAATACCGGTACACACGAACTAAAGTACGCCTAAAAAATACTGGCAGTTACATTCTACCCACCTTAGGAAAAATTCCGTCCTCGGAATTCAAGGAGCAGAAAACAAATATGGATAACGCTCTTGTATCTCATCTTCCCGCTCCCAGGTAGATTCTCCTGGCGAGTCACGACGCCACATCACTCTGACTAGATCAACAGTCTTGTTCCTGAAGACTTTCTGACGTCGATCCAGAATCTCCACCGGTTGCTGTTCGTACGTCAGATCTGGTCGAACTGTAATCTCAGAGTAGTCCACAGCATGAGAAGGATCGCTGATATAACGACGGAGCTGGGACACATGAAAGACGTCATGAAATCCCTCTAAGGACGGTGGCAAGGCTAAGCGATATGCTACTTCTCCAACTCACTCCAGCACATCGAAGGGTCCAATATATCTCGGACTAAGCTTGCCTCTCTTCCCAAATCGAATCACTCCTCGATTTGGTGAGATCTTCAGAAACACATGATCTCCCGGCTGAAACTCCAGAGGACGCCGTTTAGCATCTGCCCAATGCTTGTAACTGTCCTGGGCGATCCGAATCTTGTCTCTGATATCTCGCACAACATTAACTGCTTCCACTATCATCTCTGGTCCCAAGAGTTCTCTATCACCTACGTCATCCCAACTCAGTGGCGATCGACATTTTCTCCCGTAGAGAGCATCAAATGGCGCCATGCCAATGCTCGCTTGATAGTTATTGTTGTATGAGAACTCCACCAGGTGCAAATGATCCTCCCATGAACCCTTGAGATCCAACATACAGGCTCTCAACATATCCTCCAAGATCTGTATGGTACGCTCTGACTGGCCATCTGTCTGCGGGTGATATGCAGTACTGAACTTCAGACTGGTACCCAGATTGGTCTGCTGACTCTTCCAGAACTGAGATGTGAACCTCGTATCACGATCTGATATAATGCTCACAGGGACTCCATGTAAGCGCTCGATCTCCTACACGACATAATTCACATCACGACTAGTACTAGAAGGAAATTATAAAGGTACGAGTTAGGTCATTACCTCCATATACTTCCTTGCTAATATCTCCGTGGATTGCCCAACTCGAAAAGGTATAAAGTGCGCGGACTTGGTCAATCGATCAACGATGACCCAGATCGCGTCGTTCTTCTTGGTGCTCCGAGGTAAGACAGTCACGAAGTCCATCGTGATGTGCTGCCACTTCCATTCTGGAATTGGCAGAGGTTGCAATAGTCCAGCAGTGCGATGATGTTCAGCTTTCACTTGCTGACACACGAGGCACTTGGCAACGCTCCGTGCCACACTTCTCTTCATCCCATGCCACCAGAAATTCTGTCGAAGATCTTTGTACATCTTAGTACCTCCAGGATGAATAGAATAAGGCGAACTGTGAGCCTCATTCATCAATTCTTCTCTGATATCTCCTGCAGGTACACAGATCCTACTACCATATCTCAGAGACCCATCTGTGTGAATCAGAATATCTGTCCGAAGTCCTGCTTCGACTTGTTCTCTGATCTTCTTCAACTTAGCATCTCCAGCTTGAGCAGTCTTGATTCGATCCACGATCGTCGATTGAATTTGCATGTTCATCAACGACGATGTGACTCCCGGTAGTACAGCTTCAACATCCATCCTTCGCAGATCCTGCTGCAATCTCCACTGAGCTGTGAGAATCATCACTTCGGGCAGTCGACTCAAGGCATCAGGTACGACATTCACCTTCCCAGGATGATACTGTAGATCGATTTCGTAGTCTGCCATCAATTCCAACCATCTACGCTGTCTCATATTCAGCTCCTTCTGGGTGAATATATATTTCAAACTTTTGTGATCAGTGAAAATTTTCACTTTCTCACTCAGTAAGAAATGTCGCCAGATCTTCAGTGCAAAGACGACAGCGGCTAACTCCAAGTCGTGGGTCGGATAATTCTTCTCATGGATCTTCAGTTGTCGCGAAGCATATGCGACCACATGATTATGCTGGTGCAGAACGCATCCAAGTCCCTTGCCCGATGCGTCGCAGAAAATCTCGAAGCCTCCACTTCTATCCGGAATAGCTAAGACTGGTGCAGTAGTCAGTCTCTCCTTCAAGGTAGAAAAAGCTTGCTAACAAGAGTCTGACTAACTGAACTTAACATCCTTCCTTGTCAATTTCGTCATTGGCTCAGCTATCTTCGAGAAATCCTTGATAAATCTGCGGTAGTATCCAGCCAATCCAAGGAAACTCCTGATGTCCGATGCCGATCGAGGTGTAGGCCATTCACTGACTGCCTTGACCTTCTCCGGATCCACTGAGATACCAGCTCCCGATACTACATGCCCGAGAAATGCAATTCTATCTAGCCAGAATTTGCATTTGCTGTACTTGGCATACAATCTATGGTGACGGAGCGTCTCTAACACCATCTTCAGATGCTCTGCATGCTCTTCCTCGCTCTTCGAGTACACTAAGATGTCGTCTATGAAAATCACCACGAACTTGTCAAGGTAGTCGTAAAAGATAAGGTTCATGAGATTCATGTACATAGCAGGAGCGTTGGTCACACCGAATGGCATGACAACGAACTCGTAATGCCCGTACTTAGTCCGAAAAGCGGTCTTGAGCACATCTTCCTTCTTGACTCTGACTTGATGGTAACCGCTCCGGAGATCCAACTTCGAAAATACTCTCGATCCACCGAGCTGATCGAAGATATCATCAATACGGGGCAGCGGGTACTTGTTCTTCACTGTGATCTGATTCAACTCTCGATAATCAATACACATTCTCCTCGAGCCATCTTTCTTCTTCACTAGCAAGACAGGTGCACCCCAGGGAGATACGCTGGGATGAATGAAACCCTTCTGTAGTAGCTCATCCAACTGCTTCCTCAACTCTTCTAATTCTACAGGAGCCATACGGTACGGCGCCTTCGAAATCGGTTGCGCTCCTGGCATAAGATCGATGCCGAACTCTAACGCTCGATCGGGCGGTAGTCCAGAAATGTCTTCAGGAAAGACGTCTTCGAAATCTCTTACTACTACAGGCTTCTCTGGTTCAGCAATCATAGATGCAATGGTCAATCGGTAAGGCTGGGCTCGGAACTTGACAGGTCCAAGCGAACGTCCTCCGCCGACAAACTCGAACACTGGGTGGTCAGGAATTTCGAACACTACTTTCTTTCGGTGACAGTCGATCGTGGCATAAAAAGCTCCTAACCAGTCAATACCGAGTATAGCATCGAAATTGGATAGGTCGTGGACAATGAAATTAGCATATAGTTCGTGTCCACTAATCACCAACGGGCATGGTCTACATCCCAGTGCAACCTTCACTACACCATTCCCAGTTGTAATGTTCCAACACTTGGGAAGTGTATAGGTGGGTACCGAGTGTTCGACTACGAACTTCCGAGATAGGATGCACATGTAAGCTCCAGAATCGAACAGGGTCAAGGCCGGGTGAGATGAAACTAAGATGACACCTAAGGGTAATATGCAACTAAATTAACATGGATATAACTAATCAAATATAATGCATAAATAAGGAAGACTAGTATAGAAGTTACCTGCAATAACTCCGTCCTCAGTCTCCGCCTCTACTGCAGTCATCGTGAAAGCTTGCCTCTTAGGCTGAACGGCCTGCTGGAAAGCCTGCTTCTGGGGAATAAGAGGCGCTCCACGTCCAGCGACTACCGGAGCTCTTTGCTGCTGAACTCCAACTGGTGCCTTCCACGGTTGCTTAGCACTCGGGCAATCCTTCAAAGTATGCGAAGCATCGCCACAAACCAAGCACTGGCCCAGAAGCCTCCTGCACTGCTCCTTCACATGACCAGTCTTGCCGCAATGACTGCACGTCTTCTGGCTAGGCCCACCTGGCCTCTTAAACTGCACGGACTGATTAGGCTTGAACCCAGGCATAACCACAGTTCTGGCCTGCTCCATAGGCCTTTTCCCAGCACCTGAATACTATCCTCTCCTCTGATTGGCAATCAGCTCCTGCCTCTTGGCAGCTATCAACAACTTCTGGTAAGAATCCAAGTCCGAAGAGGAAATCAGACTCTGCAGCTCCAAGGATAAACCTTGTAAGAATTTCTGAGCTCGATCCTCAGCAGTCTCCACCATCTTCGGCGCAAAGCGACTCAGTCTCATGAACTCTTGGTGGTACTGGTCCACCGTCAGATTCCCTTGCTTCAGATTGATAAACTGCTGCATCAACTCTCTCTTGGCAGCTCGAGGGAAATACTCATCATTAAATCTCGCCTTGAAATTGGCCCAGGGGATAGGCTTTGCCAACATCTGCTCTTCTGACTCCCACCAACTGCGGGCATTGTCCTTCAGTTGCTTCTTCACTAAGTCAACCCATCCAGCCGGGTTAACCTTTGAGAGAAGCAGGTTATCCTCTGTGTTCTTCATCCATTCATCCGCAGCTAATGATCCTTCTGACCCAGTAAAATATGACGGGCCCAGCTCCCGAAATTGCTTCGCTCCCGGCTCGAAGCGAGGGGAATTCTGAAGCATGCCCTGCTGAACCTGCATCATCTGATGCATCATCCTCATCATCTCAGCCGTGGTGGGTTCTCTATCAGCATCCGCAATACGTCCTGCTCCACCACCAGCTCCAGGTCCACTACCAGCTCCTCGGGTAACGCGTCTACCGGCCATCTAAGACAAGGAAATGTTCAGATTAGACTTAATCATGACTCGAATGTTATGAATATTTAAATGGATGTTGTTATCATTATTGTTGTTCCGATATTTCGCAGATGCAAAGAGAAGGACCTGCATGGGCCACCACTAAAACCTGTCACGCCCCGCTTCCCTAATATGGAAGGCGAGACGTGGGGAGGTCCGCTCAGACGTGGAGCTGTTAAGCTGCAGTCTGATAAGCGTCTGTAATTTTTTTTAAATAGTAGCAGGTCCTTGCATTGCGACGAAACAACAACAATAATAAAGCAGATAAAAGAAACATCCACCACCAACATCCAACAAATATTACATCATCACAGAATAGTCATAATAGTACAAGTCTGAACAAGGCCTAAAGCACGGCCGAAACATAAACATCTAGATATATAGGTGCTACACACCGAAATCTAACAGCAACTATAAAAGCAGCAACAACTAAAGAAGTCTCTAGGTGAGACTAGGACTGGTCACCGGTGTCCTCGGACTCGGTCTCAGTAGGGACCTCAAACTCAGCGTCCACGAACTGCTCGTCCTCTGCTACCTGCTCTGTCTCAAAGTCTGACATGTGACACCCAAAGAGAAAAGGGCACATGTCAGCAAAAGTCTCCCAAGAAAGGCGGAGGACTTTTGTGCAAGGATACAAATAAAATAATGCAACTAGCAGTTCTAACATGATGGTATTGCATGATATTAAAAGAATGCAATAATTAAATGAACAAGATAATAATAATCAAGCACGGTGTAGCAGAAAGCTACAATTCACTATTTCACGATTCACGAATCACTGATTTATCACTTTGTGCACAGAGTTTCCGTCTTTTGGCTGAAGTGGCTGTACGGGCTCACTTCTACGCTCAAGCGATCATTTAACCCTACCCCTCCACGTGTATATGGACTGGCGCCCATCTTCTGGATCACGAGCCAGGAAGTGTTATTGGCATAGGGTTGTGCCCGCAAAGCAGGTGCCTAGCCTCAATAGTTACAATTATTGTAGCGTGTGCTACGCAATCACGATAGAACAATTTGATGCATGACATGTAATGAGCAGTTAAAGTGCGTACAGTTAATTGAAAGTAAACGTGACATGGTAGCATGAATGGAAACAGGTAAAAAGTGTCGGATCTAGTTTCGTTGTCAAACTAGATCTAATAGGGCGTCTAAGCGACTATCATTTCACCGCCTAGTCTCTTTTACGCAATTTACAAAAATGGCCTAAAACATGGCCTAAATAATTACTGGCAAGTATCACTTGCCTGTTTCCGATGGTATTGGTTGTCGTAGGTTCGTCTGGGCGGGTACTACGTGTCGGTATGTCCGGTTCTCTGTTTTGGTTAAACAGAACACCGAATTAGATCTATTGCGAAATACGTGCAATATTAAAATAACGCCCGAATTGGGTTCACCTAATTTTATTCTAGTTTTATTACCATAACATCATTTCCAATTTTGTTAACATGCTAAAATCAGTTTAACAATTAATTCACACTAACTATTTAAGTAATATTAACAAATAATTAATTAACTAGGCTAATCACATGGTTAAACATGGTATTAATATTTCACCTACTATGTTTGACTAGGGATAAAAAAAACAACATGTTATAACTCAACAGTATTGAATAAATAACCCTATCCCTCTCCCACTTATTCTTTTAACTCTCACTGTCAAACATCCCATTTAATAAGACGGTCACATGACATTCATCTTTTTTTTAATAAGTTCAAGGCCCTCCACTTATAATACTCTCTGACACAAATCTTTGTTTATTAATAAATAAACACAAGGCTTCTTCTTCATTTAACTCTCTGGTCTCTCTCCCCCTTATGCTGCTGTGAGTTCTCGGTTCATTATTTTTTTTTTTCAAAACTTGCAGCAAGAAGAAGCAACGAAGGAATCTTGCGAAAATAAAAAGGGAGGAGGACTTTTACGCACGGGGAGGGGGTACTCGAGCAACACGCGCACTCGGGAGGAGCACGACGACCGGCACACGGCGAGGCGACGGATCCCTCGGCGGCGCGGAAGCTGACCGGCGCGCGCGGCGGCCGTCCGGCGGCTTCGGCGACCCAGGCGGCGGCGGCGCGGAAGCTGACCGGCGCGCGCGGCGGCCGTCCGGCGGCTTCGGCGACCCAGGCGGCGGCGGCGCGCGACCTTCCTCCGGCCAGGCGGGCGGCGGCTGCTTGTAGGCGAGGGGTGATTGGTCGGGAAGAGGAGGAAGGAGGTAGAGGGTTTGATTGGGTTGTGAATCTGAAACAATTTCAGATTTGGGGTTTTGATTCTGAAATTATTTCCAGATTTTTGTTTCTTGAATCTCAATGAATCTGAAATATTTTCAGATTTGGTTTTCTTGGTTTCCCTTCTTTGTTTTGGTTTGGGGATTTGATTGAATATGTTGGAGGGATTTGTGTTGGGAAGATGATGGATTTGGGAATTTGTGGAGGATGATGAATAGGGTTTGGGAAAAGTTTGATGTAAGATTTTGTTTGCAGGGATTCGGATATGATGGACTTTGCAGGGAAGAAGAACTATTTGCTGGTTGGTTGTTTGCAGGGTTTTGTTTGCAGGATGAAGGAGAAGAAGCTAGATTGCCTTAAGAAGAAGTTAGCAGGGAACCGTTTTAATGCGGTTAGGTTGTTGATTAAGACTAGGTTTAATGATGTTTGACAAACCGAGGGAATGTAGCGTGCTATACTTCTCATCCTAAAAAAACTAAACGTGTTTGTTGCATGAAGAGTAATAAATTAGGTGTTAAAAGTAATTATATAATTAACATAAGTCATTAGTAAAATAATAAATTTTAAGTTTTTTTAAAAAAATTAAACTCGGTGGTTAATTAATGACGATACGGTTAAAAACGAAAACAGTGACGTGCTCGCGTCGACACGTACGGACGAAAAGTCAACCAGACGAAAATACCGGTACACACGAACTAAAGTACGCCTAAAAAAATACTGGCCGTTACATCTACCCCAAAATCAGATAAAATATGCCACATGTTCAATATAGTAATTAGGAGAAAAAATTCCATCTTTGCTACATGTCTGTTTGATCATCTGTCTGGACACAGTTTAGTAAAATTGATCTTAGTATCTGCACACACAATGGAATTTTATGTTCTTGGTCTCGTTGGAAAGTTAACAAGTTTTTCTCCAACTTTATCTCAGTGCTTGTATTTCCGAAATTTTAGCTAAAACATGACAAAAAACAGAAATCTTTACAGACCCTGAAATCTGTCTGAAAAAACAGATTTGACAGACTTCACCAAATAATTCACCATAAATCACCTACTTAATATTTTTACATGAAAGTTTATCTGTGAATCCAGGACTAACATATCAACAACTTTCATTTAGGACATTTTGTCAAATTCTCAATACAAACTGATGCTATATGCAATGTCTTGTCAACTTCTGCAAATTCCAGCAAGCTGGAGGGTTTGATTAGAGATTGTATCTTGAAGTGATGTCAATTTTCGTTCCATTATCCATGAATGAATGTTGTGCTACTTGTAAGAGTGATTAGTCATGCTATTTTCTGCTACATTTGATGACGTGACAATATGTATTTCTACGTCACCTGCCACGTGTTTGTTGACATGCCACTAATTCTTGAAAAATCGAAACTTATTTAAAGCATATCACAGGTGTCTCCTTCCACTTTTGAGGTGGCTGAGCACTCTAGGGATAGGGGGGAAACCAAAGCATTGGGTCGGTATAAAGGATGGGACTGGCTGTGTTGGTATGTGTTGGTATGTGTTGGCATGTGTTGGGTAACCTCACACTCCTGTCGGGCTACCAGGGCGAGGAGTGGGCGGAGGTGTTACCATAGGCTCCTGACGGGCTAGCGCGACGGGGAGTCCTAGTTCTTACCGCTCACCTTACTGGGTGAGGTCCCAGTCCCTTATGCCGTACTCAAGGCCTATGTTTCCAACAATGAATACCTAAATAAATAAATCTAAATAATTGCCACTCTAAGTGTTTGTTTTTCTTGCCGAGTGTATTGACTGTGGTGTGGACACTGTAAACCCCTATATAGATCCTCGGTGTGGTTGAGTTTTCCTACTGGGCACGCTGTGACGTGTCCCCCTTACTCTACAGATACAGGTCCAGAGACGACAGGCCCTAAGCCTCAGCAGAGTCGCCAGGAGGGCGGCACTTCCCAGTCTGGGTCACATGATAGCTAGGATGTGAGTGATTCTCGTGGGTTATGGGTCTCGAGGGTGAGTAAGGGGAGCTATAGCTACTTTTGTACCCCCCCGGTTTTGTACCTCTGGATGACTACTATTGTACCTTCTAGGTTGTTAAGTGCCTGTGATGACGTCATGATGATGAGATTTGTAGATACTTCTGTGGGTGACTGTAGACGCTCCCGTTTTTTTTCTGCCGCCGCTTAGCTGTACTTACTCTGTTGTGTTGGAGCATTTACTTTTGTACTTCTCTGTAGTACGTTATTATTTTAGTCTGTGTTGTTCTAGCTGTTGCAGTGGCCTGCGTACTTCTCCCTGACAACACATTCACGCTTGGTACCCCGTACCGCGGTCCGTCACCCATGTCTTCAGTATTTTTGGAAGATGGGACATGACAATATATATGAGACACATTTGTTTCATGACTTCTAGCTACCTCGGCTAAAGAAATTAATGGAACCAATGACCCTCACACGTCACTGACCGTCAGAATAATGTAGCTACACATCCTCGATGATACCATCCATCACTGAGCTTTCTATACCACACTCTATGAGGTTGCTTATGCTTGGTACTGGCTCAAAACAATAAAGCTCATGTGTTAAGCTTCTTAAAGTTGGCAAACCTCTTCATGCAACAATTAGTGGCCATCACGAGGATGAAGCATTCATATGTCCATCTGTAGAGTGTAAAGTAGCATGAAGCAGAATCCTTGAGAAATTATTTAAAAAAGATTTAGTGATCAGTTGGCAAACCTCTTCATGTAACTAGTCATAACAATGCATGTGATTCCATAAAAGGCTAGAAGAAATTTCTATTCAAAGAGTCAATAACTTTGAAGAATAAAAACTTTTCTTGGTTCATTCTCAAAAGCGAGAAAACAGATTGAAAGAATTCTGACTGCCTTGAATCATTGGGTCGAATCATATAAATATAGAGAAAATCCAACATCAAATAATTTAAAAGTGGCTGTTGTAACCACTTTCAACAAACAAATGATGGAATCCCAACAACAATAAACTACATATCTATTCGACTTATGGGCTTACATTAGTCGACTACTCAGTAACAATTTAGAGAAAAGCATTCTGTATTAGTTGATTAGAAACATTGTTAGTCGAATAATGACTTGCAGTATGAAAACAACAATTCTTTATTAGTCGAGTAGAAGCACTAGTTAGGCAACTAATGGTTCAAAATGATGTCAAGTATTGGTCAACTAGGACCAAGAATTAATCGACTAACCAATATGAAAATGAACATGAAGACTATATTCTGTATCAGTCGACATGCATAGAATATCAGTCGATTAATAATACAAAGAATTAAAGGTTAAACCTGCAAACCAAGTAATGTTGGTTTGAAATCATTTGTGTGATAAGTTTCAGTAAAATGACATATAATTTGTGATGTGTGTGACCAATGTCACATGCAATGATCTATGAACAATGAAAAAATACTGTTGAGTATTAGATAGCCCAATATATGTTTTGATGATGAGCAAACATTATTTTATGGTCCAATAAATTTCATTAAGTATAACATGTTAAATTAGATCAAGTGATATATACTCAAGCTTGATGAACAAACAAAGCAAGATTACATTTCTAGCTTAGCATGGTGGTGTGACTCCAAGGAAATAAAGTAGAAAAGGAAGGATGTGATGACAAGAGGTTGAAGAAAAAAGTCTACAACATATCAAGCTCATGAAGACAATCTATGTATTTTGTTGTATCTTTTTGTTCTTATCATTTGATTCTATGTGATGCCTTGAAGATGCCATACACACACATATAAAACATAGGTAAACAACTAGACTTAATAGAGTATTAATTGGAGCATAACAACCTAGGTTTCATAGCCAAACAACTTAATCATGTGCTTACTAGTCAACCAAACAAACAATGGTTGACTAGACTGATATATGGTTTTATCCATGTTTGGCTAATGATTAGTCGACTAGAGTACACGGACTAATCGATTAGCAGATGTGTACTAGTCGAATAGCCCAATGTCTGAAACTTGCTCTGGAATTTCTAGTCGACCAATGTACAATTACTAGTCGACTAGCTACCAACTAGTCGACTAGTAAGTGTACTGTAGTCGACTAGAACTAACCATTGCAGCTTTTTTAATTAGCGGTTTTTTGCCATTAGGGATGGCTTTTTGGGTATTTCCTCCTCCAGATTTTCATATATATATATATATATATATATATATATATAGGGGGATGATATGGTGAGCAAGTGAGCAAAAATGCTTAAAGTGAGCAAACAAATCAGAACCCTCCGTTCAGATCTGATGGCTCAGAGTCCCATCTCAGCTCCGCTCACGTGCATCTCACGTGATCCCCACTTCTCCAGCCGCTCTCACTCTCGTCTCTCCCTCCCGCGATCTGGAGGAAAAAAAACACTGGCTGCGATCGTGCGCATCACATGATCCCCAAAATCATCTCCCAGCTCTCGCTTCGCCTTCTCCCTCTCGCGGACAAAAACCCTAAAACCCGACCGATGACACCTTAATCTCCTTCTCCCTCGCGGTACGATCAACTCTGAGGGCTAAGATCAAGTCACTCAACCCCAATCAGATTAAGCCCTCCCGATTGCTGGGGGTAAAAAGCGCAGCCGGAGAAAGCAACCCCGAGCCGCTGGAGAAAAAACGCAGTCCCCTCCTTCGCAATCACCCCACCTCCAGCTTGCTTTCAATCTGCCCCTTGCTCGCTTGCGTCGTTCAGCTTCACTTCTCAGGAACCCTAGAGATCATTTTGAGGTGCGATTCAAACCCTAGAGATCATTTTGTGGGTCGATTTTTTGAGGTGATATGCTGATGATGATGATTTTTTGATATGATGCTAAAAATGGGTGCGAGTTTTTGATATGAATCTGAAAAATTGGTGCGGGTTGAGTTAAAGATATGATGATGATGATGATTTTCCCCATGATTTCTCTATTTATCAGCTTGCAGTTTTTAAAACCCCCAACTTGACAGGAATTTTACATAGTTATTCGTATCCACATGATCTGAGAAGAAGGAAAATATTAGTGTTTGATGTTTATGTTTGATGATTAAAATTATTAGATAACATGCCCATAATTATGCATAAGAAAGTTTATGTTTAATCATTTTATTCAATACATAGTTATTCTTCATAATACATAGTTATTCTTCTCAGATCTTCATAATTATGCATAAGAAAATTTTCCTATATACTCAAAATATCTTCATGATTAAAATTATTGGATAACACGCCCATTTTCTGTTTGGTGCTTACATATCATATTAAGCAAAAAAGAAAGGATTATTGCATCAGTCTATCAACAGCATGATCATAACATAGAAACTATAAATAAGCAGTATAAATAACAGTTGTTTAGGAGGATTTTTCAATATATGTACTTGGTTTCTCGGTAGAAGTTTTTAAGATACTGAGGCAATAATTAAGCCATTGGAGCATATTGTAGATACAAAGGATGCGTCGTACAAGAATGTAGGCTAATCAATATTATCTGATTCTAGAGTACGGACTTAACAGCATGGCTTTGAAGTGCATAGTTGACCTACATTTTTTTTGATGCCACAAAAAAAAGGATCACTCTGCCTCCCCAAAAAAGCCATGCACAAAAAGCATCAGCTCTGAGGATTTCAGACAAGAAAAAGGGCACTGATGCGATGAAACAACTTGCCTACATGGCCCTACTACCATATATGATAGCATATAAAATAGAGACTTTAATCATGCTCAGTTTGAAACATGCCAATTAATTTCAAGATGATTTTGTTACAGCTCGCACATTGGAAAATGCGAGACAAAGAAACTCTTACTAAGACGGCTCTTAGTGGACACTGCTCCCTAAACTCTTAGAAACTCATTTTATGCATATTTATTCTTATTCTTATGCATAATCATTTTCCTCCTAGTCCGCGTGTTATCCAATACATAGTTATTCTTATGCATAATCATTTTAATCATGAAGATCTGAGAAGGAGGAGGAAAATTTTACAGTTATTCTTATCCACTTGATAGGAATTTTACAAAGTTTATGTTTGATGTTTTGACGGTTTGATTTTCGGTGATACTTGGAATATATTAGTGCTATATTAATGTGATGCATTAATGGAGTTTGCATATGAAGCAGTTCTCCATGCAACTAGCCTTAGCTAAGCACAAGGTAGTTCTTGGAAATTTCCAGGGCAACCCAATTTTGTTGGCATCATTGCTTGTTCTACATGCTGATCATGTTTTGTTCCATGTGCATTAATGTTGCAATTTCTTTTATTGTTGGAGGGGGGGAATGTCCAAAACATTCTGCATTTTATCACATAAATTGCTTGCATATATATTTTTCTGCAAGGAATGCTACTTACATAAGCAAATGCCGTTAAATAAGCAAAAGGAGGATGCCCATGCCGTTAAATTAACACACAATGAATCCAGTGCAATATTTTCCCACTTACTTGCACTTGATTTATAATGTGTTCTTGCTTATTTTCTTGAAGTTTAGTTCTAAAGTCATGTAGTTTTACGTGCAGATGTTCCTATCAAACAGTCGAAAGATTCTATTGAAGAAAGTAAAGGGCAATTGCACAGTGTCGATTACCAATTGCATTATCTGGAGCACGATCTTAATATGATGGAATATATCTCTAATTGCTTTTGGGTATGAAGAACAATTTGGACAAAGTATTTTCACTGTTTCAGACCACATTGCTTTATTCTCTTAACTGGGAACTTACTATAAATTGTTCAGCTGGAATTTTTTTTGCCTTGGAGAGTGCTAAATGAGATTTTATTATGATGCAGGAAATTTTTTGGGATATTAATTCCCTCAGACATGAAATTGAAGAATTCAGTGATAAGATTTCGAAGCATTGGAAAGCTGAAAAGTCCATTATCGTGCAGAATTTGGAAGAATGCCTTTTAGCAAATGCAAAATCCAGTAATTTTATCACAAGCTACATGAAGAATTTTCTAACAAGCTCAATGTATAATTTTCTTACATGTTCCAGAGGAACATTTCTTAAATGTGCTGACCAAGTTGTTTCTAACAGGTTGTTTCTAACATTTTGATTTATATGGTTTTCAGGCGGGTTCGCCCGCATTTTGATTTGCGATGAGGTTGTTTGATCTCATCAGACGGACAGAGCCCATTCGCACGGTAATTTTTTTTGTTGCTACGATCTTTTGCTTTCAAGAACTAACCAATTACTTTGATATCATGTTAGGTTGTTTGTATATCTTGACTATCAACATGGTGAAGCAAAGAGTTCAAGAACGAGATGACCCTAATCGCAAACATGCAGCATCGGAATTTGGTCAGGCTGTTGGGATGTTGCATTCAGGAAGAAGAGAAAGATGTTGGTAAACGAGTACATGCACAACAAAAGCTTAGACACCTCTCTGTGAAATCCGATGTATACAGTTTCGGGATATTGGTGTCGGAGATAGTTTCAGGAATGAAAAACAACAGCTTTCACAATATGCCCAATACCATCAATGTTGTAGGATATGTTATATGGGGAAGCGATGTATTGAAAACAATGAAAACTGTGTGTTTATTTATTGTTGTGGACAATCATGTTGACATTGTTTTTGTGTTGAGACCATTTTTATCACTTAATATTTCAAGCATTGTTTCGTTGCATGCTCAGGAATCTGGATGTGTAAGTGTGTTACTAGCGATCAATGTCGATAAATGTCGGATCTGTGAGTTTATGTTGTGGCAATTTGGTTAACTTTGTTTATTCTTGCTGCTTAGCTTGTTCATTATGTTGCGTTTATCTCTTTAATCCTACTGCTTGATTAGGTAGGTAGGTAGGAATAATCTGTAACCATAGTGTAATCTGTAACCACAGTGTGCCAGGCTTTCACAGCTGTTCTTCAATGAAAATAGGTGATACACAGTTTCAGTTTCAGCTTCAGCTGGAAAAATCACAGAGAGAATTTTATGAAGCATATTTTATTGCCAAAATTGCAGTGAAATTTCTCATAATACAATTGGATAGTCGTGTTTACTACTTTCTATAAGGAAAAATAAGAGAATATCAAATACCCAGGCATTTTGTAACTGGGTGCAGCTTCTGCTTTTCTCTATGCAGCATCATCCAAGTATTTTTCTATAACCAAAGTCATCCAATTCTCCCACTGAAACTGCATCAGAAACGCCAAACTCCAATTGATTTGTCTGATTCAAGGACACTCCGGTGTCTGGAACAATGGTGACTTCTTTCTTTTAAAAAAATAAAATAGAAATAAAATCAAATAGTAGGAATCTCCTCGCGTTGGCCCAACTTTTTAGTTATCGTGTCATAAACTTTGTCGACTTTGCTTGGGGCAACCTGGAACAGCGGATGTGCATCAGATTTTTTAACTACAGATCCCTTGAGCATCTCTTGAACCGGCAACTCCTGCATTTTCAGATAGAAACTAGGCAATAATCTATTCTAACAGCACAATTGTTGCTCCTGAAAGAGAACACCAAAATTAACTATTAACAAATCAAACATTTATACATGGATTGTCAAACTACAAGCACACGATCAAGTTTGACATAAAATTGATGACAGAAAGCAACATCATTTGTCAATTGTAATGACAACCAACACCTTTCCCCCAACCTTCCTGGTGTGTTTAAGTTTTGACCGAACGCTATCTGAACCCCAGTAATCAAGCTAGGTGGCTCAAACATTAGGACATAATAATCAAACGAGCGCCTTAACCTCTTCCTATTCCTTCATTTTTTTTGAACGAGATTAAGACTTTCATGCTAGGTTTGTGTTGATGACATGCTGAATTTCTTGAATTTGAGTCATTAGTTCACACTCCAATTGATTTGTCTGATTCAAGGACACTCCGGTGTCTGGAACAATGGCGACTTATTTCTTTTTCAGAAATTACAGAGAACAAAAATGTCGTAGCACAGTTCGTCCATGAAATCAAAATTTGTGCACAGTATCTTCCTCATGAATGAACGAAAATAACATTTAATAACAGTATCTTCGACATTGAAGGACCAATAGAGCTGCAAATGATCATAATACAGATCGCAAATGATCCTAAGCCCTAATTCCCCAAATCAAACGAACCAAGGCAAGAGCGAAAGCCCGAATTCACTAAATCAATCTCGAAGCGGGGCGAGGTGGGAACGTGGTGAGCGCGAGACGGCAAGCGCCTACTGAGAACCGCGGGAGACAAGAGCTTATCGGATCGCACGAGATCGAGAGGGAGACGGGAGCATGAGATCGAACGAGGGAGGCGTAGATGGGAGAGCGAGATGAGCGATTGGGTTGTGGGGGCTTCGTCCGCGTGAGAGAGCAGATGAGGGAGATGAGGGCGCTCAGATTTTGGGGATTTCGCCTGATTTTGGGTTTTCGTCCGCGTGAGGGAGAACAGGGAGATTGCGATGTGAGGCTGGGTTGGGGTCACGTGATGGGCGCGTGAGGATGTGCTGGGCGAGTTAAATCTGAGCGGTTGGCTCAGATCCGACGGCCAGGGCTGTTTTGCTCACTTTAAGAGGGTTTGCTCACTTGCTCACCATATCATCTCCCTATATATATATATATATATATATATATATATATATATATATATATATATATATATATAGGGAGATGATATGGTGAGCAAGTGAGCAAACCCTCTTAAAGTGAGCAAAACAGCCCTGGCCGTCGGATCTGAGCCAACGGCTCAGATTTAACCCGCCCAGATTTCCAACGTCACACCCTCCCATGTCACGTGCACAACACATTCAGCCCCCAAAGCTCAATTCGCAGCTTCCCTCGCCTTCTCCCTCACGCGGACGAAACCCGTCACTGGCGAAAACCCAAAAATCCGCCCCAAAATCCGAGCGCCCTCATCTCCCTCTCTCTCGCCTTCGCGTTCTCGTCTCCCCCACTGCAGAATCCTTCGCGTTCCTGTCTCCCCCACTGCCCCTCCGCCGTGCCCTACCTCGCCCCTCCGCCGTGCCCTAGCTCGCCCTAGCTTCGTTTCAATTTTCAGGTAAAAATTGTTGTTTTTTCAAACTTAATACATTTCCATATACAGTCACAATAGCTCAAATCATTATCATTATAGAAATTTCAAGCTCAAATCAACTGTACGAATGGAAACATGGCATGGAGTTGGATTGAGAAAAAAAAGTGTAGTGTTGTATACTTCACTAGCTTTTACTGACTGCTGATGGGGTGGATTGAAGCAGTGACTGACTGCTGATCGTTTAGGATTAATGGATTTGTGTAGACAGCCTTTACAATAAAGAAGGACTACGGGAGAGGGGAGAGGGAGGCGCAGTGGGCGCTAGCGCAGAGGACGCTGCACGGGCTACAGACAGCCCAGGGGACGGGCGAGAAGAGCGATCACAGGGAGCTGTCGGATCTTGCTGACCAGGCCATTAAGCGCGCCGAGGTCGACAAGTATGCATTTTGATTGCTGTCTTAATTTGTTGGCGTTGTGGGATTAAAAGGACTGGAACAAGGTTTGCTAAGTTTTAATTGGCGCAGGCTGAGGGAGCTGCACACGCTGAAAGGGCACATCGAGTCAGTGGCGAAGCAGAAGAGATTGGACATGGATGGGCTGGAACAGAACTACACTCTTTAGCGCTTGGGGAGTTAGACGAACTACACTCTATAACCAAATTCTGTGGTGAGCATACGAAATTATTTTTTTAATTACTTGTTATATTTCCTTCTGTGCATATACATGTATGCATGCACATTTACTTTTACTGTTTGATTTGGTTATATTTCACTCTGTATTTTTCCAGGTATGATTATTGCATGATATTAACTTGGCTAATGTTCTAAATATCTTGGAATAAGAGTATCAAAGATGTCATAACTACCAGTAGTCTATATTCGTGCATATGTTTAAGATTAGGAACAAACAATCCTAATTTGTATTTTTGAATACATTATGTTTTTATTGGACATCATACATCAGAAAATATCAGAAAACCAAAAAGCTCCTTGAAAACCATCAGAAAATATGTTGCACCCTTATTCTCTTTTACCTGTTCAACAATGAATGATGATTTGTATGTTCCTGGAAAAAGAATGACGACGAACATTAAAACCACTTGATTCGATCTTCCTTGTTTGCCAATATTTTTTGTTGCAAATACAAAGTTTTGCTTCTGAGATATCCTTTTGTTCATAAGAAGCATCTTGTGTGCATTAGAATTCTTGTGTGCATAAGAAGCATCTTCATTGTTCTTCTAATTGGATTATGTGAAGATTTTTGGTTGCAGCTGTAACTTTTTATAAGAATGCATTCACTTGCAAAACATATGATTGTTGTGAGCTTTTTGTAAATTTCAGTTAAGTGAAAATTATGTTGGCAGCTATCATTGCTTTTTATCACTAATTAAGTGCAACTTATGTTGGCACCCAAATTGTTAAGCTGATTCATTTTCCAGCCTATGGAGTTGCATAATTCATGCATGAGAGATGAAGAAACCAATTTTAGCAAAATTAGGATTAAACTTATGCATGAACAGGCACCCAAGTTAGACTTTTTTCTTTTCAATAAGCACTAATGTATATAGAAGTAATGGCTTAATTGACATTTTAAAAGGCTGCCTATACTATGAGAGTAGCAAGTGTGCATGCATGATTTTGTCAATTCCCTGTATAAGAGTAGCAATGTTGTTTGTTTTTGCTTATACAAATTTTTTATCTTTTAAGTTTCCTGTCAGTCTCTTTTTATTTTGGAGTTTCTGTTTAAGTTTGAGTCTGTTTGGACTTGTTTTTTTAATGCTGTGTGTAGCAACCTCAAATTCCTGGAGAATGAAGTGCTCAAGTGGAACCTGAAATTTTTAGCAGTTCAAGCTTCTTGCTGGTGATGGCTACTTGCCTGTAAGGGATGATATCGGAGAGAGGCGGAGAAGCGCTAGATGGCTACTGCCTTGTACTACTGATGTGAATGCAGTCAAGGGAGCGTTGAAGTTCATATTTAAGCAAATCGGTGGCTATGATTTTGGAGATGGAGATTATGATGATGAATTCATGTATGGAGATGTAAAAAATATCCATCTTGTGATATTTAATGACATGAAAACGTATGCAAGCAGTTTGTTGCTGAAGCTCTCTAATGAATTATTTTTTATTTTCCCTTTTAAAACTTTTCAGGGAAATTGTTGGTGAAACTGATTCTATGTTGTACATGATAGTAATTTTTGTGAGATAATCAATGATAACTTTTTTGCTTGAGCTTGTTCTTTCCACATCCAGGAATGGATTTTGCATGCCGACCACCCTCATTCTGTAAGCTGTGCTTTTAAATTTTCAGTTGCTTCCTTCTTTCTCTTGCAAATTTGGCAATCTGAATGAAAATGGAGCCTTGTTTGCAAATTTGGCAATCTGAATGAAGGCTTGACAGAGTTGTGAATGAAGATTGGCAATTTGGCAATGCAAACATGGCAAATTTGGCTCTTAGTTTGCTAGCTGGGGATACATACATAAAGAGCTTGACATCACCAGAAGGAACAGAAATGGAGCATTGTTTTAAGGGGTGTATGCATGAACTCTTGACAATCAAGATGCTTTAAATAAGCAGATAAGGGGGAGTATTGTGATCCTTTAGTCCATGTATAAGAATGTCTGCGTCTCTGGTCCACTGAAGATGCTAAAATACTACGGACTAGAAAAATGCATGTGACTTGATTCAATTGCTAAAGACTTGACCAGTTGGGTTTCTTCATGTGTTAATTAGCACCTATTTATCTTGGTACACTTCTCTCTGGCAATACATAGTTGGCACAATAATACAGTTGCACAGAATACCAATCACATGTCTCAGACTGTCATTCATTCTGCATGCATATAACGTCATCCCATTGAAAAGCAACAAGGAATCACAAAAATTAATTACGGGGTTCAACAAACGCTTTTGATACAAGACGCAAAGAAAAGTCTCATTCCCATTTCTTACACAAACAGATTTCCAAATTTCCAAACAAAATACAGAATCATGTCATAGAATCCTGTCATTGAGGCAAACAGAATATCTGATAGATTTGCAAAATTCCCGACTTTTCAACAAATTCTTCAACTTGTCAGATTCTTACATATTCAGCATATTCTTCAAGGAAATCATACAAAATTGTTTAACAAAAACTAGACGCTTCAACAAAAAACTATCAACAGATTCTTCATATCCAACATGACAGATTCTTCAGCAGATTCTTCATTTCCAACACGACAACAAATTTGATTAATCATATCCAATATGAAAACCAAGTATCCAGGTTGCTTCAAGCTTCAACGACAGTAGAATTTGCCAAAATGACAACATTTGCAATAGCAGCAGAATTCGCCAACATGACAACAGAATTTGAATCCATTTGTTGCCTCATACAACTTTCCAGAATTTGAATCCATTTGTCCCAACATGCATTGATAATCTTCCCTACCAACGCACTGCTCTTCCTGCACACAAGCCAAAAATAGATAATTAATTTTCTTGATCAAGCAATAATCTAATTAATCTAATTTGTGTTCAGGGGCAGCTACTCAAACAGCTTACTCTTAAAATGTCTATGATGGCAATAATGGCATTGGCTATTGGAGATGATATAATATCCACACATGTTAGAAGGATCAAGTAAACATTTGTTATTTTTAACAAGTATGACACTATGGCGTAAATGAGTATGATACACAAGTATGATACACAAGTATGAGAACAGCATGAAACCCACTGCCCCATGAACCTCAAAACTAAAAAGAATAACCTCAAAACTCAAATGCTGGTATGCAGATGGTACTGTGATGCTTATAAAAAAATATGGACATATGGATGCATGTTGATTAGAACATGGGAGAAGTGTGATTGCCTCTTTATTTTAATATCAACATATGGAGGCAAAGCATACAACATCAGAGTGCTTAGCATTCTTGATTCCTTTTTCATAAATAAACATCAGAGTGCTTAACATCAGAGTCCTGTGGATGTGGCTATGCTACTATCTGATCTACATCCAACCTGGGAGATGGCTAAAATTGCAGTCGAATCTGCTTTGTGAAATCTTCTTTGTGAAAAAAGAGTATTTTCTACTGTAGTCACTGGATGCTATGCTACGAAAGGGACTAGATTAACGACAATTGCTGATTTTAATAAGAATAGATTGCTACTATCAGTCCCATTCTTAGGCTGCCAATAATTTCGCTTTCCTAAAGAGATCAAATGATGAAAGCGCGGAAAATTTCTTCAAACATTTCACAGATTAAGAGTTACAGATTATTGCTCAACCCTAAAACTCAAGTTTGAGACCGGCCAAACCAAAAAAATTCAACTTCAACGTCCATAAAGAAAATGTTGCCTTGTCTTTTGCAGTTTTGTACCCAGCAAGAGCCTCCACTTACTATCAAATGAGCTCCAACATCCACATCCAACTTAGATGAGAGGGCAAATCAAAGGAAAAAATTCTTTTTTTTTGAGAATATCTAACAGGTGAAGTAACGCACCTTCGAAATTTGGTTTTCGTCTGTGGGGGCGTCGTCCGCGAGAGAGCGAGATGAGCGATTGTGTTGTGGGGGCTTCGTCCGCGGGAGAGAGCAGTTGAGGGAGAACGCGAAGGCGAGAGAGAGGGAGATGAGGCTCGGATTTTGGGAAATTCGCCTGAGGGGAGGGCTGCGCTCTGAATTTGGGGCGATCGTCAGCGAGGGGGGTTTCGAGCGATCGCGAGAGGGTGAGAGCCTAGGGCTTTTTGGGTTTCAGCCAGGAGGGAACGAGCGCATGAGGGAGATGGCTGGGGGGAGAGAGACTGGGTTAGGGGGCTTCGTCGGGGAGGGAGACTGGGTTAGAGAGCTCTTAATTTGGGGTTTTGGCCGTCTCGTAGGGTTCGTCTGGAGATAGAGCGATCGAGAGAGGAAGATGAGTACGCCGTTGGGTTTTGGGGGCTTCGTCACCTAGAGAGAGGATTTTAGGGTTTCGGTCTTGGGTTTTCGTCCACGAGAGGGAGATGCGAGCGCTGGGAGATGCGAGCGCTGTGAGGGATTTGCGAGATCACGTGGGGCGCACGCGACTTTGGGTTTTGGGCGGGTTAAATCTGAGCGGTTGGCTTAGATCCGACGGCTGAGAGTGGTTTGCTCACTTTAAGAGGAGTTTGCTCACTTGCTCACCATATCATCTCCCTATATATATATATATATATATATATATATATATATATATATATATATATGGGGCAAATGTGCCTGAGAACGTGCGCAGGTAGAATTACCTGCGCACGCCCCCTCTGTTCGGGGTTTCTAAATATTTCTTTTTGAATTTTTTTTTTGCAGTAGCTAGATATACTTGTTATGAAGCTCTCCACAAAATTTCAGGTCAATCCGACACCGTTTGAGCCTCCGTTCATCGATTTCAAAAACGTTGCGCAAAACTGTCCAGAATTTGGACAGTTTTGCGCAACGTTTTTGAAATCGATGAACGGAGGCTCAAACGGTGTCGGATTGACCTGAAATTTTGTGGGGAGCTTCATAACAAGTATAACTAGCTACTGCAAAAAAAAAATTCAAAAAAAATACTTACAAACACCGAACAGAGGGGGCGTGCGCAGGTAATTCTACCTGCGCACGTTCTTAGGTACATTTTTTGCTATATATATATATATATATATATATATATATATATATATATATATATATATATATATATATATATATATATAGGAAAATTTTCAAATGAGAACATTTCGCACCGTGTGAAAATGTTTTTAGTTTTTTTTTGAAATTTTTTTTTTCAAAAATTCTTTTTCCCACCCTCATTATATGTTGTTATACCCCCCTCAAAAAATAATCGTTGAGAAATAATGTCATTTGGCCTTCGATCAAGGCATTTCATCAAATTCGCACGTTTTGAGACCGTTAAATTTGTAATGGGTGGATGGGTGCTCTAATCCCCAACGGGTTCACCCATTATTTTCCCTGGGGTATATAATTGTATGGATTAAACATCAAAAAAAGAATTTTTGAAAAAAAAATTTTCAAAAAAAATATAAAAATCTTTTCGCACGGTGCGAAAAGCCTCTTTTTCGCATTTGAAGATCACTCTATATATATATATATGGAGAAGTTCGGATCATTTAAAAAAGATTATTAGTGAAATGAAATGAAAAAGAAAAGGAAAAGGCCCAGCCCTCTAAAGCACTTGTTCTCTTTCTCCATTCATTTTGAGCTTTCTCTCTATTCTCTCAAAGATCAAATACTATAGAGTGGAACCCAAATCCCTAGCCACACTACACTTATATGTGTTAGGGGAAAAATTATGGGCGCTCAACTCATTGATCTCCACATTGGTATGTTATTGTCCACTTTGGGTCCTTCACAAGGAATCCTAATGGCTTTGTTCTTGGACTCTCCTCAAAAGTTCTCATACAAATGGAGATCCAATTTCATATTTATACTCCCCCAATCCCCCTTTCTAGCCAATGTGGGACTATGTTTGATATCTCATAATCTCCACCTCAAACATAGTCTCACATAGTCACCCCTTGATTGATCAATTTGATCAGTCCATCTTGCTCATCAAGCCGATCACATACTCAACTTGAGAGCTCACTTGAAACTGTATGGACTCTGGACACACGTTTCAAATCAACTGCTCAATTCAGACTCAACTTGAACTGTGTGGAAAGGGACACACGTTCACATCAACTTCACTGTGTGGTTATGGACACACGTGAAACTCACTTGTTTGAATGAGCCACATATGGGTATGAAACACATCTGCTCGATCGAGTCGCAGCTTCACTGTGCTGAGCGGACGCCTTACGTGAAGTTAACCAAGACTCGAGAGCTCAACTCCACATGGCATACGGATCCATGTGTCACCAATTCCACATCGGCTAAGTCAGTGGTCCAGCTCTGATACCACTTGTTGGGGATACAAATATGGTCGCTCAACTCATTGATCTCCATACGGGTATGATATTGTCCACTTTGGGTTCTTCACAAGGAACCCTGGCTTTGTTCTTGGGCTCTCCCCAAAAGGCCACATACCAATGGAGATCCAATTCCATATTTATACTCCTCCAACCCCAATTGTCTAGCCAATGTGGGACTATGTTTGATATCTCACAATATGTGCTTCATCTTGATATCTCACAATATGTGCTTCATCTTCAAGGTTTAGTGAGGTTGTAAATTTGTGCTTGAAGTAGTAAACCTCAAGAAATGCATTGATGAACTCAAGGCTCATGTCCTCAAGTGTCTATTTGCCATCTATAGAAGACCTAACAAATACATCAATGATTACATATAATCCACAATGAGAAATGCATTGATGAACTTAAGGCTCATGTCCTTTGTCCAAGTTCTTCAGCATTGTCACAATATTCATATGCTTTATCTAAAGAACTGCAAAACATGTTACCACATAACATATGGTTTGATGATCATCAAAACTTACATTGTGAGTATACAATATCCAACATTCTTCGCACCTTTTTTATGATGACAAACAGAAGTATAAAGTCAAAAATTAAAAGTTGGTATACATGTATGCTCCCCAAGCAATAATGCATACAATGCACAAATCATAACATGTTGTTTACTGGTATTGATCTCCAATGCATATAATACACAAACCAAGTTCAAAAATGATGCAAGACCGAGTCTCGAGAACATACAACAGAAGATGATGCATCCTCGTAAGCTGATAGGATTTTATATGGGTGTTCTCCCTTACCTGAATATGATTCACCATCACTGACACAGAGATTTGAAACTTCAACATCCCGCTAAAAAATCGCCTATAATTTTGCAAGATCTCTAACAAATTCGGGTCAATGAATGAAAACAAAAACAAAAACAAAGATTCCACAACCCCAAAGAATTCTTTCCCGTGTACTGTAATATACAACTAAACACAGTCAATCGCTGATTTAAGCTAAGTAGGTTCAGTTTCTATCGCATAAGCATTGAAAAATAATATTGATTGAAAAAAAAACCAAATATTCAGAGCAATTGAAAGATGACTGCCAAACTTCTCTCAGGTTTGATGTAAACACCTGCTGTTTGATATCCCCCAACAAGCATTCAACTAGAAAACCAGAAAACGATCTTTAGAGATAACAAAAGAAGCATATAACAAAACACTGGCAGCTGTGATCTTCAAGAACAAATGGAAAGTTTCGTTTCCATTACATTTGGATCCAAATTTCCTGCTAGTTGGCCATATAAATATACGCGCTGGATTCATGCTACAACCAGACAACACTATCCTTGCCACAAAAAAGAGGCGAAGAATAGATACAAAAATTCTCTGCTTATGGTAACTTATGCATTTAGGTTCACCATGGTTATACCACAAAACATCTGCCAGATTGGAGCTTTCGAGCATTGGTACAGGAAACAAGTTGCAGATGCACTTTCTCAGTGGTCCTTCAGATCCTAGTACGATTGCCACCTTTTTGGAATTCAGGTCTAATGGGGAAGTCTTTATTGCAAGCAACTTCTCTTCCCCTTGGCCTAGTTCCCATCTCTTGAAAGGCTGATCATAGATATCAATGAAACTAATTCCACATACGTTACCCTTACGCCCTTGCTGAAGCTCAAAATCTTGCAAATAGACATGCATCAAACAAATTAAGTTAGACTCGATAATGACAATCATGTTCATATCTCAGCAGCAAAATTTGAGGGATGAAGGTATTGTAAGCTTTGAAAAATCGACATAGAATAGCAACATTAATTTCAGTAACTTGTAGAAGCCGAATGTTGGGTGCATATCTACAGGAAAATGATAGAGAATGTGAACCTTCAATGGTGGTGGTGGTGGTTTTTTTTTTGTTGGGGGGGGGGGGGGGGGGGGTGTCCATACATATACAGATATATACACGTGCGTACTTATATACACATTTACATGTTATGTACGTACACACATACAGAGATAGAAGCTGAACATTGGTAAGCGTGTGTAAGCATGTGTATGTGTAACTTTGCATGTGGGCGTGCACGTGCATGTGTGCAATTCATATGGATATAGATAAAGAAGCAACTATAAAGAGATAAAAATTGGGTCTTGATACATGCTGAAGTCCATATAGATGTATAATTATATGGAGAAAAGCTGAAACTTGGAAGCTATATATCTGTGAAATCCATATGGATGTAGATGCACTCTAAACTGAAAATTCAGACAGCATGAAGAGTTCTTCCTCGTCCGGATTCTTTTTCCACACCACGAATACCTCCAGTCGCTGCGTCTTCGTCCTGCTTTCTATCCTCCTCCTAGCAACTTCCGCTGCATCTTTGCTCGAAGACTCCTCTGTCCACCCTTGCCCTTCTCATTGTCACCAGCACCACGATATGGGCGATCAAAGGAGTGATCAGATCGTCGTGTCTTCACACCAACAGCCTTGTTTGTGCTCTAAACCACCGCCAGTTGAGACTGACGAGCGATATGGCATCGACAAAAGGCTTGTCCCTGCAGGGCCCAACCCCCTGCACAACTGAAACACTTCATCTTTGCTGATCCGCAATGTGGTAAAGGCTATCCTTTCTCGTTCTTGATTTCAATTTTGTGTTGTATTGCTGGCCAAAAAGCAAAGAGGAATTTCACCAAGGTTGTTTCTTTCTTCTGCAAGTGTCATGTTTTATTTGCTTTCTCACTTTTCTTACTGGTAGCACCACCATGTTCTGATCCTAATAATCCTGCTAGTTCACCCCCAAACACTGTTAATGATACCCTAAAATAAACAATAGGGAATATCAGAAAATATGCAATGCTCATCTCACTTGTATCATTGCGCTCAAAATGCAAGAAGCCAGTAAAAGATAGGTTTAAGTTGCAAGCATGCATATATATTTTTTGATTCATTGGAAAGCAGTAAAGAACCATCGACCTCACACAAGCAATCATAAATAGCTATTATGAAAATTGATTTTTGTGTGTGCGTACCTTTTGTGAGATCCAGGGACCAGCCTATTGAGTTCATTTATTTTCGGAAAAGGAGGCAGGAAGGCAATCGACGCAACACCTTTCCAGTGTGCTGAATCCGCCGACCCCAACTGATATCAATGCAGATGTTTGTTCTATGTTATTCCTGGGTAGCAAGTATATGGCTTTAGCAATCTTTCAGAACAAACGTATATGGATAAAGCATGAAAGCTACTGAGTAACAACACATAAAGATGAAGCATATGTAATAATAATATTAGAAATAACTTATGTCAGTGTATCAATGGACTTACTTGATAATTCTCTAAAGTTCTCCTTTCGTCAGATCACTTCTGATGAGAGATTTTTGTAGCGGGTGTCAACAACTTCTCCGAAAGAAATTGCACTTTGTGGAGGGGCATAGAAAGGCATGATTAAGACAATACAAGAGTAGAATGTTTTGCTTTGCTTCACATCTCTCCATTGTTTGTTTGCTGTCTCCTACCTATATTGTGCTGTCTACATTCTCCCACCCGACTTTCACAATTTTTTGTCTTTTTGTCTTTGTTTTTTATTTTTTTTGTTGTTGTGTTGTTGTTGTTGTGTGTTTTTTTTTTTTTTTTTTTGGGGGGGGGGGGGGGGGGGGGGGGTCGCCAGATGATAAATGGGAAACTGTAACAGTAAAACAGCAAGAAATCATGTCTGTGATAAGCAACATACACAGAAATGGCTTCACAGCGTAACTATGCCCATGTAATGGATCAGTGATCCTTGAGATTGAAAAGGCTGGAATATTGACATGGGATTGAATCTCAAAGAAGGGCAAAACTTCACTCCTTCAGCAACACTGTCAGAATATATCATTAACTAGGATCACACAAACAAGTAAAGCCGATGCATTCTGTTCATACACAATGAAGGCTACTAAATTCTTATCGAAGCACGAATTAAGGGATGCATGTATAACAGCCAAATTGATGTAACTGATGGATGTTGATTTATATTTCAAATCGATAACTAGAATCAGAGAAAATTAGTTCAAACGACCCACTCTTAAGTACTTGTCACTCATCTGCATTAAGCTTGAACGTATTTAATGAACATTATAGAGATTCACACATGTACCCAGGGATAATGCTGACATGGCTATTTATTGAGTTACACTTGAATTCATCGCCCAGGAAGTAGCCCAGGAAGTCTTATGATACTTCTGGGCTTGTATCAACCTGAAAACATTTAAAGAAGTTATGTTGACCAGATCGAAATTAAGAAATTAGAGAACATGCATGACATAAATACTTCATATTCATATTCGAGAAACTGATACAGATATATAGGGTTAAGTGTGAAACAACTTGTTGAGGTGCTTATTAGAACTGCTGCATCTGCGTCTTAACCTTCTGATTCACAATCACAAGTAGGATGTGGAGGATCTGGGTTAGGGTTAGAGTTGGAGTTTGTCATCCCATATTCTCCACATCCTACCAACAAGCAGGTTTTTATATGCTTTCACTTCTTTTGTTATTTGGATGAATTTTTAGAAGATATTCGCCTGCAAGTCTAAATTATATTATACTTCAAAGTTCGTGAACACATCTTCTCCAACTACGACGGACTACTGCTTTCTGCTCGGTTATACTATTCCTATCGTCATTCACCAGGTGGTGAAGCTTTTAATCCGGAAAAAATGATAGAGATCAAATTTGATATGGAGTCTTTTATTTTATATGTGATATGGAGATAGAGCTTGAGTCTTTGGAGTCTTCTAGTTTTTTTAGTCTTGGTTATTTTATAGAGTTTGAGTTCTTTGAGTCTTTTAGTTGTTTTAAATCTTTTATTTATTTTGAGTGTTTTAGTTATTCTTAGAATACTTAGATTTGGTTTTTGAGAGTTAGTTTGTAAGCCTATTTAAAGGCCACAAACTTATTTGGTTTGGTAGAAAATCAATGGATAAAATTTTTGGTAAACTTTTAGTTTCTCAAGAAAATTAAATCTTTTGCATTGGTGTGCGAGAGTGGGCTTGGTTGCCTAGACGAGAGTTCTGAAAAATTTCCACATGCGAGCCGTGTGAATGGTGATCGTATGATTTTCGGGATGTGAGATCCAAAAGGTTATCAATTTCTCTTCTCCAAATCCCCACCACATCCTTTTACGCTTCTGTTTTGTGTCATTACTAGCTGTACAAGTAATGTTTCATAAGTAGGATGATTTAGCGTGAGAATTTCATAACGGTTTCTTCCCCTATTCTAACAGAACATGTTGAATCTTCCTTTCAAAAATAATTAAAATAAAAAGGAGCAAGCCGGATCATAAATCGTTCGCTCACAAGGAAAAAAAGGAAAGAAATAATGAAATCTAAGGTTCAGCCAACTCAAATAAAAAGTGATTCATCTCTCTTTGAGTGTGTTAGAGAACATGTTCATGTAGATCAAAACCTAGAAGAGACAGGTGTTGGGGCTCTCTTGTAGATGACAACTAGACACTAGAGTGGGGTGAATAGTGTTATCCAAGTAAAAACTTAACTTCAAATTTTATACCCTATAAGCCTACATAAGAAATGAATTAGAATTACCTAACTTGATTCTTAATCAACAAATACAAATACTTGCAAATAAAGATAGCAATGGAAATATAAACCAATTTGCAAAAAGGACAAGAGAACAAGCCAATTGCAAATATAGATAATTTTTACCATGATTCAGTTTATCCGTCGACCAACTCCAGCATCCACTAACCACTAGCAACTTGAGAGCAAATTACACTTGCTTCTACAACCTAGAGGACTTTCCAACAACCTTGCCTCCAATAAGGATTTCTTACAACACAACCAACACCTCTTCAACAAGAGGATGTCAACAATCAAAGGTTTTGCCAATACAACTTACCATTAAACCTTTGTGTGGATTTTACAACTTACTCTTTCTTTTGATGATTGAAGTACATTTCTCCTATAGCCGAAAAATTGAAGCTTGAGTGTGTACGTGAGGCTAAGAAGTTGTTCTTTGATCTCAAGAAAATAGAGATTTCATCTCTATGGAGATCAAAGAATCAAGGCCAAATAACTACTCAAAAGCTTTTGGGAATTTTGGCCAAAGAGAAGTTTTGCTTTGAAAAAGACTTTAGAGCACAAGAGAGCATTGAAAGCTAGATTTTCTTCTTAAAATTTCTTTTAGAACTGATGTTTAAAACATCTGGTCAAACCCACTAAATAGGCCCTCAATATATACAAAACAGATTAACCAAAAGTCCTCCAACGGCTAGAAAAACAGTTAGAAAAATATGATTGTTGGAAGTCAAACGGCTACTATCAGTCAACCACTCGTCGACTACTTGGTGAACTCTGGTCAACTAGTTTGGCAATGTCAAGAGGAGCGGTTGGACTCTGTATTTACTGGTCGACCACAGTTCATGAACTAATCAACCAATGTGTAACAATTCTGACATTATATTAGCTAATTTCAGACACATCAACTAGTTGACTGGAGTGTCAGACTGGTCGACTAGTTTGTCTGATCCAGTAAAGGGTTTGACTTTAAAACTTGTAAAATGAGTTTTCAAAATAGTTAAATCATTTTAAAATATTTAAAATTATTTTCCTAAGTGTGTGCAAGCTTCAATTTCAAGACTTTAACAATCTAAAGACAAGTTACATAAATATATTCAAACTCACACAATCTTGGAGTCTTGAAGTATTCCTTAATGTAGCTTTTGTTCTTCAACTTGTCTTTATAGTCCTTGCACTTCATGAGTCTTTTAGATGGGTTTCTTAGTCTACATGTTGAGATTCATATCCTTGACTCTTCACCTTCAAGCTTAATCTTTCATTTCTTCATTCTTGTGAGCTTGACAGAATATCTGACTTGTTGACCATGTTGAATGAGTCATGTATACATACACTTCACAAATCTTATTGGCAACACTAATTGTTTTTTCATCATCAAAATCTACCTAGGGTGACTTAATATCCAACGTACTTCTATTTTTTGATGATGACAAACAATTTAATACATAAAATATGAAATTACAAAAAAATTAGATACTTACTCCCTTTACATTAACACATAGTATGAAATAGTAACTTTAAAGCTTCACATGCATCAATGCATGTTAGAAATAAGCACGTTCAAAGCATATATATGTATTATTAATGTGCACAAGTGAGTGTACAATATAAGCAAGTCAACATGTCATATTTTATGTCATACAGATATTTCTCTCCCTGTGATGTAATGAATACAATGATGGTAAATATTAAGAATTCATAAAATGACTCAATATACAAGCATGACATGCACAATATACAAAACTAAATTTCTTTCTCATTAACAATACACTAATCTCTTCTTAATTTTGTAAAAGTGTCTATCTTGAGTGCTTTAATGAGAATATCTACCACTTGATGTTCAGTGGGTATATGCTTTAATTCTACATCTTTTTCTGTGCAGTGATCGTCAATAAAATGATGTTTGATATCAATGTGTTTAGTCCTAGGATGAAGTACATGGTATTTAGTCAAATTAATAGTACACCTATTATCACAACAAAACATAGACGTATGACACTAAAATCCCATAATCTGCTAAGGTCTGTCTCATCTATAAGATTTGAGCACTGCAAGTCCAACAACCATATATTCTACCTCTGTATTAGATAATGAGACTGAAGTTTGCTTTTTGTTAAAACAAGAAACAAGTTAAAATGACATGTTCCATTTTCTGCTTTTTCTAGTGTTTTTGCAACCAGCATAGTCAGAATCACTGAAAGATACTAAATCAAATGTGCTACCTTTAGAGGAAAAATAGACCAAAGTCAGGTGTGGACTTAAGATACATAAGAATGTGTTTTACTGCTCTAAGACGAGATTCCTTAGGGTTAGAGTGATATCTAGCACAGACACATACACTAAACATGATATCAGGTCTACTAGCAGTAATGTAAAGTAGTGAACCAATCATACATATGTATATCTTTTGATCCCTACTCTTATCATTCTCATCTTTGTCCAAGGAGGTAGATGTCATTGGGGAAACCTTTCCAGCTGCATCCTCCATCCCAAACCTCTTTAATAGTGTTTTGCATGCTTGGTCTGATGGATGAAAATGCCATCCTTCAGTTGCTTGATTTGTAGACTTAAAAAGAAACTAAGCTCACACATGTAGCTTATCTCAATTTTTTTTGCATCAACTTAGAAAAATCTTGACAAAGAGGTTCATTAATATAACCAAAAATGATATCATCTACATAAATTTGAATTAAAATAATATCATTGTCAATTTTCTTGATAAATAAAGTAGTATCTACTTTATCTACATTATAACCAGAATCAATCAAAAAAATTTAAGTCTTTTATACCAAGCTCTAGGGGCTTGTTTCAATCCATACAGAGCCTTTCTTAATTTGAATACATGATCATGATACTTTTGATCATGTTCAAATCTAGGAGGTTGCACAACATAAACATCTTCTTTAATATAGCCATTAAAAAAACACTCTTAACATCCATTTGATATGAAATGAAACTCATTTATGAAGCAGATGCAAGCAACATTCTAATAGACTCTAATTAAGCTACATGAACAAAAGTTTCATCGTAATCCATAGCTTTATTCTGTGAGTAGCATTGAGCTACTAACCTTGCCTTGTTATGGAGTAAATGGCCTTTTTCATCCAATTTGTTCTTGAACACCCATTTTGTGCCAATAACTGTGTGATCCTCGGACCTTGGAACCAATTTCCAGACTCGGCTCCTTTCAAACTAAAGAAGCTTGTTCTGCATAGCTAAAATCCAACGCCATTCTGCAAAATCTTCTTAAACCTACTTCAGTTCAATGTTAGAAATAAAAATAACATGCATCAGATGTTTGATTTGTGACCTAGTTCTAAGTTTCTAACATCATCATCAATCCTATAAATAACTTATATGCGAGGACGATGTGTGCTGTGATTAAAAGATTTAGGCAAAGCACTAGAAGCATGACCAACATTCTTATCAACAACTTCATGTTTAAAAGAATTATCAATATGCGCAAGATCAGCATCAATGATATAAGGTACTTTAACAACAGATTCATCAAAAGTTACATGCATGGTCTTGTCAACATTAAATGTTCTTTGTTATAAACTCTATATGAGTTTACTTCTCAAAAGAATAACCAATAAATATCAATTCATCAGATTTTGAATTAAACTTATCTTAGTTATACTTTATGTTCAAGATATAGCATTTACAACCAAGGACTCTAAAATAAACCATTACAGGAACTCTTTGGTAAACAAGTTCATAAGGGATTTTGTCAAAAGGTGATCTAATAAGTATCCTATGTTGACCATAGAATGCTGTGGAAACAGCTTCCATCCAAAAATATTTTGGAAGGTTGCTTTCACACAACATGGTGCATGCCACTTTTGGAGTGCTCTATTTTTCCTCTCAACTACTCCACTCTGTGGAGTAGCTTTAGGAAAAGCAAAATTGTGTGTGATACTATATTCTTCGCAATTATTTTTGAAAATGTTCATTTTCAAATTCTCCACCATAGTCTGTCCTGATTGACATAATTTCTAAAAAACTGAATTTTGAATCCTTTTGAAAGAGATATTGAATTCATCAAGAGCATCATTTTTATTCACTAAAAAATAATACCCATGAAAAGTGTGAAAATCAACTATAATAAATGCATGTATATACCCATTAAGAGATGTTATGTTAGCAGGACCAACTAAATCCATATGATGGAGTTCTAGTGGCCTAGGAGAATTAAGAGCATCAATACTCTTAAAAGTACTACTATGCATCTTGTCATGTTGACAAAAGTCACAAAGTTTTTCTAATTTAAAAATCAATTTTGGGTAAATCGTTTACCAAATTATTCATAGAGATCTTATTTATATTCTTAATGTTGACATGGTCAAATCTTATATGCCATAGAAGAGGGTCATTAAAAGAGACTACTAACATATTTTTGAATCATAAGCATTTATAGACAAAGTATATACATTTATACATACATACATACACACACACTAGTCATAACACATGCCCGTGGGCACGGTTCATTTAAGATTTTCTCCCGCGAAATCTTGGTTTCCCAAAAAATTATTTTCACACCCAAAATTGCGCGGAACAACAAATTAGCATAAAAATATTTAGCGACACAGGCGCCTTCGGAGCGAAACAACAAATTCGGCGAGGCGCCAGGAAATTATTTTCAACTTGTTGCCACATGCGTCGAAGAGATGGTGGGCCCCGCGTTGAGGAAGAGATCATTTGATCTGCAACAATATTCGATCTGCAGTATTAAGTGCAAGTTAAAGTTTTTTTCGAATGCATTAATTGCGTGCACTCTGCTATTCCCCAGATACTTTCATTCCCCAAAAATTTTCATTTGCCTAGAAACTTCCATTTCCCAGAAATGTTTTTTCCTCTAAAACTTTCCACAAAATCTCATCTCAACCATTCATTCCTCAAGATTAAATCTCAGCCGTTTTTCTATCAACCCTTTTGTCCTAGTCAGCTTGTCCTAGTTAGCCCTAGGATTCAAAAACAGTTGTGATTTATATAATAGACTAGTCATAACCCGTACACGCGGGCACGATTCATTTAAGATTTTCCCCCGCGAAATCTTTGTTCCCAAAAACTTATTTCCATGGCCAAAATTTATAAGAACAAATTAGCGTAAAAATATTTAGAGGCACAGGCAACTTCGGCGTAGACGCCTTCGACGCGGAACAACAAATTCGACGCAGACGCCTTTGACATGGAACAACAAGTTTGGCGCGGACGCCTTAGGCGTGAAACAACAAATTAGCGTAAAAAAATTTAGTCGGCGCCCTTGGCGCAGGCGCCGAAGCCGGTTCATTTAAGATATCCCCTCAAAATCTTTGTTCTCTCCAGAATTTCCCGGGAATTTCTGCGCTGGCGTCGAAGCTGGTTTATTTAAGATATCCACTCAAAATCTTTGTTCTCCCCAAGAATTATTAAGGGCGCTGTTTATTTAAAATATTTACCCCCTCAAAATCTTAAATCCCCTAAATTGTTTTACCTCAAAAAATTTCATCATCTTCGAAATTTCAAAGATCATTTATTCACTACCAATTGTTTTAACCTTAAAATTTCATCCCAATTATTTCACCATACTAAAAAATTATGTTAATCTGATTACAGATCAGCAATTTTATTATGTGATTAACTAAAGCTATATTATGGCATGAGGTGCATTTTCATATATTGGGAAAATATTTTGGCAACCATGAAATTGTCCTGTTAAAATTAATCAGAATATATTTGCCTTCCGTCTACAAAAACATCAATGCTTCAAGTCCCATGGATGGTTCTCTAAATTTGAATTGCTCCTCTTAGATGCACATATATATAATTTGAATTGCTCCTCTTAGAAATTATTTCAAAAGGAAAGAAAACTTATAATCAAAGAGAGAGTGAGAGATGTCACCGTATAATCAAAAAGAGAGTGCACATGATTATCAAACGATGAACTTGTTAATATCAACACACATAATCAAAGAAAGAGTGCATAGAACTATCAAAGGAAGAGAGAGTGCACATGATTAACATAAACCTCACCGTATAATCAAAGAGAGTGAGAGAGGTCCATGATTAAAGAGCTCAAGGGTCTGCACGTATAATCATGGAACCATGAGCCGTGTGGATGCATAATGAGTTAAAAGGAAATATCTTAAACATTTGGTGGGCATATTCCTTTCACCACACAGAGAAGAGCTTGATGCAATAAAGAAAGAAAACAATACACATATATTGAATTTGAACTGCTGATGGGAATTTTCCTTTCACCACACATTGTGTTGAATTTGAACTGCTCCTCTTAGAAATAATTTCAAAAAAAGGAAACAATGCCTCAAGTAAAACTACATCAACAATTCAAAACACATAATTATCAAAAGAAAACAATGTCTCAAATAAAAAGAAACAAAACAATGCCTCAAACATATACCCATAAAGTTTCCAATGTGTTGATCTTGCCTTAATCAAAAATAATGCCCAAACAAAAATGGCTCAAACAAAATAATGCCCCAAACATCTCAACTGAGCTGCTAAGAAAACACTGCCTCAAATAAAAATGCAGGTTTATGAATATTAACGTGTAATTTAGATTATTATAGTTGATGAAACACAAAAGTGATGAAAGAATGAAATGATTAGGAATTTGTTAAATAATTCAGTACATGGTATGGAGAAATTGTTTGCTCCATAAGAGACTCACATGTGTTGATGTATGCAATCATGTGAGATTGGAATCCATTTTCTTTCACCAGGATTGAGTTCGTAAGGACTGTTAATGCTAAAAACACACTAACATGTATTTGTAGCATGTTTCCTGTATATGAGTTACAGACACAACATTACATGTACTAATATATTGTGGAACCTACCTTCGGGATGCAAGTATACTCTGGATGAAATTAGGATGCAAGTATAAATTTTTTGAGAAGAACGTGATGAACTGCTTCCTCCTCCTATGTGCGAGGAAACAAATTGAGCCATAAGCCGCTCAAGATTAAACCTGTGAGCAAAAAAAATTGGAAGAGCAAAAAAATTACTTGTCTTGATGAGCCGTGAGCAAAAATCATATTGAGAAGATCAGGATGGGCTGCTTCCTCCTCTGTGTGAGAAAAAATTTGAGCCGTGAACCGCTGAAGATTAAATTCGTAAGCAAAAAATTACAGCGCTTGATGAGCCGTGAGCAAAATTTTTTTGAGAAGAACATGATGAGTTGCTTCCTCCTCTACAGAGGAAAAAAAATTTAGACGTGAGCCACTCAAGATTAAATCAGTGAGCATATCACATATAACAAAAAGTACAACCAACCATGCGGGTTGAGAAGGAAGGACATCATGATACTTCACGAAGAACGAAATGCATAATAGTTACATAGAAGCCAAATATGACAGATTTAAGGAACCCCCATGGCTAATGAGTGACATTGCATTTAACTTTTGAATTTTGAATTTCAAACAACCAACGGTACTATGTTAACATCAACCATTGTACGGTCATGATATTGGTATCAACAATGGATTAAGGAGTCAGCTGAAGATGTTAATTAGAAGGTAAGAGGTAAAAAATGTTGGTGAATTTGCTATTGGATGTCTGCACTTCCTCACGGGAATTTCATCTTTCTCACAGGAATTTCAAACATTTGGTGGGTTAGGCTCTGAAAATAACAACCAAGTCTGTGATGATAATAAAGGAGGTTATATATAGAAATCAAACCAGCTCAATTCCACAGAGAAATTAATAAAACCATTTTCCCCAAAAATACAAATATAAGACTGATTGATCCATGCCTTATAGAAAATACGCTAAAAACGAAATGTATGCAGAATTTTTGTTATAGGGTGCAATATTGCCTTCCTTTTTAGCTGTCCAAACAATTTAATTATCTAGAATAACTAATAGAAAATAGATTTGTTTTTTAATTCAATTGCATTATCATTTCTTTTTAACTTTTTATATGTTGCCTTACTGTCAAACCACGAACTACATAAAACAATTATGCATCTAATTTTTAACGAAAAATCCGGTTCAACCAAGGAATATCAAGTGACAGTCAAGTCTTTAGATCAAAGAAGTCAAATCACAAATGGCAGAATATGGTTATACAAATAACTAATAACTATGAATAGATGAGACGATTATACCACACATATTCTGGTTATCATTAGTTAGAACTTGAAACAGAAGGACTCCCGGAGTTCTTTTGTAGGCTGTCAAAGTGGAAGGGAGAAAATCACATACGTATAGGTTGTAGTGACCATAGAAAGCCAAAGAAACTTAATCAAAGAGGGCATTGTATACCTGCGGCACCAAGTGGTGAGGGCAATTAACAAATCGCTTAAAAACCAAGAGACCCGCATTGTTAGCTTGCTCCTCCAACAACAATTTCAACTTCTTCGTGATGCATCAATGATCCTAGAAGAATGGGCTTGCATATGTCCCAAGCAGAAATTTTCTGAGCTCTCAAATGCATCAATGATCCTAAAAGAAAATGGAGCATATGTCTCTTATAGTAAATTTCGGCTATTTCAATTTCAATTTACAGTGAATGGACTTGCATATGTCTCTTGCATTTCAACAATTTCAATTTCAACTACATGACCCAAGCAGAAATTTCCTGAGCTCTTAAATGCATCAATGATACTAAAAGAAATGGAGCATATGCCTCTTACATCATGACATGGTTGCAATTTCAGCATCATGCAAGCATTCCCATGGAGCCTTGATGCTCCGAGCAAAGCAGCCTAAACATCAATATTTGGCCTCTTCGGCATCCTCTGAATAAAATCGTAGGCCTCATTCAGATATCATGTTCGTCCCATGAGATCAACCATGCAAGCACAATGCTCGGCCTTTGGCTTAAGCCCGAAGTCCTTCTCCATGCTCTCGAAAATCTCTCTACCTCTGGATATTAGCCCGGCATTGCCACAGGCCCATAGAACACCAAGAAATGTAGCACAGTTCGGCTTAACATTACAATCCGTCATCAAATTGAAAAGCCCAAGGGCGACCTCCGGCATCCCATTCTTCACGTATCCATTAATCATTGTGGTCCAAGTAATGACGTTCTTTTCACGCGTGCGATCAAAAATCCTACGTGCATCTTTTACTCTGACGCATTTGGAGTACATGCCCTGAACGAAGGTAAAGAGAATAATGAAAATCTAAGAACTGGGTTTGGTTCCAAGAGATTGTTACCCTTAGAAAAATTATTGATTAAAGGGGGCATGCCCTGTATGAAGGTTTTTAAAAAATAAAATTAAAAAAAATAAGACAATGGTCCCGAAGTATAGACCATATTCCTTTGGTGAGTGCTCCTAATGAAAATCCTTTGCCCAAACAAACTCCATCTCAAGTACGAATAATAAATATCCTAATATCTTCAGAATGTGAGCTAAAAATAAAAATAAAGCCAGAACTTCAACCCTTCAGCCTACCTTATCTCTGCTATGAAATGCCCTAATCTCCACTGCCCCAAATCTCAGCGTGCCCATGAAACTGACCCCAATTTTTTGAAATCTGAATTCTAAACAATGACACAATTAACCCCAGCCCATGGGGGAATACACAGAAACCCACCAATCACACAACCATATTCACCTAGAAATTCAGCCTTTTCACCTTCTAATCACCCCAATGGCAACCTCCAAGTACCAATCAGCCATCAAATCTAACCAAAATGCACTATAACAAAAAGGAAACAAAGAAGGAGAAGAAACTGCAACTCATCTCTTGCAGGAATCAAGGCTGGAGAGCCCCAAATCTTCCTCTTGCCATCGCCGTGATCGCCACCTCCAGCTCTCGAAACCTCGAAATGTCTCCAATTTTCGGGATTATTGGTGAAAGCCTTGGTTTTTTTGGCGATGAGATAGAAAAAAGAGGAGAGATGAGAGAGAGATAGAGAGCTTCGCTTAACAGGTCATATATGATGGACTGAGGGGGAGAGGGGTGGCTGATGGGATGAGGGGGAGAGGGGAGGCCGTGGGGAGATGTTGGGGTGTGAAGGGGGAGAGGGGAGGCTGATGGGGGTGTTTGGGTAAGGGGGGCTGAGGGGGGTGTCGGGGTGATCGAGGGGGAATGGGAAGCTGCAGGAAGCTCAGGGGAGAGGGGTGGCTGTGGGCTGAGGGGTTGCGTAAGGGGGCCGATGGGGAGGGGGTCGGGGTCACGACAGGGGAGAGTGAGGGGGTTTAGGTGAGTGAGAAATAGAGACGAGAGATAGTTTCCCCCCCAAACTTTTTATCATTTGGAGTTTCCCCCTAAAATACAACTTCCGCCCAATTGTTCCATTGTTTTTTCAAATTCAAAAACATCCCTCAACCCTTCCTTCCAAATTACACAACACTTTATCCTAGTCATCATCTTATATTCAATTTCTCTTCCCCCAATTTCTCTTATTCAATTTCTCTTCTCTTAACCAAATTCTCGTATCCAAATTGTATTAACCAACAATTGTATTACCCAATTTCTCAACTCTTATCCAAATTCTCTTATCCAATTTCTCTTGATAATATCCCTCAAATGTTATATGTGTGTGTATGGATTAATGGGTATCATACGCCATATGAGAGTGTCTCATATGCCCTCTCACATAAAGGGGGACACGTACAACAAGTACACGCCCATGTGGGCTTGTACTTGTCCCATTTATGTGAGAGGGCATATGAGACACCCTCTCATATGGCGTATGATACCCATTATTCTCATATATATATATATATATATATATATATAGGGTAAAGGGATCCTAAGGTGCCTCCTTAGATTCAATCTAAGGAGGCGCCCCCATTTCCCCCCATCTCAAACATTTTTTTTGAAATTTTTTTTCATGGGTTTATTGTTCACCTCATGGATGATCAACATACCAAATTTCAAGGGATTCCAATACTTTTTGAGCCACCATCTACCCCTTGCAACTTCGTGGGGTTTTAAGCACGTTTTCAAACCGTTGAAGTTGTAAGGGGTAGATGGTGGCGCAAAAAATATTGGAATCTCTTGAAATTTAGTATGTTGATCATCCATGATGTGAACAATAACCCTAGGAAAAAATATTTCCAAAAAAATTGTATGAGATGGGGAAAATGGGGGCGCCTCCTTAGATTTTCATCTAAGGAGGCACCTTAGATCCCCTTTTTCCATATATATATATATATATATATATATATATATATATATATATATATATATATATATATATATATATATATATATATAGGAAAATTTTCAAATGAGAACATTTCGCACGGTGCGAAAATGTTTTTATCTTTTTTTTGAAATTTTTTTTTTCAAAAATTCTTTTTTCCACCCTCATCATATGTTGTTATACCCCCCCTCAAAAAATAATGGTTGAGAAATAATGTCATTTGGCCTTCGATCAAGGCATTTCATCAAATTCGCCCGTTTTGAGACCGTTAAATTTGTAACGGGTGGATGGGTGCTCTAATGCCCAACGGGTTCACCCATTATTTTCCCTGGGGTATATATTTGTATGGATTAAACATCAAAAAAAGAAATTTTGAAAAAAAAAATTTCAAAAATATAAAAAAAATGTTTTCGCACGGGCTTTCGCACCATTTTTTCGCAATGGAAGATTGCCATATATATATATATATATATATATATATATATATATATATATATATATATATATATATATATATATATATATATATATGGGTAAAGTGTTCCTAGGGTGACTCCTTAGATTAAATCTAAGGAGTCGCCCCCATTTTCCCTCATATCCCATAATTTTTTTGGATTTTATTTTTCATGGGGTTGTTGTTCACCTCATGGATGATCAACATACCAAAAATCAAGCCCTTCCAATACTTTTAGAGCCCCCGTCTACCCCTTGCAACTTCAACGGTCTGAAAACGTGCTGAAAACCCATGAATTTGCAAGTGGTAGATGGTGGCTCTAAAAGTATTGGAATGAATTGATTTTTGGTATGTTGATCATCCATGAGGTGAACAACAAACCCATGAAAAAAAATTCCGAAAAAAAAATGTGGGAAATGGAGAAAATGGGGGCGACTCCTTAGATTGAATCTAAGGAGTCACCCTAGGAACACTTTACCATATATATATATATATATATATATAGGGAAATGTGCCTAAGAATGACCTCGGGTAGAGATACCTGAGCACACCCCCGCTGTTCGGGGTTTGTGAGTATTTGTTTTTGAAATTTTTTTTTTCAGTAGGTAGATATACTTGTTATATAGCTCCCCACAAAATTTCAGCTCGATCCGACACCGTTTGAGCCTCCGTTCATCGATTTCAAAAACGTTGCGCAAAACTGTCCAGAATTTGGACAGTTTTGCGCAACGTTTTTGAAATCGATGAACGGAGGCTCAAACGGTGTCGGATCGAGCTGAAATTTTGTGGGGAGCTACATAACAAGTATATCTACCTACTGAAAAAAAAATTTCAAAAAACAATACTAACAAACCCCTAACAGCGGGGGTGTGCTCAGGTATCTCTACCCGAGGTCATTCTTAGGTACATTTTTTGCTTATATATATATATATATATATATATATATATATATATATATATATATATATATATCATCTCTCCTTTTACCACCAATCAAAACATTTTGCATTAAACTATCATAAACCAAACATGCATATTTATTAAAAACTATTTTAGAGCCTTTATCACACAATTGACTAATACTAATCAAATTATGCTTTAAACCACTAAGCTAACATGCTCTATAAGAGGATTTGATTTGTCACCGATGTTGATACCAATTATCTTTTCTCTCTTGTCATCTCCAAATGTCAAGGTCTCACATTCTTCATTTGAATATAACTCAATGGCTTGGGGTTGTCAATCATATGTTTGGAGCATCAACTATCCAAAACACATCTCTTTCAAAGACACCTGAAAGAAAATAGCTTAAGCTTCTTGGTACCCACAAAAGTAAGGTCCATGAAATTAGCCCAACAAGTTCTCCTAATTCCATAGCTACTAAAATGAGAAAGAACTCAATAAAAGCATAAAAACGGAAATATATGCATAATGAATCAGAACTGAAAACTGTCAGAAAAAACATGAACTAGTCGACTACAGAAGTTTTACTAGTCGACTACATGAGAGCTAGTCAACTAGTAAACCTACAGTGGTCCTGGCAGGATACAGAAACGATATGTGACTGTATCAGAAACTAGTCGATTGCAGTATACAAACTAGTCGACTATAATGTGACAGAATGCAAAAGAAAGCCAAATTTAATGAAAATCCTAGCACGAGCATTCTTGGTTGTTAAATCTTAGTTGATCATAATTAGCATATTTTAGCTTATCTTTCATCCTATTATGTAAGTTATCTTAGGGGTTATGGTTTATGATACCTTACTTGGGGTTATTAAGGAATTCTCTATTCTTTGGGTAAACAAACCCATTCGGGCTTAGATTTTCCATTATTAACATATTTACAACCATTTGAAAAGTGTACATTTTCAATAAAGTTTTTAACATATTTATTAACTAATTTTGAAGATCCTACTTTAGGTACCCAGATTCTTAATGTTTTCTTATCTGTGGTTGGTTTGCTAATCTTAGGTTTAATTTGATTAAGATTTGGTGTGTTGGGTTTATGATAGGATTAGGGTTTATCTTCATAATGGCATATCTGTAATTTCTAGATACATGTGCATTTTTGTAATTTTGTGGGTCCAGGGGCAGATTTGTAATTTTGTGTAAAACCTTAGGTCGGGGGTATTATGGTAATTTAGGGGCGACGGCTCAATATGAGCCTTGTTAATTATAAATAAAGGGGGAGGGAAAAGAGGGATGTGTTGAGTTTTAAGAAGAATAGTACAGACCCCTTAGATCTAAAGGAGATTTAGCCTTTGATCTCGAATCCAAAGCTAAGAGAGCGGCCTCCTCTCGAATCGAGACCACATATCTTGTATTTTTCTTTATTCTTAGCAATAAAATAACTCTTTTCTTCCCCAAATCTCTTCCCTAGCCATAAAACCCCCATCTTCCCCATAAAACCCCCATCTTCCCCATAAAACCCCCATCTTTCACCTAAAAACCCATAAAATCATATTTTTTATCCTAAATCCAGATCTGAATCGCATCAAATTGGTATCGGAGCATAGATCCTGATGGCGAAAGGCAAGGATTCACATCAAGCGTGGTTGGAGCAGTTGAGGAAACCGAGGGAGGCGCGAGATAAAATGTTTGATGCCATCATGCAAGCCCTAGCGCAAAGATCACAACTTCTTTCGAATATCGCGACGGATAAGCAACCTGACGGGGTCGAAAGCCCAAAACTAAGGCAAAAGGCGATGATGGCGGCAAAAAATTCATATCTGGGTGAAAACCCAGATCTATGACAAAATGCGGAAACTTTGGACAAGGAGGAGGAAAAATCAACCCTTTTGATGATGAGATCCATCCCGAAGGCGATCCAACTTCAAATATGAACATCAACAACTTCGACGCGAATCAGGACCTCAAGGAAGCGACAGAAGACGATGAGGGGCACGACAACCCCCGCGCCTCGCTGCAGGGCAGCAGCTGCCCTGCAGGCCTCCTGCAGGCCCATAGGAAGCCTGCAGGCTGGCCTGCATGTCCTGCAGGGCCTGCCAGTAGTTCACTGGGCCGGCCCGCACCTGTTTGAAGTCTTTCGAGGCCCGCCATGGCCCGACGATGCTTTTTGGAGCTCACCACGGCCCAACCACATTCTCCGGGATCCGCCATGGCGCGTAGACACTTTTGCGGGGCCATAAGGCCCGTGGTTTGTACATGGACGACCTCCCAAACTTCAGCATTCGCATTTTGGGCACGGATGGCCTTTCGAGGAGCTTGACGACTATCGTAGCTTTCTTCTGGACGTTGTTGGAGGTAGTGAAGACCAATCATATCCCTTTGATCTAGGAGGAGACGACCATCTAGGAATAGCCCGTCCACGCACTTCATGCACCACCTTGAGAGTGGTTTTTCGGGGGCAAAGTAATGATAGGATTAGGATTTATCTTCATAATGACATATCGTAATTTCAATATTCATTGGCATTTTGTAATTTTGTAGGTCCAGTTGGCATATTTGTAATTTTGGGTAAAAACCTAGGTAGGATGTATTATGGTAATTTAGGGGGTGGCTTAATATGAGCATTGTTATAAATAAGGGGGAGAGGAGAGAGGGAGGAATGTGTTGAGTTTTGAGAAGAATATGGTAGATCCCTTATATCTAGAGGAGATTTAGGCTTTGATCTCGAATCCAAAGCTAGGAAAGAGGTCTACTCTCGAATCGAGACCACCTATCTTGTATTTTTCCTTTTTCCTATCAATAAAAAAAACCCATCTTTTCTTCCCCAAATCTCTTCCCTACATCAAAAAAATCCAAACTTCCCCATAAAACCCTATCTTTCACCCCCAAACCCCAAAAAATCATATTTTTATCCAAAATCCAGATTTGAATCGCATCAGTTTCTTAGGGTTGGATTGCTTAGCGAAATTAGTATAAATGAAAGCATGATTAGTTCTTGCTTTATTAACTAATTTTGTATGAAACCTTACTTGGGGTTATGAAAGAATCTTTATTCGTTGGGTAACCATACCCATTTGGTCATAGATTTCCCTATTGTGAACATATTTATAACCTTGTGAAAAGTATACATTTTCAATAAAGTTTATAACATATTTATTAACTAATTTTGAAGATTCTAGTTCAGGTACCCAAATTCTTAAGGTTTTCTTATCTTTAGTTTATTTGCTAATCTTAGGTTTAATTTGATTAAGACTTGGTGTGTTGGTTTTCTTAGGTTTGGATTGCTTAGTGAAATTAGTATAAATGAAAGCATGATTAGTTCTTAATTTTTCATTAGGTTTTTACCAATCTTGTTATATCCTAAACCATGTTTGTTATTCCCTAATTGTTGGGTTGCTAGCAAGTTATTAAGATTTTCTTTACCTTTGTTATACTTGTTAACATTTTTGGATAGTTCTTCATATTTAATTTTTATTGAATCAATTTCTTTTCTAAGTTCAATTAACCTATTGTTTAAGTTCTTACAATCTTTAGTTAACTGGTTGTTAGCATCTTTTAGACTCTTATTAGCAACTTTAATCTTGAATTATCTTTTTTAAGTTCTTCATTAATTAATTAGGGTTGAGTCATTTTGGGTTTCTACATTTTTAAAGTTGGTTAACTCTAGTTTTAACCTATCATTTTCCTCAACCAATTGTAAATTTTCATTTTCTAGATTGTCATTTAAAGTATTACTAGTTAAACAATTTTATGAGTCCTTTTAAGTTTAGAGCGCTTATCTAAGAGTTTCTCATGTTTCTATCAAAAATCTTAAAAGCTTCTTCTAATTCACTATTATCATTATCTGAGTCATAATCATTTACCTCATCATCTAGATGTGCCATCATGCACACCTCATTATTGTTGCTCTCTTGGTTGTTGGCCTCGAGTGGATGAGTCCCAATTGTTTACTCTCCATACTTCTCTTTCAAAATTCTCCATATTTGGTAGGCAGTGGTGGCATCTATAACATCACCAAAAACATCACAAGTAATACCATCATAAAGAATATTCATTACCTTGAAGTGGAAGGAGTATGCTTTTTTTGATAGCTAAATTTGTATGTGTGTTTGGATGGATGATAATTATAGTTGATTATTGGTATTACTTTGGAATCTAGTTGTATATTTATAGTTGCATTTTATGTGTGTAGTGTTTTGGTGTGTATGTTGGTTTGTGTATATATGAATAAATATGTATGGTGTATTATATTTAGTGTATGCATGTATAGAGTAGTTTTGTAAATATGTTAAGTAAAGAGATTATTGTGCATATTGCATGTGTTTTATTATTGTCATTATTAGTATTAAGGAGGTGTTTTGTGTAAAGTTGGGTTTAGGACATATATGGTATTCTTGGGTGAGCGGGGCGTGACATGTTTTTGTGGTGGCCCATGCAGGTCTCCGCACTGCGGCGTGCGTAAGGATAGTACGGGTAATGCTCCATAGGGGTAGATGTATCCTAAGGTGGGTATGTGATCAGCCTTAGGGTAAAACCCTGGTATTAGGAAACCCAATGTACAGAGCTCCCTGAGGTTAAGCATGTGTAGTTGTTTGTATATACATTTACATATACGGGTGGGTATGTGTTTGCATGGATATAAAAGTATTGTAGTGTATTTGCTTGTATTTATATAGTTAGGTGTTTATAGATATATATGTAAATAAGATACACTATAGATACGAGTATGACTACTTATGTGTATTCTTGTAATTCATAATATAGGTGTGTGTATGGTAATGTTGTTTTTATGGATTGAGGTGAATGTAGTATTTGATGAGTGAAATTATGTATAAGACATATTATCTGTGCAATAGAGTATTATGTATTATCTATGTGGTAATCTATACGTAGATTATATTTGGGGGGTGTATATGTATAAATAAATGGATGTATATAGAGCTGTAAGTATGGATACTAAAGTATGATGCATTAAAGTGATGTTAGAAGATATATTTGTATATGGCTGTCTAATGGATGAGTGTATATATACGGAGTATCTGTGTGAATATGTATTGGTGTGCAAATAAATTTATGTTATATGTGTTGGTATATGGATGTTTGTTGGTAAGTGTAAGTGGAAGTATATTTGAATGTATAAAAGTGTATGATAGTATACATAAGTATAATTGTATGTGTATGCGTACTATAAATGTGGTTGTGTAAATTGACATAGTCAGATATGTATGTATGAATATAGCTACAATGGGATGTGTACCATAAGTATTGTGTGAAATATATTGCCTTACTAAATGGTGTGTATAGATATACATAAGTAGGTATGCCAAGTTATACAATATTGGTGTGTACTTATATATTATGTGATGATATGTGAGTGTAACATGTGAATGAGAATTATAAATGGACATGTCTTGTTTGTACAAGTGTGTGTGTATATAGATACATATACTGTATTGATAAGATTCTTGTGCTATTATTTATACATAGTGTGTGGTGTGTATATATATACTGCATTGAATATATGTTATGTGGACGGCTTGTATGTAAGTATATTTGTACCATGTATATGTGGATAAATATAGACTTGCGTGAGTGAATATTGGATATGAATACATATGAATGTATACTTGCATATATAAAGTGGGTGTGTAGTTGAAGGTTGATATACTATACATACATACTGTCAGGACTATTTACTATAGTGATATGTACTATGTGCATACTTGTGTGCGAACTATTATATATAATTATCTATATAGATGAATGTGTTTATACTTACGTGCTTAAGTGATATGTCTGCGTATGGTTACACACTGGATATGTGGTGCATCATATCGATATGTAAAGTATTGGTGTATGACTATCTGCTATAAGTGTATTAATATTTGGATATACATATTTACATATGTATGTTAGCAAGGTTGCATGCATATTGGATGTGATATAATAGTATGTGTATCTATATATAGATATATACTTGGTCTATACTTGGATGTATCTAGGTGTATCTATAGGTGTGTATATGCATAAATATGCTAGCTCTGTGACTTATGAGTATTGTGTGTGAACATGTATGTATATAGATATATATGATTATAAGAAGTGTGTGTGATTGCATACATAGGTGTTTGTATTTAGATATATCTATATGTGTATTCATGAAATAGCATATATCCTTGAACATATACTTGTGTGAATCTTTATGTAAGTACATATGTATTTGGTAAAGTAAGTGTATAGATGTGGGTCTGTATATTGATACCTTACGTGTATTTATATTTCTACTTATTACTGTGCACATGTATTGATATATGTATGTATGTATAGGAGTACTAGTATGTGTGAATAATCAATGGTATAGTGCATATATAAATGAATGTATAATGTATACATATATCATTGTTTGTATTTCATGGGTGGGAAGATCATTAAATCTAATCAACTTCCGATTAGACCCTTAGTTTTAGAAAGTCCGAGGGCGGACTTTGTTTTTAAGGTGGGTAGATTGTAATACCCCTATAATTGAACTACTATATTGTGTATATTGTTGTACTTGTATGAGTATGGATAGTAATATATGAGTATTACTGTACATATATGTGATATTTGTACATGTGTGTGATGTGTACGTATGTTTTACTTATATGCATGTGTACTATGGATATAAATTAAGAGTAAGTATGTATTTATAGGTGTGTATGCATACTAAGATGTATGTATGGCTATATGAATATTTGGATGTATCTTGGTGTGTAGTGTATATAGATATTGAATAATTGAGTGTACAAATGTGTATACTTGTATGTATTGATGTATATGGTAATGTATAATTGTATGAAGGTAGTATTGAAATGTATTATATAATATTGTGATTTATTATATGTATGACTATTTGTATGTATGGTTGTGTGTATACCTAGCTAAATTTGTATGTGTGTTTGGATGGATGATAATTATAGTTGATTATTGGTATTACTTTGGAATCTAGTTGTATATTTATAGTTGCATTTTATGTGTGTAGTGTTTTGGTGTGTATGTTGGTTTGTGTATATATGAATAAATATGTATGGTGTATTATATTTAGTGTATGCATGTATAGAGTAGTTTTGTAAATATGTTAAGTAAAGAGATTATTGTGCATATTGCATGTGTTTTATTATTGTCATTATTAGTATTAAGGAGGTGTTTTGTGTAAAGTTGGGTTTAGGACATATATGGTATTCTTGGGTGAGCGGGACGTGACACGATCAAATGTCCAAGTTACTCTTGGTGTGGTTGGCTCTTTTTATGATTGTTGTAAGAAATCTCCATAGTAAATGTCATGGGCTTTCCATTCTCCTTTTCCAAATCTTAAAGTTTGTACCATCGAGTTAAGGTAGTGTTCGGACTTTGACTGTATCAAAAAATTGACTCTTTTCTTGTTAGTGTCATCTCAGAAACATCGCTTTGATACCACGTGATGGGGATCGCTTGTAGATGGCAAATAAACACTAGAAGTGTGTAAATATTGTTATCCAAATGAAAACTTAGCTTCAAATTTTATACCCTCTAAGTCTACGTAAGAGATCAATTAGAGTTATCTAACTTGATTCTTAATCAACAATCACAAATACTTGCAAATAAAGATAGCAACAGAAATATAAACCAATTTGCAAGGGGGACAAGAGAACAAGCCAATCACAAATACAAAGAATTTTTACCCGGATTTGGTCAATCCATCGACCTACTCCAACATCCACTAACCACTATCACCCCGAAAGCAAATTACACTTGCATCTACAACTTAAAGGGCAATCCAACAACCTTGCCTCCAACAAGGCACCTTGCCTCCAACAAGTATTTCTTACAACACAAACAAAATCTCTTCAACAAAAAGACCTCAACAACCGAGGATTTTACCAATACAAATTGCCACCATACCCTTGTGCGGATTTTATAACTTACTCTTTCTTTTGATGATTGAAGTACAATGCTTCTATAGCCAAGAAATTGAAACTTGAGTGTGTACATATAATTAAGGAGATCTTCTTTGATCTCAAGAAAATAGAGAAGAAATCTCTTTTTACCAAAATTCACAATAGCCAAGAAATTGCTTACAAGCTTTTGTGAATTTTGGTAAAAAGAGAGGTTTTATTTTGAAAAAACTTTAGAGCACAAGAGAGCTTTGAAAGCTAGATCTTCTTCTTACATTTTCTTTTAGAATTGATGTTTTAGAACCTCTGATCAAACCCAGTTAAATAGGCCCTCAATCTGTACAAAACGGATTGACCAAAAGCCATCCAATAGCTGGAAAAATGGTTAGAAAAATATGACCGTTGAAAGCTAAATGCCTAGTACTAGTCGAACATAGTTCAACCACTAGTCGACTAGTTGGCAATTAATCGCCTACTTGGTGAACTCTGGTCGACTAGTTTGGTAATATCAAGAGGAGCTGTTGCTCTCTGTATATACTGGTCGACCACAGTTCATTCATGAACTAGTCGACCAATGTGTAACAACTAGTCGATTAGTTACATAACTATGGTCGACTACTTTTCCAACATTACACTAGCTAATTTCAGACACAACAACTAGTCGATTGAGGTGTCAGACTGGTCAACTAGTTTGTCTAATACAACAAAAGTTTGACATTAAAACTTGGATAATAAGTTTTGAAAACATTTAAAAAATTTTCTTAAGTGTGTACAAGCTTCAATTCAATACTTTAGTCATTTAAAGACAAGTTTCATAAATATACTCAAACTCACACAATCTTGGAGTCTTGAAATATTTCTTGATGTAGCGTTTGTTCTTCAACTTGCCTTTATAGTCCTTGCAATTCATGAGTCATTTGGATGAGCTTCTTAATCTACATGTTGAGCTCCAAATCCTTGACTCTTCATCTTCAAGCTTAATCTTTCATTTCTTCAATTCTTATGAGTTTGAATAATATCTTTGACTTGTTGATCATGTTAAATTAGTCTTGTGTACATACACTTCCCAAATCTTATTAGCAACACTAATTATTTGCTCATCATCAAAATCTACCTATGGATGACTCAATATCTATCATGTAAATAATAGCTTTCTGAGTATAATCAAATACAATTATATGATAATTGATTCAACCTATTTTTTCATGGTTTATGTGGAAATATATATTTATGAAAATACAAATAGAAAAACTAGAGTTTCTCATAAATTGAATTGAAAATAGTCTTGCAAATAACAAAAAGCATATTCTACCCCTAAGCAATAATTAACGTATTTTAACACCTTTCCGCAAACTCACAATGCTGCTTTAAGGAGCATAGAGAGTTTGCCAAACAAAAAAATGAAAGCATGAAGCTGAATGCGAATTCGTAAACCGATCGGCAATTTGTATGAAAGGAGAAACAAATGGCAACACGATAGTGTCTCGTTAATAGTTATATCGAGTTACATAACACTCAATCTCAATATATTTGACCTGCTCATAAAATATCGAATTGCGAATAATCTGTATAGCACTTTTATTGTCACAATACAATGGAGTAGGTAGGGTGAGGAAGAGAAACACACATATCTGTAAGTAACCAACATAGCTAAACTATCCTAAGGTAGTAGAAGCCATAATACGATACTCCGCCTCTATGAAAAATCTAGAAACAATATCTTACTTTTACTTTTCCCAAAAATAGAGAATCGCCTAAAAGATACAATATCCAATATTAAACTTACAATCTATAGGATCACAATCCTAATCAACATCAGAATACACAAATAACTCTAAAGGCGGGGAAGAAGAAAGTAAAAGACTCTGAAACTGAGTGCCCCGAAGATACCGCAGGATGCAAAGAACATCAGCAATGAACCGTAGGAGGCGAAGTGACAAACTACTAACTACATGAACGACATGTGCAATATATGGAGAATGATCGTGAGATACACCAAGTCTATACAAACTAGGATCAGGTAAGGCAAGACCATCTAAAGGGGCACATTAAGAATTAAACTCAAGAGATGTATCAACTCTTGTTATCAGTAAGACGAGCCCGCTCAAATATGTCGGTTATATACCTAGACTGAGAAAGAAGATAACCTTTTGGAGAAGATGCAACTTCAATATCCAGAAAATAAATTAGTAAGACCAAATCCTTCATAGCAAAACAATGAGCTAACTTCAATTTTAGCATCGCAATCTCATCGACGTCATCATCTGTAATAATCATGTCATCAACATACAAAGTAGCAAAATACGACCGGCTGCTGTGCTTTTTGATAAACAATGCCGAGTCATGCTGGCTAGGTCGAAATCCAAGTGAAGAAACCATAGTAGAGAACTTCTCAAACCAAGCTCGGGTGCATGTTTAAGACCATAAAGAGCTTTTCTGAGCTTACAAACTTCACCAGAATAATGATGAACATCAGAAGGAACCATGTAGACTTCTTGAAGACTGCCATTCAAAACGGCAATTTTAACATCTATTTGAGATATGTCCCATCGACGAACATAAGCAACTACAATAAGGTTGTGAATTGTAGTCATTTTTGCAACTGATGCAAAAGTCTCCCTATAATTTATACAATACTCCTGAGAGTAACCCTTAGTGACCAATCTAAATTTGTATCCATCAAACTTGGTTTTGATTTTATAGATCCAGTGAGAACCATGTTAGAGACACAGCCCATACTAGGCCCCTAACCTAGCCCATTCGTTAGAGACCCGTCCTATACTAGGCCCATAACACTAGCCTTGCTATGGACCAATCTCATACTAGGCCCATGACATATGGCTCACACTTTAAATGTTAAGTATTAGCTAGCATCCAACACAAAACCAATTGGTATTAGGTGGAGAGCCCTCTAATACTTAAACATTTCTTTTTTTCTTGTTCTTTCCGATATGTGACTAATTGGGATCCTAACTGATGTGTGATTTTAATATATAGTATTCGCATACATTTTCCCCATGTTTTCATTCCACTTCACCTCATTTTCCATGTCGTTTTCACCGTCTCTAGTTCCTTTTTATGTTTTCGGTCTCTCTGAAGTGTTTCACATGAATTTGTGGAGTTTTGGAGTAAAAGAGCGAGAAATAAAGCTTTTGGAGCGATGAACGACGCGACGGGACTCAAATTGATGAAGATGGTAGAGTGTAGAGGACATGCTGGAGCATGCTGATGATCTGCAGCCCTCACATGGCCATGTGAGGTATCTTACACGGTCGTGTGAGTTTTTGCGGCCTGAGAAAGAACCCACACACTGCAGTTTGGAAGGCCGTGTGGTTCGTTCTGTCAAAGAGAAGAAAAGCCGACGACACAGTAGTGTGAACCCCTCACACGATTGTGTCGCCCTGGAAGTTGAAGCCCCCAATCGAAGACACACGATCATTCAATCGGTCGTGTAGAGCTTTGCCAAAAAGGAAAGATGACGTCCACACGATCGTGTGGACTTCCCACACGACTGTGTGGACCCAATTTTGCAGCGGGTGGCGGCAGCAAAGCAGCAACGAAACAGCCATTTGGAAATTCCAAACGGCCGTGTAAATTAAAGAATTAAGAGCTGCGGCATTGCGTAAAGTTTGGCAAACGACGCGGCCCGGTGGATTTTTCCACACAGCCGTTTCAAATCGGGTCTGTTGCGAACCCATCGGGTTCTAGGGTTAGTATATAAGGATTTGGGCGCTGCCAGCCCAAGGAGAGCAATGCTTTCGCTTCGTTTTTACCCCTTTTGATGTTTTTACCTTAGTTTTAGGAGTAGGTTTGGTTTAGATTAGGATTTTGGATGTTTTCTTATGGATTGTAAGCAAGGATTGACAACTCTTGTGGATGAATCAATGAGATAAGCATTCGTTTCTCTTTTCTATAGGTTATTATTATTATTTTGCTATTGTTTGTTATTTCCATTATATCCTTGGCGTTTTGATTGATTATCTTGATGATTGTTATTATCATACACGTCATCATATCGCAATCTTCGTTAATCTCCATAAATTCATGTCTTATTCAATCGATTAGCGTAGCTAACAATGACCCAAGATCGAGCTAGTATTCGATCAATCTACCTCCCTGTGGACGACCCACATAGCGCTACGACGACGTCGTGCACTTGCGGTTTCTAATATTAAAGCTTTATCGCTTTACGAACAAGTTTTTGACGTTTTTGTCGGGGAGGTTGTCTTGATTGATATTAGTTAGATTTTAGGTTAGCTAGACTACGTTCTATTCAAAATTTATAAAAATTTTAATAAACAAACTTTTTTCCCACCACCGGCATTAAATTTTTGCTATTCTTCTGTATTACTGACGTGCTTCTCTTAGCTTTATCTTCTACTTGTCAGGTGCTTTTCAGAGGCTATGTGGATGCCTAATGGATTGTATGTTGAAAATTTCAGTGCTTTATTATCACAAGATGCTCAAATGGGAGACCACAATGATTTTCATGGGTTACAGGGTTTTGCATTAAGTGTGGGATGCAGGGGCATATTTTTACCCAATGCCGACTTTATACCTACCCCTACAACCCACCATCGTATACATAAAACCTACGAACCCTCTTATCCTAATCCTCCACCTGTACCTCAAAAGTCCAACCTTGAGTTTATCCTAGAAAGCCAATTTCAAAACCAAGGCCAATGGACTCCATCTCCCCCTCTCCAAGCATATCGATGCATGCATTCAAGAGACTGCCCAATAGCTAGCCCAAACTATCACATCACAAGGATAGTCAGAGATTCAAGAAACGGATTCGATCATAGCACAAACACCATCAGGGAGAGATAATCTTGGTGGAGGAGCCACCTCTACCATCAATGATCAGGCAAGGCGACACCAGACACCAAATGATCAGATTGCTAGCTTCACCCAGCTCCCTGGAGAGACTCTTTGGCAGGCTTGAGGGAGATTCAACAGATTAGTAGATGAATTGCCACGACATAAGATCAACACGCATGAGCTACTCTATTTCTTCAGTGGAGGACTGCATATCGATTTGCAAGATTCATGATGTGGATGAATGGAGGCCAAATGGAAATACATGGAGATTGCAGCCGCGTTTTACACATAATTGACATACATGGAGATTGCAGCCACGTCTCATGCATCATTGACAGTCTGCACCATAAAAGGTGACTCATACGGTTTAAAATTTGAAAATTTTTAATGAGTTTATTTTTCCGTGCAGGTACCACCTCTGAGACACATATCATTGATGCTCACATCCATCATCACACCCCAGACGACACGTCCCAGATGGATGACGAGCCACGCATTGGTCAATGGGTGAAAACAATCTTTCTCGGAGAGGTTGGTAGCGAGCAAGGACCACATCAGAACATTAAGGACTTCACAGACGATGATAAGATGGATGATGTGACCTTTGTACGACTTGAGGGGAACATTACACATCATTATTCCACCGCGGAAGACGGAAGTGAGGTGTACTTGTGCGAGAGCAGAATCTCAAACATCGAAGAGCCCAAGTTATTCTCCCCGTTTGATCTTATCCCCCACTTCGCACCACGTGAGAGCACCGAGGGAACCGTGGAGAATACGCTTATTGACGAGGACGATGACAGCGAGGTCATGGATACCACACCTCATTTCAGCAAGTCTGACGTATCCTTACCTCCTCCTTCACAAGACCTTCTCGTCCCAACAGAAGCATTGCATCCACCAGAGCTCACTGCTCCCATTCAGGGAGATATCTTAGACTCCACCTCTGAATCTTGTACTCCATTTCATAAGTTTTTCGACTCAGACATTATTGACATAACATACCCCCTGCAGGATAAAAATACACATACAACGGAGGTATGTTGGACCATGGCTGCACCTGAGGAGTATACATATGAAATTGGCAATGCGACGATGGCATCATTGTCAGTGGATTGCATTTTATATCTAGGGAGTCTTCGTCACCCTATCCCACGTTCTTTACTAAATTTTGATGGTTCTCTTTGGAATGCATTTATTTCAGGGAAAAAAATTTCGCATCGAACTGATGCTCCCTATTTCTTGCGAGAATAAGGTGGTTGTCCTCGAGAAATGCTAGGAGAAGCATTGCTGGAGTTCGATAGCTTTCGTGGCACCAGGACATTGACGGAGCCACGGAAAGAGCAGATTGAGAAACTACCTGCTACAATCCACATTTTGGATTCACCATTTGAAAAGAGGTGTACACAATCCATTAGTGTAGACAATTTTACGTTTTTCTAGGGTTTTCATTAAAACTTGCTTCCTCTTTAATGAGAGAAACGTATTAATTTTGAATCCATCTTTAGTTTTAAATTTTTTTCTTTTCCTCCCTAAATAAGGCACTCATCCCTCGGTTGGCATGACCCAATTCATATAAGACCATAGAATCCAAGGCTAAAATTTTACTAGGTTTTAAAATCCAAATCTTAAAAGTCTTTGAGCTCAAGTTTAATGGATTTTTAAACCAATTCATCAACACTTCGATCTTCACTCTATGTTATCTTTATGTGTTGCAGATACACCACACGACTGTATGGAATTATCCCACATGGAAGAAAGGAGACGAAGGAGCAGGCTTGAGGAAGCAAAAAACTTCAAGAGTCTGTAAGCACGAGACTCACATGACCATGTAGTTTTTTTGGTACTTCAAGGTTTCATGACCGTGTAGTTTCAACCAGACGGTCGTTTGAGAAAAAAATGGGGAACTGCATTGCAAGGCTGAACCAAACGCTCGTGTTGGCCCAACGATGTGGTCGCGTCGTTTGGGCCAACATACTGGAAATTTGAGCGAAATGGGACTTGCCTGAAGCTTTGACACGGCCGTTTGGACCCAATTAAAACGGCCGCGTCGATTTCCTCCCTTTGATGCCACTGAACCAATTCTACACGACTGTTTGATGTCATCCACAATGTGTCAACCCACATCTTCAAAAGCTTGGGGCGACACGACTGTTTCATACGACAGTGTCACCCCCTCCTATAAATACCCAGCCCCCCCCCAAACGGTCAAATCGCTTCACAACTTCGACTTCGTTTCGATTCCAACTTCTGTCCCCTCTCCAAATTTCTCTCCTCCGACAATCTGCAACCCCAGGAACCACCAAAGCCCCCTCGTCACCAACCTCGCCTTACAACCCACCACCCGACCCTACCTCTCTCTCTTTACAAGCCCTAGTCGACCATCTCAAGGGTTCGCTACCGCAAGTCGACAGCTAGGGCATAGATCGACACAAATCAGCAACTAGAGCTCACTTTCATCCATTTCTGTAGCTTGGGGGAGTGCATCAAGGGCAGTCGCATCATCTCAACAGCTCGACGAAATTCTTCAACCCTCATTGCTTGGAATCGCTGCAATGGTAGCAGAAATCATTGGGTAACTTCGCTCCATACTCTAAAAATTCATTTTTTTGCCCAAATTGCTCTACTTTTTGCTCCCCACACTTGCAGTCTTAGCCGTGGGTGTTGTAGATCCCTTGAGTGGTTGCAGTCCACCTTCACCACACACTCACACTTCACTTCATCCCACCATGCCACCCTGCACAAAATGCACACGGCTACCACCCCACGATTCCCAATTGGGAATGTCCACACAACAATGAAGATCAGATAGACCTTCCACGTCTACACAACCACCATCACCACCCACAGTGATCCCACCCCAGATTGATACTCTAGGGATCACTTTTGCCACCGAGGTACAAAGAGATCGTTTCGCCACTTTATCTCGGCTGACCATACTTCCCACGAAGTTCACGAGCCTTCCGGCTCTCGAAACTTTAGGGGCCGCCGAGGGTGTTTCACGCCTATTCTCCAACTTAGGGTGGAACAATTTTCTCACCTTTCGAGCCCTACCTACGAGAGACTTACCCTTGAGTTTCCCAGCTCCATGAAGTCTATGGAATTGAATTTAAAGTTCAGGGTCATGGACACCGATTATACCCTCTCTTTTGACATCATGAACACCATCTTCCACTGGCATGCCTCCTCGGTAGCCGACTCTATAGGCCCTACTGGCGCTCATCCTACTTCCTTCGTTGCCTCCCAGTTTTGGGACATGATTACTAGGATGGGAGCATTCCCTCGCACCGCGGCTTAACTTCCATCATTCACCCCTCTTTACGCCTAGTACATCACATCCTCGCAAACACCTTATTCTGCAGGGAAGAGACGTGTACAGTCTCGCGGCCTGAGCTTCTCTTTTTGTGGAACATGACACATCCCCCTATTTACCACCCCACAAAGGCTGGTGTGGCAGTCCTAGCTCCACGTAGGCTTTTCCATGCGTGCTCATGGTTAGCGCATAGACTCATGCAGATCGCCACGTCCACTTCTGGAAAAATTTGTTGTGGCGGTCTCATTACGCATATATCCTCCCATCCTCCTGTCTCCCTCGATATCAACGACAACATACCCTCTATCATATGCCCGACCTCTTTAGATCTCTCAATTCTAGCACACATGCATATGATCAAAGTGAACTTGAGAGATCAGTATGTATGGCTTTATGTGCCAGAGTGTGCTCCCTACACCATATTGCTAAGTCCTTTACACACACGCGTCACTGGGACTACGTAGTGGGCTTTTGACACCGATCCTATCTTTCCTCCCGCTGCGCAACCCAAGCCCCAGCCAGAGCCTCAGCCTATCCCCACATACCCATCCACCTCCACTGCATACACCCCCATCCCTACGATCACCGAGGAGCCCATTGTCACACAGACCTTACTTATTAGTGAAGGCTCTGGACCGTCTGCTCCTGCTCCTCCACTCGACACTCATGCACACCTACTCACACTAGAAGGGATGGCTCGAGACTTCCGGACCTTCATGGATGCCACGAGAGAGACACACGCCAAGATTCTATCTTACCTCTCCGACATCCACCGAGCCCTTTACCCACCCCCACCCCCACCCCCACCTGAGAATGGCGCTTCTCATTCTCTTCCACCTTCCACCAGCCTCACCGAGCCTGCACCCTAGCACCATGCTAGCTTGGAAGACCTCCACCCTTTCACTCTCCACCCCCACTCACTTTTGTCCTCACATCTTCATTGATTATATTGCATTGAGGACAATGCATACTTCCAGCGTGGGGGGAGGAGCGTTTCACTCTTTGCTTTATATTTTTAGTTTTCCTTTTCCACCTCCACCTCCACCTTCGTGTTTTTCATCCATGTGTTTATATCACATTTCCCCTTTTCTTTTTGCTTTTATTTCCATGCATCATGTTTCATTTCCCCTTTTCTTTTTATTTCTTTTTCCTTCTTTACCTGCATGCATCATGTTTCCTTTTTATATGCATACAAAAAAACCAAAAATATTTGCATTGCATCATACATCTTGCATATATCCATGCATCATATGTATATATACATGTTTCGAGAATTTTCTGAAATTGAGCTTTATATGCATGGTTTATCGAATGGAATTTCATTTTCTATCTTTTATGCTTCCTCGATATCGATCTGAATATATGATTAGAGTACGTTTTTAGCTTCAAATCCCATTTAATATGCTTGGTATGATTATTCTCATAATCTTTAGGATAGTAGTACTTGAAACCGACCTATGTCTCTTAGAGATCCATCTTATGCATGGATTGTAGAATTGATAATTGAATATAATGGTTTATAACTCATCGAGACATGGATAACGACATATTAACTAATCCTGAGGAGTGACATCGCCTTACAAATTCATGCCTTCCAAAAAATGGGAAAAACGTGTGTATGAGAAAAGGAATAAGAAGTGCATCGTTCTCCCAGCGACACTGAGTAACCGGATCTCCACGACTCAGGAACCATCGGGGTCTCGCGTCAAAAGGTTTAGATTGGGGGAGTGCATTAGAAATAAGGATTATACCTAGTTCGAGTTAGTAGGTCTAATGCGTCCTTTTTGGCATGATGCCGTAAGGTCGTCTGATCTGGGAGTCATCGACCCAACACTCCTCGCATGAACCAATTACAATCCAAATGAAAAACAGAGAGAGAAAAGAAGAAAAAGATTTGGAAGCATGAATAAGATTGTCGATTTCACGAATCATGGTAAGTTGACATGTCGTGAGCGCCATTTTCTCGATTGGCCAATAACCCATTATTCGATACATATCTTTTCCTCGACCATTGCATATCTTCGATCCCTTTGCTTTCGACCTAAGGACGGGTTAGAGGAATTATCCTAGGATTTGAGCATGATCATAGCTTAGGTTAGTATATTATTTGACGATTCGAGCTAAAAACCACATACTAGGATTATATTCTAACCGATAGAGAGTAATTGGCGTTTTGGATTTCCATGAATTTGAAATCTCCATTTGTCCCCGCATATATGCTCGATTCTATCAAATTCTCATAACTCATGCCATCACTTGCATGCTTGATCGCATACTCCGTTCTTTACTTTTTCTTCATCTTTCTCAAGGACGAGGAAGAGTTTAGCTTGAGGGATTTTGATAGGTGATTTTTGTATAAGTTTTCGCATACTTTTTTCCCACGTTTTACTCCACTTTACCTCGTTTTTCGTGCCGTTTTCACCGCCTTTTGTTCCTTTTTACGTTTTTGTCTCTCTGATGTGTTTCGGGTGAATTTTTGGATATTTAGAGTAAAAGAGCGAAAAATAAGGCTTTTGGAGCGATGAACGATGCGACATTACTCAAATTGATGTAGACGGTGAAGTGAAGGACATGCTAGAGCATGATGATGACCTGCAGCCCTCACACGGCCGTGTGAGGTATCTCACACGGCATGCTGATGATCTGCAGCCCTCACACGACCGTGTGAGTTGTTACGGCCTGAGAAAGAACCCCCACACGGCTGTTTGGAAGGCTGTGTGGTTCGTTCTGCCAAAGAGGAGAAAAGTCAACGACATGGTCGTGTGAACAGCTCACACGACCGTGTCACCCTGGAAGCTGAAGCCCCCAATCGAAGACCACACGATCATTCGATCGGTCGCGATCGTGACAAGACCGTGTGGTCCCCAATTCAGTAGCGGGCAACGGCAGCAAAGCAGCAATGAAACAGCAGTTTAGAAATTCCAAATGGCCGGTAAACTGAAGAATTAAGAGCTGTGGCAGTGCGTAAAGTTTGCCAAACGACGTGGCCGTGTGGATATTTCCACACGGCCGTTTCAAATCGGGTCTGCTGCGAACCCATCAGGTTTTAGGGTTGGTATATAAGGATTTGGGCACTGCCCACCCAAGGAGAGCGATGTGTTAGCTTCGTTTTACGCTTTTTTGATGTTTACTTTAGTTTTAGGAGTAGGGTTAGTTTAGATTAGGATTTTGGATGTTTTCTTATGCATTAAGTAAGGATTGACAACTCTTGTGGATGAATCAATGAAATAAGCATTCGTTTCTCGTTTCTATAGGTTTTGTTATTATTTTTCTATTCTTTGTTGGTTCCATTATACTCCTTGGCGTTTTGATTGATTATCTTGATGATTGTTATTATCATACGCGTTATCATATTACAATTTTCTTTAAATCTCCGTAAATTCATGTCACATTCAATCGATTAGCGTAGCTAACAGTGACCCATGATCGAGCTAGTATTCGATCAATCTACATCCTGTGGACGACCCGCATAGCGCTACGAGGACGCAGTGCGCTTGCAGTTTCTAAATATTAAAGCTTTATCGCTTTACGAACACTAACATATCTCCACGCTTCCGACAACCGCCGTCCACGGTGGTCCACTCTGAGGTGTTCACTCTAATTGGTCCATTCTGGCTCTTACCAGGTCGCCCCCTCTTAAGTCACTCCTTCCCCAGGTCGCCCCTTTTCGCTTTCGAAAATTACCGTCCAAGCGGCTCACTCTAGAGTGCCCACTCTAAATGGCCCTCTGGCATTTACCAGGTCACCCTCTCTTAAAGCGCTCCTTCCATAGGTCGTCCCTTCCGTAACGTGAGTCGTAGCATGTGGCTTGATCTGATACCATTTGTTAGAGACCCAATCCATACTAGACCCCTAACCTAGCCCATTTTTTAAAGACACATCAGACACTAGGCCCCTAACACTAACCTTGCTATGGACACATCTCATATTAGGCCCGTAACATTGAGCTCACACTCCAATTGTTAAGTATTAGCTAGCATCCAACCCAAAACCAATTGGTATTAGGTGGAGAGGCCCTCTAATATTTAAACATTTCTTTTTTTTCTTGTTCTTTCCTATGTGTGACTAATTGGGATCCTAATAAACCAATTATGTATTTTTCTAATGGTAGAGGTACCAAATCCCAAGCATGTGTCTGATGTAGTGCAGTAAGTTCCTCAGCCATAACCTCCTGCCAAAGTAAATCACAAACAGCCTTTATAGGACAAATGCTCAGAAAGACAATGAATGGATGCTAAGAAGAAAACAAATGAGCTAGAATAATAAGAGTAAGCAAAATTGGGTAACTAAGTGGACTTACGAATACACGTAGGGCAGGACGATCCACAATCTCAAAAAGTGATTGTGCCGGCGCAGAAGGATTGGAAGCAACACCTATATTAGGAGCCAACGTACCAGTATTTGTAGAACTGTCAACATGAACCCTGCAAGAGTCTTGATCTAAAGTGATAGCATCAGTATTGAAACCGAATGGATCAATGTGAATAAGATCAGATGTACTAATATTATATGCACTGGAAGGAATAGAAAAGAAAGGAATATGTTCAAGAAATACAATATGACGAGAGACATACAACTTTTGACTGGCTGGATCAAAACAACGATATCCCTTTGACTTACACCGTAACCTAGAAAGACACAAATAACACAAATAACATACTGTGAAGATAATTTACTATGCTCGATATTCAAACGTAGGACATAAACAAGTACATGAATGGAAGAGTATGTTGGTTCTTAAGTTTAAGACCAATATTGTTTTGATGATGATCAACATTATATTGTGTGCTAATCATCTTATATGTTTTAGTCTCAGATTTACTAATGATTATCTTGATATGGAAACAAAGCATATTGATGATGTTGATGATGGATTCAAGGCTTGGTGAAAAGCATTGCATGAAGAATAAAGTATTCACGAATAATTTTTGTATTTTTCTTCATGTATTTTGGCTTTGCTTTCATAGAATATTTATAGCATTGGATAGACGCACACTCACTCACTTCTGCATCATTTTCTATCATAGGGAATCTTAGGATCATCCTAGAAACCATCCCAATAAGTTCATTGGCCAAAACACCATTGACTGTGTTTTTAGCCCATGACCAGACATTTGGAAGTCTTTCACCAGACAGTTGGTGCATCTTATTTTATTCCATCAGATTGTGTCGTATGTCGGTTGTCTGAAGTTCATTGACCAGGCATCTGAACAGTTGCTCAAACGTCTGGTAAGTGAACTCCAATCGAACGAACAGTGGGTTTGAGTTTTCATGTGCTCTCTGTCTTCTTCACCCACTCTGTCCAGCTGTTTGAAGAAGACTTGTCAGACGACTGGACAGTGCATCAGCCGTCTGACAAATGTTCTTCAGATGTCTGTTTGCTTGGAGATTGGTCTTCGTTTGTTTCATGACCAACTCATTGTCAACCGTCTGTTGAAGGACCAGACAACTTAACAGTTTATCAACCATCTGGTAACCCTTCATCAGATGTTTGTTCGCTGGAAATTCTACCCGTTCATAGCCGCTAGCCTGTGAATTTTTGGGTGGTTTTTCTTGGGTTTTGTGCCGATTTGTGAGTGCTTTATAAACCAATTAAAGATGGATTTTTGGCTATTCCGCCACTGAAATAGAATACATTTAGAGAGTCAAAAGCTCGAGGATAAAGCTCATCATCTTCACTCTCTCTTCTCCTACTCTTATTGAATGATCTAGCGGTTGAAACCCTAGCCTAAGGAGAAACTTCCAAATGCATCAAGTTCATCATCTCAAGTACTTGATTTCCACACTTTCATGCCTTCATCTTCACATGGGTAATATCTATTAAAGGCATATGTAAGTGTGTAATTGGTTTTACATTTTGTTGTAACCGTACTCCCGGGTTGTGAGAGTGTCTCTCTAGAAAAAGAGATTGGCCTTTGGAATAGGGTGTCCTCTTGGAAAAGAGTGTGGTACTTGGAATAGTACGTGTTGATATCCCAGAAGGGATTTTGTATTTGTGCTCATGTAGTGGTAGAATTGTCAATCAAGCACCAGATTGTGGTGTTGGTTATTTGTGCCCATAAAGGGTGTTAATGGAATCCACGGAGTGCGATTGCAACATGAAACTAGAGTATGATCGCCTTGGAATAGGGATCCAAACCAGAATATGCTCGTGTGTTTGCATTTTTGCATGGACGTATTTCTATTTGTGTTTGTTGTTGTTGAGCTACTCGTTTTCATTTCTGATGCGTTATGCGCTTAATTTTAGGAACTTTTAATTACGCACTTTTGCTTGCCATTACATTATTCATTCCCTTTTAGTGTATTGTGTAGCCACAGGTCCCAACAGAGCAATCAGAAGCAGATCTATACAATGACTCAAAAGATGACAAACCTGAATTAGGGAGATGGATTCTATTAATAAGATAAACATCAGTAAGAATTGCTTTTTCCAAAATTCACTAGAAGCATAGGCAGACAATAAAAGAGAGCGAGCTGTTTGAACAAGATGCCTATGTTTTCTTTCAGTCACACCATTCTGCACTGGAGTTTCTTTGCAATCACTTTGAAGAATAGTTCCATCGCAAGTAGGTCGGAGAATTGATTAGAAATATATATTCCATCTAAATCACATCGAAAGCACTTTATAACAGCAGAATGTTGAGTTTTCACAAGAGCATGAAAATCATTAAAGACATGGAAAAGTCAGAGCGACACTTCATAAGATAAGCCCAACAATAACAAGTGCAACTATCGATTAATGAAACAAATATCTTGAACCCCTTTTGTGGCAATAGGAGAAGGCACCACACGTCAAAATGAATCAGATCAGAAGGTACAAGAGAAGATGAGATACTTCTATTAAATGGTAAAGAAATGGATTGTAACTATTACAATCAGAAATATCATAAAGTTTCAAATTTTCTAATATTCGCGAGGAGCCAAAAAACGTAAATGAGATGCTAAAATTTGACCAAGACGGGAATGCCATAAATAAAAGTCAGAAGAAGAATGACTCAAACGAAAACATGACAAATCAACACTGGAACATGCGAACTCTGGTATCTTGAACTCATCCAAAACATAGAGTCCTCCTTTCCTAAAAATCACCGATCAAAAGAATAATTCTTCCGTGAGCCACTAATCAACCAAAGTCCGAGATCCGAAAATTGCATCGAGCGGGAAGAAATAAAAAACTGCACCTAGCGGAATAAAAATCACCAAGTTGACTATGAGCGGAAAATCAACCAAAATCCGATCCAAAAAACTGCACCGAGCTGAAGATCCAGCTGGGATTGATAGTGGCCAAAATCACCGAGAGGAAGATAATGAACCAAAATTGGACCCGCAAAAGCTGTGGTGGGATTCAACGTTCTTCAATGCAATTAACAAATTTCATAACCTATAGGCTCTGATACCATATGAAAATACAAAGAGAAAATCAAGGATTTCTCATAAATTGCATTGAAAAAATAAAAAATACAAAGAAAAGAGTTTATATAGTCTTCCAAATAACAAAAAGACTATTCTACCCTTAAGCCATAATTAACTTATTTTAACAATATTTAGTGGTATTGTTAACATAGATAGTTTTGCCGTTACCATGAGAGGATGGTAGTATTCCAACTAATTTTCTGCTTCTAGGTGAAATAATATGAACTAGCAAGATAATTTGTTCAATCAGAAGACAAAATGTCACGGGAGAAGACTTGAGAACTTGTCTCAGTGCATTCATATGATAGTTCGTATATAAAACACAGTCTTCCTTGTGTTAATTCAGATCACGGTAGACACAATCATGCGTAAATAACCTAAATATATCAAATTACGGAAAACTGCATTTGGTTTCCACTAGATTTTTCTCATGCGTACCCTATATCAGTTAACTCTAATAAAAATAACTCCATGCCTACATGACCTTTCATTTAATACCTTCTACTGTCAAAACCCCTTGTGTTGTCTGAAAAGAAACAATTTTTTCCACCATGTTGCATCCAACCGAGTGAGGGAGAGTTGGATACAAGTTAAACCAAAATTTGATGGCATTATGATGATGTTAAACCCGAGATGGATGTAAGCAAGGATTGAGGTCTCGCCCGATACCGATTGGTATCGGGCGTTTCGGACCGGTACCCGCCCAGTGTCGGTCCGAAACGGACAGCCGAAATCGGTATCGGCCGGAACCCTAGGGTTCCGGCTAGAAAATGTAATGAAAAATGAAAAAAAAACAAGAAGCCCCGTGACCTAACAGGAATCCCACGTTGGGAAACAGGACCCCTAACCCTAACCCTACACCCTAACCCTACACCCTAATCCAAACAAAAAGACGAAGACCCGTGATTTCCCCCACCCCCGTGAGTGAATAACCCCCGTGAGTGAACAACTGCCCCCGTGAGTGAACAACAACGAAAAAGGAAGCATGTGATTCAATAGGAAGGCGAAGAGCTTTAAAAAGGGGAGATGTCACGGTTCTTACCTTTGCATCGAGCAAAAAAGCGAAAATTTCTCTCCAAATTTCTGACCTTCAGTTGACGGAGGGAGCTGAGCAACCAGAACTCGGACTGAGGAGGACCGGAGCAACCCTAGCCATCAGGCGATTCTCGCGGAGGACCGGAGCAACCCTAGCCATTGGCAAATCTCGCAGAGGACCGGAGCAACCCTAGCCATCGGAGATTCTCGCGGAGGAACGAAGCAACCCAAGCGTAGAAACCCTCGGCGAATCTTGCGGACCGGAGCTGAGCAATCGGCAAAGGCTCGAGTCGCTCGACAGCAGCTAGGGCTCGCCATTCTCGCGGCGAAATCGAAGAGGATATTCGAAACGAAGGGGACAACAAAATCGACGGGTTAGTGTAAATTTATAACTAAATTTAGCTTAATTACAATACAGCCCACAGTGAATCATATATTTACAAGAATGACATCACACTAAAACATAATTACTAACTACAATGGCACAAGCGTAAATAAATGAAACTAGATGAGCAAAGAATTAACCCAGAACTCTTAGTGGAGGGTGACAGGCAATTAATCAGCCCAAAATTTCATATTATTTACAATATTGCCATTAACTTCAATAATACTAGAATAATGGAATGACAAACCTGTAAATAATGTAATAGGTTTGGCCAAATGATGAAATGGTTAAGTGTGCTATCCACACTATAGTTTTTGATAAATTTATTTACAAGTTTGCCATTGTGGGTCTGAGGGGGGTATGTTAATGGAAAATGTGTGATATGAATAGCAACAATAATTATAAATATAAGAAATATGCTAACAAATACTTTATAAATACTAGTGAATACTAAAAGAATAGTTAAACTTAAATACTTCAGAAAGCATAATTATTTCTTAAATAATTTAAGTTTAATTACTTTAGTATTTATAAAGTAATTATAATTATTTTCAACAGAATGACATCAATTTTCAACAAAATACATAATAAATCCTAAAAATACTATATGGACTCCTAAAAATACTATATGGCTAACATCAATTTAATTACCATATAATACGTGGTTAGAGGAAAAAAATACTTAAAATAAAAGAGAAGCTTAAAATAAAAGAGAAGCTGCATTAAATGTCGCCACAGTGCCCTGAAAATTTTCCCATTAAATGTCGCACTGAGTGCTCTTCGGGTTGGGTCAAAAAATCGGATTAGGGTCAGACACTCTAAATACTAAAAATTAATACATAAACACCGAAATTAGTAAAAAGTAAAACATACTTAAACATACTGAAGAAATTAATGTTAAAGGAATGGAAATACTGGATGGAGAACACACTTAACAGATAGAATGGCATACTTGTAAATAAATGGAAATACTGGACTTATTAGAAACTGCGTGTTTTGCTATTTTAAAATACAAATAAATATATATATATACGAAAAATACTGTAAAATACGTAAGAAATACGGAAAAATAAGTAAAAATACGGAAAATACATAATAAATATGGAAAAATACTTTAAAATACATAATAAATACGGAAAAATTATTTAAAATACAAAATAAATACGGAAAAATATGGAAAACACATAATAAATATAGAAAAATACTTAAAATACATAATAAATCCTAAAAATACTACATGGACTCCTAAAGATACTACTTAAAACACATAATAAATACAGAAAAATTTGTTAAAATACAAAATAAATACGGAAAAATACGGAAAACACATAACAAATATAGAAAAATACTTAAAATACATAATTAATCCTAAAAATACTACATGGACTCCTAAAGATACTATTTAAAATACATAATAAATACAAAAAAATTAGTTAAAATACAAAATAAATACGGAAAAATACAGAAAACGCATAAAAAATATAGAAAAATACTTAAAATACATAATAAATCCTAAAATGCTATATGGACTCCTAAAAAATACTATTTGTCTACCATCAATTTAATTACCATATAATACGTGGTTAGATGAAAAATACTAAAAATAAAAGAGAAGCTACATTAATTAATGATCAATTAAATACTTAAAATACTAAAAATATGTTAGAACTTAAAGTACGTTAGAACTTAAAATACTAAAATTTTCTAATAATAGTACTTATGGGATTGGGTTAGCCATTAAAATACTAAAATTTTGAAATAAAATTTTCTAAAATTTTCTAACAATTGATATACTACAAATTGCATGTTATTATTTATGGGATAAAATTTAGTTGCTTATCTGCATGCTAAATTTAATGAGATAAAATTTAGGTGACATGTTTTAATGGTAATTTTATTTTCGTGCATATTATATGATAATTCAAGAAAGCCTATTAGGTTAGCCATTAAAATTCTTCTAAAACTTATGAGACGAATTTTAGATTGATATGCTATGTTTAGTAAATTGTTACAACTATTAAATACCTAATTCATGATTAGGGTAGTCCTTTCCAACGATTATTATTTTAAACGTTCTAATGATAATTTTGATTAAAGTGTACACTTTAAATTGTTGTAATGTGAATTTATTAAAATCCAAATACATGATTAGGATAGCTGTTGAAACAAATAAAACCTTATAGTTGATAAGGACTCTAATAAAAGTTATTAACGAATCATAATAAATTCGAATTTTAGAATTCAACTAGTTGATAGGATTAAATAGTTTTAATAAAAGCCTTTTAGTTGATGACAAACATATGAATGATAAGTTTCCTTCAATGGACCATGATCCGGCTCAATGTGCTTGGCTAAGTTTGTTGGATCACCCTAGCTAGCTGGGGATAAGAGATCCTGGCTTAGTCAATTCCCTGACCGTGTTCCGCTGGACCGTAAGGACGCAAATCATGATTATGTGACACCGTCGACTATATCTAAGTCTAATACGTTAATAATCTTTTTCAAGATTAATCGTAACCCTTCTTATATGGTGCAGTAATTAAAATGTCTCGAAGAACTCCAAAGGAGAAGACGGTGGATATTAGGTGGTCTCACTGTAAAATGATCGCAGAAAATCATAGACAAGTAAGGTGCAACTATTGCCGGAAAGAAATGCATGGGGGCATGTCTCGCCTTAAGGAACACCTGGCGGGAATTACCGGGGATGTGCTGACATGCCCCGAGGCACCTAAAGAAGTGCGTGAAGAGATGAGAGCACACATATTTCAGAAGAAGGCCGAAAAGGTACAAGCCAGATTTGAGAAGAAGAGGATGGAGGAGGAGATAAGGGCAAAGCAGACGGAGGCAATATCAGATGACTCAGATGAGGATGAGGATGACAACGAGGAGGCGAGGGACCTTAGAAGAGCTCTTAGAAGAAGTAGGCAAGAACTTGCCGAAGAAGAGCTTAGAAGTGAGGGCAGAAGGATGGGAGCAGGATCGTCTAGGTCTGGAGCCTCTGGGCTAGCCAAATCGGGTAGTCATGTCGGTCGAATGGCCGGTATGTTCGCATGCGGTTCTGCTCGCGATGTTCAGCCAACCGGTAGACTAGCCGGTGCTCTCAGACCCGATGCCGACCCTTTTTCTCAGACGAAGAAGAGTAAATCCCAATCAACCATAAAGAATACCTTCATGAAGAATGTCAAGACCTATGTCGGCCGATCTATGGCCAAATTTTTCTACTTCAACCACATCCCATACAATGTGACCAATAGCACATATTACAGGCCTATGGTGGATGCTATTGCGGAATCGAAACGTGGGATTGCTCCACCCACTGCTTGGGAGCTGTCACACACATACTTGGACATTGAGTATGAAGAGATCAAACATTATGTAGAAACTTTTCGTGTTCAGTGGGATGAGTACGGTTGCACACTGATGTGCGATGGCTGGACAACACAAAACAAAAGGAAGATTATTAACTTACTTGTGTATTAGACCCACGAGACGGTGTTCCTGAACTCTGTGGATGCAACCGACCAATTCCAGAACGGTCCTTACATATTTGATCTTATGGACAAATATGTAGAACTAATTGGGGAGCATAGAGTAGTCCAGGTAGTTACCGACAACGGGGCAAACTACAAGTCAGCTGGGCAGCTGCTGATGCGAAAGAGACAGCATCTGTATTGGACCCCGTGTGCGGCGCATTGCATCGACTTGATATTTTCTGATATGGCAAAAGAAATAGTCAAAAATATCGTCGCACAAAGTCAGATAGTAACAGGATTCATATACAACAAAGGATGGGTGCTCAGCTTGATGAGAAGAGACAGGTGGAAAAGAATTGATCCGGCCCGCCATAACAAGATTTGCGACCCACTTCATTGCTTTGGACTCTCTGTACGTGCACCGAGATGACCTGCGGAGAATGATCACATCCAGGGACTGGTCCGATAACTTTCCAAGGCTTAAACCAAATGATAGGGACGTTGGAAACAACGTGTACGATCTGATTCACGGTGATGAATTCTGGCAGACTATCTCTAATGTCATCGCCGTATTTGAGCCCCAGGTGAAGGTTCTTCGAATGGTCGATAGCGATGATAAGGCCGAGATGTGGTATCTTTACGAGGCCATGGACCGTGTAAAAGAGGAAATTCGGAAGAATGTTGGTAGGGGATACAGAAAATGGTGGGACATGATCGACAAGAGATGGGGGATAAGCAGCTACATCAAGATATTCATGCTGCAGGCTATTTTCTGAATCCTCGCTTTCAATACTCCTCCAATGCAACAAACGACAACGAGGTGCTGGTTGGACTCAGACGTGTGATCGAGAGGCTTGAACCAGACATCTCGAAGAAAATTGACATTGACAAAGAGGTAAATAAAATTCGGATATTTTTATTTTGATATATGATTCGATGTAGCGGTTCACATTCTAAAATTATGATTGATAATTGTAGCTGGAGGCCTATAAGATGAGAGTTGGTTATTTCGGCTCCGCTAAGGCGGAAATGGCGATAACAAGGGTCACTCAGGTATCTATATGGATCTTAGATTTCTATATGTTCCCCTTAAAACGATCCATCTTTTCTGACCACTGGAACTTGTTGCAGCTCAATGGTGGATGAGCGTTGGGTTAGAGCAAGCTCCAACGCTTACTTGATTAGCTGTGCGTGTGTTGAGGCAAACTGTCTCTTCATCCAACTGTGAACGAAACTGGACCACCTTCTCACTCATTCACACTAAAACCAGGAACAGGCTAACAATGGAACACCTTAAAAGGCTGGTCTATGTGCATTATAATATGAGACTGCGACATAGACATGCGAGGAGGAGCGAGAAGGCAGATCACCAACTGATCGATTTGGATCAGATTTTCCACGAGGATGATCCATTGGATGAATGGACCAGGGAAACAGAAGACAGTGTGCTCGATGACAGAGACAATCCTTGGTTGGACGAGGCGCTTGTGGAAGCAGAACATACAAGAAGCAACCAACCGCGGCCGAGTCACGCCCCCGCGAATATCACGTACAAGCGAAAGAAGGCAGCCACTCGGGCTTGGCACGATGGCGATGATGCTTCGTCTCTCGATGACCAAGGTCCTACAGACGGAGGTTGTGGTGCGTCGGCATCCGTTTGCCCTGCTGAGAGACGTGGAGACGATGCTTATGATACACAACATTCGCATGGGTATAGAGAGCATGATAGGCAGCACAGTGAAGAACGGGGGGACGATGCCTACGGTAGACACTCTGAATATCAAGGGTATCGACGTGCTTCTGATTATTATGGAGGTTATGAATCTTATTCCGGTGGATACTCAGGAAGCCAAGACGGTTATTGCGCACCGTACAGACACTCTGATGTCTATGCTAATTATGATAGTCAATACATGTACGGTCCGAATGTGACTGAGCAGTCCAGCAGTCAAGGCAGTCATGAGACTCATGACACGCCTTTCATCGAGCAGAGCCGGTCCTCAGCGTATGATAACATGATGATATCTTTTTTAGGCCCAGAATAGATGCAGTATTCATATCCTCCATACTACCATGCACCGCAGCCGGATGATGATAACTACGAATGAGATTTTTTGTATCTTTTTATTTATTTTCTTCATTTTTGTATCTTTTGATGTATTTTAATCAGCTTTTGTATTATGAAGGCAGATTTATGGTGCATCAATATTTATTGTTCTTTTATATCTATTAATTAGTTAATTGTTGTTACAAATGAGTAACGTGAACAGAAAAATACATGAAAAATACATGAAAATACATGAAAAATAAAGAAAATGCATAAAATACAGAAAAATACAGCAAAGTATCTCCGATACCGAAATACAGGAAAATACAACAAAGTATAAAATACAGGAAAAACTGTTAAATACAAGAAAATACAGTAAAATACAGCAAAGTATAAAATACAAGAAAATACAAAAATACAGGAAAATACAGGAAAATATCTCCAATACCGATACCGATACCGAAACGAAACTACCGATACGGACGATACAGACGATACCGAAACTTGCTTCCGAAACCGCTGAAACGGACGATACCGATACCGAAACCTAAATTTTGGGCGGAGCGATACCCTCTCCGAAACCGATACCTAAAACCTTGGATGTAAGTAGAGATTGTAGCTAGCTTCTGATAATTTAGCCAAATAATAACTCATGCAGCATATATGATTACCTGAAACTGAGAAATGAACCATGTAGATGCAGAAGCAGATGTGAACCAGTTTCAACTGCCCTACCACACTCGAATTGAACAGAACAGATAATATCATAAACAAAGAGATGTTGATTATAGTATCAGAACACGCACGCATGCACACCAAAAATATAACACTAAACCCCAAGTTGGAATGGTTCTTAAATGTCCATCACCTGCAAGACCATCCCATAAAATTACGCTGATGAGGAAGGAATTGAAGACCTGATGTCTATCTAAGAATAATAGATGGCGGGCGATGTTTACATCAGAGTTGATGGCTTGGACCGGAACTGTCATTTGCAACATTGCTCACTTGAGGATTTGCATCGATGCTCTCAGCACTATCACCACCTCGATCAGTATCAAAGTTTTTGTTGAAGACATAAGGATTCTTGGTGTAGAACACACATTCTGGCCCAAAAAAGACTTGGATATACACATTGGGAAAACGCTATGCCAATCCGGGCCACCAATGAGGCACCTGCAAAGCACCTCAGTTCCGCTTACAATTATCTGCACTCTCTCGATCTCAGGGAAAGGTGGTTCCAGCCATGTCGGTAGAGATTCCATTGCTAAATCTTGCAGCACAAGAGTTTTCAGTGACCCTAAACCCGCCATATCCTCCAAAAGTGGGCATTCAGCCACTCTCAATTCCTTGAGGGAGCAAAGATTTGATATCTTCCTCAAAGTGGCATTCTTTGAAACAACAAGTTCTTCGACATAGCGAAAGTTTTCAATTGTACTCACCATATTGACTCCCTCAATCCACAGTTGAGTTAATGAAGTGGCATCACAAACCAGGCCGAGCGGCAAAGTCCTCAGGTTTGGACAGTTGATGAGCTGCAACGATTTAAGACACGGCATTATTTTTACCCGATATTCTGCATCCCAAGTCCATTCTACCAAACTCGGCATTCTTTTCAGCTCCAGAGATCCCAACTTGGGGAACAGATCATAAGAGATTGATTGTCCCGCAGCTCCTCTGCCAATCCCCATAAACTCTGATCCAATGTATTGAACAGCAGTGGCTCCTTTAATTTTGAGGAGATTCAAATTAGGAAGCAAACCCAATGGGGGAAGCTGAGAACAATTCAAGCAGTCATTCAAGACCAAAATCCTTAAGTTGAGAAGAGGCGAACCGGAGGCTCTTGTCGTCATCATCCAATTCGGGTACTGTAGACCAAAGTAGCCTTCAATTCTAAATTTTTCAATTGAAGAGGGAGGGAAGAGTTCCACCTCGAACAACTCTTGAATTTTCTCTGTCTCTTCCCCGCCAAATGGCAGCCCATCAGCCGCTATTGGCATGCAAGACAATATCAGATGCCGCATATGCATCTTGTCCTTGAGAAGGAACCGTCTTGTCCTTGTACTCGCCAATGCCCTCTCCAAATTCCCCAACGTCAGGGTCCTAAGCTGGGACAAAGAGCTGATCTCTTCCAACAGGCAGTTCCCGCTGTTCTCATTGGTCACAAACCCCATCAGCCTGTACAGATGCCGCAGCTTCCCAATACCCTCAGGAATTCCACTCACCGGCGTGCTTAAAAGGTCAAGACTCCTCATGTTGTACAATTTGGTTATGGCTTGTGGAAGGCTTTGAAGAAACTCACAGGATTGGATGATTAAATACTGAAGACTACTGAGGCTCCCTATGGTTGTTGGTAGAACTTCAATACAAGAGTGAGATAGATCAAGATACCTCAGGTGCATCAAATTCCCTATTGATTCTGGAACGTTTGTAAAACAAGTACCAGACAAGTCCAAGACCCTTAGACGCCGTAAGTTATCAAAACGATCATGTGGGAGCTCTCTTATCAAAGGCATGTTCAACAAAAAGGTCCTTCAGGCCTGATGCTCCGTTACAATTACAGGGACTGAGGTCAGCTCCATATCAACAACCGACAGGTGACGCAACTTAACAAAGGTGGGAGAAGAGGACGTGCTTGCCTTCACCAATCCATTGACATCACCAATGAAAATATCGTCTCGAGCCAGAAACTGAGCCAGGGAGCGAAGAAGATCGTGCATTGTGCACGCCCCATCATCGTAATATTGAGGATGCACTTGCAGAAGGCTCCTTCTAAGCAAATCTTTATAGTAATCTCTAGCCACCTCCTCCATTATCATATCTCCTTCATCCTTTACAAACCCTTCGGCAACCCAATATTGGATAAGTGTGTGCCTCATGAACACATGATCCTCTGGAAACAGGGAGCAATATACAAAGCATTGCTTGAGATGGTAGGGCAGATCTTCGTAACTCAAGTACAAAACTCACATGACTCCATCAGACAGCTCGGTCAAGGTCCATGCAGGATTATTCAGAACCTTCTCCCATTCCCACCTGGTCTTCTCCTTTGTGCTTAGAACTCCAGCAATGGTCTAGATAGCAAGTGGAAGGCCATCACACTTCACCGCTATTTGCATTTCAATATCCCTTAGCTCTATTTCTTCCTCCCCTTCCTGGAACACAATTTTATGAAGCAGCAACCAACTATCATCCATAGGAAGAGGTTTAACCATGTGGACATGCATTGCCCCTATCTGCCGTGCGACACGCTCATCTCTTGTAGTGATAAGAACTCTACTACTGGCAGCACCTTTCAAAAAAGGCTTCCGCAGAAGACCCGTCCAAACTCCCGCATTCCAAACATCATCAAGAACAAGGAAAAACTTCTTCCGTTCAATAAGCTGGCTAAGCTTTGGCTCAAGCTCTCCCAATGTTTGCGCATCGCCAGGATGTCCTGACATCCTGGCACATCGTATTATCTCTTTCAACAAATTGGTTTCAGAATATCCTTGTGAGACACACACCCACATTGGGGGCGGCATCTGAAAGTTATCTTTGATGGCCTTATGGTTGAAAATCTTTTGAGCAAGGGTGGTCTTCCCGATCCCTCCCATGCCAACAATGGCAATGATTGATATTGCAGGACTGCCCTCTTTAAGCAATCGATGAACGAGATTGTTTGTGTCATTCTCGACCCCCATCCCGACGATGTCAGGTTCAACTCCAGGAGCAGACTGACGCTGCAGTCTGCTCCTTCTGCCGCTATCTTCTCGGGTAGAAGACACCTCCAGATTGAAATCAGATTTATCCTTGTTGATCCTCTCCAACCTATCATTGATGCTTCTAATCCTGCCACCAATTGCATGACGGAATGCAACTCTTCGTATGCAAGAGGAAAGGGGGGAATAGCAGTGTACCGATAAGCATGACGATGATTGTTCTACAGATAGTCTTGCAATCTTTTCTCCATGGATTCGGCAATGATCCATAACGTCATCAGCATCGTAGAAGATATCCTTGAGGTCAGCAAGCCAAGTTCGAATGGCAGAGCTGGTGAAGGCCTTTCGCTCTGCATCCTCAATAACAATGCGGATCATCCCCACCTTCTTATCAAGATTTTGAAGCTCGTCTTTCACTGCAAGCAACATTGCCACTTCCTCCTTCAAGAGGCCGGCTAAGGTCTCAGCAAACCTGGAGGCAAGGGCATCCACGATTATTGTCATTTCTGAGAAGGCAAATTTCGAGGATGTTGGTTTTTGAAATAAGAGAAAGAAGCATAGACGTTTGCAGTTGATGCTTCTCACTGAAGTTGGTTCCGACAAAACACGTTAACTAATGGGAGAATGAGATGCGTATCTTTCATGACAGAGAGCAATGTTTTCTTTAATGGGTCAGATTCTTTGCCTTTCTTGCTAAAAATTGTAATTCAGATGTCCTCTCAAAAAAGAAAGTGGATTCTGTTCATTGGTTTCTTTTCTTAGTTGTCGAGTGGTTATCCTCTAAAGAATTGGCTAAAAAATCAGGTGCTACTTTGCCTTTTGCAAAGTAAAGTGGTTGTTGGTTTATTGGATCATTTGATTGTGAGCTTCCTCCAGCCAGCAAGATCATGATAGAATTGGATTTACAATCAGGTGCTACTTTTCCTTTTGCAAAGTAAAGTAGTTGTTGATTTATTGGATCATTTGATTGTGAGCTTCCTCAAGCCAGCAAGATCATGATAGAATTGGTTTTACAACCAGGTGCTACTTTTCCTTTTGGAAAGTAAAGTGGTTGTTGATTTATTGGATTCTTCGCTTGTGTGCTTCCTCCTGGCAGCAAGTTCCTAAAATGTCCTATGGTGATTTCTCATAAAATTTCCTTCAAATGCCTTTTGTATCCATACACCATAATTCGCTTTGCATATTCACAGCCTTCCCATTTATTTTCCCCGTAACCTCCAAAAAAAAATTTGAACAAACATGGGGGTTGAATAAGTTTGACATTCTTGAATAAGTCAATCTTCAACAAGTTCAATTTAGGCATATACCAGCAACTTAGTAGAGCTGACAAGCAATGGATTTTTGTGTGCGCACAAGCGGGCATGCGTGTGTAGGTAAATTTTAACTAGAGCAGAAGTATTTGTAAAAAAAATAAAAGGGTAACTAAGTCCACCAAAAAACATAGAAGAAGATGAATGCAATAATTTTCGATTAATATTAATGTCCTACAAAGTAAGCATAACATGTTTGATGAGAAGAACTAAGTACTTCTTCGCTTGATGTTTTTCTTTTGTTCAAGATAAGGAGATCCGTTTCTTCACATCTCCAACTTCAATCAAGCTTTAGATTGTCATGGTTTACAGCCAATAAATCATGGTTTTTTTCAATGAAAGTCAAAAGAAAGATGTTCCATTGCATCTTAGTAATAAGTATTTTTAAATATGTGTTAACACGGAAATATCGTCCTAAGGTTCTCTCTAAAGAGTAGAATCATTGCCTTACATGACTAAGGTAAATTGTGATAATAATCAGGAGAACCCAAAATTAAAATCCAGGCTAGATATATTTCTTGTGATTATTTATTTATTATTTATTATTATTATTATTTTATTAGGATTAATATTATTTATTTATTAATTAATTATTATTACAAAATTGATAATATTGTTATTATTATTTCATTTTATTTGTTATTATTATTATGTTATTATTTTCTCTCTTTCTATTTAGTATATGAAGTCGTCCCCTTGCGATGAAGGCCATGATGATGATTGTCACAGCTTTGGGCCAGCTCGAGAGATTTTCTCAGAGTGGGCCCGGGGGCCCAGGAAACCGAAGGAGGCCGCTCTCCTCAACCCACGGGCACCACGTGGGGGGTGCCCCACCTCGCGTGGAATGCCAAGGACCCATGCAGACACGACTATCAATCTCCTCCGAGCACAATGCCCCTTGACGATGGAGGCATTCATGACCATTATGGGACGCCCCATCGGAGGCAGGGACCATGGGTCAAATACAATAAAACGCCTTCAATGCCCGGGCACCCGGGCGGGGAATGCTCGGAACGAGCCCATCGCCTATAAGTGCCTCATTCAGCGAGGAAGGACGGGACGAATCTTGGATATTTGACACTCAGGTATACATGCTCCTTACATCTGCTTCCATCCCATATTTCTTCCTCCATAGCTCGGTCTGAGAACTCGTGCACGGCCTTCCAGCAAGCCGGAATCGATTCCACCGAGCACTCTTTTGTCTTTTGTCATGATCTGACTTAAGCATCGAAGGGAATTTGGTTGGAACCCAGATCCAACCCACTGACGAGCTTCTCGTTTTGCAGATCGTGGGAGACACCATTCGGCCGAAACTTCCTTCGGCTACCCATCGCTCGGTTCCGAGCATCCGCACATCAGCGCTTGCTCGGCCGACCGGTCCCGAAGATCATCCTCATCTTCCGAGCCAGCGAAGACCTTTGGACTACCATACCTTCAAGCTGTGGTGAGAAAACACCCCAAAACAACGATGATGATGACTAGCTAAAAATTTTCCAAAGTGGAAATGAATATGAAAATAGCAACAATTAGCTGGGGAATAGACAAAAGAAGAAATAGTAAATAACAATCACTCAGTAATCTTTGCAAATGTGAATAAATGTGAATAACAACCATTGTGCTTACCATGAGAATAAGTAGTATGAAAGCTTCAACATCTAAAATCTAAACTAGCTATTATCTTTTCCAAATGGAAAAAATTACAAAAACGGAAAGTTTCAATTGGTTGACCAGGACAAAAGAAAGCTAACCGATATAAATAATCACTCGGAAATCTTCTCAGAATGAGACTGAGTAGCATGGAAGTTTCAACAGCCACATGCCAAGTGCCAGATAACAACACAAAGCATGCATACATATAAAAGCTGAGCGAAGAACTTAGGCATCAGAATGCAAACACAACCATCATGGAAAAGGAGACACATCACATTAAGTTATGTTTTATCCAATCTGGCATTGTCGTTTTAAGCAACATCTAGGTTGATATCTTAAGAGATGTTAGAAGAAAATCCATTTTATGTACTCTGTTTGCTTTCAAGAGTGATACAGTTTTATGAATGAATTTTCAGTTTTTCCTCTTAACACCTATGAATTACCATCACAATTGGTACTCTAGCATTGTTTTTCACTACTTAAAATGGAAATATCCAGAAATGTTAATATGAAACGATAAAGATTGATATCAGAGTCCAAGTTCACTTGATTCGTTCTTTCTGTGACATGTTGAAGTCCATTCCTAAATTCCAGATCACAGAACTTCCCATTATTAATCCAAATGACCCTGAAGATTTACCACAAATAGTTCAATCGATTTCAAAAACAGCTCAACATTCTACTGAAGGAACAACGGCCGACTTCATGATGGTAGCTAGCGTATATGCTTAGAAACATCAAGAAGGTTTGCATACACATACGTGTGAATGTATGTAAATTCAAAATATTTCGATGTTTTTTAACATGAATCAAGTGGCGATATATTAATCAATTTTGTGACAATTCTAAAATGTTAATTGTTTTGTCACTTTTTGCATGGGTATAACACATCAAAATCATTCATATACATACATACATATATACATACATAACGTACGTATGTACATACGTAGGTAGGTATGTATGCGCACAGTGCACGGCACCACGAAAAAATAACAATAAACAGGATGTGGTGCACACGTGCAACCAAAAGGTGTGAGAACTGTGGGTGTGTGTCGGTATCTTCGGGAGGTAAAAGGGGCATGTTGAGTCATTGGGCTGGCATTCGAGATAACTCGACCGACAGATGACTAAAGCCCACGAGGCCCACAAGAGAAACCCGACTTCGACTCAGTCAAAGTCCAATGGCCAGTCGACCGTTGATAGCACATGTCACCAGATGAGGTTCATTTGCAAGGGTACAAGTATTACCAGATATCATAATAGGACTAGTTAGCTTCTTTGATAAAGGGAGAATTTGTTTGGCCTTCCACATAAGTACTGAAGGGTATTGAGCATCCATATGTCCAAACAATGGTAAAATCTTGGTGGCAGTGGTAATGAAGAGAGCTCTGGTCAACTGCGACTGTGATAACGATGGTAAAATCTTGGTGCAGTGATGATTAAGGTGCTGTGTGTGACTGTCGACGAGGAGAAAGTTGACATTATAAACTGATGTTGTTTGCGGAATCACCAAATGACACCAAAGACTTGGAGTGGGATTGGATCTACAATAAAAAGGCACATCAAGGTTAATAGAGATGCAATAATGGAGTTGATGGCGGTGTCAATTGGATTCCCAAATTCTCGATGCTAACAATCAAACATTCGGTATCCTTTTATAGGACTCAAAGGGGATGGGGTTGGTGCACCAACCCCCCATTCTTTGACAAATCAAAAGGGTGGGCTGAAGAGGAGAACCCCCTCAATTTGGCCTCAATTTGGTCTCCATTTGGCAAACCAGCAGAGTCCACCTCACTCGAACGTGGGATTAAAGGCGGGCTCGTAATTCGTAAGAACCTGCACAACATTTACTCCTATTAAAGGGGAAAGATCGTAGCCCCATTATGAGTGGCCGTTATCTCCCCAACGTCTCAAAAGAGATCTTGAACGCATATAAATACAAGGGTCCCATCTCCAAGGTACGAGATCTAAAACATAGAACTCTACTTTCTCAACTGATATTTCTTATACTTTCGAGCCTGCGCCGCCAGTCATGAGACGAACCTTTGTGGGTCGATCTCAGCTGCACCAAGCTCCCTATCTTCCTTAAGTTCCCATTCTAACTTAAGTATCGGAGGAATTTGGGTCCGAACTCAGATCCGACCCCCCTAACGTGTCCCTATGGTGCAGATCGACGGTCATCATCCAGGGTCGAGGGTTGTCATCGAGTTTTCTAGCCTCGAACGATCGACGCATCAGCTGCTCGAAGGTCGATCGATCACCGTACCATCACCAACTACCATCCTTCGACCCGGGTTCTTCATACCCAGGGTCTCACTTTATCTGATGACGAGGCTCCGACTCAGCATCAAAAGTCAACGTCAACTTGACAACTGTCTCGGTCAATTTTGGACTTAACAGTTTGGCGCCGTCTGTGGAAAAACGTTAACCAGCTCGACATCCCAAAGCGATCAAAAGCTATGACAGCTGGACCCAGCAAAGTCGGACCGATTGAAGGTCCTAAGGAGAAACAGAAAGCGAACAGCGTCCTGTTAGAGGATGTTGCAGACTCTACATCGTCGTCACAACGACCGGCAGAGACCACGAAGGAGCCTGGGGTCACCCGGAAGGAATTCTTCCAGTTCACCGAGCAGGTCGACCGGAGTCTTGGCGCATTTTCGACCTTAATATGCCAAAACATGGGGAGTCCATCGCCCTTAAATGAGCCGTTGCTGCCTCCAAACCTGAACATGAAGCCAACCAGGGGCACAGCCTTCCTCCGAGATCTGGGGGACCCAAGGGTAGATCAACTGGAGATTAGCCCCAACAACACGACCCCCCAACTCACCGATACGACAGAATGGGGGGTCGACAATCGAGCCTTCGTTCTCCAGGGGAAACACACCCCCTCCAATTACCGAGAAGCAACTCGCAACATCGTAGATCAGGTAATGTGTGGGGCTCCCCCAGGTTATAACCCTCTGAACCCTGCAGGTGCATTCGGAAGGAGGGAAGAAATCCCAAACCGATCCTCGAGAGCCAATTACATGCAACCCAGAGAAGGAGGATCTCTTCTCGTCCGATCCGCGATTCGTAGGACCCCACTGAGAGAGAACATCATCTTTGCTCCTCCTCTCCCCAAGTTCAAGCTCCCAGCCATACCAGCTTATGACGGCAGAGGCGACCCGTGGTCGTACATTCATAAGTATCTGAATGTCATGCTGCTTCACGGGGCCGACGACCCATACCTTTGTAGAACCTTCCATGCTACCCTATTCAAGAGGGTAGAACGCTGGTACGAAGTGCTACCACACGGCTGCATCGGCTCGTTCGATGAATTGGCAGAAATATTCTGCAAACAATTCGTCGCGGGACGACGTCCTAAGAAGAAGTCTTCACACCTCTTCTCACTCAAACAGAGCGAGAATGAGTCGATTCGAGCCTTCGTCCAGAGATTCAACGACGAGAGGCTCGATGTAGAGGAGACGTCAGACGTGACTGTCATAGCGGCGCTCACTCAGGCGGTCCAAAACAAGCACATGTGAAGGGCCCTCCACCAGTTCCCCCTAATACCATCGCAGAGATGCTCAACATAACGGATCAGTTCACTGTCTTCGAAGAGGCGGAGGAACCAGTCGGAGCTAGTGCGAAGGACACCCCCTCCCGTCGTGGAGACACGAGGCGAGAGAAACCAACATCGGAAACCCCCGCCATGAGTCTCGAGACAAGAGACCCAGGGAGATCAGCCCTCGAAGTAAGGAGCGTCCCACCTATGCTAAGCCGGTCGCTCCTAAGACAAACGTCGTCGCTTACGTCCCACGAGAGGAGCTGATCCAAGAGACAGCAAAGAAGGGCAAATATGAGAAGAGGGACGACCTCAAATTCTGCAAGTACCACAACGACTATATGCACGATACCAACGACTGTTAGACTCTCAAAAAAGAGATTGATGCGCTAGTCAAGCGAGGACACCACAAAAACCCGGTTAACGATCAACTTAGCAAGGAGAGATCCTCTAAGCAGAAGGACAAGATGACGGGGTCACCTGTCACCAAGGTGATCGACTAGCATGCCATCTAAGCTTGAGGCGAATAAAGAGGCGTTAGACAACAACAGCTCCGACGAAGTTCGAAAACACATGTACGCCTTTTGTTTTTTTGTCACTCTTTTCAATAAAGCATGTCTTTTTCAGTTTCGCTTTCTTAAGCCTTCATGAAGTCTACAGAAACTATCCCATCAAAACTCCCCTTTAAACGGATCGGATCCTTTGGAGGCTTGGGTAAACTGAATTCATGTTGATGAAATCCGCGCGAGTGACTCCCAAAGACGAGCGTCAGCCGTAAGTCGAAGGGGCCACCCCTTCGCTACTGAACAACTCTCATAAACGAGCGTCAGTCGTAAGTCGAAGGGGTCACCCATTCGCTACTGAACGACTCTCCTAAACGAGCGTCAGCCGTGAGTCGAAGGGGCCACCCCTTCACTACTAAACGACTCTCCTAAACTAGCATCAGCCGTAAGTCAACGGGGCCACCCCTTCGCTACTGACCGACTTCCTAAACAAGCGTCAGCCGTAAGTCGATGGGGCCACCCCTTTAATACTGACCGACTCTTCCAAAATATCGTCAGCAGTAAGTCGAAGGGCCACCCCTTCGCCACTGACCAACTCTTCTAAAATGTCGTCAGCCATAAATCGAAGGGCCACCCCTTCACCACTGAACGATCACCTAATTTGTCGTCAGTCGAAGGGCCACCCCCTCTCCACTGAACGACTCTCCTATAGAGCATCGTTAGCGGTAAGATGAAGGGCCACCCCTTCGCTACTGAACGACTCTCCTAAACTAGCGTCAACAAGTGTCAGCCGCAAGTCAAAAGGGACACCCCTTCGTTACTGACCGACTCTTCCAAAATATCGTCAGCAGTAAGTCGAAGGGCCCCCTTCGCCACTGACCAACTCTTCTGAAATGTCGTCAGCCATAAGTCGAAGGCCCACCCCTTCGCCACTTAATGATCCACATAATGTGTCGTCAATCGAAGGGACACCCCCTCCCCACTTAACGACTCTTCTATAGAGCATCGTTAGCCGTAAGACGAAGGGCCACCCCCTCGCTACTAAATGACTCTCCCAAAATGTCATCAGCCGATAGTCGAAGGGCCACCCCTTCGTCGTTGAACGACTCCCATGCCATCAGTCGTGAGTCGAGGAAATCGCACCCTCGCCATGGAACATGGTGATCAACTTCTAAACATGGTTTGATGGTTTATCCTCAATCATCGTGAAGCAGCGACTAACCCATCGAGGGGCCATCAGGCGTCACGACCACCACACAACATACACGACAGCAAACAAAAAGATGCAACGACAAACATGGATATGCAGGCCAACTCTTCTGGCACTCCTATTACAGAAAATTGTTTTCGTTCACATCTACATCATCCCCTATACATTCAAAAATTTCCAAAACAGGAATAAAAACAACGCCGAGACCCTACATAGGCTGGCTAGGCCATTGGTCTCCATCCAGCATGGCCGTGAACTCTGAGTCACTTGTAGCATCCGCTCCTGCATCATCATCAGCCACAGTGGCAACATCGTTGATGGGAGCAGCTTTCTCCGTGCCTTGGCTCGATTCATCGTCACCAAGGTCCGAAAAAAATCATCGGGATCTTGTCGATCTCCACGGAGAGGTCAGTAAATCGGTTCTTCATCTCCAATCGACATCGCACGTAGCCTTCCTTGTATAGCTCGTCGAAGTCGAGAAATGAATCCTTGAACTCCTGAATTGCCCTCTCCGCTATGACCTCGGCTTCGACTCTCTCCTCCAACAGTGCACCTCCGCTCGCTTTCTCAAGGCGGTTTGTTCAGGAGAGAAGGCTGAGTCTAGTCAGCTCAACTTGAGATCTCTCCACGCCCGACCTAACGGCCTCTAGGGTGACCCCATGATTGGCCACCTCCAGAGCACGACGACGCAATGTCGCGGTAGCCACGAGAGCCTGCACACAACACTCGATGGTCAATATACGTGCTGATATCAGCGTCGATTGAGTCTGGAGTAATAATTACCTGGACGCTGACATGAACGGCTATTGACGCAAACCGCTAATAATCGACCCTCTCCACGACAGTCATGTCCTGTGGAAGGGTCGCATTCTCAGTGACTCGAGAGGCGGTCCCGCAATCAAGAAGAGCAGAATCTCTACGCCTCAACAGAAATTCTGCCCGGACAAGCTCCTCCACGGTGCAGTCGAGTGGGGCCTGAGGAGATCGGCTCTCCAGCAAAATCAGCATATATTCGTCAGGGATGTCTTCAAACAACCCTACAGGAGGGAACAAACCCCCTCAAGGCCAGGAGTCCTTGTGCACGAGAAGCTCTGGTGGAATATGAGTCCTCCCCGAATCTTCCTCGCGAAGAGTATCACTCCCTGGCCGGGAGACCTGCTGCGCGGCTACATTCGACTCAGACGGCTCCGAGTCGCTGAGAACGAGTCGCCGCCTCCTCTTGGCCTCCTCCAACGCAACTACTTCAAATTCGAAGGTGGACTTCTCCTTCTTCTTCTTCTGAGGACGGGCCACCTAAGCAACCCTCTCGACAACTATGGGGTCGATCCCCAGACGGTTGAGCTGTCAATTCCCCCACAGCCGGCACCCGGAGAGACAACATGCTCACCTCCACCTCTTTTATGGAAGTCTCGACTGCTTCCCTCAATGCGGGATCCACCTGATAATACACACTAGCCATGCCTGCGAAAGCAACAAACGAGTTAGGTCGAAGAACGAAGGTTGAACAGTTGGCGGGCACGATCGAACCAACCTTTCATCCACACGGTCCGACGTAGCACGTCGTCAGACCACAGCCACTTGACCGACAGCATATCCTCTGGCAGGCTCATCAAAGTGTCGACGGCTTTCTTCTCCTCGCTAGTCAGCGGCTTATCCTCGGTAGGGCCCAAGTCAGGGGCACCCCAACCGGTGCAGAAACGTGCCTCCCCTTGGAAAACCAAAAACACAAACTCGTCTTTCCTTTTGGATAATTGGAGGCGGGAAGATCTTCCAGCAGCTTCTTACCTCGACGGGCCACTATCGTATACGAGCCCGGGGTCTTGTGGGGAGTGATCGAGAAAAAAATGATTGAACAAATTCAGAGATGGTTCAATCCCCTTCATCACACACAGAGCTATGAAGCCCATCAGCATGCCAACGGCGTTTGGCATCAACTGGCAGAGGGAAATGTTCACAGTACACAAGAAGTAACGGATGAAGGGGTGCATGGAGAATCGAAGGCCTCGTTCGAAGGCTTTGACAAAACCCCCGCTTCCCGATCGTCGGGACGATGAGCCCTCTCGTCCTTCCCAGGCAACCGGATTTGGTAATCGAGACAGACATAACTCCTCTAAAGCTCGGCGATCTGGTCAGCCTTGACGTTGGACCTCAGATTCGCAAGCACACCCGGCTCCATGACCCCTTCCTGATTCTTCTGTATGGCCGTGACCAAGCTCCTTCTAGAGGCAAGGATGGAGGATGAAGACATTACTTTCGAGAGAATGAAAATCTAAATCAAGAGAATGAAGACGGTACCTTCGCATTCTACCGCTGGAGCCGTCCTATATATGTAGTGCAACAACCGCATGATGAAACACGCGTCGAATATCCCAAGGCTCTAAGTATCTTGGATTTCGAACCGACAAATCATTTGAATCAACGAGGCGGGCGTTTTGGTGCCCGAAACTTGAGTGCTATTTTCTCGACTGTCGTGCCCCATTAATGCGATGTAACGTCGTTTGACTTCAACGTGCAGACCCTTTGAGGTCGTGCGACGGGGGGCCATTATTGAGTCATTAGGCCGACATTCGAGATAACACGACTGATAGATGACTAAAGCCCACGAGGCCCACAAGAGAAACCCGACTTCGACTTAGTCAAACCCAATGGCCAGTCAACTGTTGAGTCTACCTCCCTCGAACGTGGAATTAAAGGCGGGCTCGTAATTCACAGGAACATGCACAACATTTACTCCTATTAAAGGGGAAAGATCGTGGCCCATTATGGGTGGTCGTTATCTCCCCAACGTCTCAAAGAGATTTTGAACGGCTATAAATACAAGGAATGGTCCCATCTCCAAGGTACGAGGTCTAAGACATAGAACTCTACTTTCTCAGCTGATATTTCTTATACTTTCGAGCTTGCACCACTAGTCCTGAGACGAACCTCCGTGAGTCGATCTCAGCTGCACCAAGCTCCCTCTCTTCCTTAAGTTCTTATTCTAACTTAAGCATCGGAGGGGATTTGGGTCAGAACCCAGATCCGAACCCCCTAACGTGTCCCTATTGTGCAGATCGACGGTCATAATGCAGGGTCAAGGGTCGTCATCGAGTTTCTTAGCCTTGAACGATCGACGCATCAACTGATCAAAGGTTAATCGAGCACCGCACCATCACCAACTACCATTCTTCGACCCAGGTTCTTCATACCCAGGGTCCCACTTCATCTGCTGACGAGGCTCCGATTCAGCATCTAGAGTCTATGTCAGCTTGACAACTGTCTCGGTCAATTTTGGCCTTAACAGGGCCAAAGCAAAAAAATGTGGGACAGAAGGAGGAAAAGCAGGGACCAAACCGGAAGAAACCATCAAAACCCAACCCCAAAACAAAGACCAAAATCCCACCCAAAACCCCACACCCCCAATGGGACCCACCTAGGTTGTCACAGTCAACTTGTCCCAGTCAGCATGTGACTGGGACAATCCAAGGAGGACATCCCTCATTTGTAATATAGATATATATCATATATGTATATGTAAATCTTCAAATGAGAACATTTCGCACCGTGCAAAATGTTTTTTATTTTATTTTTTGAAATTTATTTTTCAAAACTTTTTTCCCACCTTCATTTCATGTTGTTATGCACCCCTCAAAAAATGGTTGAAAAATAATGTGATTTAGCCTTCAATCAAGGCATTCCAACAAATTCGCACGTTCTTAAACCGTTAATTTTGTAATGGGTGGATCGGTGCTCAAATCTCCCTAGGTTTCACCCATTATTTTCTCTGGGATATATAATTGTATTGATTAAAAATCAAAAAAATTGAAAAACAATTTTTAAAAAAAATCATAAAATTCTTTTCGAACGGTGCGAAGAAGGCTTTTTCGGACTTGGCGATTGCTCTATATGTATATGTATGTATATGTATATCTATGTAATTTATATGTACTAGTCATAACACGTGCATGTGTGCACGGTTCATTTAAGATTTTTCCCCCGCAAAATCTTTGTTCCCCAAAAAATTATTTCCACAACCAAAACTTAAAATAACAACAAATTAGCGTAAAAATATTTAGCAGCACGGACGCATTCGGCGCGGAACAATAATTTCAGCGCGGACGCCTTTGACACAGGACAACAAATTTGGTGCAGGCGCTTTCGGCACGGAACAACAAATTTGGTGCAGGCGCTTTCGGCACGGAACAACAAATTTGGTGCGGAACAACAAATTAGTGTAAAAAATTTAGCGGGCACCTTCGGCACGGAACAACAAATTAGCGTAAAAAATTTAGCGGCACAGACGCAATCAGCGCAGGCGCCTTCGACGCGAAACGACAAATTCAACGCGTGTATGTGCCTTCAACGCGAAACAACAAATTCGACACGGACGCCTTCAACATGGAACAACAAATTTGACATGGGTGCCTTCGGCGCGAAATAATAAATTAGCGTAGAACAACAAATTCGGCACTTAACAACAAATTAGCGTACAAAATTGGTGCGGGCGCCTTCAGCGCTAAGGATATGGATGCATCCTGATCGTTGTTGATGAATGGCCATAGGATTCAAAAACTGTTGTGTTTTTAGAATAATTTTTTTCTTCCAACATTTTTGGGTACTCAAAGAAGGATACATAGCATTGCTTGAATAAGCCTTTGCACAATTTCAAGTATCTCGTCTTGTGGTATGATTTGCAATTTATTTAGCAACCATTGAGTTGGAAAATAATTTACAGGTTGCAAGTTTGAAGCCCAGTGCTTGCCATTTAGTTTCCCTTTCCCAATTTCAACAGTAACGTCATGGAGTTAATTTGGCATGAAGCTGTGCGTTGGAAATTGTCTACATTAACAACAAATTGAGTTTTAGTCCATTGGTCAGCTGCGTTTTTTCAAACAAATTTCAAAAAATTGAGTTTTCCAACCAAATGGATTCCCCTTCAAACTTTCTCAAAACTCATCTCAACCTTCCATTTTCCAAGATCAAATTTCAGCCACTATTTATCGTGTCCTAGTCAGCCCTAGGATTCAAAAACAATTGTCATATGTAATATAGATATGTATATGTATGTAATGTATATGTACTAGTCATATCCGTGCCCGCGGGCACGGTTCATTTAAGATTTTCCCTTGCGAAATCTTTGTTCCCCTAAAAATTATGTCCACAGCCAAAATTTAAAAGAACAAATAAGCGTAAAAATATTTAGCATCACGGGCGCCTTCGGTGCGAAACAACAAATTCGGCTTGGGTGTCTTCGGCGCAGAACAACAAATTCGACGTAGAATAACAATTTCGGCGCGGGCGCCTTCAACGCGGAACAACAAATTAGCATTAAAAATTTAGCGGACGCCTTTCTTTTTTTAGGTCAAATAAAAGAAAGAAGGCATCCAGTTCCTCATTATGTAAGGTTACAGATCCTAAATTTAGATGTGAATTCAAATCTTAAAAATTGAAAATATGAAAAAATTGTATATATCTATTTCCAGTTATCATTGTACACTGCAACAGAAGTTACGCAATGGATAGACTTTGTGATTCACTCATAATTAAATGGTTTGATAGAGCACTTTTACTTTCAGTTATTGTAGCTAATATAGTGATTCTCGCATATCAAACACATTTACCACAATAAACCTAGGGAATTCTTACAAATCAACTATTTAATACTATAGAGCTTAATATATATTGTAATCTTATATAAAGTACATGAGGTCAATTAAATTTGCATGGGAACAAACGGGCCATAATGCCAACGCAAATGGCATCGCCCTTCTCATTACTGTTTTAGGTTCGTTAATCGTCCATTCTCATTCCTCTTTGGATTCTTCTGTAAATTTCTTATGGCGCTGCCCTTTTCGGTTTTCAAAACCTTGGTTTTCCCAACACATTTCCTTCCAAAAATTCAAATGTCCCCCCCTCAATTTTCTCAAAATCTCATCCCAACCGTTGATTCATCAAAATCAAATCACAGCCACTCTTTATATTGTCCTAGTCAGCCCTAGAATTCAAAAACATTTGTCAAATGTAATATATACTAGTCATAAACCGTGCCCGCGGGCATAGTTCATTTAAGATTTTCCCCCGTGAAATATTTGTTCCCAAAAAAATTATTTACACAGCAGCGTAAAAATATTTAGCGGCACAGGCGCCTTCGGCGCGAAACAACAAATACGGTGCAGACGCCTTTTGGCGCTGAATAACGCGCAAGCACCTTCGGTGCGGAACAACAAATTCGGCGCAGACGCCTTCGACGCGGAACAACAATTTAGCGTAAGAAATTTAGCGGATTAACAAATTCGTCGCAGAACAACGCGCGAGCGCATTCGGCACGGAACAACAAATTCGATGCGGGCGCCTTTGGCGTGGCACAACAAATTAGTGTAAAAAATTGCGTTGGCGACGTTTGTTGGCGCGTAATAACGTATGAGCGCATTCGGCGAGGAACAACAAATTCGGCACGGGCGCCTTTAGCGTGGAACAATAAATTAGCGTAAAAATATTTAGCAGGCGCCTTCGGCGCGGAACAACATACCTTAAGGTATTTTTCGGTGACGGTATTAACTTAAATTTTTTTACGCTAGTTTTTTACTTTGTTTAATTTAATGGCTCATGTTTCTCCATTATCTTTCCCAAGACACTTTTAATTTCAAGGTTTTGGTTCCCAAGACACTTTTTCCCACAAATTTAATCTCCATAATCTTTCCCAATACACTTTTAATTTCAATGTTTTGGTTTACAAGCCACTTTTCCACCAAAATTTAAGTTTTTCCACTAAAATTTTCACAAAATTCAATCTCAACCATTGATTTACCAAGATTAAATCTCAGCCACTCTTTATCTTGTCCTAGTCAGCTCTAAAATTCAAAAAAGATTGTCAAATGTATAATAGATATTTATATGTATGTATGTAATATATATGTATATGTATATGTATGTAATATATATATTTATGTATATGTATGGACATCCATCGTTCGTTCTTCTCTTTTGGCCAACTCCTTCGCCAAACCAACCACATTTCCTCATCCGTGTCCCCAAGTCCCCTCCAAGTCCATGGCGGCTTCTTCTCTCTCGGACTACCATCCCATCTCCTACTGCAATGTCATATATAAGATCATTTCGAAGGTTCTGAGCTGCCGCTTGGATATTGTCATCCCCGACCTCATTTCCTGGTATCAATCGGCGTTTATTAAAGATCGGCTAACCTCTGATTCCTCCCTCCTGGCCCATGAGATCGTTAGGGATTTCTCTAACTCTATGGGGGCTAAGGCATGCATTCAACTTGATCTGTGCACGGATTTTGATAGTATCAACCGGAAGTTTGTCTGCTACTTCATGCATCGAATGGGCTTCCCTCCTATCTTCATCCACTGGGTCCGAGAGTGTGTTAGGATCCCAAAAATAGTCCCACATCGGAAGTGCAAAAGTAAGAGAAATGGTTTAAGTATTAGAGGGCATCTCCATCTAATACCAATTGGTTTTGGGTTGGATGCTCAATAATACTTAACAAATGGGGTATGAGCCAAGTGTTATGGGCCTAGTATGGGATGGGCCCTTAGCATGGATATTGTTAGAAACCTAGTATGGGATGTGTTTCTAACAAATGGGCTAGTGTTGAAGGCCTAGTATGGGATGGGTCTCTAACAAATGGTATCAGAGCTAGCCCCATGCTACGACCCACGTTGCAAAAGGGTCGACCTAGGGAAGGAGCAACCTAAAAGGGGGCGACCTGCGTGAGGCCGGAGTGGGCCGTCGTGACGGTGGTTATTGAAAGCGGAATAGACGACCTAGGGAAGGAGCGACCTAAGAGGTGGCAACCTGGATAAGGCCAGAGTGGGCCACTTAGAGTAGGCACTCTAGAGTGGGCCACCGTGGACGGCGTTGTCAGAAGCGTGGTGGTATGTTAGGATCCCAAAAATAGTCCCACGTCAGAAGTGCAAAATAAAAGGAAATAGTTTAAGTATTAAAGGGCCTCTCCACCTAATACAAATTGGTTTTGGTTTGGATGCTCAATAATACTTAACAAATGGGGTGTGAACCAAGTGTTATGGGCCTAGTATGGGATGGGCCCTTAGCATGGATATTGTTAAAGCCTAGTATGTGATGTGTTTCTAATAAATGGGCTAGTGTTGGAGGCCTAGTATGGGATAGGTCTCTAACAGAGTGCCTTGCCACCATTCTTTCTCTGTTCTTGTTAATGGCTCCCCGGCAGGTCTCTTTGGTGGTAATAGAGGGGTTCGGCATAGGGACCCTATCTCTCCTTTCATCTTTGTACAGGAGGAGTTGGATTATGTTGCTACCTCCATTTTTGTTAATTAGGGGTTAGCTTAGGTCCTTGTTAGTTTTCCTCATTTTTGCTTGTGATTAGTCTTTGCTTTTGGCTTTAACTTGTACTTGGTGACTGCTTCTCTGCCTCTCCCAAATCTGTTTTTGTCTTGGCCTAGCCTGACGGATCTTGTATACTTGTACATTTACAGACAGATATATATACTCACTTACCTTTCAAATATATGTGTGTATGTGTGTAAGGTTAATAGGATCCGCATATGTGATAATATTGAGTGTATCCAAGCTTCCCTCCCTTCCTCTCCCATGAACGTATACATTTTATTATACAATTGAGGAATGCTTTTACTAGGACAAAAGGATAGGTAGAAATATGGCTATAATTGAATCTTAAGGAATCAATTGGTAGGATGAAAGTTTGTGAAAATTCTAGGATGGAGAAAACTTTACGTTTTGGTGGGAAAATTTTGAGTGAACCTAAAATTTTGGGAAAATTAAATCTAGGGGGACTAAATTTTGGAGTAACTATAATTTTAGATTTTGTGGGAAACTAAATCGGAAGGGAACTAAATATTGTGAAACTAAATTTGCTAAAGGAACTAAATTTTAATTTAAAACTTTAGTAGGAACTAAATATGAAAAGAACTAAAATTTTAAATTTTAGTATGAACTAAACTTTGGAGATAACTAAAAATTTTGGGAACTAAATTTTAGTTTGAACGTGGTTAAAATATTTGTTGATTGACATTTTTTAAGGTGGCTGTAATTTTTTTGGGAGGGATTTTGAAGATGCTGCAAAAAAATTGGGAGGGATTTTGAAGATGTTGCAAATTTTTTGGGGTAGATTTTGAATGTGTTGAAATTTTTCGGGAGAATATTTTAAATGTTTCATGACCTATGGTCATGGGTTATGACTAGTTATATAATAAATACATACATACATATATTTGTTGCTAAGAACAACGCATTAACACAAGGACTTTGAAGCAGAAAATGAAGGGATCCATGATTGAAGCCATCTTTGTCAAAGCCACGGTCATGACTTGAACTTTATAGTTGGTAATCCATTTACCATGACGGAGAATTTTCTCCCTGCACACATTTACCAACTCTAATCATTTCCAAATTTCATCCAACACCAACTTTTGCAAGACTTTTTTCAAAGATACCTATCGAACTATGTCATATGCCCGCTTTATGTCCGGTTTCACCATGCACATCTCGTATTCATGATTGCCGTCTTCCATCGAGTGTGCAACCTCCTGAATGATGACAATATAATTTGATATCGCTCTTCTAGGAACAAAATGATGCTGACACAAAACAAAGGCTTAACATTAGCTGCATTTGGTTGGACGCCAAGGAGATCAAGCATATGCCAAAGACTCGATCAGAAAAGTGTATACTTTAGTCATTTTAAATAAAATGCATGTGTTATGCATGGAGACTTGATAGGCTTCTAGAGCCTTCTTTATTATTCTCTTTTATTTTGTTTTTATTTACTTGCACATGTTGTGCATGTAAGGACCCTGGCTATGGGGAAAACACTAGAATGGGAGTTGAATAGTGTTTATGCAATTTAAAAAGATAGTTACACCAATTTAAATTCCTAACCAACAAATAGTGCGGAATAGAAAATAAACCCAAATTGAGACAAATGCAAACGCAATGATGTTTCAAGGGTTCGGATTACCCAAGTCACTTTCCGACTTGTTCCCGGTAATCCTATGTCCCTTCCACCCGGTTAACAACCGGATATTCAAGTTAGAACCCTAACTTGAGATTTCCTTAAAACCCACTTGTAGCAACCCTACAAGTGAAATCGAAATACAATCGATTGACCTTGACTCACATAACTTGAGAGCAAGCAAACCACTCTCACAACCCGAGAGTAAATTCAAATAACGAAAGTTATTAAATATGAAATTAAGCAACACTTACAATCATATATGCCTTGAAGTAGAACTTGAAGGAGAAGTGTGTTGTGTGTTGAAAAGACTCTCTTGGAAGAGAGGAAAGCCCTTTCTCTTAACTGCACCAAATGCCTAGAAGATTTCTCTTTGGTAGATCATTAGCCTCTCAATGGAACAGTAGAGGCTTCTTATATAGGTTTCTCAACCCCTTCAACCGAAATCAGCAAAAACCCCTTGAAATCCGTGAGTAAAAACTCAACGGATAGAATTTGCGCTCGCGACAGTCGACTGTTGAGGAATTCACAGTCGACTGCTGCACAGTCAGAGAGGGTAGTTGAGAATTCATAACTGTAACTTACCACGTGGACAGTCAACTGATGAGGGATAGACAGTCGACTGTTGAACCAACAGGCGACTGTAAATCCTACTACAGGTGACTGGCCGTAAGTTGGGTAAGTTGATGAAATCTGGAAAACATCTGAGAGAACAGGACAGACGACTGATGAAGAGAAGACAGGCGACTGTTAATCTGAACAGGCGACTGTAATTCCTTCTACAGACGACTGTCAAAACCATGAGATTTTCCAGAGAGTTGAGTCATCAAATAGGCTCACAGACAGACGACTGTTGAAGCATTGACAGTCGACTGTTCCATTAGACAATCGACTGTAAATTCAATATAAGTCGACTGGCCAGAGTAAACAGAGAAATAGATTTTGGGCTATAGATAGACAGGCGACTGATTCACAAAACACAGTCGACTGTCACTTGGACAGGCGCCTGTGACTCGTTCATAAGTCGCATGTGAAAGTTAAAGCAGAGAAGCCCAAAACTAGACTGTAATAGTTTGTGCATAACAGGCGACTGTAGAACAAATCACAGTCGACTGTTTTTGAGACAGACGACTGTAGGTTGTTCAGCAGACGACTGTTATAGACATGAGATGCACAATCTAGATTGAAATAAATTAAAGTCTAAGGAAGGTTGATCTAATGATATCCTAAGACGGAAATAAAGATGTGTGTGTGCTCCAACAAAGTTCTACTTCTAAGCTACATACTAGAAGAGAAATAAGAAAGTAACATTTGATGCATAGTTTTAGGTTTCGGCCGAAACCGATCGGTATCGGCCGTTTCGGATCGGTTTCGGAGGGGACCGGTCCGAAACCACACGTTGCTTCTCGGTTTCGGCCGTATCGGCCGGGGTTTCGGCCGTATCGGCCGGGGTTTCGGCCGTATCGGTCGATACCGGCCGAAACTTGTCTGATACAGACTGAAACTTAAAAAAATGAAAACAAGAAGGAGGAGAAAACATCACCAAAATCCAGAAAAAGAAGAAGAAACGAAGAGATGGACGTACCTCATGGTCGCCCGCCTCCCGCCGCATCCCCGAAGAAGCCCGCCTCCTGCAATTTGAGGTCTTACATAGTAGCATATTCTAGCATTTAATTTAAATTTTGTTTGCACGGTGCAAGTGCAGTTGTCCAACACATGCTAGCATTTATTAAGAAGTTTGACCTTTTGAGTGAGCTGGCCACTAAAGGCTTTCCATTTAATTACAAGCTTGACATTCAGCCACAAAAGGTTTTCCATTTATTTACAAACTTATCATTTTCAGCCACCAAACCCTTCCATTTATTCAAAAGCTTGCCATTCTCATTTATTTTCAATCCTGTTGATCAAAAAATGTAATATATTTAGCATAATACTTTTAACAAAATGTGTAACTAGTAAAAAAGTATTTGTGCTAATATTTGATAATATTTGATAGTATTTAATAGAGTTTAAGTATCTGAAACTACCGATACCGACGAAACGAAACTACCGTCCGAAACCACCGAAACGGACGATACCGATACCGAAACCTAAATTTTGGAAAGAGCGATACCGAGACCGAAACCGAGACCTAAAACCTTGATTTGATGAACTCTCTCTTCTATCCAATGCATGAGCTTGAAGTCTTCTAGGAGCTTCAATCACCATCTACGATCATCCAATCCATTTCATTTGCTTTCAATGATCTTTGAGTATCATCCATTGCTAGTAGATCTTCATAATAAGCTTAGGCAATGGATTAACTGCAAAATAGGGGATTAGTCACAAGTATTTATGTTTGCTCATCATTAACACCAAGTAGGGAGAAGTCCAATACTCAACAGTGCATGTAGCTTAAGCCTGTAGATAATCATGTACTTGAACTTATTAACCAATGAATGAGTATAAATGAATTGAGTTCTTGACAGAAACCTAGATGATTAGTTTCTTTGCATGTGAGTTGCTCGTGAGGAGTGTTTGAGGCTCCTAGGTCTCCATACCTCCATCATCCAATTCTATTACATAAAGTCCAATATCATGTTCTAATATCATAGATTAACATACAATGCTTGATAACCAACTAAGTTATCTTTTACTAAATCCTCAGTGAATAACTAACGTAATGTTATTGAAATTAACCAACAACTTAGTACCTGAACCATACAAATTTGAAAAACGATGTAAGCTACTTGCTCAATTAGTGAATGAAACATAGTAAGCAACTAAAGTATGAAACCGAATAAGAACGATAACATGCAAACTGACAGAAATACAAAGATGATATATCATGAAAAGATTCTTTTAAAACAATAAAAATACAATGAAACTAGACATGTCATGTCCTAATATAATCAACACTTCATACATCGATTGACTTGGATCCCGTCACTATTATAGCACATGGCTGGGTTGCCTTAATCACGACATGCATAGAAAACACCCTCATGAAGAGTTTACATTAAGATTATGCTTGCTAAGCTTCAATGTATACAGGTTAGTTAACCAGAAGCATACATATGCATATGTTAACGATATTAATGAATAATTATTAACAAAAATAATGTATTCAACATAAACTAAATGTGCACATCAATGCATAACCAAGAGTTAACAATGACATCCATGCATATGCATCTTCATCCATCTCTAACAAAAAATGCACAATTAAGCCCATAGAGCCATAAAGCAATTATCAACAAGCATATATGCTTTCAATTAAAAAAAGTAACACATAATATGCAAATCAATAACCAATATTCATACTAAGCATAAAATCATCAAATGTCATGCTTAGAGTCTCGACAGATGAATTTCATGCATCTATCAATATAATATGATCACATGAATACATAAATTATAAAGCATGCATTTATAATTACTAATTAGTTGATAACAGTCTCTTTTTATAGACCCCCTTACTTACTCCTTTATTACATTTACTTTACTCTTTAAACTTTAGCCTTGAATTTAAGCGGATGAAAAGAGAACCATTAAGCTATATTTATAGGTTTTTATAATTTTATTTATCTAAATTCCTAGATTCATTAATTCTTCTCGAATCCATTGGACCCATAATTTCTAATTCTATTAATCACACCATTAGACTCTTCGATTTACCGTTTGCTAAAACGTTCTCCATTATTTGGTATCAAAGCAAAAGATCCAAAAATCTTGAGATCTAAAATTTAAAAAGAAAAAGAAATTCCATCTTGTTTCATTCAACCCAAAATTTCCAAACCAAACAACCTTCTTTTAAATTAAAAAGCTTAAACCTAACAGTCGCATATTTCCCTCATCTTAAAATTTTAGGGAAAAGCCCAAAACCCTACCCTAGTAGCCGCAATTCCATTTTACCCCCCATTTTGAGGAATACATAATAAATAAAAATATAAGCGCAATAAAACCTAAGAAAGAGTGATTAAATCAGAAAGAGTGCAAAGGAATCAAATTCATTGTATGGCATCATATCTCCATCAACTTCATCATCATCAACTTCTTCCTTAACCTCTGATCAGCCAGGCCATCTTTCTCTTCCTTCATCATCTTTAGTTGCTATCAAGATTCCAATAAGATCCATAGCCGCACGCAACCGTCACCATATTGCTTGCATTTACTAACAAATTATATGTTGTTGACTTTAGATCCATTGATTTTTGTTGCCACTATTACCGGCAATCTCGTCGAGCTCCATCGCTATGACCGTCACCTTCATCCAACTCCCGATGAAGACATCACAATCTAACACCACCACTTGAGCTTCCGAAGATCGGTCACTATTGTCTTGTGTTTGATCATCGTTGTTAAAACCACCTTCAACAATGCTGCAATAAATCATTGTCTCCTTCCAAATATAATGCCACCACCTTTGTTTTCCTGGTCTGCATCGTCATGTCAACAACATCAACAGTAGACATCATCATCATTTTCAACCTTTCCTACAATCGCCAATGCCTTCTCTTTCTCCAATCATGATTGTTTACGGATGTTTTCTCACCAATGATGAATTTGGATCTATTTTCTCCAACCATGACTGTTTACGGATGTTTTCTCACCACTGATGAATTTGAAAGAAGGAAGGTTTGCAGCAGCTAACGTAGGATGATGAAGGCGGTTGATTGGGCACTAGGCGAGATAACCATGAGTGAATGAACCACGGACCGAGCTGTTAGAGCCAAGTCCAAGCTATATCTGGGCTATCTTCAGCGGCCTGCAACACGAGAAGCTCATTAGGGAAGGTCGGATCTAGGGTCCGACCTAATCTCCTCTGATACTTAAGCCAGTCAGTGACTTAAGGAGGCTCGGGGTAACTATAGACAATCTGTTAGGAGATCGACCGATAGTTATCTCGTCGAGCTATGGAGAAAATGTGAAATTTAGATGGAGCAAATACCAAAGGAAATCCGATTGTCAGAGAATGTCTCTGGAATCGTCCAAGAATATGGAAGAAGCCATTTCCCTGTTGTTTGAGATGCCACTTATAGGTCACAAATGTTATATGGTAACGTTCAAGTTTTAGTTGTGCTTTATTACCTTTGGTCTGAGCCGTCGCCATTGATGACGGGCCGAACGATCAGTCATTGAATGCATTCATTGATTACGAGCTTAACGGTTGGTATTGATGAGGGAGCCCAACGGTCAGCTCCGCTGTCGCCTTAAATGAAGAGATGGTCTTACGTGGGGGTCTCTGGGCTGTTGGGCCGAAGCCGTAGGTATTTTACTGGGCTTGTTTGCAAATAATCAGCGTAGTGATCATTGAAGGTCGGCCCAATGATGTATCAATGGCCCCCCATCTCCCGAGCTTAACCGCAGCCGAGGTTGAGGTCCGGTGATGTGACACGCATTAACTAAGCATATCAATCAAGGCAGCACATTTAATTCTGGCCATCAGAGCGCACGAAACCCTAAAAATCTTCTGCCAAGAGAGCACGGAACGCAGAGTATCGGAGCCCTGCGATGTCGACACACGTTATAGATCGGATAGCTGAGCTCGCCTCAGGAGAATGCTGCCCTCTATATAAATAGAGAGTGGGTTGAAGGAAACCCTCATATGCTTTCGATAGACTTGCGTCCTTCTCGCCTTTGCTTTCTTCTTCTTCGATCAACTTCGTCGTCGTCTGAGTAAGGTAATCCTCTTTCTTCTTCTATGTTCATGCGTCTTTCTTCTTCTTCTTCAGACACCGAATTTGCAAAGCTAGGGCTGAAATGGATAGGGATGAGATCGTTTCGGAGCCTGCCAACGTCAGTATCAACGAAGTTGCTCCGGGGTGTGCCAGAGATCGTGCAGCCTTCGAAGCCCAAGTGCATCCTTGATAAGGGAAAAGACTTGGCTATTGAGGCCCCCATTTCAAAAGTCAAAATCTTACCAGCTAGGAGAGAACAACTCATTGTGCTTAAGGAGATCATAAATATGGTTCCCGATGTCCATACTTCCTAAATCCTAAAGATCCGAGATGAATGCCTCCGACCTCCCTACGGGATTATGGTCCCTCGTCATAACGAGCGGATCTGCTTCCCCGACAAGTGTAAGGTCGGAGTGTACTTGAAGACCTTCCTACAGAGACTCTTCTTTCCTCTTCATCCCTTCATTCTTCTTGTCCTTAATTTTATTGAGCTCCCTCTCTGCCAGTTGATGCTGAACTCTATCGAATCTCTGGTCATCTTTATCGTGCTTTGTTTGTTGAATGAGGTTGAGCCGACCTTAGCACTTCTTTGCTTATTCTTCCAAATAAAGCTATCTAAATCCGGTGTGTCAAGACGAAGAGACACCTTATATTGGAGCTTCCGAGCTCTATTCATAAATGGAAGGAGAATTTTGTTTTTGTGATCCTTCGTGGCGAGGCGGCCTTTCGCACCCATTGGAGCCACATTGGCACCATGGCTTCAAAAGAAATGGCCCTCTCGGAGGTCGAGAGCAATGTGGTCAAGCATTTGTTAGCACTATCGGCCCGTTAAAGGTCAATTGTAGTTCTGCTGAGAGATGAGATGTTGAAGAACACTGTATGGGCCGAAGGTAAAACTGACCTTTAGATCTTGCTCTCATAATCACTCATCCTAATCTTTTTTTCATCTTACAGATATGGCCGGACAGGAAATACCCGCTAGACCCCAATGTGGAGGCCATCCTCCGACTTGAATTGAGGAAGTCCAGGGGTAGCTCGTCTACCCGACCGACGGCTCTCCAGCAGCGAAGGAGGGTCAGAGCTCCGCCCAAGCTGCTGGGAGCTCGGCTAAGGCTGTTGGGGGTTCATAAAAAACGGACACCACTTGACACGCTGCATGTGGCTCGAGGAAGAAGATGGACCGACCTTTGGCCAAATCTGATAAGGCTGAGAAGAGGAAGAAGAAAGGCAAGGTCTGTCCTCCGAGCTCAGGCCCCAAGGATGCCTTCGCTACCCAAGCCGTGACTTCGGAGACTGGCTAACTCTCCTCCCAGAAGAAGGAAGTCTGACAATCTTAGCAGGTAATAAATGACAGCTTAGAAGCTCGCCTATTAAGCCAAATAAATGCAACAATATCACACTAAATTCTTCTGCCTGACTCGAAACATGTATAATAGGATGGTAAACTTTCAATTAAGCAATCATTAAGCTCGACCTTGATACCACCTCTGTCACTGCCTACTATAAAAACAAACGATAGCCGTGGCTAATGCCAAAAAATGAATAGCCATAAGAAAGAAATTTTATACCCAAAGTCATTGCATAATAAACAAACTAATTATTCTCATATATAATATATCATAATCTCAAAAATATAATCAAGTGATTAACACTCAAAATAGCATAATTTTATTAATTAACGGACCAAGAACTAAACTTTATGAATTTTCCCCAAATGGATATTACAAAAATAGCATCGAAATCAGAGCTTTTTGTACCATTTCAGAGCGGGACCCCGTCACTCGATCTTGATCTCCGTGATGCTCTTCACCTCAGAGAGTAAACCGACGCCTGCCTCGCCGTCGCCTCGAGCTGAGACTTGCCGTTGTCGAAGGCCAATGAGACGATGGAAGGATCGGAGAGGGTCCGAGTGGGGCGGAACCCGTCGATGGTTCCGCTCTTCGAGCAGTATCTTAGGTTGTAATCGGAGAATTTGGCAGCGGAAGAGAGAGGGGATTTGGGATCGCGATGGAGACTGGCGCGCATTCCCCATGGCTGAAGTTGAAATCGAGAGGCGGCAACGTAACAGAAGTGCTACAGAAGCACGGAGGATCAGGGTTTAAAATAGGGTAATTTTTAGATTTAGGAAAAAAAATTAAAAATAATATTAGATTGCGAACAAAAAATAATAATTACAGATTTCGACCAACTCTAGACACGCCAGCGGCAAGGTGTGTGGACTCGTCGTTTACTGGGCTAGTTTGGACAATGCCGCACTTGCCAAGTGCGGCATTTTTGGCCGCACTTGCCTAGTGCGGCCATTATGTGGGTCGACTTTAAGTGGAAGTTTACGAGCCGCACTTGACAAGTGCGGCCTGTTTGCGTGCTATAAAGGCCAGCTCAACAGAGAGCTAGCCATTCTATAAAAAACGAAGAAATTGGTCAAAAACTAGGGTTTTGCAAATTCACCATGGAGCAAGGAGATGAAGAACACAAACGTGCTAGGCCAACGACGCTTACCCTTGCAGAAGCAATAGCTCTACATTCTTCGCGTGAAGAGGAGCCCGAAGCAGCAACTCGTCAACTCTATCGCCGCAACATAAGGCGTACCCAGAAGGTGATAATCTAGCTCTTCCGGACATCAACACCACCCTATACTGGATGCATAGAGCTATTAATTGCATTGAATGGCGGGTGATTGAGAACCAAAACGATATTCGAAAAATCGAGTGTCTTGTTATAGATAAGGGAGTCGAACAAGCTCGAATGAATGAGGCTCTTTGACGTGTCGAGGAGAAATTGGATTTAGTTGTATCGGGGCCTCGAGGCATTGCCCCTCATGATGCTTCAGGACCAAGTGGGTCATGATCACCGCCGCCTCCACCGATTAAGGTTGATGATGTTTAGGAGTGGACCTCTTGAGACTCTTACAATAGTAAATGTATTTTTGTGTTTTGTTGGAGAGTTTAGTGTGGGGTTGGATGTATGTTTGGAAATATGTATGAGCGATGTGTCTGGGTTTCTGTTTGTATCATCGCCAAAAAATATATATATATTCTAGAAATAATCCGTGCACGAAGTGCACGGAAGAAAACAAAAACCCATACGAATGGGATGCGGTGCACGCACAACTGGAAAAGAGCGAGAAGCGTGGGTGTGCATGCCGGTATAGTCGGGGGTAAAAGGGTGCATGCAAATACGTGAGTTTGGGTGGGTTTTTTGGGGAATGGCAACCATGTAAATAAAAGGAAAGTGGGGGTTGTTTTTTTGGGGGTTTGTCCCAGTCAACTTGTGACTGGGGCAAACCCGCCACCTAAGATAAGTCTAGGTGGTAGGTCCTCTTTTATAAAAGGAAAAGTGCGGGTTGTTTTTTGGGGGTTTGTCGCAGTCAACATGTGACTGGGACAAAATTGCCGCCTAGGATAAGTCTAGATGGTAGGTCCTCTTTTTTAGTGCGTGTGTGTGTGTTATACATTTGACAATCTTTTTTGAATTCTAGGGTAGAATAGGACAAGTAAAGAGTGGCTGCGATTTGATCTTAGAAAATGGAAGGTTAAGATGAAAATTTGAAACCAAGAATGTGAACGTTGAAATTTGGTCCAGCTTTGAAATGTGGTCCAACTTTGAAATGAAGGGAGCTTTGAAACCATGAAGGTGAGCTTTGAAATTTGGTCCAGCTTTGAAATTTGGTCCAACTTTGAACGCAGCCAGTGAACCAAGCCCGCGAATTTCTTTATTTATTACGCTACTTTGTTGTTCCACGTCGAAAGCACCAGCTAAATTGTTGTTCCACGTCGAATTTGTTGTTCTGCGTCGAAGGTGCCCGTGACGCTAAATATTTTTACGATAATATGTTATTCTTTTAAATTTTAATAATTTTTTGGAAGACAAAAATTTTGCGGGAGAAAATCTTGAATGGACCATGCCCGCGGGCACGGGTTTTTTTACGTTAATTTGTTGTTCCGCGCCGAATTTGTTATTCTATCGTGCCGAAGGCACCCGTATCGAATTTGTTATTCCACGTATTTGTTGTTCCGTGTCGAAGGCGCCTGCGCCGAATTTGTTGTTCCACGCCAAATGCGCCCGTTGATCGTCCCGGAATTAACTCCGAAACGATGTCGTTTAACCGCAAGCGCACGGTATAGTGGCAATCGGGTATCGAACACGGGGAAGCGGTGCTATACTACCTATCTACTTCTAGGCTGAGTTAGACTTGCGGATTTATTGGTGGATGTGGATTGTGGATTGTCGTAATGGTGATGGATGCAAAAGTCATGTCACTCGATGTCATAAACAAGGAATCCCACTAAGAAAGGAATAAAAGACTAGGGCTTTAGGACTCACAACTAGGATCGTCAGATGTCGATGCTTGGTTAAGACTCTTACGTTGTATTGGCATTACTAGGGATTGTCGCATCTAAGATGTGGAATTCATGGTTTTAAGCACCATGAATCTAACGTATCGCATTAACCCGTAGGCGCACACGTCACGTGCATTAAGAATCGACAATATTCACGCCACTCTCGTGGACGAAATGATCTCGCCTTACGCCACTCTCGTGGGTTAGAGCTTCGATGTATTTTGGTGGCTCTTATTGACGCAATGGCGGTAGCCGTTAATTAATGATATAGTTCATCGGTGGATCCTATCAAGACACGAGTCGGGCATGGTCACGTGTCCCAATTGAATCTAATAACTTCCTAATTAAGCCTATAGGATACTCCTTAAGCCAATCGATTCCACCGACCCGGGGCACGATCTCAGTACGAGTTCTCCTACAAACTTTGCAAGATCAACCAAAATACTTCCCCTTTATTCCAACACAACCTAAAATACCCAACTTTGCATCTAAATCCTAATATCCACGAGCTAATCTATTAGCCCTAGAAAAGGCTACTCATGCATCATAGATATAGATATAAGAACGATAGAAAACTTCATTGCATGCATCAAAGAGATATTCAATAAGCAATCAATAAGAGAAACTAAAATAGAATTAAAGAGAACAAAAATACTTATCTTGATACAAGGGAGGGGCCTAGGGCATAGCCTAACTCCAAAAGAAAGTCTCTACAAACTCCTAAGAAAATAAGATCCAACATCCAAAAACTCTCTAAAGGGCCCCCCTCTAATGACGGCTACAATTCATATATATAGTCCCCTCAAAACCCTAGCAAATAACCCAAGAAACCCTTTGAAAATCGTGCCCAAGATCAATTCTGGCCGTAACTTAAGTTCTGGGCCCCAGCGCGACTCGGTCGAGTAGCCCCCTACTCGGTCGAGTAACAGTAGGGCAGAAACTTCCTTCAAAACGCCACTATATTTGGCTGCTGGCTTGGGTCGAGTAGGACTGTTACTCGGTCGAGTAGGTAGCTGCTCGGTCGAGTCACAGGGTCAAGTAGCCTGCTGCTGGGTCATGTGTAGATTTCAGCACTGCAGTGTCAACTTGCAGAAATTCCTCAGATTTCATCCGACCTCCAATTGACGCGTTCTTAGCGGAGTTGGAACCGTCATGAAGTCTACTATCAATAAAAAAATATGAGAAAAATACTTTGTCTGCTGGAATGATAGCAGATTTTAAAAGAGTGAGAGGCTGTCTGAAAATCTGGGCGCTTGCCTTACTCGACAGAGTAGCCTTCGTGCTCGGTCGAGCTACAGTGCCTTGAGGAGAAGCTCAAAATAGTCGCTCTGAAAATTGACGACTCGGGTCGAGTAGCCACCCTAGTCGGTTGAGTAGGGCATATCCGTTTCCACTGCGAGATCCGTGTGTCAGCTCCGCCGAGCAGCTGATGCTACTCGGTCGAGTCGCTTGGGAAACTGACTCGGTCGCTTCTTGGCTTCTCATTTCTCTTTCTCTTCCTCCTTTCTTCCTCTAGTCTTCTTCTTTGACACCTTAAGCATGTCATCATGAGTCTTCTTGGTGCTCTCACCTCGTCGATCGTCTCATTAACTCCAAATTGCTCCAATATCACTCCAAATCCCTGAAATGGGCATAAACGCTCCGAAAGTCATATTGTTCCAAATATTAGTGTAAAAGCGTATAAAGTGGGAGTTTGGAGGATGAAATGCGTCATGAAAATATTCGATAAATCATGTAAAATAGGAACATATCACCCGTGCTGCTAAATATTTTTACGATAATTTATTGTTCTTTTAAATTTTAATAATTTTTTGGGGAACAAAGATTTTGCGTGGGAAAATTTTAAATGAACTGTGCCTCAAGCGCCTTCGGCATGGAACAAAAAATTCGGCACGAGCGCCTTCGACGCGGTAGAACAACAAATTCGGCACGGACACATTCGGCGCGAATTTGTTGTTCTGCGCCGAAGGCGCCGGTGCCGCTAAATATTTTTACTCGAATTTGTTGTTTTTTTAAATTTTGGCTGGGGAAATAATTATTTGGAGAACAAAGATTCCGTGGGGGAAAATGTTAAATGAACCGTGCCCGCGGGGTACGGGTTATGACTAGTGTGTGTGTGTGTGTGTGTGTGCGTGGAACTTTATTATCATTTGAATTGTGTTTTGTAGTGGAATTGTGTTTTGGAGTGGAATTGTGTTATGGAGTGGAATTGTGTTGATATATATGCAATATGAGAAATATGGGTAGTTGATGAGACAAATGATATCAGCAGCTGCTGGAGATTAGGGGTTCTGATATGGCCACACTTCCCAAGTGCGGCCATATCAGAACCATTGGGAACTATTTAGTTGTGACTAGTTACTGGCTGCACTTGCCAAGTGCGGCCCGTTTGTTACTCATTACCTCCAACTCTCACCTGGAACCTGGAACGTATGCGGATTTTCCCCTGACTTCAGCCTTGATCTCCGACAGATCTCATAATCGACAGATCCGGAGAAAGATCTCCACATCTTGGCCTCCCATTTGAAAGACGACGTCGCAATAGGTAAGCCCGTCAGTCCTCCCAACTTCAGCACTGACTTTTTCACCCCAAATAGTCATACCTATCCATATTGGATCTGCACAGACCTGTAAGGATCGTCTTACCCTTGCAGTGCTAACAACAACACACTGGGGGTGAATAGTGTAATGGCACAAATTGCGTATTTAAAAATTAAACTTGCAAATGCGGAATTATAAATGCAAGAGGAATTTAAACACCACAAAAAATCCAAACGAAAACACAAGATGTTACCCTGGTTCACCAAACTTGACTACGTCCAGTCTCACCAATATCCACTATGATTCTCACACAGAGAAGTGAATACAATCTCACACAGAGATACCTCACAGAGAGGATTTGGATTCTCACACAGAGAATCCTTCCTCTCACACAGAGAGATCACAACCAACCCTCTCACAGAAGGTTATACTCTCACACAGAGAGTAACTAGCTCTCACACAGAAAGTTAGGGTTACAATGAAATAACAAAGTAAAACAAATATTCTTACCTATGCTTGAGATGAACTTACTCATTAATGAATGCAAGGCATGGAAGAGATCTCCGAGTGATGAGATTAGCTTGAAATGCACTAAAATGATTTCTGTAACGACTCGTATTTTTTAAAAACATGTAATTACGTATTTAACGGTATTTTATAGTGGTTGATCAGGAGTTTTAAGTGATTTCAAAATTTCTTATAAAAATATTTTGAAGCATTAGACTAGTTATGGTGTATTTCAGTAAGTTCGGGTTTCATTAAATACCTCTAAATAATTTTGATAAAAATTCAATTTCAATTATTACTGTTTTAGTTTAATGAATTAATTTTCTATACAAACATCATCAAAACGTTTTCAAACTTCTACAGTATCATTGTATGATCATTTAGGGCTTCCCATATTAATTTCGTAATTTTCTGAAGTCAAATCAAAAGAGAACCCGCAAACCCGCATTCTAAACATTTTAGCCCAAAACTCGCATCTTTGTAGCTCAAACCTTAAAATGGATCTCGTATCCGCGATCCTCGCGACGGTACGGACCCGTGGCTATGTTTTCGTAATTTTTCGGAGACGATTAGTCTCAGGGGCAAAATCGTAATTTTCAATGTTTAATTACTTTACTAATTACCCCTAACCCCTAATTAACTTCACCCTAACCCATCCCCCGTCGGCAGCTTCAACAAAAACGTGTAGGCACGTTTTTGTTTCCTCTAAACCAAGTTCATCCCTCTAACCCCCAATTATTAGCCCTAATTAATGCTAAGTAAATGTTTTTAATAATATAATTCTCTCACATATCGAACCCAGGTATCTTTCTCCTCCCCCTCTCACTCTCGCTCGCTCTCTCTCTTCCCCGTTTTCATTCTCTCTCTCTCACCCCGTTCGAATTTTTCTCAGCCCGCACAGAACACCCCCTCATTTCCCTCGCACACTCTCGTTCTCTCTCTCAACTCTCTCCCCCGAACTACACCCACGGCCTCCCCTTCATCTTCGCCGCCAGCACACCCATACCCACGTAAAACCACTCCATCTCTCCCTCGTCGAACTCTGACGACGCCTCCCTCTTCTCCGATCAACCCACACCGTCGGAGCCCCCTCGTCGTGGCTCCTCCCTTCTCACCCCCTCCCTCTCATCTCCATGGCAACCGAAACCTCGCCGCTCTCCGACCTCCCCATCTCGCCGCCTTCCGCCACCTTCGACAGCAAACCAAATCAACCCCCAGGCAAACACCCTCGGAGCGCCGCTGCTCTCACCTCCACGCAACCCCGCCGTCGACTCCACTTCTTCGATGTCCTCCGACGGGCACAACGCAGCAGCAGTGCCTCCGCCCACCGTGCAGCAAACAGCAGACGATGTTTCCGCCTCCTCCGCACTGAGCGCCTCACTAACGTCAACTCCAAAGCCCGCTGCTCTGCCGTGAGCTCTCGACGTCACCCACCGCTCCACCGTTTGCCTCCGACGTCAAAAGCCACGAGCCCCGTTCCTCGTCGGAGCAGCACCCCTCGCCCCGTCGCCGTCGACCGCCGCCCCGCTGCCGCTGTCGCCGCCCGCTGCCGCTTCGCCGCCGGCGTCGATGAAGATCCCCCGTCGCAACCCATGCACATACAAGCAAAGAGAGGTGAGGCGTATTATTAATACGTATTTATTTAAATGTATTTTAGTATTTATACGTGTATAAGCGTATTTCAATAATTATATAATATGGATTTTCTAATGTAAAATTGATAACTAATTACACAGGCCTTAGAAAAATGAAAGGATAACTCCAGAAAATCAGAAATGATATTCTGGATCCAATGGCGCTGATTTTATCTCAATCAGACGAGCAATTTTTTCATAATAAATTTTTAACCTTAAAACTTAAATACGTAAATTCCTTTTAAAAATCCATAACTCCTTATTTTCACGTACATTGATACATGAGAAAAATATATGTTGTACCAATCTTTGAGACGGTCGTTTTGACTGCTTACTTGAACAATTCCGATTAGTATTGCATCCAGAATAAATTATTGAATAATTACGTTACTTAAGTAAAACTAGTTTTTAAATTGATTTTTGATCTTCTAAAAATTATAAAAATTAACAAAAGTTTCTGAAAATATTTTCCTCTTACAGTAAAATTATATTTTTCATTTTCAGTATTAGAACATTTTTCGACACCGCTTCAATGTGTTTAAAAATCAAAACGATCAGATTAATTAGATAGAAAATAGTGTACTCCTTGATCGATTATTTCTTGTGTTTGCAGGTACCAATCCTCGTGCACCAGCATCCTTGGAAGCCCTAGATATAGTCCTAGCTTACTACGACGATCTTAATTAAGTAAGTCACAAAAAATTCTAACTTTAGAAATTTAGATAGTGTACTTTATGGAAATACCGCATGCTCGAAGCATAGACCGGTATCATAATTGTTGGACTTCAAAACATTGCTCAAGACTGACGTTCTCAGTTGAGCCTTCTGCCTTGACTTTTCAACAAGCGAAGCATCTTTGGAGTGTTGTTAATGCATTTGAAAATCTTCACCTTTGAAACAATTGATTGACATACCGTATTGAAACATAGTGAGTGAATGATATACCGTGTTGACATCTTATTGCTGGAACATCCTATTGAAATTGAATGCTTAAAAAGTAGTTGGCACATCACTGGGTTTTTGGGGTAACTTATATTAGAGAAAGTGTGGGAGCGACCGCGAGCCATCTACACATTGCACCGTACCATACCGACCGTCTAAAATGAAATGTACCGTCTAAAGTGATTTGAGATCCGCCAGGTGAGCGCCCCCGAGGCAGGAGATAGGCTCAATGGTTGCACACTGTACTTTCCTATATATGTCACGTAGTTTCTAGTTTTACTATTGTCTGCTTGTTTTTTAGTGTTACTACATCTGCCTGGTTGTCCTACTATTGTCATCGCATTACATGCTGGTTGAAATGTTATTGCTACTATATGCCATGCCACAGTTGTTGCACTTGTACGTTACTTTTTGCACTTGCACCGTCACCTTTACTTTATGCATTACATGCACTTTACTTTCCACACCTGAGCAGCCACTAGTACTTACTTATCGCTCTTACACACATGATTGCTTTTACTTTACTTTTTGTGCTTGCATGGTCATCTTTTGTTACTATAGCATGTTACATCTTTTGCACTACTCTATTTCTATTGCTAGAATTGTTGTGACTTACCTATAGTTCCATCTCTGTGGCACCGCAGACGACGCTCAAGTTGACTTAGGTACTCCTGAGTGTGCAGAGCCATAGCTCGATCCTGAGACTGCCGACTTTTAGCTTTGTGAGTGTATGTGTGATGTATTTCCTATGTATTTTCTTTCTGTACTTTACTTTCATGTATTTGGTGAGAGAGTGCTGTCGGTGTTGTACTTTAAATTATGGACTGTAATAATGTAAGCTGATTTGAGTATTATTGTATATCTCTGCATCGTGGCTATATTGGTTTCATAGGTGATCAGCAGCCCTGCGAAATAATCAAATAAGTAACGGGCCCCCGAGAGCGGGTCGTTACAACTTCACTTGAGCTTGACTTCAATGCATGAAGAGGAATAATAGCTCTAAGAGGGAAATGAGAGAGTTTGAAGTGTCTTAATCAATATCTAAAGATTTGCAATAGTTCCAAGAAGTTCTAATAAACTCAGCCCTCTCATATATATAGCAACCCTATATGAACTCTCAAAATCCAAGGATAAAGCCAAAAACAAAAGGCTATAACGGCTAGAATCTGAGCAGAAACGTCAGCGACAGTCGACTGATGATCATCTGACAGTCGACTGACCAACCGCTAAATAAATCCCAACGACTATAATCTGAGTTAGGACAGGCGACTGTAGAAGACTATACAGGCGAATGTATAATGGACAGGCGCCTGCATATCCTTCTGCAGGCGACTGCTGCAGGGGATGGAAATAAAACAGAGAAGGGCAACATACGCACTTTGAGTATACAGACGACTGATGACCAGAGTACAGGCGATTGTAAATATACATGCGACTGTAAATACTGCATCAGTCGATTAACTTGCAAATTGTGATGAACCCCAGAAAATGCAAGTTACGCACAGACGACTGTAGAACAATTCACAGGCGCATGTTGGAAGACAGTCGACTGTAAATAGACCTTCAGTCGACTGTTCCATAAGCTCAAGTAAGAGTCAATTGAAGGTTGACTTGAACAGTGCACTACAGTCGAATGTAGAAGGCTCGACAAGCTCCTGGAACACCCAGTCGCCTGTAAGACCTTCATCAGTCACCTATTGGAGAGCCAAAAACTCCAATTTGAGTTTAAGGCATGGTGAACCTATTGGGATGATTTCTATGATAATCCTTAGGCTCACTAAGATGGAAAATGCATATGAATGAATGAGTTAATCCATCTATCAAGGCTTTACATTAAACCTAGACTCAAAAAGGAGAAAAGCAATAAATAAAATATTACATGAATTACATTGCTTCCCTTAGAGTCTATCGCTTCAACCTTGATACTCTCCATCATCTCCAAGCTTTGTCACCACTTGAGTCTAAGCTATGGCATTGCTCCTCTCGATGTCCATCCTTGCACCAAGTGTTTAGTCTCCAAAAATGATATTCTTGAAATGTCAACTATGAGACTAAAACAAGAGAGTCATTAGCAACAACATAATGTTGTGATCATCATCAAAATAACATTATTATGAAACACCAATACTCAACGATCTCCCCCCTTTTGATGATGACACACATTATGTAAACATAAAGAAAACAAAGCACAATGCTAATGAGCTCCTCCTACTTATATGCACCAATTGTAAAATGAGATACACAATAGTAAATACTCATTATACCAATAGAAATAATGAGAAACAATGGTGACATATAATCGACATGGTTTACATAAACCAATTGGAATAAGTATATAACATGCACACATGAATGATTTACAAAATCCCACATATCTCTCCCTATAGATATCTCTCTCTCCCCAAATGCATATGCATGATAAACATGATTTACATAATGCATATATCTCTCCCCCGTGTCATTGTCAAAAAGGTGGACAATAAATATATCCCCCTTGTCATTCTAATTAAAGATGTGACAATATGCTAGAGATAAAGAGATGTATGATACCAAATTGTTAAATTTAGTGGGCATCAATCACTATCACATGCTCCCCCTAGATCATAGAAATGGTCAAAAAATTTGACTTCTAGGATTTAATACCAATTGTAAAGAAAGAGATTAAAAGATCTTTAACAATTGAGATAATACCAATTGTAGAAAAGAAATCTTGAAAGATAAACCTCTTTACCAATTGTAAATTAATACTTGGAGCCATAGGCCGAAAGTGTATCAAAGCATATATATGTAAAGATCAATCACATTGATACACATGACATTGCCAAAAGGAAAAATAACATAAAACATATTGGCAATATCCAAGTGTTGAATTTGAGACCAACAATAACCAATTGTAAAAAGACACCAATTGTGAAACAATGATCCCAATCAAAACAACCCGAAATGAGAGTTAAAATATGCTTTAAAATATTTTAAACACACAACATATTAACTCCCCCATTGACATACATATGGATCAACAAATGCATGTGTGCCAATGTATTCCCAAAGGTCCCCATTTTCATGAAAAATAAATTTGAAAACATATTCAAAATCATGAAATACACACAAACAATGGGTATGCTAAAAATAAACATTTAAGCACTATACCCATGCAATATGCATATGTGTGAGGAACCTAAACATTAGGGAACCAAACCCAAGAGGAGTTTGATTTTCTAATGTAATCACATGAGAGGTGGTCACATCCCTAACTAGAGAGTTGATGTATATATCCCTCTCTTACACACTAACCTTAGTAGGAATCCAAAGACTTAAGGATTTCCTAGTTAAGGGTTTAGCTTTTGCAAGAGGGGTGGATGTGACATGCTTAGGTGTAGAAAATATTTTCTTAGCATGCATTAAATGATGATTTTGCTTCTTAGCAAAAAATGAAGGATTTTCATTATTCCTCACCACCTTCTGATTTACATGCTTCTTGTTAGTGTTATTGTTATACAAGAAGGCATGTTGATTCTTCTTAGGTGCTTTTGTAATATTTCTTGTATTTGCACCATAAGAGAAATGAGAGGTGGGTTTGGGTACCACATTTTGAATATACCCCAAACCTCCTCTATGGTTTGTCGGATGTTGTTTTTCAAGCAAACTGTGGAGTGAATCCCTAGAATAAACAAAGCTTTTGAGCTTTCGGGATTCCTCTTTGCATTTCAACATAAGTTGTTGAATGCGAGTTTCTAAACTAAGGTTTTGAGCTGCTAAATTATCATTCAACATGCTCAATTCCTTAACTTGAGAGAGAATTATATCTCTCTCACTAATGTCACAAATATGCATATCATTATTGTTTACACTAGAAGATTCTAGTTCATGCAATTTACTCTTAGCATCCTTGTATTTTGCTCTTAATTTATTGTAATTGTTGATGCACTTACTAGCCCCTTTGGAGACTACGTCGAAGCGGTATTCGAGCTCCTCGTATGATATCTTTTTCTCCTTAATTTCCTCATCGTCTTCTTCCTCGCTGGAGCTTGACGACGATTCTTCCTCATTTGCCATGAAACACATTTCCTCATTGGGGTTGAGCCACGTCTCCACTTCTCTATCATTTGAGATGGAGGAGATTGGCGAAGAAACATCAAATGCTGCAAAGCACACGTGAGCTTTCTCCTAGTCATCCACTTCTTCTACACTTGATGTATCCTCACTTGAGTCATCAAATGTCCCGACAAGGCCCTTCTTTTGGTTCTTAAACTTGGACTTGCCTTTCCAATGCTTCTTCCCTTTACCCTTGTAAGTCTCTTTGATGGGTTTGGAAGGGCATTCGGTGGAGAGATGACCTTTTCCTCTACAATTGAAACAAATCAGATTGTTAGAATTAGAGGCAAACTTTGAAGAAGATTTACCTTGCAAGCTTTTGAGGAAGGCTCTTAGTTGCTTGGCAAGGTCCCCGATTTCATCTCCACTAGCCTCATCTTCTTCATCTTCTTCATTAGGAGCTTCTCGATGTAATTTCTTCCTCCACTTGATTGGCTCCTCCTTGGCATGGAATGCAACCCCCTTTTGCTTCTCAGGCTTAGTTGGTTGAATCTCATTCTTGTGTCGAAGCTTCACTTTGAATGCCATGAGATTTCCAATGCACTCCTCAACAGTGCATTTGGACATGTCATTTGACTCCAAAATCCTGTTGGCCTTTGACTCCCATTGAGATGTAAGTGAGTTAAGGATCATCTCTACACAATCCTCTTGGAAAATCACCTTCACATGTCCTTCCAAAGCATTCACGATGTCGGTGAACCTTGTGAACATTTCTGAAATGCTTTCTCCTTCCTACGTCTTAAACATTTCATATTTAGATCTAAACATAGTTTGTTTACATTTATTTACCGTTGAAGTCCCTTCATGACATATCTCCAAAGTATGCCAAATTTTGTTGGCCGTTTTGCATATGGAGATGCGGTTGAACTCATTTGTAGTGAGGGCGCAATGGAATGCATTCATAGCCCTAGCATTGAATTTGATCGAGTCCTTCTCCGCCTTTGTCCTGAAGCCGCGGGTGAAGTAGGCTTCTCAAATGGCAACTCTGTGATGTCTCATCGGTCTTGACCCACTATGTAGATCATCATCCTGATCTTCCAACTTGGGTAGTTGGTTCCATTGAAGAGCGGGGGTCGAACGGTAGAGTGACCTTCTTCATAAGACATGGATGTTGCGTTGAATTCCATCGTTGCAGTATGCTATAACCTCGCTCTGATACCAATTGTAAGGATCATCTTACCCTTGCAATACTAACAACAACACACTAGAGGGGGTGAATAGTGTAATGGCACAAATTGCGTATTTAAAAATTAAACTTGCAAATGCAAAATTATAAATTCAAGAGGAATTTAAACACCACAAAAAATCCAAACGCAAACACGAGATGTTACCATGTTTCTCCAAACTTGGTTACGTCCAACCACACCAATAGTGTAACGACCCGTTCTTCAGGATACCCGGGAAGTGCGAATCTGCCCCAAGTATTCCTAGATCAACGAGTGTTACGTAGAAAGAGAGAAAGGAAGAGAGCAAAAAGAACACTGCAGGTCACCACGCACGTGCTGGAAAGTACAAGTAAAGCTCCATCACAGATAAAACACTGAGAAATAAACAAAAGTACAATATTTCATTTTATCAATACGATTGTACTTCTTTTACATACGCCAGCTGAACAAAGGGGTACAAAAGAGGGAAGCTACACTGAGACAACGATAATCTTATACAACTCCAAGTCCAGTTCCAACTTATACAACACCAACATCTTCATCCTCACAACTCTATGTACAAAGGTCTACCCGAAAAGAAACACCAAAAGTACAAGTCTTTCATCATACCACTCGCCATCCAATCCTACAAACGATCACCAACTCCAAGGCTCCAGCCGCTATCCCCAACCTGAAAAGTCAACGGGGACACATCAACGCATGACCCAGTAGGAACTCATAACACTCTAGTAGGACCCAGTTTTAGAACTGGTCTACTTATCTAGGGAGGGTGGTTTAACAAGTAAGGTTCATAATGCATATAAAAGTATTCATGTTCCAACATGCGAGCATAGATATGAGAACTTATAAAACATGCATATGTAACCAAATTATGATATGCAGATATTGAAAGGAAGCATAAGAACATGTTATCATGGGGTAGTAGCATTAAAATAAACAAGGTGTAGATCAGTATAAGATAGTAGCATTAAAGTAACAGAGGAATAGAAGACATGAGATGACAACATTTATAAATTAAAGACGATTACTTTGAGTTGTTGATTCATATATTTGGAAACCTGTGTAAACCGCAGGACGCTAAGGAGTCAGACTTCACCCAAGGTGGGTGAAAAATGGTACCTCAACCAGCGACACGAGCACTGGAGGGGCCTCTCGTAACTCCGTACCTAACTGGTAAGGTAGAAGGGAGACAAATCTCGGTTTTTCATGGGACAAACGGACCAAACCATCAGTTACCGTCATGGTGCATCACGAGTACACCATCGGCCTCTCTAGCCCTCTCAAACTTCTCCTTCTGGGAGTGACACATCGGGCGAGAAATATACATCATATGTCCGCTCCTTAACTCCTATAGTTTACCTGTGTTTCCCCCAAACCCACATCTAGAGTCTCACCCATTTTTAGAATGGATCGAGCTCCCTTGATGTCATCACTCTGCCTCACTCTCAGCTTATGGAATAATTCATCTTATATTCTTTTCAGCGGTCTTAATACCGCATTCATATCTTTTCTTACTTTCATAATTTCACCGATGTCGTGATTTAACAACCGTCACATTTCCATTCATACCAAGAGCATCGCCATGCTCCATTCGATATAACAATTTCATGAACCATAACTTAAACTGATAGTACAGAATAAAACATATCAACATCCAACACTGAACTTATTTACTCATTAACATGAAGCTGTAAATGAAATGAACATATAATCACATGCATGTCATAAGGAAGCTTGATAACATCATCATTATCGCAAGGGACATGGAACTTACTAACAGCTAATATATGGACATAAAGCAAGAAATGCATAGCATGATTTCCCACGTTACACAAAAACATGATTCATGGTATAATTGACATGAGTAGGGCATGGCATGACAAGAATATGTTATATTTAAATCATGGTGAACATACAAACAATGCTATAGTAACATTACTATCATGGCATAAACATCACTATACTAGCATGGCATGGACATTTAGTATAGCAAGGCATAACACTACTATACTAACATTTCTACACTAACATTACTATACTAACACTACGTTACTAACATTACTATTTAACATGGCATCGGAAATGCCAGGCATTATGTTAGCATACTTGTCTTAATTTAAGAACATGAGTTTACAACATATGAATAGCTTGATAACTGAAATTAAACAGAACTTAAAATAACAACACTAAATCATGATTGTAGCATGTTACACAAATCTGTCTAAACTGTCAAAGGAGAAAGAATGGCACGTCAGACTTATCTACAGTCAGATTTAGCCTCTGGCCCCTCTTCAAAGTTGTAGATAATTTTCTTCTGATTGCCGTAGTGTCCTAGATTGTATTTTAGGATTTTTCTACTATTTTCTACGATCTAAGTCTCTGTCCCGGGTTAGGAAAATTTCCAGCAATGAATTTTTCCAACTAAAACTAGTTTTCGACATGGTATTCCAAGATAGTTTCAGAAACATAATCCTACCACTATGTCATCCACTCCATATTCATAAACATGGCATTGTATTACTAATTCAAGTATGAAAACATAATGAAAACAAAGCCTACTAATCTTATTACTTGAAGTACAACATGCTGCCAAATTAAAGAAATCAACATGGAAGCAAGATGAAAGCTACTAGGATTTAATAGGAATCATGGCATAGGTTCTAGTTTAACTTACAAAGCATAATTCCTACACAACATTTTATATAACATGCTAAATAAAATTATATCCCTAGTTCTAAAAATTAAATCCTACTAAATGTTAGAGCTCCTACCTTGAAAGTCCTCCTAAAATTCTTTGGACCTTCTTAGTCCTTGAAGAACTTGAGCCTATCCTAATCTTCCTTCTTCAAGTTCCAAACTTTCCTTCCAATTGTTAGATTTTGGTGAGAGTTTTTGGGATGAAATTGCTGTTAGAAGGATAAGGGAAGAGGGTGGTGTTCTTGGTGGTGCAAAGGGAGGAGTATGGTGGTGGAAGGGAGAGAGAGTGAGAGATGAGATGATGAGTGATTTTTTTTGTTTTTGGTTTCTCTTTTTGGTTTTGTTTTTCCATTTTATTTTCTTTTCTTTCTTTGAAAATTCATGCATCTTACACCTTACTCCTTAGATCCTCATCAAAAGACACCTGGCTTGAAGGTAGGTGTAATGTAACATGGTAAAGACACCTCATGGTGAGTTAGGTAAGATTAAAACTCCATATGACACATAGCTTAATGAGGTGGCATTGCATGACAAATTTGGATTTTTATTTTTTTTGTAAATAAGAATACATGTCTTAATACTAGGTACCATCCATTATACATGTATTCATTCATGTATACTTCATTTAATAATTCCAAATGATGAGTTAAAATCATTTAAAAATAATTCCTTCACCACAAAAATTAAACAAAAATATGTAAGGATGCCCAAAAATTATACGCACGAATATACTCCGAAAAATACGCACATATACACGTATATATGGATACCAGGTATTACAAATATCCACTATGATTCTCACACAGAGAAGTGAATACAATCTCACACATAGATATCTCACACAGATGATTTGAATTCTCACACAGAGAATCCTTGCTCTCACACAGAGAGATCACAACCAACCCTCTCACAGAAGATTATACTCTCACACAGAGAGTAACTAGCTCTCACACAGAAAGCTATGGTTACAATGAAATAACAAAGTAAAAAAAATACTCTTACCTATGCCTTAAGATGAACTTACTCATTAATGATTGCAAGGCATGCAAGAGGATCTCTGAGTGATGAGATTAGCTTGAAATGCACTTGGATGATTTCCATTGAGCTTGACTTCAATGCATGAAGAGGAATAATAGCTCTAAGAGGGAAATGAGAGAGTGGCTTAATCAATCTCTAAAGATTTGCAATAGTTCCAAGGAGTTCTAATAAACTCAGCCCTCTCATATATATAGCAACCCTATATGAAATCTCAAAACCCAAGGATAAAGCCAAAAATAAAAAGCTGTAACGGCTAGAATCTGAGCAGAAACGTCAGCGACAGCTGATGATCATCTGACAGTCAACAGACCAACGGCTAAATAAATCCCAACGACTATAACCTGAGCCAGGACAGGCGACTGTAGAAGACTACACAGGCGACTGTATAATGGACATGCGCATGTATATCCTTCAGCAGGCGACTGCTGCAGGGGATGGAAATAAAACAGAGAAGGGCAACATACGCACTTTGAGTATACAGACGACTGTTGACCAAAATACAGACGACTGTTGACCAAAATACAGACGACTGTAAATATACAGGCGAATGTAAATACTGCATCAGTCAACTGACTTGCAAATTGGGATGAACCCCAGAAAATACAAGTTATACACAGACGACTGTAGAACAATTCACAGGCGCTGTTGAAAGACATGCGACTATAAATAGACCTTCAATCGACTGTTCCATATGCTCAAGTAAGAGTCAATAAAAGGTTTACTTGAGCAGTGCACTATAGTTGACTGTAGAAGGCTCGACTGGCTCCTGGAACACCCGGTTGCCTGTAAGACCTTCATCAGTCGCCTGTTGGAGAGCCAAAAACTCCAGTTTGAGTTTAAGGCATGGTGAACCTATTGGGATGATTTCTATGATAATCCTGAGGCTCACTAAGATGGAAAATGAATATGCATGAATGAGTTAATCCATCTATCAAGGCATTACATTAAACCTAGACTCAAAAAGGAGAAAAGCAATAAATAAAATATTACATGGATTACATTACTTCCCTTAGAGTCTATGGCTTCAACATTGATACTCTCCATCATCTCCAAGCTTTGGCACCACTTGAGTCCAAGCTATGTCATTGCTCCTCTCGATGTCCATCCTTGCACCAAGTGTTTAGTCTCCAAAAATGATATTCTTGAAATGTTAACTATGAGATTAAAACAAGAGAGTCATTAGCAACAACATAATGTTGTGATCATCATCAAAATAACATTGGTATGAAACACCAATACTCAATAAGACCGATGGTGTACCTGATCATACAAGACCTCGTCAGATATGGGTCCCGCCTCCTCCATGATATTCTATCCTAAAAAATGCAAAACCATTGTTTTATAAGGCATTAGAAATCACACTAGTAAATGGAAATGTATATTAAACATGTGAATTTAACATACTCATTAAAATTAAAATAGCCTATTTGTGGATGTACTTTTTTAGCTAGATTTTTTTACACTTAATTAAGAGATCTCTTAATAAACATAAACGATTACTTAATTAATTAACCATTTGAAATGAATGAAACAAAATGAAATCTCATTATAAAGAGGAAGAAATCATAAGTTAGTTAATCTTAAATGTATGCAACAAAATGAGCATGCATGAAAAAAAGAAATTAAAGCAGCCAGGCTTCACCATTAAGAGCTTCTTGTCAAACTCTGACAAAACTCAAGGCATACTAGCTCACATGAAACCCATCCATTTGCAAGCAAGTGGTGGCATCGTTGTTTGCATGTCTGATTTTTTGTTCTTGAACACAAATGATACAACATATATTAGCACAATAGCACTCCTAAATTAATTAGCAAAGCCCCCTCCCGTGAGAATCAAAAGTTCTGAACAATGTTCAAATTTAAAAGATGAATATAGACTCATATGCATCTAGAACTACCCAAAATAATTTAAAATAAAGTCAACACAACATCACCGTCCATGAAAAATTTGTTCATAAACAAACATAATACCAAAAATTCAGAATACATGGAAAAGTCGAAAATTCCATACCGATGAGAATAGCCTCGCGTAGACTTTTGATCTCCAGGGATACGTGAAGATTTTTGATCCTATTTGTGGATCTCGCCGTCGGATCAGCCAAAATGGGGAAGCCGTCATCACTCGCTACGCCGCCTAGCCTAGGGTTTTTTTGTTTTAGCAAATGAAGTTTTGTCGGGTTGGGCAGGCGCTACCTGGAAATAGCAAGCAAACTGGCCGCACTTGGCAAGTGCGGCCAGTTTAGAGGCCCGTGACTTAAGTCACGGGCCTCTTGGAGCTGACTCAAGCAGACCCACATAATGGCCGTACTTGGCAAGTGCGGCCAAAAATGCCGCACTTGGCAAGTGTGACATTGTCCAAACTTGCCCAGTCAGCGGCGAGGCCACGCGCCTTACCGATGACGTGGCCAGAGTTGGTCGAAATCTGTAATTATTTTTTTGGTCGAAATCTAATATTATTTTTAATTTTTTCATAAATCTAAAAATTACCCTTTAAAATAGGCGGAAGGACACACCCTTTGCATATAACCATCCTATCAATTCAAAATTATTGAAATAAATGTTTGTTGGTCGTAGACTCGGTGTGCGGTCCAAACGAAGATGCAAACAAAGATCGCAACGGTTTTCTGTTGGCACCTGCAGGTAATATGACCCCCTAACTCCCGAAGTCTAACATGACCTAACATTGGCCCATTGTCACGAGCGGATTGTTTAGCTACTTGACTCTTCCAATCCCGTGCAGCACTTAGCTCACTCGCCCTTCTTTTGGAATGGCTAAGTCAGCCTCACTTTCACTCTCACTCTAAAGAAAGAGCTTAAGAGCACAAGAGAGCTCAAGAGAACTCAAGAGAACTTGGAGAATGTCTTGCTTGTATTGCTTGAACACTTGATGGTTCCAAATGGCCTCCCATTGCCCCTATTTATAGGTGAGGCTCTCACACAACCAATGGTGGAGGTTAGGCTTCTAGAGTCTTCCAAGATCCAATGGCTAGGAAGCATCTCTAGAACCTTCTCCACTATTCTCCCTTTTAAAGAATATAAAAGAATACACATGAATATACAAGACCATTCTAGATACACTTATTTACAAGTATACCCTAGAATACTATAGAAGAATGTCACCTCATGTGCCAAATAGGAGCCAAGTAGGCGATGACATGTCGATGATGTGGCATCCGTGACATTCTCCTCACCTAACCCAGCAATGCCCTCATCGCTTGGCCTTCTCCTTGCGGAATTCCTCTATCAAGACCCCGAATTGCCAAAGCGCCTTCGCACGCTCCCAGCTGCTCTCGCTTTCTGGTAAACCCTTCCACTTGATGAAGTACTCCAGCCATGGATGGTTGTTGGCCTCTCGAACCACCCTATCCGTGATGGTCTTCTCGGCCTCCTTTGTGAATTCTGTCCATACTCCTACCGTTGCACGAGAAGATTTCCCTCGGCTCGAGTCCTCTGGGTCTTCATGGTATGACTTTAACATACTCATATGAAAGATTGGATGGTACTTGATATTTGGAGGAAGTTCCACCTTGTAAGTAACGTTCCCCACTCGCTTGATGATTGGAAATGGGCATTCATACTTCCTTATCAGGCTCTTATGTCGTCTTTTGTGCCGGTCTAGTGTCCAAAGCCTGACAAGTACGAAGTTCCCCACTTGGTATTCTGTGTGTCTCCTCTTCTTGTCCGCCCATTTCTTCATCCTCTTCACGGATTTGCTAATGCACGATTTTGCCACCTCGTTCTACTCTTGACATCCCTTAGCACATTTATAGGCCGCCGGACTATTCCCCTTGTAACCTGTAGCAATGGCGTTTGGAGTGAGTGGTTCTTGTCCCATCACGATCTCGAACGGACTCTTCCTAGTCGACCCACTCTGCTAAAGGTTGTATGAAGATTGCGCCACATCCAGCAATTTCGCATAGTCCTGCTAGTTGGCACTCACATAGTGCCTCGAGTACATCTCCAGTAGACCGTTCACCCTCTCTTTCTGGCCATCCGTCTGAGGGTGGAAGCTGGTGCAGAAGCTCAAGTCAGATCCCAGCAATATGAAGAGTTCCGACCAAAATCTCCCCGTGAAGTGAGCATCTCTGTCGCCCATGATAGTCTTCGGTAGCCCTCCAATACTTCACCACATGCTTGAGGAATAGTGGGGCTGCTACCTTTGTTGGACATTTTACTCGTGCTGGAATGAAGATCTCGTACTTCGAGAATCTGTCGACCACTACTATAATTATGTTGCACCCTTCGAACTTTGGTAACCCCATGATGAAGTTCATGGAAATGCTCTCCCATGGTCTCTCCAGAATTTGCAATGGGTCGAGAAGTCCCACCAGTGCTCTCTGCTCCACCTTGTCTTGTTGGCATACTAGACAAGTATTCACGTATGCCTCAATGTCGTCATGCATTCGAGGCCAATAGTAAGCATCCTCGAGTAGTGCTAGTGTCCGATGCACTCCCAGATGCCTGGTTGACTGCGGAGGACGCGCAAGTGCATGCCTTCCACTCCCAAGCGTAGGAGTGTCAATGCAATAAAAATAACCGATGAGTACTGGGTCGGATCACAGGGACAAGTTGTTCTATATTCACAAATTTGACCGATAAAGAAAAATAATAGCGTGTTACAACAACCTCCTAACGGTGGATGAGTGGGAAAAAGTGTGGCAAAATCTAAAAATCTATCCTAAGTGGGTAGGGTTAGAGAACCAAAAGTGGAGTTAGGATAGCTAGGAGAGAGAGAGCATGTGTTGTGTGTTCATTAAAATTGGTGTTAATCAAGTCCTAATTATCCGCATATACCTCAATCGGTCATCCGGCTAAGGAAGCCCAATCGGGAAAGTTTAGCTTTCATGAACACGATAATTTGCAATAAGCATGGATGCATCACATAGCACAAATCAATATACGAACATGGATTTTCTCAAATTGCCCTCTCGGGACTTAGCCAATAAAATTGTGCCCTAATCACACATCCAAGATTAACAATATAATAGGGAAGAGGAAATTAGGGCTAAGATTAACAACCCAAATCAAGAATCACAACCCACACCAAATCAACAATACACAATCATAGCAAACAATAGGAAAATTGCATTCAAAATTAACCCAAGTTCAATACAAAAGTGAGATGTTAAAAACAAAGAGAAAGAGGAAAAATTTCACCCAAGCTTTCACCAAATGAGCCCTAGCCTCTTCCAATTCGCCTTCCTCCAAGCTTCTCCAAGCTCCACCAAGCTTCCTCAAGCTCCCATGGCCTCCTCCCCTAGCCCAAGCCCTAAAAAATCCCAAGAGAAGAAGAACAGGCCGAAAAAACCCCCAAAACAGCCGACGATCCCCCAAAAAAATCGCATCAGGGCCATCTAAACCACATTACGGGTCGGGTGCGCCCGCGCCCGACCCGCGGGCGCCATTTACGCCTGCTGGGGGCACGGGCACTCGCCATGCACGTGCCCGCTCCCAGCGAACGGCGGGCCGGCCGCTGGGCCGGCCTGCAAGAAGGGTAAGCGTTTTTTTAGTTTTTTTTTCTTCAACCGGTTCGACCCAGCGGGAAAAAAGAAGGCGGGCCAGCCAGTGGGCCGGCCCGCGAAAAGGGTTTTTTTTATTTCGTTTACAAAATTCCAGAAACCTTTTTTAGCTCCAAAAAAATCCCGGAAAATAGCTAGAAATTCCCAAAAATTCTGGAAAAATTCCAAAAAATCCAGAAAAATCCCAGAAATACCTAAAAAATACGGGGATAAAAAATTAGTCCACAAAAACCGTATTTTATGTATAAAATATGAATAGGCTTAAATAAATCACGACATCACAAATACGCACGTATCAAGCCACAATTAACATGATATACACATAAAATGCCCAGAAATGGGGGGAAAATATGCAATTTATATCCCGAATCACACCCTCCTAACTAGATTTTTGCTGGTCCCTAGCAAAATATGCGAAAAATTCGGATTAAATTGAAAAACATGCACCAAAACCACAATATCTTCATGGCACACCCAAAATGGTATTTCCAATTGATTCCAAAGCCAATATACCCAATGTATGAAAATAAACAAAAAATGATATTCTCTTCAAACCAATTCAAAGAAAAGTAAGGCAATAAGCACCGTATCGCATGTGTCGGGATATCACGATGTCAAAGTTTCAAATTTTCAAGGAAGTGGCCAAAACAAAAAAAAATTTCTTCGAAGTTGTGGGAGATGAGATTACATCACTCATGTGGCTTATTCTTTCATATAGACATTCATTTTTCTTTTCTTTTCTTTTCTTTTTTTTGTTTTTGATGTTTCTGTTTTGCATTCACACGATAACGCTATGAAATGCAAACACGCCCACATTTGCATACACGCGATGACGCTATATATGCAAATGGATGGAATGATCCCCTAAATCTCATTTTTGGCGTCCTCCCCAATGTTCGTGGAGCACCAGCTACTCAATTTGATTAGAAAGAAACATTCGCTTATTTTAGCTCTCTTTTTCATTCTCCAACATGAATTATCAACTCATCCACCCACTTCTAAGAAGAAAACAAAGCATGCACAATTGGCCAAATCCAATCCAATTAAAAACTACATCATTCGTCCCAACTCATGCAATCACTTACACCAAACTTTTCCCAAATTATCTCAAAGAGATATCACGACGTATAATGTAGATTCAAACGTGGCATATTAGCATTTGACACCAAATTGGAAAAGAAATGAAACATGCCAATCCAACATCACGAAATCGATACCAAAATAGTAATCCGAAAAAATTGCATGACAATAAAGCATGTAGGGACTAAACAAAGCAAGCGGCGTATGGACAAGGAGACCAAAATATGATATGCAATAAAAATCATGGGATGAGGCGAAACATGGAGGGATCTCAAAAAAAAAAATTAACACCAAAATCCTAACAATCCTAAAGATTCTAACACTCTCCCCCCAACTTAAAATAAACATTGTCCGCAATGTTGGGAGAGTATTAGATCTCACAAAAGATCCTAGAAAAGAAAAAAAACATACGAAAGTAAACATGCAAAAGCAAACTAACTAACTTTTTATTTATTTACACTACTTAAAGGAAAGAATACACCTTAGCAAAAGGCGGATCTCGAATGTATAACGGTGGTGGCAACTGCTCGATCATATCCTTACGCTCCTCCGCGAGCGTATTTGGAGCTAGGCCTCCACCGACCTCCTTGGATTCCAGCAATGCAACTCCCAGTGTCCCGTTGGGATAATATATGTCATGTGGGAGACGAGCTGCATCAATCCAAGTCATGTCCTCATGCCCTCCAATAACAGCATTCCAAAATGGGTCGTCAGAAAAATAATTTAAGTGTAAACGACGACAATCTGAATCAAAAATATGCGGAAGTGCAAATTGGGATTCAGAAATGCAAGGCATGATATGGTGGAAACTTCCCTGAAATGCGGTGCTAGGTGTGGCATGATACGCTGCCTCAGGAGGAGGGGGAAGTGGCTGCAGAAGAGAATCTGGAGGAGACGACTGCTCAGGCATGTAGACCATCTCGCAATCGACCTCGCTATTAGAAAGTGTAGGCTATGCAGACCTCCCCAAACTATGAAATGTATCCTGAAAAATCTCCTCGATGACTGGCAAGTGCGCATCCTTAGGCGAGGGAAGTGACATCTTGTAACGGCCTGTTTCTATCGTACCTTCTTCGTGCACGTGCTTTTGATCGTGCACGTGTTTATTTTAGACTTTAATTGTTTTTGAACGTTTTTGTGTGATATGTCGTCGTGATCGTCTCTGAAAGTATTAGATTGTGGAACAAATTGGGAACGACATATCTCGAGTCGTTCTTCCGCGATACTAACTTATTTGAGGTAACGTCGCGACTTTCTGTTTTGACGCGAGACGTTTCAAATTTTAGTTTCGTCTCTTGATGTCGAAATTTAGATCCGTCTTCTCCACTCTCTTTCTTTAGTCGTCTCGATCACCCCATAATTATTTTACAATTTTTGAACTTAATTTGACATATTTTCCATTTTTTTGAAAGTTTTAAATCATTTTAAAACCTATTTTTATAAGAGTTTTAATTACAATAAAATTCCTATATTATAATAACGTATTAAAGAATTTTTAGTCAAAATTTCAGAATTTTTGGCCGCACCCATCTCGTGTGAGGGAGAGAAGAGTAAATCTATTTTTAATTAATTATTTTAATTATTTAATTACGTTTTTATTAAACCCTAACCCTAAACCTAGCTCTAACCTATTTATATTAGCCCTAGGATAAATTATTTTCGCATCACAAAAACCCTAGCCGTCAAAAACACCCTCCCGACGTTCGTCGCAACGTTGCGACGATTGCCTCAGTGCACGACCGGAGCCAACCCCCGCATTCCCAGCGCACGACCGGCGCTCCGCTCCGCAGCGCCGCTGCATCGCCCCCGCTGCATCGCACCCCGCTGTCGCCCCACTCCGACCGAGGCTGTCTCTCGGTCTGACCGAGAGACTTCTCCGCACAGCCGCCCGCTCCGCTCCGCTCCGCATCGCCAAGCGCCCGACCGACCCGCTTTGTCGCTCTGACCGAGAGGCCGCTCCGCACCCGCATGCGCTCCGTGCTCCGCATCGCTGCAGCCCCGCACCCAAGTGCACGACCGACGGAATCACCCGCAGCGGCCCGCCGTGACCGATGCCCCCGCTCCGCAGCGTGCTCCGCAGCATTGCGACCGACGCTGCGGTGAGTTCTCTCGGTCTGACCGAGAGAAGTCCCCGCAGCGGCTCGGTCTGACCGAGCGACATTCGTCGCAACGTCACTTCTTCCACACCAACTTCTGTGGTGGGCCCCCCAAGTGCTCCTGAGGTGTTGTGGGCCCCCCTTGGACCCCTAGCACTGCTTTGGGCCCCACTTGGACGTGCCACTTCGCGGATTTGCCGTCTACGACGTTGCGACACGTCGTAGGCCTTCGTCGCAAGTTCAGACTTTTGGAGAATCGTGCGAGGACCAGATCTGAAGCTGAGGAGTTCTCCGATCAGATACGACATCCTTTCTACGACAAACTCCGGTTCAGGTTGGTTCCCCGAAACTCGTAGAAACCCCCACAATAGCTGACTGAACCCTAAACTAAAAACCGTCAACTTGAACTAAATTTACTTTCCAGCTCCTGTAAAACGTTGTACGAACATAGAAAATCGACGAACGGACTTTGTTGACTGTGCACATAGGATAGATCGTCGATTAGGCTGAAACATCAAAAAGTGACTTTTGACGAATAGGATAGTCCCGAAAACCTAGAAACGAAACCTAATAGGATTTGACGAATTTGAGACCTGACATCGTCGCCGTGGCGATATTTCAGACGGACTTCTGCGGACGAGACGCTTGGATGAGACGCTTGGACGAGACGCTTCGAGAGGACGACACACTCGCCATCGCAGGCAAGTGTACCCACTTGCGTTTTTGACCGTGCTTTGGTCTTAGGTTGCTAGAACTGTTAGACTGTGAATGTATAGAACCGGACGTGAAATGATAGCGTCTGGGACGACTCCTGACGGCTCAGACTTGACGACGAAGTCTGAGCCTGACAACAACAACTTTTGATATTGTAGGGCTATCATGTGTGTGCGTGTGTGTGGACACCCTAGAATAACCCCTCCTGTCTTGTCACGTCCCGTCCCGTCTTGCACAGCCCGCTGGGCAATAGGGCACTCGCCGAGTGATCCCTTGTACTGATTCACAGCCTGCGGGCAATAGGGCACTCTCCAAGTTGAGAGAGTGATCCCTTGTACGGATACACAGCCCGAGGGCAATATGGCACTCTCCAAGTAGAGAGAGTGATCCCTTGTACGGATTCTCAGCCTGCGGGCAATAGGGCACTCGCCAAGCTAGAGCGAGTGATCCCTTGTACTGGTGTCATGTCTTGTCTTGTCTTGGGGTTTGGGGTTGGGTTGAGCGTGCACACGGCAAGAGGGTCTGATCCCCCTCGAACCGTAAGGCGTGAACCCTTTCGTGTCTCACTTGTCTTGTCCTGCCTTGCTTCCGTCACGTCCCGTCTTGTCTTGACACCTGTAGGTTAGTCCCGTAGTTGGTAGCACACGCTACGACTACTACTTGTCCCGTTTTACTTTCCTGCCGCGTTACTTCCTGTCGTGTTACTCTGTTATAACCACAGCATGCTAATCAACCAGTAAACTGTTGTGTAAAAGAACCTCAGCATGCTAATCAACCAGTAAACCGTTGTTTAAAGTTCGGTGCACTTGCAGTAAAGTCTAACCCTTCTTGTAGACTTTACCTGACGTACAGTTCCTTTTTCTTGGGTGCTGTACGTCAGGTGTTCAGCCAGAGATCGTGGGCGAGGCAGACTCGTTGGAGTACGTGGAGCTGAGGACGTCGTCATCAGAGTACGTACCTAACAAGGACCAGACCTTGTGGTCTTTTAGTCGCCACTTTCAGAGGTCGCTACTTTTCGGTTTGTCTTTAAACTTTTGTTGCCATGCTTAGGCTTCTTTTAGACTTTGTACTTGTTGGATATCATATCTCTAATTTAATGAATGCAATATCTTTTCCGTACTTTTGTTGTTTCGAACTATAAAAATGCAAGAACCTGGAAATCGTTTGAAATGGTACCTCTACAGACGCTTATTGGGTCCGAGCTTCTCAGCTCTGGCCTAAGCGGGCCTTAGTCACGCTTCGCCTCCGTTCGTTTTGGAAAGCGGGTCGTGACACATCTGTGACAGGACTGGAGGTAGACTCGTCTCGAGCAAATCCAAGCATGCATCATCCTCGCCATCCCAGAAATAGTTCATCTCAGTCGTCCTCCCAAAGTACTCAACCGCCTCGACCTGCGAAGCTAACTTTGAAGTGGACTGTGGCTCCGGCTCTGTGGTGTCCTCAATCTGCTCTGGGCCATCATGCACATCCGCTTCATCCTCAACCTCAAAGTGAAAATGCATCGTGTCACCGTCGTGGTCGACACGCACTCCATCATCTATCTCCTCAGACTCCTCAAAATATATATGCTCAAATTCCTCTACTTGGCCCCAATGTACCCTCTTCACTGGTTTCTCTTGGTATTCCATAGGGTCGCATTGGAAAGAGCCCTCAGTTGGCTCCTCAGGCTGGTTCTGGACCTGCTGGAATGTCTCCTCATACTCTGCCAGGTCCCTCAGGTAACACCATGAATCCTCGGTCGAATAATCAATGAACTCCCCACCGCAGCTCATCTGCACGAAATCTCGCCCAGATAGCAATAATCCCGTATAAAATATCTGTAGTAGATGGTCCTCGTGAAAGCTCTGGTGTGGGCACGCAAGCACCAAATCAGTGAACCTCTGCCAAGCCTGATGGTAGGCCTCTCCATCGGCCTGGGTAAAGCTCGATATGTACTGCTCCATGGCCTGCCGCCCATGTACCTGCTCCAAAAAGATAGGCAAAAACACTCGGAGAAATTCAGCCTGAAACGACAACCAAGTAAAATGTGAGTCCAGAGACAATGAATCAAACCACAATCTAGCATCATCTTGCAACGAAGAGGGAAAAAATCTGAAGTATATGCAATCATCGCTAATGTTCCCACCAAGACATAAATATATCCAATCTTCAAACTTTTTCAAATGTAAATGAGGGTTCTCCCACTCCGTACCATGAAAGTATATGCAAACTTTTTCAATATCGGAAAAATCTGAAGATGATGCCATGTTAAAAAAATTTCAAGAAAATAAAAATAAACAACCAAAAGACTCAATAAAAGGAAAATAAATAAATTGGAAGACACACACTAAGAGATAGAAGTATCACACTAAAGCTTTCAAAATCAATCAAAAAATGCTAATAATAGAAACCGTTGTCCCCGGCAACGGCTCCAATTGGTTGATTGCGGAGGACGTGCAAGTGCACGCCTTCCACTCCCAAGCGTAGGAGTTTCAATGCAATAAAAATAACCGGTGAGTACCGGGTCAGATCACAGGGACAAGTCGTTCTATATTCACAAATTTGATCGATAAAGAAAAATAATAGCGTGTTACAAAAACCTCCTAACGGTGGATGAGTGGGAAAAAGTGTGGCGAAATCTAAAAATCTATCCTAAGTGGGTAGGGTTAGAGAACCAAAAGTGGAGTTAGGATAGCTAGGAGAGAGAGCATGTGTTGTGTGTTCATTAAAATTGGTGTTAATCAAGTCCTAATTATCCGCATATAACTCAATCGGTCATCAGGCTAAGGAAGCCCAATCGAGAAAGTTTAGCTTTCATGAACACGATAATTTGCAATAAGCATGGATGCATCACATAGCACAAATCAATATACGAACATGGATTTTCTCAAATTGCCCTCTCGGGACTTAGCCAATAAAATTGTGCCCTAATCACACATCCAAGATTAACAATATAATAGGCAAGAGGAAATTAGGGCTAAGATTAACAACCCACATAAAGAATCACAACCCACACCAAATCAACAATACACAATCATAGCAAACAATAGGAAAATTACATTCAAAATTAACCCAAGTTCAATACAAAAGTGAGATGTTAGAATACAAAGAGAAAGAGGAAAAATTTCACCCAAGCTTTCACCAAATGAGCCCTAGCCTCTTCCAATTCGCCTTCCTCCAAGCTTCTCCAAGCTCCACCAAGATTCCTCAAGCTCCCATGGCCTCCTCCCCTAGCCCAAGCCCTTAAAAATCCCAAGAGAAGAAGAACAGGCCGAAAAAACCCCCAAAACAGCCGACGATCCCCCAAAAAAATCGCATCAGGGCCATCTAAACCACATTGCGGGTCGGGTGCGCCCGCGCCTGACCCGCGGGCGCCATTTGCGCCTGCTGGGGGCACGGGCACGCGCCATGAGCGTGCCGCTCCCAGCGGACGGCGGGCCGGCCCGCAAGAAGGGTAAGCGTTTTTTAGTTTTTTTTCTTCAACCGGTTCGGCCCAGCGGGAAACAAGAAGGCGGGCCGGCCAACGGGCCGGCCCGCGAAAAGGGTTTTTATTTATTTATTTTTTTCTTTTACAAAATTCCAGAAACCTATTTTAGCTCCAAAAAATCCCGGAAAATAGCTAGAAATTTCCAAAAATTCTGGAAAAATTCCAGAAAATCCAGAAAAATCTCAGAAGTACCTGAAAAATACGGGGAACAAAAATTAGTTCACAAAAACCATATTTTATGTTTAAAATAGGAATAGGCTTAAATAAATCACGATATCACAAATACGCACGTATCAAGCCACAATTAACATGATATACACATAAAATGCCCAGAAAGGGGGGGGGAATATGCAATTTATATCCCGAATCAATGCCCAGTCCATGGAGAGTCGTGGCATTCCTTCATAACTTTGCGCCTCTGATCCCGAACGATGGCACGTACACCTGCGATCCTTTGGCATAGAGCAATCCGTCCTTGAGCCAAAACATCTGAGTCTTTCCTTCCTTGGCGTTCTTGGTCATCGTCCAAACGACGACGCTAATAATAATACTGCAGTGCATTGGTCGTGTGTAGCGCTAGTGGGTGGAACACATGGAGGCGTTCAATGAGTAGCGGTCTATGAATCTTCGTTCGAAATCTACGTGATCGTAATGATGGTTGGTTGGTGAAATAGGAAGAGGGTGAATCAAAAGATAAAGGCTCTAGGACGTGATGAATCACTGCCATTGGACTAAGATTAGAGTTAGACTAGTAATCAACCGGTTGTCGGACTCATTGGGACTCGGAAGAAGTCATGTGACCTAAGGGCATTCGCATATCCCCCTCTTTCGTGATGCATGATAGGTTATTCCCTTATGTCATGTCATATCTCCCACTGTTGTGATGAAATGATAGGCCAACCCAACCTACACCGATGTCAACTCTCGCCGATGCATCGGTATACGTTGGGCGCATTACGCTCGACGAATATCCCCAATCTTTCTCCAGCCCACAGTGGCGTTCGGGGATCATAACTACATTGAGATGGCTCTAATCGGCGCCCGACTCTCGTCGGCCACACCGATAGTATGGACTGTCCTAGTGATCGGATCCACAGATTGGTCCCGATTTTCACCGGCGGCCAATCCGATTGCCCCGAAGGGAGGGGGTCGAATCTACAATGATAATAATTATCCCAATGTATCCCTAATCTCAATTAACCCAGTAACTAAGCTAATAAAATCGTCCAACCCATAGCCCTAATCCATTGTGGTTCATCCCATTGCCCTAGATGAAAACAACTCACTATTCATGACAATATAGGTTGTTTCTAGCAATGGGTAAGCAATAAAAGCCATAGATTCAGCTTAGATTAGCAATGGATGATAAAACACGGCAGCAATAATAAAAAGAGGGAATTTCAATTAAGAAAAGCCAAGCTATTACAAGAGAAAGCAATAAGAACAACTGGAATAACAAAATACTAGAGTTAGAAGTTCTTACAAAACCCTCCAAAGCCCCAGAAAATAGCTAAAAACTGATAAAAGAGAAGATCCTCTCGAAGGAGGAAGAAGTGAGGCTTAAATACGCACGGCCAAATGACCAAAAAGCCCCCCCCAGAACGCACCCTAGCTGTCTCAGGAAACCAATCTGACGCGATCGCATCGAAATCGACGCGGTCACGTTGCTCTCTGGCGTAATGGGGAAGCGGAGGCTGCAGTGATGCAGCCGCGTCACTAAGGGCACGACTGCGTGGAATCAGGCTTCGCGGCCATGTTGACTACGACGCGACTGCTTCGATTGGCTTTAGTCTTCAGAAAAGTGCGGCCATGTCATCTTCTCCTGCACGGGCCGCGTCGACTTCAGATCTTCAACCTTACTCCTCATTGACGCGGCCGTTTGGTGATCTTCATCGCGGCCGCATGGATGCTTGTTCTGAGGCTCTTGGATGCGGTCGTGCGTGTCAGTATCACGCGGCCACGTGGATCTTCTTCACACTGGACATTGGCGCGGCCGCATGGATAAGTATGACGCGACCGCATGGGTCTCTGTTACTCACAACTTTCTCCTCCTTGCACATTTTGATCCCCCGGCTTCGCTTCTTTTACCTCTTTATGCTAAAATCTCGCCATATGGTCCCTAGATGGTACATATTTTCTGCAAAGGACAAGAGAGACCATAAAAGTAAAAGAGAAGACAAAACGGGGAAAACATGGAGGAATGGAGAATAGAACGATGTAAAACGTGCATGAAAAAGAGGAAAAGCTATGTATAATAAACACTCATCAGTACTCCATTAGGAACTTTGATGTTAGATCTTGCATTATGCCTTCCCTTATGCGGTCGAGCAACGAACTTTGTGGTCGGCTCACTATTGCTACCAGTTCCACCTTCCGACTTAGTGCATCCGCCACCAAGTTTGCTCGGCCTGGTTTGTACTCCAACGTATAGTCAAACTCCGCAGAGAAGTCTTGCCACCTTGCTTGCTTGGGGGACAGCTTCTTTTTCATCTGGAAGTAGCTAGTGGCCACATTATCTGCCTTCACTACGAACTTGGACCCAAGTAAGTAGTGCCTCCAAATTCGCAAGCAATGGACCACCGCCAGCATTTCCTTCTCTTGTATTGTGTACCACCATTCGGTATCGTTCATCTTCCGGCTCTCGTAGGCGATGGGGTGCCCCTCTTGCATCAACACCCCTCCAATGGCGAAGTCACTTGCATCGGTGTGGACCTCATATGGCTTGCTGAAGTTTGGAAGGGAGAGAACCGGCTCCTCCGTCACTGCTCTCTTTAGCCCCTCGAATGCCTCTTGGCACTTCAGGCTCCAGTCACAAGCACGCTTCTTCTTCAGAAGGGCCGTCAGTGGAGCCGCGATAGCCGAGTATCCTTGAATGAATCTCTTGTAGTAGTTTGCCAACCCGAGAAACGACCGCAGCTCAATCACCTTTGTGGGAGGTTCCCACTCTTGGATGTCCCGAATCTTACATTGGTCCATCCATAGCTCGCCCCGTCCGATGATGTGTCCCAAGAACACAACTTCCTTCTGTGAGAATGATCACTTCTCCCTTTTGATGTAGAGCTCGTTTCGATAAAGGGCCTCAAACACTTGCCTCAAGTGTTCACGATGCTCCACAATGTCTCGACTATAGATCACAATGTCGTTGAGGTAGACTACGACAAAGCGATCCAGGAAGGGCTCCAACACTTTGTTCGTCACTGTGCAAAAAGTAGCAAGCGCATTTGTGAGTCCAAAAGGCATGACTAAAAATTTACAGGACACGTACCTTGTCACGCATGCCGTCTTGGGCTCGTCTCCTTCGACGATCTACACCTGATAGTATCTTGCTTGTCCCAGCCGGTTGAATAAGTCTGCCACCAAAGGTAGTGGATACTTATTCTTCAACGTGACTTTGTTGAGCGCCCGATAGTCGATGCACAATCGGAGAGATACGTCATGCTTCTTCTGGAAAAGCACATGCACACCATATGGAGATTTCGAATGCCGAATGTACCCCACATTTAGCAAATTCTTTAGTTGCTTCCGAAGTTCCTCCAACTCTGGCGGAGCCATCCGATAAGGTCCCATTGCTGGTGGTTGTGCACCCGGCATCAGTTCGATCTTATGGTCCACCTCCCTCTTTGGTGGTAGCTTGCTAGGAAGCTTCTCGGGCATAATGTCTTGGTACTCCTCCAAGACTGATTGGATCTCCATATGGGCCTCTGCATCCTTTGTTGGGCCTTCCTCCATCTTCACAACAGCGATGAAGGTGGGTTCATTCTTACGAACCCCCTTTGAAAGTTGTATAGCCGACAAGATCTTGCCCGACAAGGTCTTTTCTCTTTGTATCGAGATCATACAAGACTTGCCCTCGAGGAAGCACGTTGTGTTGGCGTACGGGACCAACACTGCCTTCATCTGATTCAATAACTCCAAGCCGATGACTGCATCAAATTCATCCATCCCGATCACCGTCATGTCCACCGGCTACGGCCATTCTCCCATATTCAAGGGAATTTGTCGTGCAATGCCAACGATAGGAGTGGGTTTCGAGTTGACGGCCTTGATGATCCCTCTCTCCTTAGCCACCACGAGCCCCAACTCCCCGGCCACCCTACCAGAAATCAAGAAGTAGGAAGCACCAGTATCAAGAAGAGCTTTGAAGACCTTATCTGCAATCTCCATTTCTACGAACATTGGCCCTCTTGGCACTTCATCCACCTTGGCATGAATGTAGTTGAGTAGTCGCAATGAGTTCACCTGCATTTCCTCTTGTTGCTTCTCTTCTTCATTCTGGATCAAGGCTGCAAGATTGGACTTCTTCAGACATTCTTGAGCCTTGTGGGGACCATTGCAAAAGTAGCACTGGAGTTTCGGACGATCCTCCTTGTAACTTTCAATGGACTTGCCCTTCCAATGGCTTGGCTTGGGGTGGGAGTCTTTGGACTGTTTCTCTTTCTCTTCCCCACCTTTACCATGGTTCACCTTCTTCTCCTTTGGCTTGCCGATGCCGGAGTCCATCTTCCTGAACTTGATTAAAGACTTCGCTACGGCCATAGCATGGGCAAGGGCTTGGACTCTCTGCCTCTGAGGCTCCATCTTGGCCCAACTCACGAGGTCATCCATGATGGCAAAGAGTGAGCCCTTCTCGCTCATGTGGGGAATCTCAATGAGCAACTCTGAAAATTCCTTCACATAATCCCGAATAGAACCTTTCTGACTAAGGCGGCGAAGCTTACCTCGTGCTTCATTTTCCTCATTCTCGGGGTAGAATTGCATCTTGAGCTCTGCCTTGAACTCCTCCCAAGTGTTGATGGTGCACGTTCCCTTCTTCATGTCGTCAGACCTTCTACGCCACCACAATGTAGCAACATCTTGGAGGTAAAGTGGAGTCGTGAGGAGCTTGGACTCATCATCCTTGATCCTCATTGCATTAAAGTACTTCTCAAAATTTCATAGGAAGTTATCAAGTTCACGAGCATTCCACGTACCTCCATATGGCGTTGGTTTAGGGATGTATACCTTTAGCAGGAATGGATGGCTGACGACCACTCCACTCATCCATGCCATCCTTTGTTGGTTGAACTTGCTACTGAGCTCTTCCAACTTCTTCATGAGAGCATCCATTTGAGCCTCCAGAGTAGCATTCCTTTGCTCCAAAAGATCGTCCCTCTTCTAGACCGTGTTGACGGTCGAATTCAAGACCACCAGCATCTCCTCCCGAAGCTCGTCCCTCCCGGACCGTATCTCCTCGATGCTTTTCTCCATGGTCTCAACTATTCCTTCGCCTCAGCCACGGTGAGCTTCGCTTTGTCTAACCATGTCTTGAACTCTGACATGATATCCCTGAACTTCTCTCTGTGAGGCAGCCTCTTTGCCACTTAGCATCGCCAGCAGTAACTGTGACGTCGCTAGTTGACATCCTTCCCAGAATCGCAAGCTTTGATCCAACTGTCACGGACGGATTATTTAGCTACTTGACTCTTCCAATCCAGTGCGACACTTAGCTCGCTCACCCCTCTGAATGGCTAAGTCAGCCTAACTCTCACTCTTACTCTCAAGAAGAACTTAAGAGAACACAAGAGAACTTGGAGAATGCCTTGCTTGTATTGCTTCCAGTCTTGATGGTTACAAATGCCTCTCATTGCCCCTATTTATAGGTGAGGCTCCCTTACAACCAAGGGTGGAGATTGATGTTCTAGAGACTTCCTAGATCCAAGGGCTAGGATGAGTTTCTAGATCCTTCTCTATTATTCATCCCCTTTAAGGAATAAAGATGAATATCTAGGAACATTCTCCATAATCAATCTTGTTGTAGGATGATCAAACTATCCCAATCACATAAGGAACATCAATGATGAGGATAATGTAGGATCTAAAACTATATGAAGAAACATTAGAGGGGGGTGAATATTATTTTATAACGATAATAAGGAAATTACTCCTGTTGCAGGGTAAAACTCACGTACAATGAATTTGTATTAAGGGGAATCAAGGGCAGGGTAGTTAGGATTTGGATATGATTATGGTAGGCTATTTAACAGTTAATGAGTGTAGTGACGAGGCTGTGTGCACTACAAAGGCCGACCACGAAATCTGTTCCGCAAGGACTTTGCCCAACGACCGCACTGTCGGAGGTGGGAGCTGAGTGCAACCTGTGACGATGGGCTTGCCTGCACAAGGAGCAGCTCGTCAGAAAGGCCGGGTTGGGGTCCAACCCTTAGCCTCTCCGATGCCTAAGTTAGTGATAGGGCTTAAAGCGGGGGATAGGCACGCAGGACGGACTAAGAGTGAGTCGACCATACGTGACGAGCTATCAGTTGTGAAAGAACAAAGATATAGAAGAACTTTGCTCTTGTGTGTGAGTAATGAGATTATGAGTTAATTTGCAAACCCCCCTCTCCGAGGGAGGCAAAGGGGTATTTATACCTGATGGAGGCGTGTAGGTGAGGCTGACCTGGCGTGCTGACTCGACGTGCTGATCTGACCCTTCTGTCAGTGGAAGCTTCGGACGAGGATGTCAGGATTTGGCGTGTCAGCCAAGCTTTTGTCAGACGGTGCAATAGCCAGGGGTGCCTTTGTCAGGGTGTCAGAGCCGAAAGCACCAAGGGTCAGGGGGCACAGTGGCCAGGGGGCACTTTGTCAGGTTGTCGAGCGGCGGAAGTGTAAGTAGCATTCTTGTACTAGGTTGTTAGTCGTGTCTGACGTGGCAAAGAGTCGTCGGAGTGCATTTGAGGAGCGAGGCCGCAGATGAATCGCTAGGTCGCTCCTGATGGATGATGAGCGATCCGGTCGCACACCTCGCGTGCTATACCCGGCGAGCTCGGAGGGGAACGGGCACGCAACCGGCAGGGACCGTGGCAGAGTGCGCCCTTCCCACCAGTCGAGGCGGGGCATGCAACCGGCAGGGACCGTGGTAGAGTGTGCTCTTTCCACCAGTCGAGGCGGGGTGTGCCTTTCCCCTAGTCGAGGCGAAGTGCACCCCTCCCCTAGCCGTGTCGGACTTTTAGGGTCGTCGGGCGCCTATCGGACACGGGGGAATAAGTGAGCGGCCTACGAAGTTGGGGCGAGGAGCACGCTACCGCTAGACTAGATAGCCTTCGTGAAGGAGGGGCGAGCTGGCCAGGTATCCGACACGCTTGGATGGAAGGTCGGACTATCACGATCTTTAGGTCGTAACAATTTCCCTCGGCATTCGAGTTCGAGGTGGAAGCCCGGCTCAGCTCGGATGACGCACCACCTCCCCTTCCTGAAAAAGGCGGGTTGGATTTCGTTCCGTGCTTGGAAGCAACGGCGGTGGTCTCGGAGTTCCTGCCCTGCTAGCCATTATTGCGATTTGAAAGGGCAGGGGGAAATCGAAGCGTCTCTGCTGCTGAACATGTGACGCGTGGCTGAAGTGACTATCACGCCAGTCGAGGCGTCAGAGATGCTCCGATGGGCACCGTGTGGAGGCGCATCGACGGTCGAGATGGCCTGCTGCTTGCTATAAGGATGGGAAGGAGAGGACCGATCGAAAGTTTCTCTCGATTTCAACTTCCCTTCGCGCATTACAGTCTCCGTTCATTGCTCGCCAACGTTGCTGGCATTGCCCTTGCTGAAGATCCGCTTCCGATCGTCCCCGTACTCAGCTGATCTGTTAGGTAATTTCTTAATCTTCTCGATCGATGGCTTCTCGTTTTGAGTTCGAAGGTGGTAGTGGGGCATTAGAGGAAGAGTCGATGGAAGAAGAAAGGTTGCAGTGGATGCAAAGGCCGCAGAAGATGAAAATGTGGCGAACTAACGTGTCGAAGGCAATTACTGTCGTCCGGTGCGGGTCGGACAGGGTTAATGTCAGGGAGATTCGGATGCGGTTCGCCCGTCCGCCCTGTGAAGTGCGGCTCCCCAGGCCCAGATGAGGTGGTATGCTGGCCCGGTGACAACGAAGTTGGGGTTTACACTCGGTCCTTCGAATTAGGGCTCCGCTTCCCTATCAATCCTCACCTTCTCCATCTTTTGAACTTCCTGGAGCTACCAATTTTCGTGCTGGCACCCTACTCCTTCGGTCTGCTGGTCGGATTCATGGTCCTATGCCTCGCCAGCTCCTTGCGCCCATCCCTGGCATTGTTCCAGTATTTCTTTGTAGTGAGGAAGAGGGGGATGTACTACCGCGTCTATGCGAGGAAGGGACGAGAGCTAATCGTCGGGGTGCCGGCCTATGTGGGGGATGGATGGAGAGTTTTGTCTTCGTCATGATGCCGACTGGCATGGTGTTGATGGCGAAGTGGAGGGTTTTAAACCCCTTAGTGAATTAGAAGGTGGCATTGACGGGCAAAAAATTGGCGATTGCTCAAATTTTAGCGAAGCTACCGGCGGCGGACCGCCAACTGGCGAGTTTGATACAGGATAATCGGCTCGCCCAGGATTTTTGGCCCCAAGGTACTTTGACTCAGGCGAGCCCTCAGGTAGGCTTACCCTAATCTCTCTTTCATTTGCATGTGAAGACGTGATGCTCTCGCGGGAGGAAGTGCTGAGGGCTGCCGGTGTGCCGGTTGCGAAGAAGACTGACCCTCTAGATAAGGGCAAGAGGGTAATGGACGAGGAAAGGCTAGCGAAGGTGGCAGCCTGAAAGCGAAGCATTGAGACCCCGGCTGCGGACGAGGCAAATAGGAGGCGACGGACGTCCGAATCGGATGCTCCTCCCCAACGAGCTGGCGAGGATGCACCGGAGGGTTCGTCCAACCGGGAGTGGTCACCCCGGTCCCTACGCAGATCCCGGTGGCGGACGAGTCTCGCAAAGCACCCCCCGTCCAGAAGTGGCCTTACAGAATTCCTATGCGGTAGATGAGAAGAGAGGCGCACCCGAGTTGCGAGAATGCGCTTATCCGTTTCAGGATGACAAAGGACGAGGCTGAGGCCCTCCCAAGCGAGGGTCTCCACCTACCGACCTACCGGATAGGCAGGGATGAGTCAGTATTCGAGGATGCCGGGGTGGCAGCTCGTCTGGCGGAGTACTGCCTGCTACCACAGGATCGTGAGTCCCTGATCCATGTGGACACAGAGCGGTTGTGCGGCTCCACGGTATGGCACACCATGCAGGTAGGTCGAATTCCTCGCCTCGCCCTCGAAGGCTTCTCACTCACGTCTGACTGAGTAGGATCCTGTTGTAGGCAGTCGCAGCTATGGTGGCCCTGCAGCACCAAACCTTGGTAGCCGCCATAAAGGCTGCTCTTGAGAAGGCAAGGACCAGTCTTAGTGAAGCAAGATAAAAGCTGCGAGAAAAGGAGGCGGAGCTAGAGCGGGTTGCGATAGCCTATGAGGTTCAAAAGGCGCGGGCCGCGTACTTCGATGCAAAGCAGGCTGCGCTCGAGCGTCAACTCATGGAGGAAGAGCGTAAGCAGGCAGACATCCTAGAGAGGCACGTCGAGCAGATGGCCAGCAAGAAGCGGGTGATCGATGTGCAGCAGAAGAAGATAGCTGAGTTGAGGCGGGCGATCGAGGCGGATAAGAAGGAGAAGGACGTCCTGAAGAAGCAAGTGGAGGAGAAGCGGGAGGTCAACCGGGGCATGATCGACACCGCCGTCTGCCACTACCAGGACAAGCAGCTCATCTCGTTGCTGCAAGAGGCGAGGGAGGCGGGCGTCCTCGAAGGGATGGGGAAGATGAAGGCTCGGCTGGCTGAGACGCCGGCACCGGGAGGCGGTGGTCGAGGGTGAGGCGACGAAGTTGAGGAGCACTTAGCGTAGGGGAATTTTGTAATTTTGTACTACTGGCCATTGGCTGAGCCTGATATAGCCTTGTATTCTCGATGGGCTCTGTGCAATTTTGTAAGATTGAATAAATAAAGTGTACATTTTTAGCTTCTCTTACTTCTTGTTCTCCTTGTTGGTTGTGCGGATGGTGTTCTTGCAGGGGTATGAATGCCCCCAAAATTCCACTTTCGACAAGCGCTGAGCTGTAAGGAGAAGGATGTTGAGATGGTATGTCCGACTCGGGCATGAGGGCGTGCTTGGGGTGACTAGGTAGGTAGACAGGACGGTGCGAGTCGAGGTCCCACTGTGGTCGGTGTAGTAGGGCGGCCTTGTCTGTTGGTCGCCATGTTTCTCCGGTCGCATTAATAATGGTGAGACCGGTCCTTGGCCTGAGTGGAAAAGGCGGGAGGATTTTTTGAAAAGCCAGCTTCATGATTCGATGTAACCGTTTCGAATCGGAGGTGGGAGAAAATCGAGGCATCTTGATGGCCCGCTTCGCGAATCGACGTAATCGTTTCGAACCGAAGGTGGGAGAAAATTGAAGCGCCTCGACCGCTCCGAGGGTGACTTGTGGCAGACGTGACCGAGGCCATCAATCGAAGCGTCCGAAGACGAGGATCGAAGTGTCAGAAGGCGTGGATCGTTGATCACCCCTTATTTAACACTTTTTTCCCGCATGTTTGCATGCCATTTAGATCGCCCAAATCATGTTTTTCACGATATATCGACGATATTGCATTGCTTTTCACGATTTGTTGTTTTTGTCGCATTTCAGGTGATTTGGATCGATTTGGAGTGATCTCGAGATACGCCCACTCCAGAGTGTCACCGACGACCTCCCCGAGGGGTATTTTGCTGTTGGAGAGGAGCGGAAGAAGAAAGGACGTCGCAGGAGCGACGAGGAGTCCAAAACAAGCTGATTGGGCATTTTTGGTGTCCCACTCGGCCGAGTGAAGGAGTCACTCGGCCGACCAGCGAGACACTGCTCGGCCGACCAGATCGGATACGTTTCATACGTGCACTCGGCCGAGCATCGGAAGACACCTCGGCCGAGTGACGAGATCCCGTCCGCCCGAGTGGCACCCAGACGACGCATTCAAAAATCGCCAACTTACTGTCTTTTCGTCTGCCTGAGCTTCAGAAGACCCACTCGGCCGAGTGGATAATACCGACCGCCCGAGTACCTTGAAGCCAGCGGCCGAGTGACTACAGCCCACTCGGCCGAGCCGCCCCCGAAGTGAAGACCCCTGAAGATCAAGACTTACTGGAAATTTACAGGGTTTCTCACTCGGCCGAGCGACTTTTGTCACTCGGCCGAGTGCGACGCGTTGCCTGTAGCGAAAATTGCGGATTTCAGGCTGCGCAGGGGCATTTTGGTCACAGTTTTTTGGACGATTTTGAGGGGTATTTAACCCCTGATTTTACCCTAGTTTAGGGAGTTTTACTCTTAGATTTTTACAGCTTTTTAGATTAACTTTTTAGCTTTATTCTTGTGATTGGAGAGGAGACAAAAGTTGATTTTTGTTGAATTATTTGAAGAACTCCATTGGTTTGTGTCTCTCTTCTCTAAAAATACAATTTTTATTGCTTATCTCAATATTGTGATAAATTCTCTCGTTAATTTCATTGATTATTTTTGTGTTTGTGCTATGAATTGTGAGTAGTCTCCACGTCTTGGGGTGTGGGGATGAACCCTGCGAGCCCAATTTCAGATTTGTGATGAATTGGTAGAGATTTTGCTAGAATTGCTATTAGAGATTAGATTGGGATCGATTTACTACGGATAGCTAGGAGTTCATACAGAGTGGGATTTGCAAGAGATTGGATCCCAATTCGATAGGAAACCCTAGAAATCTGAATTGGGTTGGAATCGAATTTCCGTAGTATCGGTTTGCAAGAGATTGGACCGATACTAGGGTTTTCGGTTGCAATTCCGTGCCGATACCCATTTGCAAGAGATTGGACGGGTAGGAACTATCCCAACCTAGGTCGTGGCCCGAGTTTGCACGAGAGTGGGCTCAGGGCGCGATTGAACGATGATGTTGATCCTAATGCTAGTTTGCCTAGGCTAGGGTTTGCAAGAGATTGGACCCAAAACCTAGGATAGCTATAGACCGACAATAGCGCGAGAGCGTGAGCTAGGTTCTACATTCAGTTGCAACTAGTTCATCCAAAATTTTATTCCAGCAATTTTAATACCAATGAACCACATTGACGAGATACGATGAGTAGCGGGAATTCCCCATTCCCTAGGCGTCTTTTATTTGATTTGATATCTTCGTACTTTGTCTGACGATTGTGACAGGATCGCCAAAGGCAAAATTCTCTCTTTTCTATTCTTAAATAGCCAGGTTGATTGGAGCAAGCACGGTCATTCGTCCTCCCTGTGTTCGATAACCCGCTCGCCGCTATACCGTGCGCTTGCGGTAAAACTACAACCGTTCTTTGGGTTACATTCTGGAGCGATCAAGTTTTTGGCGCCGTTGCCGGGGAGTCGATTGCGTTTGATCTTACCACCCTAGCTATTTCTTCCTTCTTTTTATTTTATTTCTTTATTTTTACCTAACCCTTCCATTGTGCTAATCATTTCTTTGAATCTTTGTTCTCCTGTGCATGTACACGAGATCCACTGCGGACCCTGAAGGTATATTATTTGATCCCGAGATTGAACGTACTGTGCGGAGAATCAGAGCAGAGAGGAGACAAGATCCGGAAGGGAGGTTTATGACCAACCCGGAAACTGCGGACCAATTAGCGGCAAGAATGGCGATGATCATTTCTATTCGAGATAGGCTTCAGCCTAAGACCTCTTCTACGACCTCATCCATTGCCATGCCGGAGTTGGCGGCTGACAAGAACTTTGAGCTGAAGACTGGACTAGTGGTTCTGATGCAGCAGGATCCATTTCATGGGAATGCCCATGAAAATCCCCACTACCACATCCAGCTGTTTTTGTCGAAGTGCGCCATATTTCAGATGACGGGGGTCTCCATCGATGCCATCAGACTGCGCCTCTTCCCCTTCACACTAAAGGACAAGGCACTCTATTGGTTGAGGACGCAAGCTGAGGGAGTCTTTACCACTTGGGACGAGTTGGCGAGTGCATTCATTGATAAGTTCTATCCGCCCTCCAAGACGGTGAAGATTCGGAGCGCTCTTATGTCCTTCAAGCAAGGACCCCAGGAGACGCTCTATGAGGCTTGGGAGCATTTTAAAGATCTGCAGCATCAATGCCCGCACCATAGCATTGAAGATTGGGAGCTAGTTCATAGCTTCTACAATGGTCTCCAACCGGGGACCAAACAAATTATTGATGCGGCGGCGAATGGTGCTATCTTATCAAAGACTCCCGAAGAAGCTACGGCCCTAATTGAGGAGATGGCCTCAAACAATCAACAATGGGGCGATGAGCGAGGACACTCTACGTCCTCCTTGAAGCCAACTAGCATCTACGAGGCGAAGGCCGTAGCGGAGCTTACAAGCAAGTTTGATTCTCTCCATAAGGTAGTGGAGAGACTGGAGAAGTTTATCACGGAGCCCCAAGGAACCCCTTCCACATCCGCACCAACGAACCAAATGAGTGATTGGCAAGACCAATCTCAAGCCATGTATTTGGGAGGAGAGCAAGGAGAGGGATCCTTGGAGCAAGTACAATATGTCGCAGGGAACCAAGGGTATTGGGCCAATCCGGCCACAAGAAATCATCCCGGTTTCTCTTACACCAACAATGAAGGAGCTTTGAACCCGCCACAACAACCACCTCAACAAGCTCGACCACCTCCACCCCAACAACAACACTATCAGCCGAGGGGGCCTCCACAACAAAATTTTCAACCAAAGCAACAAGTTCCACCATATAGGCCGCCCGGATACAATCAAGGGTGGAGAAATCAAAATCAAAACCCTCCACAAGCTCAACAACGATCTGACTTCGAAGCTAGAGTGGAGGAGTTTATGGTCGAGCAAAAGAAGGTCAATGCTTCCTTGAAGGCGGGCCAAGACTCCCTTACAACCGTTGTGGCACAAATATCGGAGCAATTGGCGTTGCTCAATCGGAATACTCAACAATTGCCGGCGCAACCCGAGCAAAACCCATGGGGCAACACCGGCCACATCAATGCCGTGGTCGCCGTTACTACTAGAGGCGGGAAGGATACCTCCCTCGCCATGATTCCTACCGAGGAGACCGTGGAGGAAAGTTTAGAGCCAATTGATCCGGTAGTTGAAGTTGAGAAGGAGAAAGAGCCGCAAGAAAAGGAGAAATCTAGAGCGGAGCAATTGATTGAGGAGAGGCGCTTCATGGCACCGGTCCCATTCCCCCAAAGGCTTGCTAGAGCAAAAATGGAGAAAAGGCTAGCAAAGTTCCTCGAGTATCTGAGAGGGGTTAGCCTCAACATCCCCTTCCTAGACGCCATCGTGGAAATCCCAACATATGCTAAATTTTTAAAAGATTTGATTTCGGGGAGAAAGAGGAAGGAGAAGATTATGCTCGCCGAGGAGGGCTCTTGGTTCACCAAGAGAGAGAAGGAGCCAGCCAAATTCAAAGATCCGGGGAGTTTTCGAATTCCTTGCACCTTGGGCGGCGTCCCTCTACAGAAGGCGTTGGTGGATTTAGGGGCTAGTGTTAGCCTAATGCCTCTCTCCATGTTCCTAAGGCTAAACACCGGGACGAAATTGAAGCCCACCGACATGCGGATACAATTAGCCGATGGACGGATAACAAGGCCGGTAGGGATCGCCGAGGACATCCCGCTACAAGTCCCGGGGGGCATATGTTTGCCATGTGACTTCGTGATTATGGACGTTAAGGAGGAGGGAGACACGTCATTGATACTTGGACGCCCGTTCCTCGCCACCGCCGGAGTCATCGTCGACGTGCGAGAAGGTACCCTAACGTTGAACGTCGGAAACATCGAGGTGGAGCTTCACATTCCTAAGGCAATGAAACACATGCCTTACCACGAGGAACTAGACTACATGGACCTCCTTGACGAGGCTATCGAAGAAGCTATCCCCCATTCGATTGGCGCTCTATTCAAGGAGGATTTCGAAGAAGGCCCGGATTTAGCCCAAGATGAGAAGAAAGATGATTCCCCCGACTTCTCCGCTGAAATTGACGAAGGCGACGCTGATGTCGCAAGGATTCGAGAGCTCTGCAAGCTCTCGAAAAAGAAGTCTCCGAAGAAAGCTCCGCCGATACGGAAATCGGCGTCACCGGTGAAGCCGATGACCGGAGCAAACGCTAGCTTGGGGGAGCCTCCCCCCAACACTATTCGAGACGGGAGACCACCGAGGGAGAACACGCCGCCGCAACTTTCGAATCCAAGCGTTCTCCCCGAAAAGTTTGACGGGTGCATCTCATATGCACCAAACATCCCGCATTAATTGAAAATCATAGGGGGTCGAGCTCACGACCTAAAACGAGCGCTTGTCGGGAGGCAACCCGACGGTTGTTGCTTTATTTTCACTTTTCTTTTATTTTTGTTTTAGAAATTTTTAGTGTTTTGAGTCGTTCGCCCAAAAATTTTGTGATAACGGGTCCTATTTTTCCTGACAGGAGAGGAGAACGAGGCACCCATCATTAGGAGGATGAACGAGGCGACGAGGAGCGCCCCATGAAGGCGCTCAATGCTTAGGAGGAAGATGAAATCGACTGGAGGAAGAAAGACGGAGTTTAGAGCCCAAACGAAGACAAACAGCAGAACACAAGGCTCACTCGGCCGAGTATACTAGTCACTCGGCCGAGCACACAAGTTCGTCTGGCCGAGCCGCCCACGAACGAGGGAAGTCTGCTGTACCCAACTCTCTGTTTATTTTCCTGATTTCAGTATAACTGCTACTCGACCGAGTTTATATTTTCACTCGGCCGAGTAAAACGGATACGCTCCTAGGGCGAGTCTCGCCGAGTAGCTTGAGCCACTCGGCCGAATGGACTTACTCCACTTGGCCGAGGGTGGCAAGGCCACTCGGCCGAGTCGTAACTTTTGCTATAAATAGGGGCAAAGGTCGGGCTCGATTTTCGAAACGAAAAAAATTACGCAGCTCCGACCCTTCGCATTCCCTCGCCCGCTGCCTTTGCCCACTCACCCGACCGTCGACCCCGCGCCGCCGCTCGGCCACCCACCGCCGGCCGAGCCTCCGCCGCCCCCGCCCGAGTCGCTGCCGGCGGCCACGCCTCCGGCCACCTCCGGTATCGCCGATTTTCGCATATTTCTCCTCTTTTTGTGTATTTTTCGAGGATCCATGTGCTTAACGAACCCCAAACCCAAATTAATTTCTATTTCTATCTATTATACCCCTAATGCTCCATACGTTTTGAATATTACTCGTTGATATCTCCGTTTCATGCGCAGGTTATTTCTGGGAGCTTAGGGGAGTCCAGGGGAGCTTCCAGGGACTGTTTAGGGCTTCGTGGAGGCGTATTCTTCGCACGCTTCCATAGCTTTGCACTCGCGGCATGTCGTGGTATACTCTTTCCTTTATTTTACGCACGCCGCAATTTTTTGTTGGTTTTGGTGAGCGCTCGGGGCCCATATGCCGCCCCGGACACGGCCGAGGTCGAGGAGAGCTTCCGCCAAGCGGAAGCGGTCGGATGATGCCGGCCCCTCCCACGAGGTGGAGGACTCTCCTCCTCCTTCCCCCACACAACCCGTCCATACAGCACCGCCTGTAGGCCCCGCACACCCCGCACAGCCTGCAGAGCCCGCACATCCACTCCCTGCCACTCCACAGCCACCACCTCCGGCACCACTTATCGGGCCGCTGGGGATCACGTTCCGGAACGACGCACACCGCGTCGCTTTCGAGCGTATCTCCCAGCGCTCGATCGTACCCTCCAGGTTCGCACACCTTGCAGACCTAGGACGCCTGGGGGTACTAGAGGGGATGCTCACGTTGTACGACAACGTGGGCTGGCGAGATTTATTTCAGGTGTCGGCGGACACGTTTATCCACCCGACACTTGAGGTTCTTAGTTCGATCGCCCGGACCGACGAGGGATGCTCGTTTCGGTTCATGAACCGGGAGTGCCAGGTCACTCTCGGCATGATGAGAGCCTTCTTCTCGTGGCCCGACGTCCCCGGGGCCGACCGAGGTTATGCCCCCACCCATATCCCCCCACCTTCCTTCGACGCCGGTGCCTTCTGGGCCCGGATTACGGGTCTTCACACTGCCTTTGACCCTAGTAGGGCCAAGGCCTCGGCCATTGTCCATCCCTGCCTCCGTATTGCTCAGCGCCTTATGGCGACGACCTTTTTGGCCAGATATGAGCTGGGTACGATGTCCACGCCGGAGCTCTATATGCTCTACGCGATGACACGGCCCAGAGCTCTATCTAGGGAGGGCGATGAGTTGGTCCCCGCCGTCGTGATTGATGTCGCGGCTTGGTTTTTGGACCGCATCATTGTATCGGTGGGCGCTCGCTCACCGATATGCTGCGGCGGCCTGATCACCTTGCTTGCCCTTATGACCGGCGAGGACTTCCCTGACGACCTGCGACGAGCACCGGGCCCCACTTCTCTGTCGATTGATGTTATGGCCGGATGAAGATGATGCGTCCGCACGGTGAGCGACACTGGGTCTGGTTGCACGGCCCTTACGGTGCTGATTACATGATTCTTCCGAGCCCAGCTCGGACTCAGATTGCACCGGTCCATGTGGACTGGCTCCCTGCGACCGGAAGCTCCTGCGACATTCTGTTCATGTCGACAGTTGAGAAGATGGGGCTGAAGCAGGCGGACTTGTAACGACTGGTTTTCGTGTAATTGGATTATTTATATTATAATATATGCTTGGTGGATTTTCTCCTTGGATGTGTGGTTTCGTCGCCATAGCTTTCATTTTCGATCGATTCGTCGTATTTTCTCGTTCCTTCCTTAGGATCGTCGATTTCGAAGTATGTCATTCGTGACGGGCTTCATAACGGTCGTATCTTACTATTAGATCAAGCCTAGGAGTCTTAGGAATCGATCCCGGGGCCCCGCGCTCCGTATCGAAACTTTTGGTGCTCATTAGCCGGTATAAGAAGGGGCGCCGACCGACTAGATGTCGATCCAGTCGGTCGTCAATCCTTCTTGGACCGACTAGTTAGCTTTCTAAATTTTTCAGGAGTTACTGTTTGCTCTTAGTCGGTCTAAGAACGTTCATCGACCGACTAGATGCTAAACTAGTCGGTCAGTATTTGTTCATGGACCGACTAACTCTAAATCCTATTTTCGTTCAGGAGTTACTGTTTGCACTTAGTCGGTCTACGTTGGTCGACCGACCGACTAGTTACCAAACTAGTCGGTCAGTGGTTGCTCTTTGACCGACTAACCAGTGTTAAAACCCTAATTTCTGGGCAGCCGCCAGCTCAACCTATTTATACCCAACCCAATCATTCTCTTCTTCTCCAACACAACCCAAAACCCTAAAATCTTCCCCTCTAAGCCCACATCTCCCTCCAAGCTCCAATCCTTCATTCCAAGCCCTAAATCCATCATCCAATCCATCCATCCACTCCATCTACCTCTCATCTTCCCCAAAATCTCACCAAAACCCATCAAAATCCCCAAATCCCCCAAAACCCTAGTTTCCCCAAACTTCTCCATTTGCTTCCAGATCTGATCCTAAGGTTCCCCGGAGTGTTTCTTCCATCTCCTCTTGGTAAGAAATCGATTCCCCGTTGTTTTCTTAACCTATTTATATTTTTATGAAACCCTAATATAATTTCTTGTTGTATGTTGATTGGTCCCCCAAAAACAGCGATTTCCCCGTAGATTAGCATCCGTGTGACGAAGTGGTCGTCATCCCCGGTGCTAGGCAAGTGAAACTTGCATCTCTTGTTTTGGGCCATGTCTTAGGCCATTTCCTTTGCTTTAGCGTAAAAGAGACTAAACGGTGAAAGGATAGCCGTTTAGACGCCATTGACCTAGCTTGACAACGAAGCTTGGTCCGTCACCCTCATCATGCTTGTATGTCACGTTTAAATTCAATTAACGGTACGCAATCATTTGTTCATGTCATTGCATAGTGATAAATTATTGTGATTGTGTAGCACACGCTACAACATTATATTCCTGGCTCGTGTTCCAGAAGCGAGCCCTGTAGTTGGAAACCCCAACGCTCGGATACCGGCTAGGCACCCACTTTTCGTGGGCACAACCCTATGCCAAATACACTTCCTGGCCCGTGATCCAGAAGCGAGCAAATGCTCGACACACGTAGGGGTGGGGTAAGAGATATGCGTCACCAGAGCACGAGATGGCCTGATCCGCCACTCCAGCCTGCAGGCGAAATCTCTAGTGTTTAAGTGAGTAAGAGATATGCGTCACCAGAGCACGAGATGGCCTGATCCGCCACTCCAGCCTGCAGGCGAAATCTCTAGTGATTAAGTGATTAATAGTGATAAGTGATAAATGATAAGTGATTAGTGATTTGGTAGCTTTTGCTACATTGTGCATGCTCGTCTCCTTTAAACTGTTGCATCATACTTAACTGCCATGTCATTGCTTAATACTATAACTGCTAGGTTGCTAGTTGCCTTTCTTTTAGTTTCCTTGCACAAGTCTTTCCAGACTTGCTGACATGTGCCCCTTTCTCTTTGGGTGTCGCATGTTAGTTGCCGAGTCAGAGCTTGTTGCAGAGGGCGTTGTGTTTGCTCAGGAGGAGTCTTGTGGACACCGATGACTTGTTGAGTTTCCCTTTATGATTTAAGATTCATGTTAGTTGTCGGTGCGTGGCACCCTTGTATGTATGTTATTCTTTGTTGGCCATGTTGGGCCTTAGACTCTTTTTCCTTTAGCCTGGTGGCTTTTCTGTGATATTGTAATTTATTTATGGATATTCAGGGACTCAATAAATTGCTTATTGTCTCATTTTCTTATTGTTATCTTTGTTTCGTATCGCATTTGCAAGGACTTGCCATAATAAGTGTCTTTATACGCTTATCAGACTTGGAGCTTCACGGCTTCAAGTTTGTGCGGACCTTCTCACGTCTCGACTCCACATTTTTGGGAAGCGGGGCGTGACAGGTTCAAGTGGTGGCCCATGCAGGTCCGTCTTGCAATTGCGAACTATCGGGACAACGATAATAATGATAGAATGTCCATTAAATAAATTACAACGTCCGAATCATAAGCCTAGTCCTATTCGTTTTCTATGTCATTAGGTGGAAAGGAGACTTAGTTAGACGTCTGTGCTTGCTAGTTAGGGATCCTTGATTGTTAGTTAGACTCCATGTTAGTGATTGATTTGATTGTCTTAAGAGTTACCTTAGTGGTTCCTGTCTAGCTTTGACTAGGATAGACTTCTAGAATTCTTTGGCTGTTCGCTTGGGTTCATCGATTTCGGACCAAGCTGAACTCATTTCATCGCTGTCTAGCCCTTAGGGAGTCTTAGCGCTTAGTTCCATAATCCTTAACTGGTTGACCGTAGGATATTTCCGTGGATTTTCCTAAGTCATAAACCTAAGCGTATTTATGTTTTGATCATCCGACCAATTCCTTGCCTCGATTCACGTGATCACCACATTTCGATAATCGTTGACTTTCAAATGTCCTCTTTCGCAAAACTTGATTTTTCCAAAGTTATGATTTCAATTTCCCTTTATTAAAAGTTTTTCGCTAAGTTTAAATTTTGTTTTAAACCCGCTACGTATATACTTTAATTTCTCACTTTTCGATTGAGTCAAAATCCCTTGTAGATTTCGGAGTCTAATGGTTGTAATTATAATTGCTATCTCGTAACCATTTTCTTGTCTATATTTTCGTATTTCGGTTTAAAGACTCCAATACTATTTTGGAAAAATTCGATATACCATTTCCTAACTATGAGATCCATTTTAATCGCATAGTATATATGCTTTAAAATCTTTTCCAAGCTAAATGGAATTTCAATTGTTATAAGTATACTTATATCTTGTACTCTTTCGTTGACTTAAATTAATTTTTGAAATTCGAAAGTTTTGACGAGATTTTGATTACTGTTTTATAATGTTTTACAGCCTATACCTTTCATACCTATTCGAATATCTTGTCCCTTTTCATAAATCGATTTAATTCTGAGCCGCAATTCTATTTTCCAAATTCGATTTATGAACTTTCCTTTTTTATTTATGTTATTCGAATGACTCGTCGCGCTCCCTTAATATACTTTTCAAGTCACAGATGATTTCAGCTTTCAACAAATCAAAGTTATGTTCAAACATTTTCCCGACGACAGATTTTTGGAAAATTACGTTTCCGTAACCACTTCCCTTGTCCTCAATTCACATGACCACCTCATTACAATTATCCTTGATCTTTCAAATGTTTTCCGTTGCAAATCTTGATTCTTCCAAAGTTATTTTCGAATGCTTCCCTTATTTGAAGTTTCACTCAATTTAAATTTTGTTCTAAACTTCTTTAAATATGTCTCCCTAAATTTCGATGGAGTTAAAAGTCGTTCTTGAATTTTGAAGACTCTTGGTCGTAATTTTAAAAAAATTACTATATTGTACTATTCTTCTAACGATGTACCTTTCGCATTTCGATTTTTAAACTTTATTACTATCCTGATGGTTCGATATACCGTCCTTTTTCCTAACTACAAAAATCCATTTTAACCACTTATCTTACATACCTTTAGGGGTATTTTTCCAAACTGAATGGACTTCAACTAATTTTTGTATATATCAATTATAGGTTCGTCGTACTTGTTAAGTTTAAATTTGTTCGAAGCGCTTTTGATATATGTAAGGTTTCATGCTCCTTCGCCGACTTAAATTATTTATGTTTTAAAATATCGAAACTTGTGTTGAGATTTTTAGATTAGAAGTTTATAATATTTTCTGCATATACCTTCGTATCGATATAAATGTCTTGTTCCTTTTCATGTACAAATTTCATTCTGAACCGTATTTCTATTTTCCTAACTCGAATCATAATTTCTTTTCTTACTTGTGCCATTAAAATTTTATTCGAAAACACTTCGTGCTTATTTTTAATAAACTTTTCAAGCCCCTTTGGACTTCGGCTTTTAGCAAGTCGATTTTATGCTCAACATTTTCCTTATTTCAGATTTTTGTATTAAAATAATAGTAATGATAATAATAATAATTTTTGTTACTATTTCGAAATCATTCCTGACTTAGACCCTTCATAAAACGGTTTAAAAGTTTTAACACTAACTTGATTTGTTTAAATATCCTTTTCTCTTTCCATACTACTAAGATATTATCTTTCCGTTCACCATACACACTTTTAAGATAATTCTGAGATATGACTTCAATTATTTTGTATATCGGTACCACGTTCGTCTGCTCGTACATTAAGATCTTGTATAAATCAATTTTGTTGGCAAATCCGGATTTCTCTAAAAGTATTTTCGATATGGTTTATTTGGGATTTCTCTTCAGTTTTAAGATTCGGAAAACCTTTAGCATGCGCTTAAACTCTCCACGCTATACTTGATCTGATTTCAATCTTCGAATCTCAAAACTTTTCCAAAATTTTATGTTGCTGTCGCATAACATTTCTGACCTATGTTTTAATGTTCGAGTAAACGATTTCCTTTTTCCTCAGGATGATTTTATATAAGCCAATAAACCACTTTCCTCTTATTACGTATATTCGTCTCAAACTCGTTTTCAAACAACTTGTTTATCGACCCCTAAATATTTTTATACGAAAAGGGACTCCAACTTTTGAAGTATGACGGTTTTCAAACTTTTCGTATTTTAGAATATGTTAATTACACTATTTTCCATGTGTCCTAATGGAGCATCATAACATCATTACACGACCGTTTTCATGCTTTTCGATCCTTCTATTCGTTACGCTTTTGGTTTCAATTCTTTCCTATTGTCTAGCCATAGAGCTCGTCGTTGCCTGTGTCAACCTTGTTATGGTTTGGTGGGCCCATTAGTTAAGTGGTTACGTCGTCGTAGTGTTGATTTTGTGGTGTGTATAAAGTGGTATGGGTGTTGGCATTTGCATGTTGTGCGTAGGTAATTTTCTGCTTGAGTATGATGTGATATACGTATGATAACAGAATGATAATTTTGATTGGTACTACTTGTTAGATGAGATGTCGTATGCGTGTATATCAGGAGGTATACCCGACTATTGCATCTCTTAAACTTGAATGTAGTTGATGTGTTGATATGGTAATTATAAATGGATGGATATGGTGTGAAAATATGTGATACATGGATGTGTATGCTTTGGAGTGGTATTGGTATGTGTATGGTTACTGTGTTACGCATATAAATGTCCTGCTATGATTTGAGTCTCCCTCAAGCTTGAGTGGGTATACTCTATGTACGTTGATATAATTGTATGTGGTGGTGAATAGTGATGGATGATGCATGTATGGTGTTTGAATTGTTTGTGCTTGGTTGTGTTACGCACACGATTGTGGGTGGCTATACCAATATATAGTTATAGGACTATATGTGAGGTGAAATATGGTGAAATATTTGCATGTATTTGAATGACTAAATAAATGTGAAATTATTTTCAAATAAGAGAGGCTTGGTTATTATTATTTTTTATATAGTAAGTAATAAGTATTTATTGTTGTATAAATATATTGACTATGTATATTTGTGATTGAAATACGTGTATGAAAATGATTGACTATAATAAGTATGAGTGTACTATGTGCGTGAAAATATGTGTGTAGTGGTAGTAATATTTGATTTCTAGTGCATATATATATGAGCACTCGAAATGAAAGTACTTGGTTGAATTTATGATGTGATATTGGTTGAGGGTAGTTACCAGAGCGACTATATATATGTGTTAGAAAGTCCGAGGACGGACTTTATTCTAAGGTGGGTAGGATGTAACGACTGGTTTTCGTGTAATTGGATTATTTATATTATAATATATGCTTCGTGGATTTTCTCCTTGGATGTGTGGTTTCGTTGCCATAGCTTTCATTTTCGATCGATTCGTCGTATTTTCTCGTTCCTTCCTTAGGATCGTCGATTTCGAAGTATGTCATTCGTGACGGGCTTCATAACGGTCGTATCTTACTATTAGATCAAGCCTAGGAGTATTAGGAATCGATCCCGGGGCCCCGCGCTCCGTATCGGAACTTTTGGTGCTCATTAGCCGGTATAAGAAGGGGCACCGACCGACTAGATGTCGATCCAGTCGGTCGTCAATCCTTCTTGGACCGACTAGTTAGCTTTCTAAATTTTTCAGGAGTTACTGTTTGCTCTTAGTCGGTCTAAGAACGTTCATCGACCGACTAGATGCTAAACTAGTCGGTCAGTATTTGTTCATGGACCGACTAACTCTAAATCCTATTTTCGTTCATGAGTTACTGTTTGCACTTAGTCGGTCTACGTTGGTCGACTGACCGACTAGTTACCAAACTAGTCGGTCAGTGGTTGCTCTTTGACCGACTAACCAGTGTTAAAACCCTAATTTCTGGGCAGCCGGCAGCTCAACCTATTTATACCCAACCCAATCATTCTCTTCTTCTCCAACACGACCCAAAACCCTAAAATCTTCCCCTCTAAGCCCCCATCTCCCTCCAAGCTCCAATCCTTCATTCCAAGCCCTAAATCCATCATCCAATCCATCCATCCACTCCATCTACCTCTCATCTTCCCCAAAATCTCACCAAAACCCATCAAAATCCCCAAATCCCCCAAAACCCTAGTTTCCCCAAACTTCTCCATTTGCTTCCAGATCTGATCCTAAGGTTCCCCGGAGTGTTTCTTCCGTCTCCTCTTGGTAAGAAATCGATTCCCCGTTGTTTTCTTAACCTATTTATATTTTTATGAAACCCTAATATAATTTCTTGTTGTATGTTGATTGGTCCCCCAAAAACAGCGATTTCCCCGTAGATTAGCATCCGTGTGACGAAGTGGTCGTCATCCCCGGTGCTAGGCAAGTGAAACTTGCATCTCTTGTTTTGGGCCATGTCTTAGGCCATTTCCTTTGCTTTAGCGTAAAAGAGACTAAACGGTGAAAGGATAGCCGTTTAGACGCCATTGACCTAGCTTGACAACGAAGCTTGGTCCGTCACCCTCATCATGCTTGTATGTCACGTTTAAATTCAATTAACGGTACGCAATCATTTGTTCATGTCATTGCATAGTGATAAATTATTGTGATTGTGTAGCACACGCTACAACATTATATTCTTGGCTCGTGTTCCAGAAGCGAGCCCTGTAGTTGGAAACCCCAACGCTCGGATACCGGCTAGGCACCCACTTTTCGTGGGCACAACCCTATGCCAAATACACTTCCTGGCCCGTGATCCAGAAGCGAGCAAATGCTCGATACACGTAGGGGTGGGGTAAGAGATATGCGTCACCAGAGCACGAGATGGCCTGATCCGCCACTCCAGCCTGCAGGCGAAATCTCTAGTGTTTAAGTGAGTAAGAGATATGCGTCACCAGAGCACGAGATGGCCTGATCCGCCACTCCAGCCTGCAGGCGAAATCTCTAGTGATTAAGTGATTAATAGTGATAAGTGATAAATGATAAGTGATTAGTGATTTGGTAGCTTTTGCTACATTGTGCATGCTCGTCTCCTTTAAACTGTTGCATCATACTTAACTGCCATGTCATTGCTTAATACTATAACTGCTAGGTTGCTAGTTGCCTTTCTTTTAGTTTCCTTGCACAAGTCTTTCCAGACTTGCTGACATGTGCCCCTTTCTCTTTGGGTGTCGCATGTTAGTTGCCGAGTCAGAGCTTGTTGCAGAGGGCGTTGTGTTTGCTCAGGAGGAGTCTTGTGGACACCGGTGACTTGTTGAGTTTCCCTTTATGATTTAAGATTCATGTTAGTTGTCGGTGCGTGGCACCCTTGTATGTATGTTATTCTTTGTTGGCCATGTTGGGCCTTAGACTCTTTTTCCTTTAGCCTGGTGGCTTTTCTGTGATATTGTAATTTATTTATGGATATTCAGGGACTCAATAAATTGCTTATTGTCTCATTTTCTTATTGTTATCTTTGTTTCGTATCGCATTTGCAAGGACTTGCCATAATAAGTGTCTTTATACGCTTATCAGACTTGGAGCTTCACGGCTTCAAGTTTGTGCGGACCTTCTCACGTCTCGACTCCACATTTTTGGGAAGCGGGGCGTGACAGGACTTAAGGCCTTGCACGGGACCCATCGTCGGCTTCACTGGCCACTCGGTTCCCATTGCCGGGGTAATCACCTTGCCAGTATCGCTTGGGGAAGAGCCGAGCATCGTCACACGTATGACGTAGTTCGTTGTCGTCGACATTGCGTCCACATACAACGGGATCATAGGGCGACCTTACATGGCGGCCATTGAAGCGCTCCCCAGCCTGCTCCATCAAATGGTCAAATTCCAGACTCTGCGAGGGGTGGGGCTGGTGCAAGAGAGCCAGAAGCTATCCCGGAGCTGCTACGTGGGGTCGACCAAGCATAAGGGCCCAGAACAGGCCTTATCGGTCGACCTCCTCGATAAGAGAGAGGATTATTGCGACCAGCAACCAACTCCTGCGGAGGAGGTCGAAGAAGTACCCGTGACCGCGGAGGAGGGCAAAACTGTCTCTATTGGCACGAAGCTCCCGGCCTCTCTATGGGCGGACCTCATCAACCTCCTCAGAGAGAACGTGGACATATTCGCATAGTCGCCCTCGGACATGACTGGAGTTGATCCAGCGGTGATCTCCCACAAGCTGAATGCAGACCAAGAATCTCGACCGGTCCAGCAAAAGAAGCGGAGCGCTGGAGGAGAGAAGATGAGGGCAGCCGGCGAAGAGGTGGAGCGGCTTCTTCAGGCCAAGTTCATCAGGCCGGTAAGCTATCCGGAGTGGCTTGCCAACGTCGTCTTGGTGAAGAAAGCCAATGGGAAGTGGCGCATGTGCATCGACTTCATAGATCTCAATATGGTGTGCCCAAAGGACAGCTTCCCGCTACCGAGGATCGACCACCTAGTCGACCAGGCATCCGGTTACGAGTTACTGAGCTTTATGGACTCGTTCTCGGGCTACAACTAGATCCCGATGGCGAAAGAGGATGAGGAGAAAGCGTCCTTCATCACCGACAGGGGCACCTTCTGTTACACGAAGATGCCATTCGGACTGAAGAACATCGGGGTAACCTACCAGCAGATGGTGGGCAAGATATTCAGCTCGCAGGTCGGGTGGAATCTGGAAGTCTACATCGACGACATGCTGGTTAAGAGCAAGAAGGCCTCGGACCACCTCGCTGACCTACGGGAGACGTTCCAGTAGGTGCGCCAATATGATCTAAGGCTGAACCCAGCGAAGTGCATCTTCGGTATGCAATTGGGGAAATTCCTTGGCTTCATGATAACGAAGCGAGGAATTGAAGCGAACCCCGACAAGGTGTCAACCCTTGTCAATATGACGAAGCCTCAGACCATCTGAGACTTGCAGCGACTGAACGGAAAGATCGCAGCGCTAGGGAGGTTCCTGTCGAAGTCTGCGGAGAGATCGCTCACATTCTTCAGAATCCTGCGTACGGCCCTCGGTGCAGCTAAAATTGATAGAAAAGTGATCCAATGGGATGACACCTGCGCGCAAGCGTTCGTGGTGCTGAGGGCTTGCCTGCAGAGCCCACCGCTACTCGCTAAGCCCGAGGAGGGAGAACAGCTGGGGTTGTATCTGGCCACCAATGAAGAGGCTGTCAGCTCAGTCTTAATCAAGGAGGAGAAGGGCGTACATCGACCGATCTACTATACGAGCAGGGTGCTTCGAGAGGCAGAGACTCGTTACAGCCCCATAGAGAATGTCACCTACTGTCAAGTCACAACAACGAGGAAGCTCTGACCATACTTCCAGGCCCACCCCATCGCTGTCCACACCAATCTGCCCCTCGAGAAGAATGTGAAAAGGTTAGAGCGGTCGGGCAGAATGCTCAATTGGAGTGTCGAGCTCAACGAGTTTGATATAGTATACAAAGCCCGAATGGCGATCAAGGGCCATGCACTAGCAGACTTCGGCGTAGAGTGCACTATGGAAGACCTTCCGGAGGAACCGCCGGGCGCTCTGCCGACGGTTGCATCTCAAAGAGCGATCGGAGTAGATGGACCCTCAAGGCCCGTCCAAGAAGAAGTGGGCAGATTATGGACCATTCACGTCGACGGGTCGGCCACAGGATCTGGAACTGGGGCTGGCATCGTCATCCAAACTCCCGATGGGTGCCTGCTGGAGTACGCCCTACGCTTTAACTTCCCGACAACCAACAATGTCGCAGAATACGAGGCTGCGGTCAATGGGTTGAAGCTTTTCCGAGCTATGGGGGTGACGCGTGTGCTGTTGCTTAGTGATTCACGGCTCATCGTCCAACAGGTCCAAGGGAGCTTTGAGGCTCGAGAGGAGGTGGTGAAGCGCTACCTTAAGCACATCCAGGCCGAGCTCCAGAAATTCAAGAAAGCAGAGGTCCAACACCTACCTCGCTCCAACAATCTCCAGGCCGACACCCTGTCAAAGATGGCCTCCTCCTCCCTGGCCGAAATTGGGAAGGCCATCTACATCGAGAATCTGCTGACCCCCACCATTGAAGAAGAAGAGTTAATGTGTATCGGCCAGACGACGACGTGGATGAGCCCAATAATGAAATACTTGGAGACGGGGGCCCTGCCCGAGGAGCTGCTGTAGGCCAAGAAGATCGAGAGGCAGGCCTTGTCGTTCGTGCTCTTCGACAGAGTGTTATACCGTCGGCGTCGCGCGAGCTTTGACGTCCTACCTTACCTGAAGTGTCTGGGGCCGGAGCAAGCTGAACAAGTCATCCGCGAAGTGCACGAGGGCTTCTGTGGAAACCACTATGGCGTGTGCAATATCACCCACAAGATAGTGCGCCAGGGGTACTACTGGCCAACCATGATCCACGACACGGCCCGGTACATCAAGAAGTGCGAGGCGTGCCAGAAGTTTGGCAGACACATGGCGACACCTCCGGCCAACCTGGTGCCTATCCTAAGCCCGGTCCTATTCGCCAAGTGGGGGCTCGACATCCTCGGACCCTTCCCGAAGGCCTCCGGGGGGAGTAAATACCTGGTCGTCGCCGTTGACTACTTAACCAAATGGGTCGAGGCCGAACCTTTGGCACGCATCACATGGACGAACATGAAGAGCTTCATTTGGAAGTCCGTGATCTGCTGCTTTTGGATACCCCATGCCATAGTGACGGATAACGAAAGGCAGTTCGATTGCGAGGGCTTCCGAGATTTCTGATCAGGCTGGGGGATCAAGCTTCATTTCGCATCCGTTGCCCACCCTCAGTGTAATGGGATGGCAGAGGCAGCGAACAAATACATATTGGGCCCCCTGAAGAAGAAGGTCGACGATGCTCTCGGAACTTGGGTGGACGAACTGTCGGGTATTCTCTGGTCGTATCACATAACCCACAAAGCTTCGACCGGAGAAAGCCTGTTCATGCTGGCGTTTGAGTCGGAAGCGGTCGTTCCCGCGGAGGTTGGAGAGGAAACTCTTCGGCTTCGGTACTTCGACGAAGATATCAATGGGGAGGGCCTCGGCCTTAGCCTCGAGCTCGTCGACGAAGTAAGAGATCAGGCACTGACGAACCTCGTCTGGTACAGCCAAAGGATGGCCCGACACTACAACTCCCGAGTAAAGAAACAGAGCTTTAGGATCGGTGACTTAGTCCTCAAAGACGCCACCTTCAAAACAGAGACCGCTCACTGAGGAAAGCTGGCAGCAAAATGGGAGGGGCCCTACGAAATCATCGACATCATCAGGCCGGCCACATATATCCTGGCAACCCTGGACGGAGGCGAGCTAGCTCACTCGTGGAATGCAGAACACCTACTGAAATACTATCAGTGATTGTGAGTTTTTAATAAAATACTTTCTTTTCTGCACACTTTCAAGTTTTGCCATCTCCGCTTGAAAATTTCAGTTTAACGCACAAGACTCCGGGGCAGGATCCGTCCTTGCCACCCAAACCGGAGAAGGGCACGGGCCGAGCTACGGCTCCCTTCCCCCCTCAACTAAAGACTTCGGGGCAGGATCCGTCCTCACCACCCAAACTGGAGAAGGGCACGGGCCGAGCTATGCGCATGCTCCCCCCTCAAGTAAAGGCTCCGGGGCAAGCCTAAAAAGCTTCGAAACCCAAACTGGAGAAAAAGGGCACGGGCCGAGCTACGGCTCCCTCCCTCCCTTAAGTGAAGACTCTGGGACAGGACCAACCTCGCCACCCCCAACCGGAGAAAGGCACGGGCCGAGCTACGCGCTCGGTCCCCCCCTCAAGTAAAGACTTCGTGGCAAGCCTAAAAATCTTCGCCACCCAAACTGGAGAAAAAGGGCACGTGCCGAGCTACGGCTCCCTCCCCCCTCAACTGAATACTCTGGGGCAGGATCCGTCCTCGCCACCCAAACCGGAGAAGGGCACGTACCGAGCTACGCGCTCGCTCCCCCTCAAGTAAAGACTCTGGGGCAAGCCTAAAAAGCTTCGCCACCCAAACTGGAGAAAAAGGGCACGGGCCGAGGTACGGCTCCCTTCCCCCTCCAACTGAAGACTTCGGGGCAGGATCCGTCCTCGCCACCCAAACCAGAGAAGGGCCCGGGCCGAGCTACACGCTCGCTCCCCCCCTCAAGTAAAGACTCTGAGGCAAGCCTAAAAAGCTTCGCCACCCAAACTGGAGAAAAAGGGCACGGGCCGAGCTATGGCTCCCTCCCTCCCTCAACTGAAGACTTCGGGGCAGGATCCGTCCTCGCCACCCAAACCAGAGAAGGGCATGGGCCGAGCTACGTGCTCGCTCCCCCCTCAAGTAAAGACTCTGGGGCAAGCCTAAAAATCTTCGCCACCCAAACTGGAGAAAAAGGGCACGGGCTGAGCTACGGCTCCCTCCCCCCTCAACTAAAGACTTAGGGACAGGATCTGTCCTCACCACCCAAACCGGAGAAGGGCATGGGCCGAGCTACGCGCTCGCTCTTCCCTCAAGTAAAGACTCCGGGGCAAGCCTAAAAAGCTTCGCTATCCAAACTGGAGAAAAAGGGCACTGGCCGAGCTACGACTCCCTCCCCCCTCAACTGAAGACTCTGGGCCAGGGTCCGTCCTCGCCATCCAAACTGGAGAAGGGCACGGGCCGAGCTATGTGCTTGTCTCTGTCAGACACGATACTCACGGGGACTCCATGAAGTGGCACAACTTCCTGCACGATTCATGTTACATCACTATCCAAACTAGGAAAAAGGAAATAGAACGGAGAGTAAAAGAATTTTACCTCCATATATCTCCTCGCTAGCGCCTCAGTGGACTGCCCCACTCGGAACGGAATAAAGTGTGCAGATTTGGTCAATCGATCTACGATCACCCAAATCGCGTCATTCTGCTTCGGACTCCGAGGTAGTCCAGTCACGAAGTCCATAGTGATGTGCTGCCACTTCCACTCCGGAATCGGAAGCGGTTGTAGCAACCCGGCCGTACGCTGATGCTCCGCCTTCACTTGCTGGCAAACCAAGCACTTGGCTATACTCCGAGCCACGCTCCTCTTCATACCATGCCACCAATAATTCAGACGAAGATCCTGGTACATCTTGGTGCCACCAGGATGCACAGAATACGGCGAACTGTGTGCCTCCACCATCAGCTCCTCTCTGATATCCCCAGCTGGCACACACAACCTGGCTCCAAACCTCAGCGAGCCATCCTCATGAATCAAAAAGTCAGTCCGCAGACCGGCTTCCACCTGCTCCCGAATCTTTACCAGCTTCGGATCCTCAGCCTGGCCAGCCTTAATCCGATCCACGATCGTCGACTGTACCTGCATGTACATCAACGAAGAAGCCTCCCCAGGAAGAACAATCTCCACGCCAGACTCGCAAAAATCCTGCTGCAATCTCCACCGCGAGGTCAAAATCATCACCGCTGGAAGCCTACTCAAAGCATCTGGAACCACATTCACCTTGCCAGGGTGATACTGCAAATCAATCTCATAATCCGCCATAAGCTCCAACCATCGACGCTGTCGCATGTTGAGCTCCTTCTGCGTGAAAATATACTTCAAGCTTTTGTGATCGGTGAAAATCTTCACTTTCTCACTCAGCAAGAAGTGCCTCCAAATCTTAAGAGCAAACACAACGGCAGCCAACTCCAAATCATGCGTCGGATAATTCTTCTCATGAACCTTAAGCTGACGAGACGCATACGCCACAACATGCCCGTGCTGATGCAACACACAACCGAGACCCTTGCCAGAAGCATCGCAAAAGATCTCGAATCCACCGCTGCGGTCAAGCACGACAAGAATAGGGGCACTCGTCAACCTCTCCTTCAGAACACCAAAAGCACTCTCACAATCACCCGGCCAAACAAAAGCAACATCCTTCCGCGTCAACCTGGTCATCGGCTCAGCAATACGAGAAAAGTCCTTAATGAATCGCCGATAGTAACCAGCAAGTCCAAGGAAACTCCGAATCTCAGACGCAGACGACGGAACAGGCCACTCCCTGATGGCCCTAATCTTCTCGGGATCCACAGAAATACCATCTCCAGTCACCACATACCCCAGAAAAGCAACTCGATCCAGCCAAAACTCGCACCTCGAAAACTTAGCATACAAACGATGCTTCCTCAAAATTTCCAATACCGTCCTCAAGTGCGATGCATGCTCTTCCTCCGACTTCGAATAGATCAGAATGTCGTCGATAAAGATAACGACAAACTTATCCAAAAATTCGTAGAAAATCAGGTTCATCAGATTCATGAAAACTGCGGGCGCGTTAGTTACGCCGAAAGGCATAACCACAAACTCATAGTGTCCATACTTCATCCTGAACACTGTCTTCGGAACATCATCCATCTTCACCCTCAACTGATGGTAACCACTCCTCAAATCCAATTTAGGAAACACCCTCGAACCTCCAAGCTGATCAAAAATATCATCAATGCGAGGCAACGAGTATTTATTCTTAATGGTTACAGCATTCAATCCCCGATAGTCCACGCACATGCGACGCGAACCATCCTTCTTCTTAACCAGCAACACCGGTGCTCCCCACGGAGACACACTAGGATTAATATAACCCTTCAGCAACAGCTCATCCAACTGCTTCCGCAACTCTTCCAATTCTGCAGGTGCCATACGATACGGCGCCTTCGAAATCGGCTGCGCACCTGGAACGAGATCAATAGAAAATTCCAGAGCTCGATCAGGCGGCAACCCAGACATCTCCTCGGGGAAGACGTCGCCAAAATCTCGCACCACAGCTGGCCATTCCAGCTCCATCTGCATAGCTACAGCCTCTACCGGCCTGGCCCGAAATCTGACAGGACCAAGCGAACTGCTACCACGACTGAACTCAAATACTGGATGTCCGGGAATCTCGAACACCACCTTCTTCCTCCTGCAGTCGATCGTAGCATAGAAGCTCGCACGCCAGTCCATCCCAAAGACCGCATCGTAGTTGGGGATGTTGTGGACAATAAAATCAGCATAAAGCTCATGTCCACAAACCACCACAGAGCAAGGACTGCACCCACGATGCACCGTGACTACTCCATTCCCTGTGACGATATTCCAACTCTTGGAGAGAGGGGACGTCGACAAGGAATGCTTCTCCACAAAGCTCTGGGCCAAAATGCACATTGACGCACCTGAGTCAAAGAGGACTCGGGCAGGGAACGTGCAAACCAAAACCACACCTAACAAACAGTCTAATCGATCAAATCTTATTCTAGCAACACCATACACAAGCATTCACATAATTTAACAATCAATTAATTAAGGAAGGAACAATCTAGATCGAAAGTTACCTGCAATGACCTCATCCATGGCCAAAACCTCCTCCTCAGTCATCAGAAATGCCTGCCTCCTCGGCGGAGCGGCCTGCAGAAAAGCCTGCCCCTGCGGAACGAGGGGCACCCCACGACCAGCGGGCACCGGGGCTCTCTGCTGCAACGGCGGGGTAGCAATAGGTGTCCTCCAAGGTTGCCTCAACCTCGGGCACTCCCGGATAGCATGGGCGGGATCTCCATAGATAATACATTGCCCCAAGAACTTCCTACATGATTCCTTGATATGGCCCTCCTTGCCACAGATATTGCAAGTCCTCCGAACGGGCCCTCCTGGCCTCTTAAACTGAACAGGCGGGTTCGGCCTGAATCCAGACCTAACCACAGCTCTCGCCTGTTCCAAAGGCCTCTTCCCAGCACCAACAACAGACCCCTTCCTTTGGTTCACAAGCAGCTCCTGCCTCTTGGCAGCGACCAAAACCTTCTGATAAGATTCCCGGTCAGAAGAGGTCACAAAGCTCTGGAGCTCTGAAGCAAGCCCCTGCAGAAACCTCTGAGCTCTCTCCTCAGCGTCCTGCACCATCTTTGGTGCAAATCGACTTAGCCTCATGAACTCCTGGTGGTACATGTCCACCGACGAGTTCCCCTGCTTCAGATCGATAAAACGCTGCAGCATCTCTTCCCTGGCAGCCTTCGGGAAGAACTCACCATCAAATCTGGCCTTCAAGGTAGCCCAGACGATCGGCTCTACCAACATCTTTTCTTCAGCATCCCACCAATTCCTGGCGTTATCCTTCAGCTGGCGCTTCGCCAAGTCAACCCAACTAACTTCGTTGACCTTGGACATCTTCAGGTTGTCCTCAATATTCCTCATCCATTCATCAGCAGCAAGTGGACCTTCGGTTCCATCGAAATACGCAGGACCCAGCTCTCTGAACTGCTTCGCCCCGGGCTCAGGGCGAGGGGCTTCCACCACCCGAGCAGCTCGAGTCACCGGAGCATTCTGCACCTGCAGAAGCACACCCTGCTGAACCTGCATCATCTGCAACATCATCCTCATCATCTCCCCATTAGTGGGCTCCCGCTCAGGCTCCTCGTCATGAGGGGGTGCACCACTACCACCACCACGGGTGATCCGCCTTCCTGCCATCTAATGACGCAGAAAACGAAACAATTAGACTCATAGCTTAGGGCTCAGAGGTCGAAATTATTTGTTGGACAATCTTGCATTATTATCGCTATCCCGATAATTGCAGTTACAGAGGACCTGCATGGGCCACCACTAAAACCTGTCACGACCCGCTTCCCTGAAATGGAGGCGAGACGTGGAAAGGTCCGCACGGGAGTGGAGCGGTGAAGCCCCAAACCCGATAAGCGTCAATTTAGTATAAGCAGGTCCCTGTAATTACAATCAAAACAACAACAATAATAATATGAGACGGATAAGAAACACCAATCCCAAAGTTTGTCCACAAAATATTCAACATCACAGAAAAGCCACCAGGCTAAAGGAAAGAGTCTAAGGGCCCAGAACAAGGCCAAACAAAAGCAACGACATAAATAAGTATAGGTGCCACGCACCGATAACAAAGCAACTGTCTAACAAAAATGAAACACAACGGAGACACTAGGACTGGTCCCCAGTGTCCACGTACTCCCCGTCCAACACGGGCTCAAGCTCGGCGTCCGCAAACACCTCACCCTCAGCTGGCAACTCAGGCTCAAGGTCTAACATGCGTCACCCAAAAGAGAGAGGGGCACATGTCAGCAAGTCTAAAAAGACTTGGGCAAGGAAACTGAAAGTGACTAACAACCTAGCATTTAATTGTTAAACAATGGCATGACAGTTGAATATGATGCAACAGTTTGAAAGAGTGACAAGCATGCACGGTGTAGCAAAAGCTACCAATTCACTAATCACTAATCACTTATCACTTAACACTTAACACTTAACACTTAGTGCATAGAGAGTCCACTTACTGGCCAGCTCGTTTATCTCTATCACTATCAACACTGAAACACTAGAGATTTCACCTGCTGGCCGGAGTGGCTGATCAAGCCACTCGGGCTCAGTCTGCTTATCTCTTACCCCACTCATATGTGACGAGCGTTGGGGTTTCCAACTCATTATGCTCGCTTCTGGTCACGAGCCAGGAAAATAAGTGTGTGTTGACATTCGAGCGTTGGGGTTTCCAACTACAGGGCTCGCTTCTGGAACACGAGCCAGGAAACATGGGATTGTAGCGTGTGCTATGCAATCACGATAAATAATCACTATGCAATGCCATGAACAGATAATTGCGTACCGTTAATGGAATTTAAACGTGACATATGAGCATGAGGAGGGTGACGGACCAAGCTTCGTTGTCAAGCTAGGTCAATGGCGTCTAAACGGCTATCCTTTCACCGTTTAGTCTCTTTTACGCTAAAGCAAGGGAAATGGCCTAAGACATGGCCTAAACCAAGAAATGCAAGTTTCACTTGCCTATCACCGGGGATGACGGTTACGAAAGTTCGTTTCCGCGGATGCTAGCCTACGGGGAATCGCTGTTATGGGGAACAATCATCAAAACACAAGTATTTTATTAGGGTTTCATAAAAATTACAATAGGATAAGAAAACAATGGTAGATCGATTTCTTACCGAGAGGAGGCGGAAGAAACACTCCTGGGGAACCCTAGGACCAGATCTGGAAGCTAATGGAGAAGTTTGGGGAAACTAGGGTTTTGGGGGATTTTGGGGATTTGATGGATTTTGGTGAGATTTTGGGGATGGTGAGAGGTAGATAGGGTGAATGGATGGATTGGATGATGGATTTAGGGCTTGTAATGAAGGATTGAAGCTTGGAGGAAGATGTGGGGCTTGGAATGAAGATTTTAGGGTTTTGGATCGTGTTGAGGGAGAAGAAAACGTTTGGGTTGGGTATTTATAGGCTAGGCTGGCGGCTGCCCAGAAATTAGGGGTTTAACACAGACTAGTCGGTCAAAGAACAGCCACTGACCGACTAGTTTGGCAACTAGTCGGTCGGTCGACCAACGCAGACCGACTAAGTGTAAACAGTAACTCCTGAACGAAAATAGGATTTAGAGTTAGTCGGTCCATGAACAAGTACTGACCGACTAGTTTAGCATCTAGTCGGTCGATGAATGTTCTTAGACCGACTAAGAGTAAACAGTAACTCAACTAAAATTAAGATGATGTGTTAGTCGGTTAAAGAAGAATTGCTGACCGACTAGTTTGCAACCTAGTCGGTCAACCAACGTTCTTAGACCGACTAACGATAAACAGTAACTCCTGAGAAATTTAGAAAGCTCACTAGTCGGTCCAAGAAGGATTGCCGACCGACTGGATCGTCATCTAGTCGGTCGGTGCCCCTTCTTATACCGGCTAATGAGCACCAAAAGTTCCGATACGGAGCGCGGAGCTCCGGGATCGAATCCTAAGACTCCTAAGCTTGATCTAATAGTTAGATATGACCGTTATGAAGCCCGTCACAAACGACGTACTTCAAAATCGACGATCCTAAGGAAGAAACGAGAAAATACGATGAATCGATCGAAAATGAAAGTTACGGAGACGCAAACCACACAAGAGGAGAAAATCCACCAAAACATATATTATATTATAATAAATTCAGATACAAGGAAACCAGTCGTTACAACGAGGGACGGCCCGCCTTCCACCTCTCGACTTCCCTTGGACAACATGCGACAGGGGACTTAGGGGATCTACGACGGACCGCTCCTCCCTTCCAGCACCCACTCCGCAACGACCCCCGCCGCCGGGAAAGGCAAAAGCCGCCCGTGCTGCGACGCTCGAAATCGCTGGTTACGGGGACGCCCTGCCAAATCACCCCATTGAGCATACCAGCCTCCACCGACCTGCTCTCCAATAGCCCGCCTTCCACTCCTCGACATCCCGGGGAGGCTACGCCACCATGACGCCTCCTGCTCCTCCTCTCCCAGGATTTCCCGTCGAGTCGGGGAATTTCCAGAAGAGATCAAGCAACCCATCATCATCGAGGAGGTGAAAGAGGACGCAACAAGCACCAACAGAGAAGGAAGTCCATGCCTAAAATTGGAGCTCGCTCATCCTGATGCAGTTTACAGTAACGTGGAACGACAAGCCAGCCGGTCCACGGATTACGTCACACTTACTCAACCACTGTCGTCTTTATCGGCGTCTTGTAGAAACCAAAAAAAAGTCCTTCCAAGAAAGTTGCAATACTCCATTTACGTGAAAACTGGCTTGTCTACGATTTCCGTCGAACTCTGAGGCGAGCTTACAAATCTCTGCCACCCAAACCGGAGAGGGACGCGGGCCGAGCTAAGCGCTCACCCTCCCCCACAAGTGTGACTTGATACCTCTTACTGTAATTATAGTTTTACTTAGATTATGCAAAGAAAAGCAAAAATTCATCTATTCAACAGTGTCACAATTACACAAGTCACATCGGGGCCGGCCTCACAAAACGAGGCCCTCCTCAGGTTGATCCCATCGCTCACCCGAAACAAACAAAAAGGGGGGAGGGGTGAGACAAGACTACTCCTGTTGGTCGTCGCCACTTGGGGTGCCATCCCTTGCGTCGAACTTCGGAGAGTCGCCATCGATGTCGACGAACGCGCCTTCGTTGTCCTCTGCTTCCCCCTCCTCATCGGAGGCGGCCACTAGCCGGTCAAAATCCACCTCGACCAGAGGGTTGAGCCTCCCCGCCCTTTCCTTAACCCGACGAAGGCAGGCCTCCCAGCCCTCAACCCGGTCTTCTACCAGACCCTCAGCTCGGCCATCCACCAGGCCTCCCGCTCGGCCTTTCTCCAGGCCGTCGTGCATCATATTTGCGAGGGCAGAGAGGACAGTTGACTCTTGATATCCCCAAAATTCTTCGGTCTTCAAGGCCAACTCATCTTTCCCGGCCCTCACCTGTGCCGCTAGGTCGACCACTAGCGCTTTCTCTTGCTCCAGCGTGTCGTTCAGCTCCGCTATGCGCACGGCCGCAGAGGTGGCCTTTGTCCCATGGTCTGCTCGGAGCACCTCCAGGTGCTGGACCTCCGATGTCAGCTTGCAGTGCTTGTCCCTCTCCTGCACCAGCTCCTCGTCGGTGCTCTTACGGAGCGCGGCAAGCTCGGTCGCCATTTTGGCAACGGCAGCCTCGGCCTTGTTCAAGGCAGGCGTATGGCGCCTAGCAGCGACCATCATAGATGTAGCCTGCACGACAAAGCAGAGCATGTCAGACTACTCCTTGGCCAAAATGCATCTAATATACCTGATCCAATCTAAACCACCGACCTGCATGATGTGCCATATCGCGGAACCGTACAGCCGTTCTTGACCGACAACGGCCAAGCTCTCCATATCGCGGGGGCAGCTGGCAGTTCTCCGCCAACCTCGCTGCTACACCGCCATTATCGAAGATCGACTCGCCGGCCCCAACTCGATAAGGCATCATATGGATTTCCTCCTGTGGGTAACCATCGATCTCGGCCTTCTTGGCCTTGAAGGTGACGAGCGAGGCCTCGCAGCTGGGATGGCCAGGCCTCTCCAAAACGAACCGCGGGCAGTCATAGGGCCAACCGTCCCAACCTGATGACTTGGAACCTGGGCCCGACCTACTGGAGCCCTTGGGGTGACCCGGTGTTCGGGCCTGGTCGGCAGTAGCGGTTACCCTCGGGCACGGCTGGGGGGCTTCGGGATCCCTTGCCCCGGGTTCAGTCCGCCCTTCGCCCTCGCCCTCAATATTGATAACCGGGGGGACGACTCATGTGTAGCCCTCTCTCCAGACCGACAGGAATCCCTCTCCTTCCGAGGATCAGGAGTGGACAACTTCGCGGCCAGCTTCGCTCTCTTCGGCCCACGGGCACCTGCCCCTTCCTCGCACTTCCCTCCCCCCGGTCTCTTCGCACGGCCTCTTCTTGTCTACCTTCTTCGCCTGTTGGACTGCCTGCTCCGTGGCCCGCCTCCTGAGCTCTTCGAACGGTACGCTCATTATGCGACCTGTAGAAGAAGGAAAGCTTAGAGTGAGCGCTTTAGATGCAGCAGCCACGAAGTTTGTGTTACCTTCTGGCCAGATATGACGAACTATCATCTCCTTATCGGTGAGCATGCCATATTCCCGGACCTCCTCAGGGATCTCCATCAGGACCCTGGCCCGCTCTTCCTCCTCGTTACTCAGCCTGACCCCCCTCTTCGCCTCGGGGTTTAGAGCGCCCTAGTTTGATCTCAGTACCATGTCAGCAGGCATCGAGACGAACACAAAATGCTCCCTCCACCCTTTAATCTTGCCCGGCAAGCCTCAGATGAGGGGATTCTTCTTCTTCGCGGACATGTAATAGTAGGTCCTCAGCCTCTTCAGCGCGAAGAAATGACGGAAGAGGGACAAGGACGGGCAGACGATGTTCCTCACGCATAGAACCAGGAAGCCGACGATCGCGCTGATGGAGTTCGGCATCAGCTGGAACACCGGCATCTCCAAGAAATTCAGAATCTCGAGCACCAAAGGATGAAGAGGGAAGTGCAGTCCCTGCTGAAAGCAAGCCAGGTACACCCCGACCTCATAGTCCCACACGAAGCACACCCTCTTAGTTGCGGCGGGCAGACGGACTGCATAAGGCGGCCTAATGTACCACGAGCGGATGTCGGATATGACAGATGTCTTCGTCACCGACACCATGCTCAAGATTTTGTCGGGAACATCTCCAACCTCGGTAATAGTAACAACGGCCAGGGCGGCGAGCTTCGACGTCCTCGCTACCGGCCCCTTCCCCTTCTGCGGATCCCTTTCAACTTTAGGGGACGAGCTCACTGACTGCTCCACACCTGCACTCCGACTCCGGCTCTCTGGTGACCTCTCCTCTAAGCACGGCACCGAATCCGCGTCAGAACTTTCCACCTCCACCTATCTCCGAACCCACTTCCCCACCTCTCCCAACGCTGATGAACCGGAAGAAGACGTCGACGAAGACATCGAGAAAGAAAAGAATTCAATACATGTACGGTTGGGGTGGCTATGGTACGACGGCGGCCTGATCTCCGACGGCAAGTTCGGTGACAACGGCACAATCTCCAGCGATCGCAGAGGCTTAGAGAATTTCGAAATTGAGAAACCCTCACTCGTCTCTACCCAGCCCTATTTATAAGACCTTTCGGACGATTGCATCCGCAGACGTCTTGCCACGCGTCGACGATTGATCGCTCCGGAATGTAACCCAAAGAACGGTTGTAGTTTTACCGCAAGCGCACGGTATAGCGGCGAGCGGGTTATCGAACACAGGGAGGACGAATGACCGTGCTTGCTCCAATCAACCTGGCTATTTAAGAATAGAAAAGAGAGAATTTTGCCTTTGGCGATCCTGTCACAATCGTCAGACAAAGTACGAAGATATCAAATCAAATAAAAGACGCCTAGGGAATGGGGAATTCCCGCTACTCATCGTATCTCGTCAATGTGGTTCATTGGTATTAAAATTGCTGGAATAAAATTTTGGATGAACTAGTTGCAACTGAATGTAGAACCTAGCTCACGCTCTCGCGCTATTGTCGGTCTATAGCTATCCTAGGTTTTGGGTCCAATCTCTTGCAAACCCTAGCCTAGGCAAACTAGCATTAGGATCAACATCATCGTTCAATCGCGCCCCGAGCCCACTCTCGTGCAAACTCGGGCCACGACCTAGGTTGGGATAGTTCCTACCCGTCCAATCTCTTGCAAATGGGTATCGGCACGGAATTGCAACCGAAAACCCTAGTATCGGTTCAATCTCTTGCAAACCGATACTACGGAAATTCGATTCCAACCCAATTCGGATTTCTAGGGTTTCCTATCGAATTGGGATCCAATCTCTTGCAAATCCCACTCGGTATGAACTCCTAGCTATCCGTAGTAAATCGATCCCAATCTAATCTCTAATAGCAATTCTAGCAAAATCTCTACCAATTCATCACAAATCTGAAATTGGGCTCGCAGGGTTCATCCCCACGCCCCAACGCCCCAAGACGTGGAGACTACTCACAATTCATAGCACAAACACAAAAATAATCAATGAAATTAACGAGAGAATTCATCACAATATTGAGATAAGCAATAAAAATTGTATTTTTAGAGAAGAGAGACACAAACCAATGGAGTTCTTCAAATAATTCAACAAAAATCAACTTTTGTCTCCTCTCCAATCACAAGAATAAAGCTAAAAAGTTAATCTAAAAAGCTGTAAAAATCTAAGAGAAAAGCTCCCTAAACTAGGGTAAAATCAGGGGTTAAATACCCCTCAAAATCGTCCAAAAAACTGTGACCAAAATGCCCCTGCGCAGCCTGAAATCCGCAATTTTCGCTACAGGCAGCGCGTCGCACTCGGCCGAGTGACAAAAGTCGCTCGGCCGAGTGAGAAACCCTGTAAATTTCCAGTAAGTCTTGATCTTCAGGGGTCTTCACTTCGGGGGCGGCTCGGCCGAGTGGGCTGTAGTCACTCGGCCGCTGGCTTCAAGGTACTCGGGCGGTCGGTATTATCCACTCGGCCGAGTGGGTCTTCTGAAGCTCAGGCAGACGAAAAGACAGTAAGTTGGCGATTTTTGAATGCGTCGTCTGGGTGCCACTCGGGCGGACGGGATCTCGTCACTCGGCCGAGGTGGCTTCCGATGCTCGGTCGAGTGCACGTATGAAACGTATCCGATCTGGTCGGCCGAGTAGTGTCTCGCTGGTCGGCCGAGTGACTCCTTCACTCGGCCGAGTGGGACACCAAAAATGCCCAATCAGCTTGTTTTGGCCTCCTCGTCGCTCCTGCGACGTCCTTTCTTCTTCCGCTCCTCTCCAACAGCAAAATACCCCTCGGGGAGGTCGTCGGTGACACTCTGGAGTGGGCGTATCTCGAGATCACTCCAAATCGCTCCAAATCACCTGAAATGCGACAAAAACAACAAATCGTGAAAAGCAACGCAATATCGTCGATATATCGTGAAAAACATGATTTGGGCGATCTAAATGGCATGCAAACATGCGGGAAAAAAGTGTAAAATAAGGAGTGATCAAAATCCCCAAGCTTACCTCTTACTCGTCCTCGAGGAAGATAAGTAAAAGGTGAACCCGGTGGATTCGGAAAACGAAAACGGCGAAAAACGAAAAATGAAAAGCGAAGAAGAACGAAAAACGAAATAAAAACAAAGAAGAAAGAAAGAAGCGAAGAGGGAAGCTGCTAGATCTTTTTCTCAGGGCGTGGGCTTCGCTTACTCATATAGCATGCACCGAATGAAAAACACATGTCGAAGAATTTTATTTCGATATCATTGTATAATGGTGCAAATGGAAATAGAAAACCCACGAACAACGATATAATCATGAAAAACGGAATAATTTTAGAATTAACATCGTCTGAATCATTTAAAGCGGTATACAAATCGCAGATCACACACTTTTCAATTGGACGCTTTCTAAGAGGAGTATAAGAATATCACACTATAGAATAGGAAGAATAGAAAAGTGTGGATTTCATGAAATGAGTGCTAGGCTTAGATTTATGGACTTCGTAAAGCTAAAAATAATCTCTCCGAGTATAGAATATTACTTAGCCTAGGTTGTCATGCAACGTCAAGTGGTCACTCTCTCACACATCATTGGATTCCCTCCCCCAAGCTTATCTATAAGCGCGGTGGCATAAAAAATATTTACAACCCCATTTTTATAGAGCTCCAAAAGCAATGAAAATAAATACAAAAAGAGAGAAGAAAGAGAGAACATGAGATGGGATCTTTTATTGAGGTTCTTTCCTCTTTTCTTTTTCTTTTTCTCTTCTTTTTTTTTCTTTTTTTTTTCGGATAACATATACACAATGATCCCAACTCAAAGAGAAATAATGATATACAAGAATTTTTCTTTTTTCTTTCTTTGATTTTGGGAAATTTGGAGCTAGGAATTAATAGCGGGGGAAATGCCAGATAGTAGAATCGCTAAGGGGAGATTCACCAATGATTTTAAAATAGAGAATTGATGTTCAAGATTTGTGGAGAAAGAAATAAATATATCTCTCGGTTCACTCTATAAGACATGCACGACAACTTCAGCAGGGTAATCTAATCTACTCAGGTTCGATCACAAAAAAGCTAAACTAATCCAGATATTTCATAGCTAAGATCATTCAATCATCCTGAAGTGAAATGTACAAATCATGCATATAGAAGTGATATAGGAAAAGAAAACGATACTCCAGATATAAGCATTCAATGCGTGAATCTTGGTGTGTTTTCTGCGATAGCATACATATGAATATTCAGACTCAGCTAATAATAAAATTTCATCCTTTTTCATATGGAAAAAGTGTGGGTTACTATCTTTAAATGCAAGGCAAGTCATAGCATATGATATCAGAAATAGAATCTAAGACATGACAAATAAAGCATGCATATAAAGGAAGCTAACTCCACGTAATCATCATCACAGAAAAGTCATCTCTAGCAAGAGATGAAAAAGAAATAAAGATAAAGGGGAAAACAAAACTATTTACAATGCAGCACACAAAGAAAAATAAGAAAAACGTGATGCATGGAAAAATAAAAGAAAAAATGATGAAAATAAGTGCAAAAGCGGAAAATGGCGTGAAAAACTGAAAATAAAGGTGGCAAATCGGAAAAGAACGTGAGAACTTACTCCCCCAAGCTAAACGGCACAGTGTCCTCAATGTGCAAAGTGTGGCACACTGAGAGACAAGTAATGTGAGGGGTAAGTGAGGATGCATGCATGAGGGGAAAAAAGAAAATAAAAATAAAGAAATGAAAAATATGATGCGGACATGATGCATGCAAAGATAGGAGTGATACAGATATATAGATGTCACCAAAAACTCTCCCTCTCTCCCAAAAAAGATATATAAAGATATATAGAGATAATGTGCAACCAAAAATAGTGAAGGGAGGGGGGTGGGCAAAATGCATCAGGACCCAGTAGAAACGGGCAGCACAACGGCAAAAAGAATCGATGGCATCAAGGGTGCCTAAGAAGGTGGTGCTGCACCGTCTCCGTCCTGAGGCGGAGGAGGAGGAGGAGGTGGTGCAGGCTGCTGAGCGGGTGTGGGTGTGGAAGTGGAAGCAGGCTGGGTGTGTGTGGTAGTGGGGGTGGGAACCTGCTGGGTGGGTGGGGGTACGCGTGGTAGACGCTCCAGGACCTGGGTAAGACAGTAGTGAATGTGTGGGAGCAGGTCAAAGCGGCCAGCCATCGCAGTGACGGTGGCGGACAGGGTCCTAAGGTCGCCTCTGAGGCCACTCACCGCCCCCTCGAGAGCACGAATGCTCTGAAGTACAGTGTCGGGGGGAGGTGGTGCAGAGGGACGCACCGGTCTGGGCTGTGCAGGTCGGGGCTGGCGTACTCTGGTGGCGTAAGTGACGGGCTCAGCAGGTAGGGGAACGAAAGGGGCTGCGCTCGCAAGTGGGGGCCGAGCCTCAGTGCGAGGCTGGGCAGGACGGTGAGAAGTGGAGGCAGCAGCAACGAAAGAAGAATACAAAAGTGGCAACGAGGCGGCCAGAGAGGTCGGTGGCACAGAAGTGTGGACAGACGCCACGACACTCTCGGAAAATACAGCGGCGGTGGAGACAGAGGTGGAGACAGAGGTCTCTACGGCAGCGGCAAAAGAGGGCTCTCCGCACTCGACTATAGTTAGCGGGCGCTCGGGTGGGGCAGAGGAAACGGGCTCGGCAGACAGAGGGCCAGTGGTGGTGACAGGCGTGGAAGCAGTGGAAGTGGGCTCAGCTAAGGTACTCCCGACACCGACAGTAGTGTGGACAGAGGTGTCAGGAGTAGCAGAAACATCAGGGACAGGCTGAGGGGCCACGGGGTCAACAGGGGCAGCAGGCTCGGCAGGTGCAATAGGGTCTGCGGGGGCAGCGTGGGCAGCGTGGGCTTGCTCGGCCTCCTCGGCCTCGAGCACGTATGCGGCTGGGATCAGAACATCCATGTCGATCAGGAGGTGGCTGATGATGGCTGTCCCGATCTGAGCTTCGATGATGATGGCATCGTCTTGCGGTAGCTTGACTCCCTCTAGGTCTTCATCAGTGAAAGTAATGGGAGGTCGAGCCACCCTTCTCCGCTTTGCATCACCGCCGAGGTCCGTCGCCATCACCTGCCGTGCGTATGCCTTCTTGCCTGATGACGATGCTCCTCCTGAGGATGGTCCGTCGCATATCACATCTATGTGCATGACTGCCCTTGGCGGGTGAGGCTCCTCCTGCTCGTTGCTTAGGGGTGGGTCCAGCTTTCGCGCTCCTCTCGGAGCTCTCTCTTCTCGGATCGGCCTCCTGCCCTCGATGAAGCCCCTAAGGTGACCCGCTTGGATCAACCGCTCGATCTTCCTCTTAAGGATGAAGCAATCGTTGGTATCATGACCGTGATCCCGGTGGTATCGACATTACTTCTGGAAATCTCGCCTCACTGGGTCCAACTTCAATTCTCTAGGTGGGTCCGGTAGCAGCCTGACCCTTGTTGCTGCGGCCACCACCTCTATCATTGGGGCGTTGAGCTGCGTGTATTGGGCCCGCAGGGGTCCCTCCAACTTCGGGATCGCCTGCGCAGGTTCTCTGGCGGGGGCGAATTCTCGCACTGGGCCTGGACGATCTTGCGGGCGACGCCCCACTGGGTCGCGTCTCGGTTGAGCCAGCTGGTAGCGGCCCCGGGGCCTGTCTTCTTGCCTCGGCCTGGGATAGGACCGAGGCTCACCTTGGGACGTCCCCGACTGGGCGACCTGTTTCTTTGCACCGAGAGCCTCCTCGCTCAGCGTGTACCTTTCTGACTGAGCGATTATTGCGTCATAGTTGGCAGGCGGATCTCGGAGCAAGGATTTGTGGAGGCTTCGGTTCCTCAGTCCTGCCTTGAAGGCCAGCATGAGCACTTCGTCGCCGCATGCCACTACACCCCGCTTCTTGTCCTGGAAGCGGCGCAGGAACTTCCCAATCGTCTTCCCTTCCTCTTGGACTATCGTGCAGAGGTAGTTCATGGGCTTCTTCTTCGTGCGCCCGCCCTGGAATTGCTGGCAGAATTTATGAGATAACTCGCCAAAGTTCTCGATGGACCTTTGCAGGCAGGCCGTGGTACCATTCTAGGGCCGAGTCCCGCAGACTCTACTGGAAACCCCGGCAAAGGAATGCGTCGTCCACGTCCTGCATCTCAATCGCCCCTCGGTACTGCTGCACGTGCGAGAGGGGGTCGCCTCTTCCGTTGTAGGTCGCTAGGTGGGGGACCTTGAACCTTGTGAGTCTCGGGGCCGAAGTTATTCATCGCGCCAGCGCCGTGGCCTCCTCTGGGTAAGCGGGGCACTCGGGCGTGCGCTTCCTCCGTCCTCTCTGGGGTTCGGCTTCGTGTTGGATATGGACGACATGAATACACCCATGAGGGGATGTATGAGGGTATACGGACCTCAGATGTCGCGTGCACGAAAGCGTGCACGGAGGGAACCTTTTCTCGTGTGAAAAGGACCACTCGATAAGTGGAAAAAGCCACTCGATAAGTGGAAAAAGTCACTTTATAAGTGCATAAAGGCACTTGATCAGTGAATGAAGAAGAGGATAAATGAATGTGCTAATATAGTCTAATAAGCTTATATTTAGTTATTTCCTACAATAACTACCCCTAAAGCCTATAAATAGGACCCAAGGGTAAGGCATTCATACTACACTTTCCATGCCATAAGTTTGCAAAAGGCATCTTATGTTCTTCTTCTCCCTTCCATTAAAATCCTCTTCTAAATAGAGATTTAGACGGTGAAACTCTGCTTTGATCCTCCGTGACGAAGTATCGACCGTTGTGGCGAATCCAAGGGCAAAGTTCAGAGATTACGGTGCCGCGTACGCAAACGTAAGTCTCTACTTTATTATTCGATCCTAACGTCGTTGTTTTGACAGGATCCTACATTGGTATCAGAGCCATACGGGTTCGCCCCGGTCAAACCGTCGCCCCGTCGAACCGATGAATGAGGCGTTGTCTTTTTCACGAATGGGTATCCTACCATTATGGATATGGTAGGAACGCTTCGTGACGGAGAGAACGCAGCGGTTTTTCTTTTCACGTTAGGGTCTTTTGTCATTACGAATATGGCAGGAACTCTCTGTGACGGGAAGAACCGACCGTTCATATCGCCAAGCTCGCACTCTTCATGGATGCTGAGTCACCATTCAATTGAGAATGGGTGCTCTCTTCATGTGGAGCGCGTAGTTTGCGAAATTTAGAGTATGTTATTTTTTCATTTTGGCACACGGCCATTAGAGAATAACTACTTTCTCGACGAACGGGTGTCTCATCGGAGAAGAAGATGGTGGTTATTCTCAACGGAGAAGATGAAAATTTTGGTGCATGGAGGCTATGCATTCCCCCTCCCCATGCGGAGGGGGTTGGCTACGGCCAATAACCACCACGGCCACCCCTTCGACGGGGGTGTACGGCCAACCCCATGCAAGGGGGTGGCCGGCCATGGCCATATGGGCCATGGCCTGGCCATGGCCATGGCTGTTGCCGGCCAGTGCCTGGTCGAGGCCAGGCCAGGGCCAGGAGGCCCTGGCCGGCCTCGGCCAGAGCCAGGGGCCGGCCTGGCCGGCCCTGGCAGGGGCCAGGGCCGGCGCCTTGGCCTCGGCCAGTGTCACGCCCCGCTTCGCAAAAATGTGGAGGCGAGACGCGAGAAGGTCCGCACAAACTTGAAGCTGTGAAGCTCCAAGTCTGATAAGCGTATAAAAAAACACTTATTATGGCAAGTCCTTGCAAAGCAAAATGAAACAACAATGATAATAAGGAAATGAGACGACATTTTATTGAATCTCCAAATGTCCATAAACAAATTACAATATCGCAGAAAAGCCACCAGGCTAAAAGAAAAAGGGTCTAAGGCCCAAACATGGCCAACAAGGAATAACATACATACGAGGGTGCCACGCACCGACAACTAACAGGAATCGTAAAACATAAAGGGAAACTCAACAAGTCACCGGTGTCCACAAGACTCCTCCTCAGCAAACACAACGTCCTCTGCAACAAGCTCTGGCTCGGCAACTAACATGCGACACCCAAAGAGAAAGGGGCACATGTCAGCAAGTCTAAAAAGACTTGAGCAAGGAAACTGAAAGGAAGGTAAACTAGCAACCTAGCAGTTATAGTATGCATGACATGGCAGTTATAACATGAGTGCACAATTAAGACATGGTGAACAGTAAGTACAATAGAACAAGTATCGGGACAAGACAAGAGTAGCCAAGCTACTAACAATCTCAATCAATTCACGTTGTTTTGTAGATGTTTACGCCCTTCAGCTGAATGGTACATCATTTACACCGATCGGCACTAAAAACTATTCGCGTTTCACTGTTGTTTGTAGATGTTTACGCCCTTCAGCTGAATGGTACATCATTCACACCGATCGGCACTAAACACTACCCCACCCCAGAGTTTACGTCTTACAACTGCAGTTGCTGATCAGGCAGACCCCCAGTTGAATGACCTCTTAACCCTTACCCCATCCCACACGTAAACAAGCCAGGGTCCCTGTACATGAGCCCAGCAAGTGAGCCAGGGTTGCCCCGCACGGGAGCTTGTTTCTTAGTTCACAATTCAATATCGAGCGTTGGGGTTAGCAACTCATTATGCTCGCTTCTGGTTACGAGCCAGGAACTATCAGTTTTGTAGCGTGAGCTACGCATTCACGATGAACAATCGATGTATGCAATGTCATGAACAGATATTCGCGTACCGTTAATTGTATTTAAACGTGACAGGCAAAATGCAATGATATGAACAATAGTCGCGTACCGTTAATTGTAATTAAACATGACATACAACCATGATAGGGGTGACGGACCAAGCTTCGTTGTCAAGCTAGGTCAAAGGCGTCTAGACGGCTATCCTTTCACCGTCTAGTCTCTTTTACGCTAAAACAAGAAAATAGCCTAAGACATGGCCCAATCAAAGGATGCAAGTTTCACTTGCCTAGCACCGGGGATAACGGTCACGAAGGTTCGTCTCGCGGATGCTAATCTACGGGGGAAATCGCTGTTATGGGGAAACAATCATCAAAACATAAGAAATCTCATTAGGGTTTCATAAAAATACAAATAGGTTATGAAAACATCGAGAGATTGATTTCTTACCGAGAGGAGGCGGAAGAAACACTCCGGAGAACCTATGGATCAGATCTGGTAAGGATGGAGAAGTTTGGAGAACTAGGGTTTTTGGGGGATTTTGGGGATTTGATGGAGATTTCGGGGAAGATGAGAGGTAGATTGAGTTGATGGAGGGTTTAGATGATGGATCTTGGGCTTGGAATGAAGGAATAAGGCTTGGAGGAAGATGGGGGCTCAATGGGGGAGAAACTAGGGTTTTGGGTCGAGTGGAGGAAGAAGAAAACGTTTGGGAGGGGTATAAATAGGATGGGCTGGCGGCTGCCCAGAAATTAGGGTTTTAACACAGATTAGTCGGTCAAAGAGCAACCACTGACCGACTAGTTTGGCAACTAGTCGGTCGGTCGACCAACGCAGACCGACTAAGTGTAAACAGTAACTTTTGAACGAAAATAGGATTTGGATTTAGTCGGTCAAAGAACAACTGCTGACCGACTAGTTTCTCATCTAGTCGGTCGACGAACGTTCTTAGACCGACTAAGAATGAACAGTAACTCGGCTGTACAGAAGAACTAGGAATTAGTCGGTCTGAGTACAAAACTTAACCGACTAGTTTGACAACTAGTCGGTCAAAAGATGAACTTAGACCGACTAAACAGATACAGTAACTCCTGAATTATAATCAAAGCCCACTAGTCGGTCTATTAAGGATTACCGACCGACTAGATTGAAATCTAATCGGTTGGTTCCCCTTCTTGAACCAACTAACGTGCACGAAAAGTGTCGATCCGAAGCGTGAAGCTTCGGGAAGATTTCTATGGCTTCTAGGATCGATTTATACTCTAAGATATGAGCGATTTGAAGCTCGTCACGAATGACTTACTCCGAAATCGACGATCGAAGGAAGAAGCTAGAAAATCACGACGAAACGATCGAAAGTGAAAGCTATGGCGACGAAAACCACACGTCCAAGGAGAAAATCCACCAAGCATATATTTTAATATAGATAATCCAATTACACGAAAACCAGTCGTTACATCCTACCCACCTTAGAATAAAGTCCGTCCTCGGACTTTCTAACTATAGCTATATCTTGTCACCCTAGTAACTACCCTCAATCAATATCACATCCAAATTTCAACCAAGTACATTCATTTCAAGTGCTTATATATATGTACTCTAGGTAGTCAATTATTAACCCCACGGAAGTAAATATATATTCACGCACATGGTACACTTATACTTATTATAATCAAACAACTCCATTCACGTATTCAAATCATTCATATAGGCAAGTATATTCCATATAACTGTAAAACACTTATTACACACTATATGAAAATAACCAAGTCTCTTACTTATTTGAAAATAATTTCACACTAGAAAATACCATCGGAATCTACACGTATAGGTAACTACCTATGGACAAGACGATAAGAGTACACTAGTCCCTATATCTCCTAGTATACACCAAACAATCAACATGCGAAATCACATCATACAATTGTTAAAACCAATTCACTATATCTATTATACATTCACCATCATTATAATTTCACAATTTATAGTCATTCAAATGCATGCACACATTTCACCATATTATCACTCCATATATAGTCATATAGCTATAATCACGACACACCACACATACCATAGTCACAATTTCCTATAATTATCACATACTTACCCGTGCATGGTGCACACCCACACACGCTAATATTTCATTCATATATACACCAATCACACCACTATATGCTTAGCACATCTACGCACCTAGTTTAGCTAGAGCACATATATTCACGCAACCAAATCCTTAGTGAATAACTATACCACAAGACCAACTCACATAACTATATATTGGTATAGCCACCCACAGTCGTGTGCGTAACACAACCAGGCACAAACAATCCAAACATTATACATATGTCATCCATCACTATACACCAACCACATACAATACACCAATGTACATAGAGTGTACCCACTCAAGCTTGAGTGAGACTCAAAATCATAGCGGAATAATTCCATATACATAACATAGCATCCATATATATGCCAATATTAGCTAATGCATACACGTCTACCAATATAACCACATACATATCTAAATGTCAAACACCCTTAATATCTAACCAGGTAATATCACATATTTCAATCACTTCATATACCATGATATTATTACAAACATCAGCACACCTATAATTACAATACTCTCCCTAATGAAAGTATTTACCTATAGTCACACCCAAGCATCATATATATATTCATACCATATCCATTGGTACATCAATACACATTCACTTCATGCATAAGTTAAGATATGCAGTAGTCGGGCATACCTCATGGTATACACGCATACGACATCTCATAAAAACAAGTAATACCAATCAAACATTATAATCCTACTATCATATGTATATCACACTTACACTCATGCAGCTAATACATAACTACCTACACACAATATACCAATACCAACCACAAACAACTTCATACGCACCATGGAATTAAATACACTACGACGACACATCAAATTACACCAATGGGGCCCACGAAATTATATTAAGGTCGACACAGTGACGACAAGCTCTATTGGCTAGACAAAAGGAATGAAATTGAAATCAAGAGCGTAACGAATAGAAGGATCGAAAAGCATGAAAACGGTTGTGTAATGATGTAATGATGCTCCATTAGGACACGTGGAAAATAGTGTAAATAACATATTCTAAAATACGAAAAGTTTGAAAACTGTCACACTTCAAAGTTGGAGTCCTTTTCCGTATAAAAATATTTAGAGGTCGACAAAACAAATTGTTTGAAATAAGTTTGAGTCGAATATACATAATAGGAGAAAACGGTTCATTGGCTCACGTAAGGTCATTAAAAGAAAGTGAATCATTCACACGAATTTTGAGGTCGTAGTTTAGAAAATATTACACGGTAGTAACTTAATAACGTTCGCAAAGTTGAAATGAAATTAATTGAAAAATTTAAACTCAGGTTGAATGCTTTCAAAATCCTTAAGCTAGGGAAAATTTAAAGTAATCAATATTGAAACTACCTTTTAGAGGAATCAGGATTTGCCAAAAAGAGACTGCTTTACACAAAGCTCTTAACATACGAGCACCACGAGCCTGGTGCGGATATATGAAAACATTCGAAATTCAATTTAGTTTAGAAATTATTCTAAAGGCATGTAGGGTGAACGAAAAGATAACAATAGCTTATTAGTAGTATTATCAAAATTTGTAGTGAAACTTAAAAATCAAATTTATGGAGGGTTTAGATCAGAAAAGGTTATGAAATAATGATTTTTACAAAAAATCTGAAATAGGGGAAACGAGGAGCATAACGGTCGTAGTTCTGATATATAAAAATTAATTGAAGTTCTACTTTAGAAATCATTTTTTTTTGAAATATGTATGACGAATGGAAAGATAATAACATCTCAGTGGTATGGAAGTAAGTGGGGGAAATATATACACATATAGAATTATTAAGTTGGTAGTAAGCTTTAAAACCGAATTTTGGAGGTCTAAATCAGGAAAGGATTTCGAAAAGTAATTTTACAAAAATCTGAACTAGGGAAAAAGTTGAGCATAAAATCGACTCGTTGAAAGCTGAAGTCCCATGTGACTTGAAAGGTACGTAAGAAGCAAACATGATGCGGTATTCGAATAAGTTTTAATGGCATAACTAAGAAAAGAAAATTATAATTCAGGTTAGGAAAAACAGAAGCATGGTTCATAAGGAAATTGGTATATGAAAAGAGGCAAGTCATTTATATTGATATGAAAATATAGGCTGAAGAATATTATAAACTAATAATCAAAAATCTCGACAAAAGTTTCAATGTTTAAAAGAACAAATAAATTTAAGTCGCGAAAGAGTACGAAACCTAATATATATATTAAAAGTCCGCGAACAAATTCAAACTTAGCGAAAGAGGAACATCGAAAATACTTTTAGGGGAAACAAGGATTTGCCACAAGAATGGGTTGGTAAAAGACTTGAAGTACGGGTACGACGAACTTGTAATTAGTATATATATTTATAAATTAATTGGAGTTCTATTTATCCTGAAAGAAGTATTTTAAAGCACGTATAGTAAATAGCTAAAATGAATTTCGCGATAGTAGGAGAGGTGGTATATCGAATCATCGAAATAGTAGTAAAGTTTTGAGATCGAGAAGCGAAGATATAGGTTAGAAAATGGTTACAAGATAGTGATTTAAAATTACGGCCAAATAGTTTTTTTTTTCAAAATCTAAGAATAACTTTGAGCTCAAATGGGAGTAATGGTAATATATTGAAAGAAGGTTTAAAACAAAATTCAAATCAAGTGGAAACTTTTAATAAGGAAAATTTGGAAACGAATTTGGAAGAATCAAGATTTGCAACGGGAAAGATTTGAAAGGTCAACGATAATAGTAAGGAGGGGATCATGTGAATCGAGGGCAATGAATGTGGTTGTGTGAGGCATGAACCTAAATCACAATGCAAGAAAACCATGATGAAGATCTACGGTCAGTAACACCAAAGTGTAGTGACCAGGAAAGATTGAATCGGGGGGGTTCTAATCATCGGGTTAACTAAAGGCCAAGGGATTTGGTCGGATGATCAAAACATAAATACGCCTAGGTTATGACTTAGGAAAATCTACGGAAACTCCTACGGTCAACCAACCAAAGATTATGGAACTAAGCGCTAAGACTCTCTAGGGAGCTGGTCAACAATGCAATGAGTTCAGCTTGGTCCGAAATCGATGAACCCAAGCGAACGCGCCAAAGAAATCCTAGGACTCTATCATGGTCAGGGCTAGACAGGAACCACTAAGGTAACTCTTAAGACTATCATAGCGATTACTAGCATGGAGTCTAACTAACAATCAAGGATCCCTAACTAGCAAGCACAAACTTCTAACTAAGTCTCACTATAGTCCTGACCTAATGGATTTCCTACCAAGCTGGGACAGATGCTCTAACACGCCTACTAGCCACCTAAGACATAGGAACGCTAAAAACCTAGACTCCGGGCTTATAATTTGGATGTTCTAATTTATTTAATGGACATTCTATAATTATTATTGTTGTTCCGATAGTTCGCATTTGCAAATGGACCTGCATGGGCCACCACTAAAACCTGTCACGCCCCGCTTCGCAAAAATGTGGAGGCGAGACGCGAGAAGGTCCGCACAAACTTGAAGCTGTGAAGCTCCAAGTCTGATAAGCGTATAAAAAAACACTTATTATGGCAAGTCCTTGCAAAGCGAAACGAAACAACAATGATAATAAGGAAATGAGACGACATTTTATTGAATCTCCAAATGTCCATAAACAAATTACAATATCGCAGAAAAGCCACTAGGCTAAAAGAAAAAGGGTCTAAGGCCCAAACATGGCCAACAAGGAATAACATACATACGAGGGTGCCACGCACCGACAACTAACAGGAATCGTAAAACATAAAGGGAAACTCAACAAGTCACCGGTGTCCACAAGACTCCTCCTCAGCAAACACAACGTCCTCTGCAACAAGCTCTGGCTCGGCAACTAACATGCGACACCCAAAGAGAAAGGGGCACATGTCAGCAAGTCTGAAAAGACTTGAGCAAGGAAACTGAAAGGAAGGTAAACTAGCAACCTAGCAGTTATAGTATGCATGACATGGCAGTTATAACATGAGTGCACAATTAAGACATGGTGAACAGTAAGTACAATAGAACAAGTATCGGGACAAGACAAGAGTAGCCAAGCTACTAACAATCTCAATCAATTCACGTTGTTTTGTAGATGTTTACGCCCTTCAGCTGAATGGTACATCATTCACACTGATCGGCACTAAAAACTATTCACGTTTCACTGTTGTTTGTAGATGTTTACGCCCTTCAGCTGAATGGTACATCATTCACACCGATCGGCACTAAACACTACCCCACCCCAGAGTTTACGTCTTACAACTGCAGTTGCTGATCAGGCAGACCCCCAGTTGAATGACCTCTTAACCCTTACCCCATCCCACACGTAAACAAGCCAGGGTCCCTGTACATGAGCCCAGCAAGTGAGCCAGGGTTGCCCCGCACGGGAGCTTGTTTCTTAGTTCACAATTCAATATCGAGCGTTGGGGTTAGCAACTCATTATGCTCGCTTCTGGTTACGAGCCAGGAACTATCAGTTTTGTAGCGTGAGCTACGCATTCACGATGAACAATCGATGTATGCAATGTCATGAACAGATATTCGCGCACCGTTAATTGTATTTAAACGTGACAGGCAAAATGCAATGATATGAACAATAGTCGCGTACCGTTAATTGTAATTAAACATGACATACAAGCATGATAGGGGTGACGGACCAAGCTTCGTTGTCAAGCTAGGTCAAAGGCGTCTAGACGGCTATCCTTTCACCGTCTAGTCTCTTTTACGCTAAAACAAGGAAATAGCCTAAGACATGGCCCAATCAAAGGATGCAAGTTTCACTTGCCTAGCACCGGGGATAACGGTCACGAAGGTTCGTCTCGCGGATGCTAATCTACGGGGGAAATCGCTGTTATGGGGAAACAATCATCAAAACATAAGAAATCTCATTAGGGTTTCATAAAAATACAAATAGGTTATGAAAACATCGAGAGATCGATTTCTTACCGAGAGGAGGCGGAAGAAACACTCCGGAGAACCTATGGATCAGATCTGGTAAGGATGGAGAAGTTTGGAGAACTAGGGTTTTTGGGGGATTTTGGGGATTTAATGGAGATTTCGGGGAAGATGAGAGGTAGATTGAGTTGATGGAGGGTTTAGATGATGGATCTTGGGCTTGGAATGAAGGAATAAGGCTTGGAGGAAGATGGGGGCTCAATGGGGGAGAAACTAGGGGTTTGGTTCGAGTGGAGGAAGAAGAAAACGTTCGGGAGGGGTATAAATAGGATGGGCTGGCGGCTGCCCAGAAATTAGGGTTTTAACACAGATTAGTCGGTCAAAGAGCAACCACTGACCGACTAGTTTGGCAACTAGTCGGTCGGTCGACCAACGCAGACCGACTAAGTGTAAACATTAACTTTTGAACGAAAATAGGATTTGGATTTAGTCGGTCAAAGAACAACTGCTGACCGACTAGTTTCTCATCTAGTCGGTCGACGAACGTTCTTTGACCGACTAAGAATGAACAGTAACTCGGCTGTACAGAAGAACTAGGAATTAGTCGGTCTGAGTACAAAACTTAACCGACTAGTTTGACAACTAGTCGGTCGAAAGATGAACTTAGACCGACTAAACAGATACAGTAACTCCTGAATTATAATCAAAGCCCACTAGTCGGTCCATTAAGGATTGCCGACCGACTAGATTGAAATCTAGTCGGTTGGTTCCCCTTCTTGAACCAACTAACGTGCACGAAAAGTGTCGATCCGAAGCGCGAAGCTTCGGGAAGATTTCTATGGCTTCTAGGATCGATTTATACTCTAAGATATGAGCGATTTGAAGCTCGTCACGAATGACTTACTCCGAAATCGACGATCGAAGGAAGAAGCTAGAAAATCACGACGAAACGATCGAAAGTGAAAGCTATGGCGACGAAAACCACACGTCCAAGGAGAAAATCCACCAAGCATATATTTTAATATAGATAATCCAATTACACGAAAACCAGTCGTTACAGCCAGGGCCTGGCCGGCCAGGGCCAGGGGGCCCTGGCCTGGGCCAGGCCAGGGCCAGGGCCCTGCCGGCCCAGGCAGGCAGGCCCTGGCCGGGGGGCCAGGGCCCTGCCGGCCCTGGTAGAGGCCAGGGCCGGCGCCCTGGCCTCAGGCCAGGGCCTGGCCGGCCCTGGCAGTGGCCAGGGCGAGGCCGAGCCACTGCCAGGGCCACTGCCGGCCCTGGCCAAGGCCAGTGCCCGGCCAGTGCCGGTCCTGGCCTCGGCCAGTGCCGAGCCCCGGTTGACCCAATTCTTTTGGGGGGCTTACGTGACTGAAAGGGGGTAACTTGCATGGTGGTGGCTTGCATGTACAACCCCTACGGGTCCGACGGCAGTACTCTACGACAAATTCCCCTGCAGAAGGGGAGCGCTTGGATCCATACAGGAGCCGGCGACGGTGGCTTGCAGAAAAATCCCCTCAGGGGGGGATCCGGCCTTGGCACGGCAACGGCTGAACCCCGGCAATGGCCAGGGATTGCCGAATATTTCGCTAATATCATAAGGGTACTAGATTAAAATACACGTTTTGAAAAATACATTTTCAAAAATGCTTTTCCGCTGCAAAGTACTATAAGAGTACTATTATTTGATAAAGTGATGGGGAAATATTGAAAGTTACTCTAGATGGTGATTGGAAACGTAGTGACCTTTCCAATTCTAGAGTAACATCTTCAATATTTTTTGAAAGTAACTTATCAAATTATAAATATCATTCCAAGTGGGAGTTGAAATTAGAACTATCCAAAGGGGATATTCTATTATCATTTCAAGTGGAAATTATATTTTAAGAATTTTTAATGCAATGTTTTTGATCAAACCTTCGGTTTTGTGTCTTTTGCAGCATTTTAAAAGTAAAATGTCTTCCGGTTCAAAGAATATCGTCGCTGAGTTAAACAGAGGTGAAAAACTCAACGGCGATAATTACAAACTTTGGTCCATCAAGATACAATACGTTCTAGAGGAGCAAGAAGTGCTTGAAACTCTAAAGAACGTAATGATTGAACCCGAGTTGGGCACTACGGCCCAACACAGACGAGACAAGGAAGCTTTTGATGCTTGGTCTTGGAAGAACAAGATAGCTCACATTACGTTATTGAGCAGTATGGCCGATGACATAATGCGCATCTTCCGAGAGCATGACTTAGCCATGGACATATGGTCCAAGCTTGAGGAGAAGTTTGGTGGCACATCGGTATCCAAACTTCGTTCTTTAACTATAAGATTTGATTCATACAAGAAACGTCCAGATCATTCCATGGGGAAACATCTGCGACATATGGCGAATCTAATCTCAGAGTTAAAGGATGCAGGTTATGTGCTCACAGATGAGCAACAAATCCAAGCAGTCATACGTTCCCTACCAAATGGGTGGGACCAAATGAAGATGCATCTCACTCATAATGAGAGCATCAAGACTTTCAGCGATGTTTCTAACGACCTCGAATTAGAGGAAGAGCGGCTTGCGGCTGCCAAGCCAAGTGCAGAAGTGCACATGGTTGCTAGTTCCTCACACGGGGGAAAGAAATGGAAAGATCGTTCGAAGTCTACTAATGAAAGTAATAAGCAACCTGAGTCTACCAAGAAACCCAAACATAAGGGTGGGCACAAGAAATGGCACAAGAAGAAAGACTTGAAGAAGATCAAGTGCTTCAAGTGCAACAAGTTCGGTCACTATGCTCATTCGTGTACGAGTGGAAGCGACGAGGTAACTTGTAATTATGCTAGTTACATATGTGTTTCTAGTTCAATTGTGGAATCTAATCCATTTTGGATAATTGATTCAGGTGCCACCGACCACATAGCAAGGGACAGACGGTCCTTCGTGGAGTATCATCGGATACCCCAAGGAACAAAGTGGATTTATGTAGGAAACAACACACGTCTTGAAGTGAAAGGCTTTGGGACTTACAAGCTAGTCTTGGACAATGGCCGCACTATCTTACTACATGATGTCCTATTCGCTCCAGATATTCGAAAGAATATTATATCTGTGGTCGTGTTAATGGGTCTTGGTTATAGCTGGTTTTTTCATGATTGTAAAGTGGACTTGTTTTGTAATAATTCCTTAATTGGTACTGGGTATGTATTCAAAGGATTTATTGTATTAAATACAACGTATGAATCTTCATTTTGTAATGAAAATTTCCTTGTTACAAATTCTTCGACTTATGAGTCTGATATAATTTGTTGGCACGCAAGGCTTGGTCACATTGGACCAACACGAATGGATAGACTTGCCAAACATGGCCTTCTATCCAATGTTTCAAAGGTTGATATGTCGACTTGCGAACATTGCCTTGTAGGGAAATCTTATCGCAAGCCGTTTGGAACCGGCATAAGGGCCGAGGTTCCATTACAACTCATCCATTCGGACATATGTGGTCCGATGAATGTCAAGACAAGACGCGGGAAGTCCTATTTCATCACTTTTATTGATGACTTCACCCGATTCGGACATATCTATTTGATATCCCACAAAAGTGAAGCATTAACCTGCTTTAAAAACTATATGAGTTTAGTGGAAAATCAATTAGATCGCAAGATTAAGGTCTTGCGAACCGATAGGGGCGGTGAATATCAATCAGCAAGTTTTAAGGAACTTTGTGATGAAAAGGGCATAGTTCATCAGGTAACTATGCCTTATACTCCGCAACAAAAGGTGTTGCAGAAAGGAGAAATAGGACTTTAATGGAAATGGTCCGTTCAATGATGGCGCAAGCTAACTTGCCTATCACCTTTTGGGGTGATGCATTATTGACGGCCGCTTTCATCTTGAACCGCGTACCCTCGAAATCAGTTAGCTCCACTCCTTATGAGTTGTGGAACCAAAGGTCTCCTGACTTAAACATTTTAAAACCTTGGGGGTGTGCATCCTACGCACATATTTCCTCCCATAAGTATGGCAAAATTGGGCCACGGGGAAGGAAATGTATCTTTATACGATACGCAGAAAACTCCAAAGGTTATGTTTTCATTGGTCAGGAAGACAATGGAGGTCTAATTGAATTTGAGTCAAGGGATGTCACTTTCTTGGAAAACGAGTTTCCAAGACAGGGCGAGATAAGTCAGGACTTATCTCTATTTGAGATTAATGATCAAGAAGGATTACCTCATTCGAGTGGGAGAATTCTTGGTGAAGACGAAAATACGTTTCAAACTTCACCAATGGATGATACGAATGACACAAATCCTATTCCATACGGGAATAATGATCCAAGTGGGAGCATTTCTAACGACATTCCAAGTGGGAGTGATATTAGAATTGATCTAAATTCGAGTCAACAAGGACTTGAAGAATCTCAAATACGACGTAGTAGTCGTACAAGGTTGGATCCTCTAAGATTTGAGGATGAATTTCCACAAACCTTTATGACTTTACTACAAGATGATGACGAGCCTGCTACTTTCAAACAGGCTGTATCATGCACTGCGAAAGACAAATGGATGGAAGCGATGAAGGAAGAGTTGGAATCCATGAAAGTTAACCAAGTCTGGGACTTAGTTGACTTACCCAGAGGACGTAGAGCTATTGGGAACAAATGGGTTCTCAAGATCAAGCATAAGGCTGATGGCTCTATTGACAGATATAAAGCTCGCCTTGTCGCGAAAGGTTTTATGCAACAGGAAGGGATAGACTACGAAGAGACCTTCTCACCTGTTGTCCGTTTTACCTCGATTCGTCTGATTCTGGCTATGGTACCTTGCTTAGACCTCGAATTACATCAGATGGATGTAAAAACTGCCTTTCTCAATGGAGAATTTGACGAGGAGATCTATATGGAACAACCAACAGGGTTTGTAAAAGAAGGAAACGAACATAAGGTTTGTAAACTTCGTAAGTCCATATATGGTCTTAAACAATCCTCGAGGCAATGGTATATACGATTTCAGGAAGTTGTCTTATCAAATGGGTTTTCCATGATTGATGAAGATAACTGTGTATATATCAAGAGGATTAAGAGCAAGTACGTTATTATGTCTCTATATGTAGATGACATTTTAATTGCCGGAAATGACAAGGGCTTTGTGATGGATATCAAGGCTTGGCTTTTATCAGTTTTTGAGATGAAAGACATGGGAGAAGCCGCATATATCCTTGGAGTTAAGATTTCAAGGAATCGTTTGAAGAAACTTCTTTCTCTTTCACAAGAGACTTATATAAAGAAGGTTTTAGAACGTTTTAATATGCAGGACTGCAAGTCCATTGATACTCCTATAAGCAAATGCGATAATTTATGTCTGAAATCGTGTCCAAAGAACCAAAAAGAGAAGGAAATTATGGAAAAAGTTCCATATTCCAGTGCAGTTGGTAGTCTTATGTACGCTATGATGTGTACAAGACCGGACATCTGTTTTGCCGTTGGAATGGTAAGTCGTTACCAATCCAACCCAGGGCAAGTACACTGGAAAGCGGTTAAGAGGATAATGCGGTATCTTAAAGGAACTGCAGACTATGCTTTATGCTATCAAGGAGATGCCTTGAGGCTCGAAGGCTACATTGATGCTGATTAGGCGGGTGATCTCGATGAGCGACGATCGACCTCAGGATATGTTTTTCTACTCGGATCTGGTGCAATATCTTGGAGTAGCAAGAAACAATCCTGCATCACACTTTCAACTATGGAAGCCGAGTTTGTAGCATTTAGCATGGCAGTCCAAGAGGCTGTTTGGCTTAGGAAGTTCTTAGACAGGCTAATTGATGCAAGTGACTCAGGTGCTGTACCTATACACAGCGACAGTCAAGCATCTATAGCCTATGTCAAAGATCCTAAATTCCATTGTAAGACCAAACACATAGATATCCGCTACAAATTTGCAAAAGACTATGATAAGACCAAGAAGGTAGACATAAGGTACATATCTACGCATGAGATGATAGCGGATCCGCTTACAAAGGCGATCCCCAGAGATGTGTTTTACAAACACTTATCATCTCAAGGATTGCGTAAGAGCTGAGTTGTACCAATGTAAATTCCCATGTCTGTAAATGATCAAATTTAATAAAAGAATAAGTTCTTTTCAACATTGCATATGAATTTTTTAAGAAATGTTTGTGTACATTTTTTGAAATCTCAGCTATATTTTCTAGTATGTCGGACAGATTAAGGTTAGCTCTCTCACATGAGCAACCGCCTTTATTCTATCAGACGGATAAAATAAAGATAAGACCTGTTTAAAAGTCAAAATCTTCAGAAGGACGTTTTAGAGTCATGACTTAAACAAAATGGTCGTATGAAAGATCTGCATCATATGGATGCTTTCAAAAGATCTAAGAGGATTTTTGAAATCCTATCTGTCATATGCGGGATGTGGGTCCAGAAGATTATTTGAGTAGTAAAAGGGACTCAAAGTCAGACATTGTGGTGTCTGGTTATCATCCTTACAACATCATTAAGACATACGCTCCCTGGGAAAGGAGTGATGTTGTAATACGTATTCATACTATGTATGCATTTTGACCATTGGGTTAAAATAGTAATTGTGTTTACTATTATGTGAGACCCAAAGACCACATGGGTCTTAACTCATTACCCTTATAGACTCTAATTGGTTCCTTTAGATTTGACTGGGTGATTGCTATCTTAGCATGTTGCTTATGGACTATGGTCAATTCGGTCCGGCGGGGCATGTTAGAAAAGCAAGTCAAGTCAAGATCAAAAGGATCGTAAGAAGAGGAAGATTAATTTCATATTCACATTTGGACTTTAGAGATTCAAAGCTGGCCAGCCAATTGTAATCCAGATGGGATTCAATTGTTGAATATAAAGTATAAGAAATGTGAAGAAATAATCTAGGGTAAAGCATGCGTTGATCTACTCAACTTTTCACCTCGAGGAGTGTTGTGTATCTCTAACAAGTGCACAACAGCGGACTCTATGCGCATGACGGTCACACGGTCTATTTCTCGGTATGATAAACAGAAGAGTTAAAGGAAAAGATGTTTCCTTACAATCCCCTCAAGTGTGAGTGGGAGATGTTGGATATGGACGACATGAATACACCCATGAGGGGATGTATGAGGGTATACGGACCTCAGATGTCGCGTGCACGAAAGCGTGCACGGAGGGAACCTTTTCTCATGTGAAAAGGACCACTCGATAAGTGGAAAAAGCCACTCGATAAGTGGAAAAAGTCACTTTATAAGTGCATAAAGGCACTTGATCAGTGAATGAAGAAGAGGATAAATGAATGTGCCAATATAGGCTAATAAGCTTATATTTAGTTATTTCCTACAATAACTACCCCTAAAGCCTATAAATAGGACCCAAGGGTAAGGCATTCATACTACACTTTCCATGCCATAAGTTTGCAAAGGGCATCTTATGTTCTTCTTCTCCCTTCCATTAAAATCCTCTTCTAAATAGAGATTTAGACGGTGAAACTCTGCTTCGATCCTCTGTGACGAATTATCGACCGTTGTGGCGAATCCGAGGGCAAAGTTCAGAGATTACGATGTCGCATACGCAAATGTAAGTCTCTACTTTATTATTCGATCCTAACATCGTTGTTTTGACAGGATCCTACACTTCGGTCCTGCCTTGGCCGTCGACGGTCATCACGCCCCGGGGAGGGAGGAGGTGGTCGTTGCGGAGGACTCCTTCTGCGCGACGGAGATCCAGCTGAGGGCGGACTGCTGGCGTTCATGTATCGCTGACCCGAATTCGACACCTCCAGGATCTCCCGATGCTCTTGATTCTCCCTCTGGAGCCTCTCGTGCTCTGTGGTGAGGAACCAGAGTTGCTGACGGATGGCTTCCTCGTCGAAGCGATCTGGGGTGCGGCTTCGGTCCCGGCCTCGGTGGCGACGGTCTCCCAGCTTCGGCGAGGAGAGGGGTTGTCGCGGAGGGATCCTCCCTCGAGGCGGGGACCCGACGGACGGCAGGCTACGCGCTTTCCTACGTCGTTGGCCCGAGGTCGACATCTTTGGGATCTCCTGGTTCTCCCCGTTTTTCTGCCGGAGCCTTTCGCGCTCTACGATGATGAAACGGAGCTGGCGATGAGCGGCTTCCTCGTCGAGGCAGGCTTGCTAGGCGGCCTCGGCTGCTTCATCTAGGCTTCTTTGAGCTGTAGTCGCTTCTTCCTGGTGCCTGCGTAGCCGCGTGACCTCCATCTCTTCGTCCAAGAGCCTTTGTTGGGCCGCTATCTCCTCGGCGAGTCCTCTATGCCGCACTTCTTCATCGAACCGAGGATGAACATTTCGCCTCACGTTTGGGGGCTCAGAGGGGCCGGGGGGTGCTTCGGTCCTGGTCGCCGTGAAGCCTTCCATCATCTTAGTGAAGGCCTCGAAGCTTTGCTGTACAGCGCGGGCCGAGGCCCGGACAGTCTCGACTTCTGCCTCGGGGGGCGGATTAGTCGCTGGAGTCCTTGGGTGAGAGTGGGATTCTTGGTCCATGGGGTCTTTACCGTGGTCGAGGTTTCGGTTGATGGGTATGGAGTTTGACATGGGTGTGTCCCTTTGTTCCCACAGACGGCGCCAATTGTTGCGGGGTAAAACTTGCGTACAATGAATTTGTATTAAGAGGAACCAAGGGCACGGTGGTTAGGATTTGGATATAATTAGGGTAGGCTATTTAACAGGTAATGTGTGTAGTGACGAGGCTGGGCACACTACAAAGGCCGACCACGGAATCGGTTCCGCAAAGACTATGCCCAACGGCCGCACTACCGGAGGTGGGAGCTGAGCACAACCTGTGACGACGGGCTTGCCTGCACAAGGAGCAGATCGTCAGAAAGGCCGGGTTGGGGTCCAACCCTTAGCCTCTCCGATGCCTAAGTTAGTGATAGGGCTTAAAGCGGGGCTAGGCATGCAGGACGGACTAAGAGTGAGTCGACCGTACGTGACGAGCTATCGGTTGTAGAAGAACAAAGATATAGAAGACCTTTGCTCTTGTGTGTGAGTAATGAGATTATGAGTAAATTTTCCAACCCCCCTCCCTGATGGAGGCGAAGGGGTATTTATACCTGATGGAGGCGGTTAGGTGAGGCTGACCTGGCGTGCTGACTCGGCGTGCTGAGCTGGCCCATCTGTCAGCGGAAGCTTCGGACGAGGAAGTCAGGATCTGGCATGTCAGCCATGTTTTTGTCAGACGACGCAACGGCCAGGGGTTTCTTTGTCAGGGTGTCAGAGCCGAAAGCACCAAGGGTCAGGGGGTGTAGCAGCCAGGGGGCACTTTGTTAGGTTGTCGAGCGGCAGAAGTGTCAGTAGCGTCCTTGTACTAGGTTGTTTGTCGTGTCCGACGTGGCAAAGAGGCGTCGGAGTGCATTTGAGGAGCTAGGCCACAGATGAATCGCTAGGTCGCTCCTGATGGATGATGAGCGATTTGGTCGCACGCCTCACGCACTATGCCCGGTAAGCTCGGAGGGGAATGGGCGCGCAACCGGCAGGGACCGTGGCAGAGTGCGCTCTTCCCACCAGTCGAGGCGGGGCACGCAACCAGCAGGGACCATGGCGGAGTGCGCCCTTCCCACCAGTCGAGGCCGGGTGTGCCCTTCCCCTGGTCGAGGCAGAGTGCGCCCTTCCCCTAGCCGTGTCAGACTTTTAGGGTCGTCGGGCGCCTAGCAGACACGGGGGAATAAGTGAGCGGCCTACAAAGTTGGGGCGAGGAGCGCGCTGCCGCTGGACTAGCTGGCCTTTATGAAGGAGGGGCGAGCTGGTCGGGTATCTGACAGGCTTGGATGGAAGGTCGGACTATCACGATCTTCTAGAGCGTGTCGACGGTCGAGTTTAAGACCACCAGCATCTCCTCACGAAGCTCGTCCCTCCCAGATCGTAACTCCTCGATGCTTTTCTCCATGGTCTCGAACTATTCCATCGCCTCAGCCACGGTGAGCTCCGCTTTGTCCAACCATGTCTTGAACTCCGACATGATATCCCCGAACTTCTCTCTGCGAGACAGCCTCTTTGCCATCTCAGCATCGCTAGCGGTAAATGTGACGTTGCTAGTTGACATCCTTCCCCGAATCACAAGCTTTGATACCAACTGTCACGGACGGATTATTTAGCTACTTGACTCTTCCAATCCAATGCAACACTTAGCTCGCTCACCCCTCTGAATGGCTAAGTCAGCCTAACTCTCACTCTTACTCTCAAGAAGAACTTAAGAGAACTTGGAGAATGCCTTGCTTGTATTGCTTCCAGTCTTGATGGTTACAAATGCCTCCCATTGCCCCTATTTATAGGTGAGGCTCCCTTACAACCAAGGGTGGAGATTAATGTTCTAGAGACTTCCTAGATCCAAGGGCTAGGATGAGTTTCCAGATCCTTTTCTACTATTCATCCCCTTTAAGGAATAAACATGAATATCTAGGAACATTCTCCATAATCGATCTTGTTGTAGGATGATCAAACTATCCCAATTACATAAGGAACATCAATGATGAGGATAATGTAGGATCTGAAACTATATGGAGAAACATTAGAGGGGGTGAATATTATTTTATAACGATAATAAGGAAATTACGCCAAATTATAATACCCTTATGCAATCTTAGTGCGGAATAGAAAGAGAGCAACACAAAGAATGCAAACGCAAACACCAGAATTACCCTTGTTGATGAGAAAATCCACCGAACAATAAATTTATAATAACGGGATCAAGGTTACAATGATCTGAAGATGATGACGATGATGATCGTAGGTCGAGCTATTGAACTGAGCCCATGTATCCCCGTACGATTTATCCATTGATGGCGATGATGTATTTGCTTGTCTGCAACATGAATAGCTCGTCAGGGGGTCGGGCTTGGGTCTGACCCATACCCCCTCTGATGCTTAAATTTGCCTCTAGGACCGGAATGACATTTAGCATGATAGAGTGTTGGGTTTTGAGTTACCTCTTAGGGTTTTTTTCCTCTCCCTTCTCTATTGGCGAGTGTCTCCTTTTATAGGAGTAGGATGGTTAAGGCTTCTTGATGATGCCACTTTACCTTCCACATAATGGTCTTAATGCTGAAGACCATTGGCATGCTTCATTAAAGATGATATTCATGTAGAATATGAAGGGTTTAGCCATTCATGTAGAAGCTCAAGGGTTTGGCCATTGATGGATAATGCTAAGAGTTGTATTTATGTAGCATGATGTAACTCCTTATCTTTAGATCTTCTTGCCTATAGGTCTTCTTGAATTTATGAGAGAAGTCCAATAGCCCATTACGAATAATGTGAATTTATACACATAGTAATTGCCCCCATCTCCCGAGCTTAACCTTGTATTTGTTGAGGCCGGATGATGTGTATAAAATTCCATAGTCGGATAAGTAGATCGACTCATGAGAGATAATGCTCTCAATCACATAACCGAGCAATAAGAGTTAATACTTAATTAATTAGATAAGTCAATCAATGTGTGCTGGTGGTCATTTAGATAAGTTGGCCGTTGAGAACGATTGCTCATAAGTCGACCATTTGAGAGCGATTGCTCATATAGACAGATCGGCCATTGAGAAGCTTAGCGCATTTAGATACCTCGGTCATTTGAGATAATACTTTAGATCATATAGCCGAGCAGTGAGAGTTAATACTCATTGAGATAAGTCGAAATATGATAGAGTCTCCAGCTAGATTGACCTGCAAGGACTCAGAAAATTGTCTTTGGCGTTAAGCTTTCTCGGCTCCGTGAGCTTAAACTCCAGATCGTATAACCGAGGGGCTCGTGAAGGTTCATAAGATCATCTTTGGCGTTAAGCTTCCTCGGCCCGCGAGAGCTTAAACTTCCGATCGTTTAACCGAGAGGCTCGCGAAGGTTCATAAGATCGTCTTCGGCGTTAAGCTTCCTCGGCCAGCATGAGCTTAAACTCCCGATCGTATATCCGAGGGGCTCGCGAAGGTTCATAAGATCGTCTTTGGCGTTAAGCTTCCTCGACTCGCATGAGCTTAAACTCCCGATCGTATATCTGAGGGGCTCGCGAAGGTTCATAAGATCGTCTTCGGTGTTAAGCTTTCTCGACCCGCGAGAGCTTAAACTCCCGATCATATAACAGAGGGGCTCGCGAAGGTTCATAAGATCATCTTCGACGTTAAGCTTCCATGACCCACGAGAGCTTAAACTCCCAATCGTATAACCAAGGAGCTCGCGAAGGTTGCCCCCGTTCGTCTGGCAAGATCAGCCAGCACGAGCTTAAACTCCTGATCGTATAGCCGATCAGCAGGCAAGGACTTTTGCCGAGCTAGTGATCTGCGCACTTTAAAAGAAAGCGAATTGGGTAAATGGCCGATCAAATGCTAATGCATTTGTCGAATATAGGTTAGCTCAGCAAGATAAAGTTCTTTGAAATAAACTGAATAAAGGAAAGTAAATTGATCAGTTGGCTCCAACACTTGGCCTGAAATGCCCATCATGGCAGGTAGTCTGTCCAAGCTTGATCGAAGGAGCTTGGAGCTGGGATGATCAAAGCTCGGAGAACTCGGATCGATACAAACCTGTGATGACACAAAATCCACAGAAAGACAGAAAAACAACAGAAGAGCACGTGCTCTTGTTGCTGTGTTTTTTGGAAATTTATGAAACAAAAAGGATAATCACTTGTGAACATCTGAGGGCCTGTTCTTTTGCTGGAATAGGAAAAATAGAATTAGGGAAAGTTTATATTCCAATGAGAGAGAAAATAGAGTTTTGTGTTCTTTTAGGTGGAATAGAGTATGGAAAGTGGGGTTTGGAATAGAAAGTGGGGTCCAGATTCCATTCTTGTGTTCTTTTGGAATTGGAGAGTTGGAATGAAAAATTGGAAAGGGGAAGAGTTGGAGGGGAGAGATAGAGAGAGATGAGAGAGTGGGGCCCACCACTCCCAAGGATTCCATTGTATTCCAAGCAAAAAGCTTATAATACAAAAGTGCTCATCATTACCAAATTGGAATAGCCACGTAGGATTCTATTCCACGACCAAAAAAACAACCGCTTGGAATACAAACTTGGAATAAGATGAATAGTGCATGAACAGTGTCTTTGAGCCTGGGCTGACTGGATATCAAACCTGGAATAAAATGGGGAGCTCGGATGTTTTGGATGCATTTCGGTCGACGGCGGTTGCCCTTATGCTGGAACTAATTCGGAGGAGCGCTTCGGATCAGTCGACTCGAGGAATGCCACTACTTAGATCGATCGGATCTGGAACTAGCTCGTCGAAGCTCGGTCGAAGCTAGGATCTCCATCACAGGCGATGAAGATCAAGACAAAGTAAGAGGCGAAGAGATCTGTTCTTCATGCCATCGCAACCAGTTCACTGGCATGAGCATGCTTAGTCAACGAGGCCTGAACCGAGGCGATCGAGATTCACAGCTCGGCATCTGTGTTGGAGCTAGGGATGGAGGAGTAGAGGGAGCTCGAAGTTTCGACATATCTTGATGTTTCGAGCCATCTGATCATGGACCGATGAATTGGATGGGGACCGTAACCTGAGCAACATTTCAAGCTTACAAGCTCGGTGGTGCGAGTCAGGCCAGGATCAAATCTCGAACGTCCGACGAAGCTCTCAGATCCAGCTTGAGCTCTGAAGCATTGATAGCTCTGCGAAGTGTTTGGTCTGGACATAACTCAGACGAAGATCGGTCACTAATCAGAAGTTTGAGTCAAAGCTCGGAAGCTTTGGGCTCGATCTTGGAAGCTTGGATCGAGCACAATCAACGATTGACGCAGAGGTAGATCTGTAGGAGACGGAGCTCGGATGGTGGGTGCGGCTTGGAGGGGGAAGCATGCTTGTGGGTCCATTCGAAGACAGGATTCCGATGGAAGACATGATTCCTTAGGCCGGAGATAGGGCCGTTGACGAACGAGCTTGAACAGGGAGCTTGCTTTTGTTCATGAACAAAATCTATGTTCAAGCTCTGTTCGTTTACTAACCGAGCTCTAAAAACATGTTCAAGCTTGTTCGTTAAGCTTACCGAACGAACGTAAATGAACGTAAATGAACATTTACCGAGCTTGTTCACGAGTAGTTAATCGAACGTTCTGTTCGTTAACAAGACTTATCGAGCTTGTTCGTGAACATGTTCAGAAACATGTTCGTGAGCACACAATCAATCTTGTTCATGAACAGATTTTCAATCAAACGAACGAACGTTAATTTTTTAATCAGGAATAATACTATTTAAACATAATTGCCTATGACTAAATCAATTAAATAAAACAATTAAATATTTGCAGGACAAAAACAAATAAATCCAGCATAATAGCTCCATAAATCCCATTACAAGCATCCATTTAAGTATAGTAAAAAATATAGTATTTGTATAAATTTACTATTTTCAGTACATGTTTGTTCACGAACACTTAACGAGCTTGTTCATGAACATCACTTAACGAGCTTGTTCACGAACACTTAACAAGCTTGTTCATGAACATAAATGAACGAACATAGTTATGTTCAAGCTCTGTTCGTTTACTTACCGAGCTCTAAAAATCTGTTCAAGCTTGTTCATTAAGCTTCCTAAACGAACGTAAACGAACATCAACCGAGCTTGTTCACGAGTAGTTCGTCGAACGTTCTGTTCGTCAACAGCCCTAGCCGGAGACAACATTGGTCGAATGGATCCTGATACGAGCATTTTGGCCTGGTTCAGAGGAGCCAAATCAACCATGACCAGTCAACCGGCCTACTACGATCGTAGGCTCCGGCCCAAGGATCTCACGGGCGGGTTGTGCTTCTCCACCCAAGACGAAGGCCCAAAAGACTACCCACTTCCATAGTGGAGGAAATCGTTGCCCAAATTGAGGAATCACTCTAGCCTCATCAATGACGACAATGATGTCTCATGATGGCCCATTACTAGGCAGCTCGCCTATATGAGGAGGGTAGAGGCATCATCGCTAGAGGGCGGATCTCCGAGATCTACAATGGAGGTATCCCAGACGAACTCTTACACCTTCTTCCACCTTTACATACTTTTCCTCTATAGCTTGACCCGAGGATCGGTGCTTGGTCTCTCTGCAAACCAAGCCCAATCCCACCGAGCACCTATCAGACCAGATCTGACTTTTGCATCGGAGGGGAATTGGTTGGAACCAAGGTCTGACCCCCCCTGACGAGCTCTCTCGTCTATTCAGGTCCAGGAGATCCAGCGGCGCCGAGGCTTCCCCTCAGCGTCTTCCCAGCCGGAGCCGAGCGCCCTCGTCCTCGAGCTCGCTCCTCTCCACCTCCAGGAGGTCGTCGCTCTGCCGAGACTACCCTTCGACAAGCCGACGCGAGGATCCGCGCATCCCTCACCGAGCGAACGCGCCTTCAACCGATCCTGGAGGATGTCGTCCCGCCGATGCTACCCCTCGGCACACCGAAGCACAGATCCGCGCCTTCCCACTCGAGTGAACGCGCCGCCGAACGACCCCAAAGGTCATCTCAGTTTCACGTGACAGCGACGACATCCAGACCTCCAGACTATCAACCTGTGGTGAGAAAACACCCGTAAACATCTGCCACCGTCTGTGGGAACGAGTCAACATCCATGTCAACCACCACACCAAAGAGGGCTCGTCCCGCTAATCGAGATCTGGTTCTATAAACAAAGATGTGATCTTGTATGTCAGGGCCACCATAGCCGCTAACATGTGCTGGTTACGCCCTAAACACCGTCATTCCTTGCATCCTTTCACATTCATCATAAGAATCCAGAGCATGTAATGCCTGGCGCTAGGCTGAGAGCACTGCATCTCGTCGAGTCCACGATGGATGACCACACCTCCTAGACCAATTCTGTCGGGGGTCTGAAGGCCGAGGCTGACGCACTCAGTATCGGCATTCATGCCGCGAGCGCCAAGGCACAATCCCACTGCAAAGGTGAAACCCTCAGACCCGACACTCGAGCCGTCAATGTTCCCGAGTGCATCGCCGTCCTCAGGGACATGATCGACAACCCGGACGACATCAACAAAGCTCTGAGTAGCAACAATGGAGAGTGGATGCAGGATCCCTTCAACTCGATCGGCTCGCTTGCCCCTCTGTGCAATGTTACGTTCGGCATGGCGCACCTCCCTCCACCCTTGACGAATGACAACAAGGTGATCGAGTCGGCTGCCCCAACCGATTTGCCAAAGGAAAGGGGCTCTCTCTCTGACGACCCGCTCACCTTGGCCTCCTACGCCATCCTCATCAAATGGCAGGCATCTTCTGGGGATTCCTCCATCTTGGATGCGGATCTGAGGGATCAGATCAAATCCTAGACTCCCACCAGTTAGCGAATGTTCACGACGGTTCCGGAATTATAGCCACAGTGGAGCTCCAATCGAAAGCTCAAGTCGCACTTGAAAGGGAGTACGATGTCAAGCTCAGATCAGTGGAAGGCGAATCACGAAAGCTAGCTTCCTCTCCCATTCGAGAAGTCTCTGAATCATAACCACCGCAAGATCCACCGTCGGAGTTGAGGAGCGACTGGGCAGTCGCTATCTAGTACGCCGAGCTGCCCTTGTCAACCCAGCCGAGCTCTCCTCTGTCTGGGATCTTCCAAGCTTGCCTCAGTCCGACCTGCCAAGCTTGCCTTGGTCCGATCCGCCGAGCTCTCCCCAGTCTGATCACTCAAGAGTTGCAATGGCGACATAAAAGACCTACGCAACGTCTTTGTTTCTGCTTGTAGCTGATCGCGCCCCGGATACACGTCCCGAGGCGACGGTTATAGTTTTACTGCAAGCGCACGGTATGGTGGCGAGCGGGTATCGAACACAGGGAGGACGAATGACCGTGCTTGCTCCTGATCAACCTGGCTATTTAGGAACAGAGATAATTGCCTTGGGCGATCCTGTCACAATCGTCAGACAAATTTGCGAAATATCAAATCAAATAAAGAACGTCTAGGGAAAGGGGAATCCACACTGCTCACCGTATTTCATAAATGTGGTTCGCCGGTATCGAAATCGCTAGAATGAGAATTTGGATGAACTAGTTGCAACTAAATGTGGAACCAAGCTCACGCTCTCGCGCTGTTGCCGGTCTATAGCTATCCTAGGTTTGGGTCCAATCTCTTGCAAACCCTAGCCTAGGGAAGCTAGCATTAGGATCAACATCATCGTCCAATTGCACACCGAGCCCAATCTCTTGCAAACTCGGTCCACAATCTAAATTAGGATAGTTCCTACCCGTCCAATCTCTTGCAAACGGGTATCGGCACGGAATTGCAACCGGAGGTCCTAGTATCGGTCCAATCTCTTGCAAACCGATACTTCGAAAATCCGACTCCAACCCAATTCGGATTTCTAGGGCTTCCCATCAAATTGGGATCCAATCTCTTGCAAATCCCAATTGATATGAATACCTAGCTATCCGTAGTAATTCGATCCCAATCTAATCCCTAATAACAATCCTAACTCAATTTCTACCAATTCAACACAAATAGGAAATAGGGCTTGTAGGGTTCATCCCCACGCCCCGAGACGTGGAGACTACTCACAAATCATAGCAATAGCACAAAAATAATCAATGAAATAGGCAATGGAATTCATCACAACAATGATATAAACAATAAAAATAGAGTTTTTTGGGGAAGAGAAATGCAAACCAATGTAGATCTTCAATTAATCCAACAAAAATCCAAGTTTTTCTCTTCTCCAATCACAATTAATAAAGCTAAAAAGTAGACTCAAAAAGCTGCAAAAAATCTGAGAGATGGCCCCCAAAACTAGGGTAAAAACAGAGCTTAAATAGCCCCAAAAATCGTCTAAAAATCCTGACCAAAACGCCCCTGCACAGCCTGTTTTCCGCAAATTTCGCTACAGGCAGCGCATCGCACTCGGCCGAGTGACAAAAGTCGCTCGGCCGAGTGAAAACCCTGTCATTTTCCAGTAAGTCGTGGGCTTCAGGGGTCTTCAGTTCGGGGGCGGCTCGGCCGAGTGAGTTGTCGTCACTCGGCCGATGGCTTCACTTCACTCGGGCGGACGGGATTTACCACTCGGCCGAGTGGGTCTTCTGAAGCTCAGGTGGCCGAAAAACAGAAACTTCGACATTTTGAAGGGGCTTCGTCCGGGCGCCACTCGGGCGGACGTGGTATCGTCACTCGGCCGATGTGGTCTCCGTCGCTCGGCCGAGTACACATGGAAATCGTGTCTGAACTGGTCGGCCGAGCAGTGTCTCGCTGGTCGGCCGAGTGGCTCCTCCACTCGGCCGAGTGGGACACAAAAAATGCCCAATCTGATTGTTTTGGCCTCCTCGTCGCTCCTGCGACGTCCATTCTTCTTCCGCTCCTCTCCAACAGCAAAATACCCCTCGGGGAGGTCGTCGGTGGCCGTCTAGATTACGCGCATCTCGAGATCACTCCTAATCGCGCCAAATCACCTGAAATGCGACAAAAACAACAAATCGTGAAAAGCATCGCAATATCGACGATATATCGTGAAAAACATGATTTGGGCGATCCAAATGGCATGCAAACATGCGGAAAAAAGGTGTAAAATAAGGAGTGATCAAAATCCCCCAAGCTTGCCTCTTACTCGTCCTCGAGGAAGATAAGTAAAAAGCGAACCCGGTGGATTCGGAAAACGAAAACGGCGAAAAACGAAAAAAAATGAAAAACGAAGAAGAATGAAAACCAAACGAAAATAAAGAAAGAAAGAAAGAAAGAAGCGAAGAGGAAGGATGCTAGATCATTTTCTCAGGACGTGGGTTTCACTTACTCTTATAGCATGCACCGAATGAGAAATACATGTCAAAGAATCTCATTTTGATATCATAGTAGAATAGTGCAAGTAGAAAATAGATAACCCACGAACAACGGTATAATCATGAAAAACGGAATGATTTTAAAATTAACGTCGCCTGAATCATCTAAAGCGGTATACAAATCTCAGATCACACACTTTTCAATTGAACGCTTTCTATCTGGAGTATAAGAGTATCACATCATAGAATAGATAGAATAGAAAAGTATGGATTTCATGAAATGAATGCTAGGCTTAGATTTCTGGATTTCGTAAAGCTAGAAACAATCTCACCGAGTATAGAATATTACTTAGCCTAGGTTGTCGTGCAATGTCAAGTAGTCGCTCTCTCACACATCAATGGATCTCCTCCCCCAAGCTTATCTATAAGCGTGGTGGCACAAAAATATTTACATCCCCATTTTTATATAGCTCCAAAGGCAAAGAAGAGAAAGAAGAAAGAAAGTAAGCGAGATGGGATCTTTTATTGAGGATTTTTTTCTCTTTTCTCTTTTGTTTTTTTTTTCTTTTCTCCCTTTTTTTATATATACAATGATCCCAACTCAAAGAGAGATAATGATATACAAGAATGTTCTTCTCTCTTTTATTATTTTTTTTTTGAAATAAGAGATTTGGAGCTAGGAATTAATAGCGGGGGAAATGCCATAAAATAGAATCACTAAGGGGAGATTCACCAATGATTTTTAAAAGTAGAGAAATGATGTTCAAGATTTGTGGAGAAAGAAATAAATATAACTCTCGGCTCACTCTATAAGACATGCACGACAACTTCAGCAGGGTAAACTAATCTACTCAGTTTCGATCACAAAAAAGCTAACTAATCCAGATATATCATAGCTAATCATCATTCAATCATCCGGAAGTGAAGTGTACAATTCATGCATATAGAAGTGATAAAGGAAAAGAAATCAGTACTCCAGATATAGGCATTCAATGCGTGAATCTTGGTGTGTTTTCTGTGATAGCATACATATGAATATTCAGGCTCAGCTAATAATAAAATTTCATCCATTTTCATGAGGAAAAAGTGTGGGTTACTACTCCTAAATGCAAAGCAAGTCATAGCATATGATATCAGAAATGAAATCTAAGACACGACAAATATAGCATGCATATAGAATAAGCTAACTCCACGTAGACATCATCACAGAAAATTCATCTCTAGCATGAGATGAAAAAGAAAGAAGTAAAGATAAAAGGAAAATAGAACTATGCAATGCGGCACACAGGAAAGTAAGGAAAACGTGATGCGTGGCAAAACAAAAGGAAAATAACGAAAAATGAGTGCAAAAGTGAAAAGCGGTGTGAAAAACTGAAAATAAAGGTGGCAAATCGAAAAAGAACGTGAGAACTCACTCCCCCAAGCTAAACGGCACAGTGTCCTCAATGTGCAAAGTGTGGCACACAGAGAGACACGTAATGTGAGGGGCAAGTGAGGATGCATGCATGATGGGAAGGAAAAAAAAGATAATGAAAGGAAAAAAAGAAAGAAATGAAAATATGATGCGGAAATGATGCATGCACAAACAGGAGTGATATGAAAATAAATACGGCACCAAAAACGCTCCCTCTCTCCCAAAAAGATATATATAGATGTGATCAAAATGAGAATCCCAAGTAGATATGATATGATATGCACAAAAAGATATGATCAAAAATGTAATCCCAAAATAAGTGAGAGGAGGGGGGGTGGACAAAAGTGCAACAGGACCCAGCAGAGACGGGCAGCACAACGGCAGGAATGGATAAAGGCATCAAGAGTGCCTAAGAAGGCGGTGCCGCGCCGTCTCCGTCCTGAGGCGGAGGGGGTGGTGGTGGTGGTGTAGGCTGCTGAGCTGGGGGTGGGCGTGGAAGTGGAAGTAGGTCTAGTGTGTGTGGAAGTGTGAGTGGGAACCTGCTGGGTGGGTGGGGGTACGCGCGGAAGACGCTCTAAGATCTGTGTCAGGCAGTAGTGGATCTGAGGGATCAGCTCGAAGCGTCCAGCCATCGTAGAGACGGTGGAGGACAGGGTCCTAAGGTCTCCTCTAAGACCACTCACCGCCACCTCAAGAGCACGTATGCTCTGCAGTACAGTGTCGGGCGGGGGTGGTGCAGAGGGACGCACCTGTCGGGGCTGCGAAGGGCGAGGCTGGCGTACGCGAGTGGAGTATGTAACGGGCTCAGCAGGGAAGGGGACGAAAGGTGCTGCGCCTGGAAATGTGGGCCGGGCCTCAGTGTGGGGCCGGGCCTCAGTGTGAGGCCGGGGCGGGTGGTGAGAAGTGGAGGCAGCGGCAGCGAAAGAAGAGTACAAAAGCGGCTGCGAGACGGCTAGAGAGGTCGGTGGCACAGAAGTGTGGACAGACGCCACGACGCTCTCAGAGAATACGACAGCTGTGGAGACAGAGGACTCTACCGCTGGGGTGGAAGTGTGTGGACCGAAAGGCGCAATCCCAGCGGAGATCATGCTAGCCATGGTCTCCACGACCGCGGCGAACGAGGGCTCTCCACTCTCAACAAAGGTCTGCGGGCGCTCGGGGAGAGCGGAGCAAAGAGGCTCCACGGACAGAGGGCCAGAGGTGGCAGCGGGAGTGGTGGGGACAGCCTCGGAAGTGGTGATAGTGGTGGAAGTGGGCTCAGCAGAAGTACTCTCGACACTGGCAGAGGTGGGGACAGAAGTGTCAAGAGCAGCGGAAACGTCAGGAACAGGCTGAGGGGCCACAGGGTCGACGGGGTCGGGGGCTCGGCAGGGTGTGCAGCAGGGTCTGCGGGAGCAGCCTGGGCAGCGTGGGCAGCGTGGGCCTGCTCGGCCTCCTCGGCCTCGAGCACGTAGGCGGCGGGGATGAGGGCATCCATCGCCGGAATCCAGTCAACGTGGGCTGGTGCAATCAGAGTCCGAGAAGGGCTCGGGAGAATCATGTAGTCGGCACCGAAAGGGCCGTGCAACCAGACCCAGTGACGCTCACCATGCGGACGCAGCATCTTCATCCGGGCCATAACATCTATCGACAAAGAGGTGGGGCCCGGGACGCGTCACAAGTCGTCGGGGAAGTCCTCGCCGGTCATAAGAGCCAGCAAGGTAATCAGGCCGCCGCAGCATATCGGTGAGCGAGCGCCCACCGATACAATGATGCGGTCTAAGTACCATGCCGCGATATCGATCACGACGGCGGGGACAAGCTCATCTCCATCCCTAGATAGAGCTCTGGGACGTGTCATCGCATAGAGCATGTAAAGCTCTGGCGTAGACATCGTGCCCGGCTCATATCTGGCCAAAAATGTCGTCGCCATAAGGCGCTGGGTAATACGAAGGCATGGATGTACGATGGCCAAGGCCTTAGCCCTACTAGGGTCAAAGGCGGCGTGGAGACCCGTGATACGTGCCCAGAAGGCACCGGCGTCGAAAGAGGGTGGGGGGATATGTGTGGGGCCATAACCGCGATCGGCTCCGGGGACTGCGGGCCAAGAGAAAAATGCTCGCATCATATCGAGAGTGACCTGGCACTCTCGATCCATGAACCGAAATGAGCATCCCTCATCGGTCCGGGCGATCGAACTCAAAACCTCAAGTGTTGGACGGGTAAAAGTATCCGCCGACACCTGGAAAAAATCTCGCCAGCCCACGTTGTCGTACAACGTGAGCATCCCCTCAAGTACCCCCAGGCGTCCTAGGTCAGCGAGGTGTGCGAACCTGGAGGGTACGATCGAGCGCTGGGAGATACGCTCGAAGACGGCGCGGTGTGCGTCGTCTCGGAACGTAATCCCGAGCGGCCCGACCAGTGGAGCCGGTGGTGGTGGCTGTGGATCGGCGGGGAGAGGCTGTGCGGGCTGTGGGTGCACTGCAGGCTGTGCGGGGTGTGCGGGGCCTGCAGGCTGTGCTGGGTGGACGGCGTGTGTGGGGGAAGGAGGAGGAGACTCTTCCGCCTCGTGGGCGGGGCCGGTGTCATCCGACCTCTTCCGCTTAGCGGAAGGTCTCCTCGTCCGAGGCCGTGTCCGGGGCGGCATATCGGCCCCGAGCGCGCCGAAAAGTGAAAAAGTGCGGCGTGTGCAAAAAGAGTGGAAAGAGTGTACCAAAACACGCCGCGAGTGCTAAGCGGTGGAAGCGTGCGAAGTCCGCGCCTCCACGAAGTCCAAAACAGCCCGTAGAAGCTCCCCTGAGCTCCCCTAAGCTCCAAAAAGCAACCTGCGCATGGAAAAGCGATATCAGCGAGTAATAATCAAAATGTATGGAGCAATAGGGGTATAATGGATAGATATAGAAATTGATTTGGGTTAGGGGGGTGTTTAGCACATGGATCCTCAAAAAATACACGAAAAGAGGAGAAAACGGTGAAAATAAGCGAACCGGAGGTGATCGGAGACGGGGCTGCCGGCGGCGACTCGGGCGGGGTCCGGCGACGGTCGGCCGGCGGTGGCAGGCCGAGCGGCGGCGCGCGCGGGCTTGGTCGGGCGAGTGGGGGTGAGAACGAAGCGAGTTCGGGCGAGGGTAGGCGAGGGGGTGCGGGCGGATTTGGGAATTTTCGATTTCGAAATCCGCGCCCCCTTCGTCACTTATATAATAGAAAGTTACGACTCGGCCGAGTGACGTGGTCACTCGGCCGAGCGAGGCAATAGAAATTTTCTCCCCGATATCGCTTCGGCCGAGTGGCTTTGCCAGCCTCGGCCGAGTGGAGTAAGTCCATTCGGCCGAGTGACTCAAGCTACTCGGCATGACTCGCCCTAGGAGGGTGTCCGTTTTACTCGGCCGAGTGAATATATATACTCGGCCGAGTAGCAGTTATATCGAAATCAAGAAAATAAACAGAGAGTTGGGTTCAGCAGACTTCCCTCGTTCGTGAGCGACTCGGCCGGACGAACTTGTGTACTCGGCCGAGTGACTAGTATACTCGGCCGAGTGAGCCTTAATTTCTGCTGTTTGTCTTCGTTTTGGCTCTAAACTCCGTCTTTCTTTCTCCAGTCGATTTCCTCCTCCTCCTGAGTGTCGAGCGCCTTCTTGGGGCGCTCCTCGTCGTCTCGTTCATCCTCCTCATGACGGATCTACCTATCTCCTCTCCTGTCAAGAAAAATCGGACCCGTTATCACGAAATTTTTGGTCGGATGACTCAAAATACTAAAAATTTCTAAAACGAAAATAAAGAAAAAGTAAAAATAAAGCAAAAACCGTCAGGTTGCCTCCCGACAAGCGCTCGTTTTAGGTCGTGAGCTCGACCCCCTATAATTTTCAATCAATGCGGGATGTTTGGTGCATATGAGATGCACCCGTCAAACTTGCCGGGGAGCGCGCTTGGATTCGAACGTGGCGGCGTAGCGTTCTCCCGCGGTGGTCTCCTATCTCGAATAGTGTTGGGGGGAGGCTCCCCCAAGCTAGCATTTGCCCCGGTCAACGGCTTAACCGGCGATGCCGATTTCCGTGCCGGCGGAGCTTTCTTTGGAGACTTTAATTTCGAGAGCTTGCAGAGCTCTCGAATCCTTGCGACATCAGCGTCGCCTTCATCTTCATCAGCGGAGAAGTCGGGGGAATCGTCTTCAATCTTTTCGTCTTGGCCTAAATCCGGGCCTTCATCAAATTCTTCATCAAAAAGGGCACCAATTGAGTGAGGAATCGCCTCCTCTATCACCTCATCAAGGAGGTCCATGTAATCAAGCTCCTCGTGGTAAGGCATGTGTTTCATTGCCTTAGGAATGTGGAGCTCCACCTCGATGTTGCCGACGTTTAAAGTAAGTGTTCCTTCGCGCACGTCGACGATGACTCCGGCGGTGGCGAGGAAGGGGCGTCCAAGTATCAATGAGGTGTCTCCCTCCTCCTTAATGTCCATGATGACGAAGTCACATGGCAAGCATATTCCACCCGGGACTTGAAGTGGGATGTCCTCGGCGATCCCCACCGGCCTTGTTATCCGGCCATCGGCTAATTGAATGCGCATGTCGGTGGGCTTCAACTTTGTCCCGGTGTTAAGCCTTAAGAACATGGAGAGGGGCATGAGACTCACACTAGTCCCAAGGTCGACCAACGCCTTTTGAAGAGGCACGCCACCCAAAGTGCAAGGAATCCGAAAACTCCCCGGATCTTTAAATTTTACCGGCTCCTTCTCTCTCTTGGTGAACCAAGAGCCCTCCTCGGCTAGCATTATCTTCTCCTTCCTTTTCCTCCCCGAAATCAAGTCCTTCAAAAATTTAGCATACGTGGGGATCTCGACGATGGCGTCGAGGAAGGGAATATTGAGGCTAACTCCCCTTAGATACTCGAGGAATTTCGCTAGCCTTTTCTCCATTTTTGCTTTCGCTAGTCTTTGGGGGAATGGGACCGGTGGCATGAAGCGCCTTTCCTCTATTAATCGCTCCGCCCTAGATTTCTCCTTGTCTTGTGGCTCCTTCTCCTTATCAACCTCAACTACCGGCTCAACCGGCTCCAAGCTTTCCTCCACGGCCTCCTCAATAGGAATCATGGCGGGGGTGGTGTCCTTCCCGCCTCTAGTAGTGACGGCAACTACGGCGTTGATGTGGCCCGTGTTGCCCCGCGGGTTTTGCTCCGGTTGCGCCGGTAATCTTTGAGTGTTCCGGTTGAGCAACGCTAATTGCTCCGATATTTGAGCCACTACGGTATTAAGAGATTCTTGCCCCGCCTTCAAAGTAGCATTCACCTTATTTTGCTCGACCATGAACGCCTCCACTCTAGATTCGAAGTCGGTTCGTTGAGGAGCTTGTGGAGGGTTTTGATTTTGATTCCTCCACCCTTGGTTGTATCCGGGAGGCCTATACGGTGGGACTTGTTGCTTCGGTGGAAAGTTTTGTTGCGGAGGCCCCTTCGGTGGATAGTTTTGTTGTTGGGGTGGTGGTGGTCGAGCTTGTTGAGGCGGTGGTTGTGGCGGGTTCAAGGCTCCTTCATTTTTGGCGTAGGAGAATCCCGGATGATTTCTTGCGGCCGGATTGGACCAATACCCTTGGTTCCCCGTAACATATTGTATTTGCTCCAAGGATCCTTCTCCTTGCTCTCCTCCCGAGTACATGACTTGAGATTGGTCTTGCCAATCACACATTTGGTTGGTCGGTGCGGAGGTGGATGGGCTTCCTTGGGGCTCCGTGATATATTTCTCCAATCTCTCCACCACCTTGTGGAGAGAATCAAATTTTCTCGTGAGCTCCGCTACGGCCTTCGCCTCGTAGATGCTAGTTGGCTTTAAGGAGGATGTGGAGTGTCCTCGCTCATCGCCCCACTGTTGGTTATTTGAGGCCATCTCCTCAATTAGGGCCGTAGCTTCCTCGGGAGTCTTTGACAAGATTGCACCATTCGCCGCGGGATCAATAATTTGTTTGGTCCCCGGTTGGAGACCGTTGTAGAAGCTATGAACTAGCTCCCAGTCCTCTATACTGTGGTGCGGGCATTGGTGCTGTAAATCCTTAAATCGCTCCCAAGCTTCATAGAGCGTCTTCTGTGGTCCTTGCTTGAAGGACATGAGAGCGCTCCGGATCTTCACCGTCTTGGATGGCAGATAGAATTTGTCAATAAATGCGCTCGCCAACTCGTCCCAAGTAGTGAAGACTCCGTCAGCCTGCGTCCTCAACCAATAGAGTGCCTTGTCCTTAAGCGTGAAGGGGAAGAGGCGCAGTCTGATAGCGTCGTTGGAGACCCCCGGCATCTGGAATGTGGCGCACTTTGACAAGAATAGTTGGATGTGGTAGTGGGGGTTCTCATGTGCGTTCCCATGAAACGGGTCTTGTTGCATCAACACCACCAATCCAGTCTTTAGCTCGAAGTTCTTGTCGGCCGCCAACCCCGGCATGGCAATGGACGAGGTGGTAGAAGAAGTCTTAGGCCGAAGCCTATCTCGAATCGAGATTATCCTTGCCATCCTTGCCGCCAATTCTTCAGGAGTTTCCGGGTTGGTCATATACCTCCCTTCCGGATCTTGTCTCTTTTCTGCTCTAAGTCTCCGCGCGGTACGTTCGATCTCGGGATCAAATAATAAGTCTTCTGGGTCCGCCGTAGATCTCGTGTTCATGCACAGGGGAAACAGAGTTTCAAAGAAATGATTAATACCGTGGAAGGGTTAGGCAAGAAATAAGAAATAAAAATAATGATAATAATAAAAAGAAAAAGAATAGCTAGGGTGAAAAAGAATCAAACGCAATCGGCTCCCCGGTAACGGCGCCAAAAACTTGATCGCGCCCCGGATACACGTCCCGAGGCGACGGTTATAGTTTTACCGCAAGCGCACGGTATGGTGGCGAGCGGGTATCGAACACAGGGAGGACGAATGACCGTGCTTGCTCCTGATCAACCTGGCTATTTAGGAACAGAGATAATTGCCTTGGGCGATCCTGTCACAATCGTCAGACAAATTTGCGAAATATCAAATCAAATAAAGAACGTCTAGGGAAAGGGGAATCCCCACTACTCACCGTATTTCATAAATGTGGTTCGCCGGTATCGAAATCGCTAGAATGAGAATTTGGATGAACTAGTTGCAACTAAATGTGGAACCAAGCTCACGCTCTCGCGCTGTTGCCGGTCTATAGCTATCCTAGGTTTGGGTCCAATCTCTTGCAAACCCTAGCCTAGGGAAGCTAGCATTAGGATCAACATCATCGTCCAATTGCACACCGAGCCCAATCTCTTGCAAACTCGGTCCACAATCTAAATTAGGACAGTTCCTACCCGCCCAATCTCTTGCAAACGGGTATCAGTACGGAATTGCAACCGGAGGTCCTAGTATCGGTCCAATCTCTTGCAAACCGATACTTCGAAAATCCGACTCCAACCCAATTCGGATTTCTAGGGCTTCCCATCAAATTGGGATCCAATCTCTTGCAAATCCCAATTGATATGAATACCTAGCTATCCGTAGTAATTCGATCCCAATCTAATCCCTAATAACAATCCTAGCTCAATTTCTACCAATTCAACACAAATAGGAAATAGGGCTTGTAGGGTTCATCCCCACGCCCCGAGACGTGGAGACTACTCACAAATCATAGCAATAGCACAAAAATAATCAATGAAATAGGCAATGGAATTCATCACAACAATGATATAAACAATAAAAATAGAGTTTTTTGGGGAAGAGAAATGCAAACCAATGTAGATCTTCAATTAATCCAACAAAAATCCAAGTTTTTCTCTTCTCCAATCACAATTAATAAAGCTAAAAAGTAGACTCAAAAAGCTGCAAAAAATCTGAGAGATGGCCCCCAAAACTAGGGTAAAAACAGAGCTTAAATAGCCCCAAAAATCGTCTAAAAATCCTGACCAAAACGCCCCTGCACAGCCTGTTTTTCGCAAATTTCGCTACAGGCAGCGCATCGTACTCGGCCGAGTGACAAAAGTCGCTCGGCCGAGTGAAAACTCTGTCATTTTCCAGTAAGTCGTGGGCTTCAGGGGTCTTCAGTTCGGGGGCGGCTCGGCCGAGTGAGTTGTCGTCACTCGGCCGATGGCTTCACTTCACTCGGGCGGACGGGATTTACCACTCGGCCGAGTGGGTCTTCTGAAGCTCAGGTGGCCGAAAAACAGAAACTTCGACATTTTGAAGGGGCTTCGTCCGGGCGCCACTCGGGCGGACGTGGTATCGTCACTCGGCCGATGTGGTCTCCGTCGCTCGGCCGAGTACACATGGAAATCGTGTCTGAACTGGTCGGCCGAGCAGTGTCTCACTGGTCGGCCGAGTGGCTCCTCCACTCAGCCGAGTGGGACACAAAAAATGCCCAATCTGATTGTTTTGGCCTCCTCGTCGCTCCTGCGACGTCCATTCTTCTTCCGCTCCTCTCCAACAGCAAAATACCCCTCGGGGAGGTCGTCGGTGGCCGTCTAGATTACGCGCATCTCGAGATCACTCCTAATCACGCCAAATCACCTGAAATGCGACAAAAACAACAAATCGTGAAAAGCATCGCAATATCGTCGATATATCGTGAAAAACATGATTTGGGCGATCCAAATGGCATGCAAACATGCGGAAAAAAGGTGTAAAATAAGGAGTGATCAGTAGCCTGCATCAGTGCAAGCATCGACGCGAATGGCCAGGGGACGCGACCACCTATCTATGCCCCAGAGCCATGGCAGACTGCCACAAGCTGGTGTCCCCGCGGATCTGTGCTGCCGTTCCAGCCAAGCCCGCAGCGCTGCTGACGAATCTCCAAGCTGCCCCCTAGTGGCTGACCGACCATGCCAATGTCCCAACCCAACATCAGATGACGCCCACTAACTGCTCGACGAAATGCCTGACCGACCAAGTCGAGCTCTGAGCTCCTCCATCAAGTATCTTCGGCATCTATCGGGCTTTACTGGTGGGATCGTTGATAATAGAGGAGGTCTAGATACCACCACCTCCGACGTCGTCGAGCCCAGGTGTTTCAGAGTGTTTTCTCACTACAAAGCGTTGACCGTGGAGAGACCGGTCAACGTGGTCAAGGGGCCCGCTTTGGGTCCCTCGGGGGCTTCGAATCGGTGCAGAAGGGGCGAGGGGTAGCCTCGGCCCTGGTTGAGACGCTCGGCCTCGGACAGGTGTGCTCGGCCTCGGCTGGTAGGGGGACGAGGGGTAGCCTCAGTCACCCGGGTAGATGCACGGCCGACGGGTGGCGAGGGAGAGTCTCGGACCCGATTAGGACGCTCGGCCTCGGTAGGACGTGCTCGGCCACGGCAGGCTGACGGTGAGGGGAAGCCTCACTGTCCGGTTGATCGAGTGGTCGGAGAGGGGCGAGGGGTAGCCTCGGCCCGTTGATCTGTTGTCCACCTGCGCAGACGAGAACGCTCGTCAGGGGGCCGGACCTTGGTTCCGGCCAAATCCCCTCCGATGCCTAAGTCAGATAGAGATCTGAGAAAGGAGGCCCGGCGGAGACGGTCCGACTCGTGAGGAGATCGTAACGGCGTCTCTCGGCGCGAGCGGGGGAGGAAGGAGATGAATTGGGGGAATGAGGTCGTTGATGGAGTACCTTAGGTTTTGTTACCTGAGATGCGGTCCCTTTCTTCGTCGTCTTCCTGGCCCTTTTATAGAGCTCCCGCTTGATTGCCTCCGGCCCACGTCCCACGCCCGCCATTGATCGTGCCCCATCAGTCCCCCCTCACCGCCGCTCTCTCCGCCATGCCAGCACCTCCCCATTATCGCTATTTAGTGGTCGCGCGTCCGGGGGAGTGGTTTTCGCAGGAGTGGGCGAGCGACCAACGGGTTATTGGGGCTGGGTCGGATCAACGTTCGAGAAGGTCCCTTGTAGGGCCTTTGTCGAATGGGCTTTGAGGACGCAGATGGGCTTTTGACCAGTAGTCGGGCTCTTGGGCTCGTGCTTTATGGGTCTCGGTCAAATAGGCGTAACAATTGCCCCCATCGGTCGGGTTGATCGGCCTCGGCCGGTTCGGCTCGGCCGATGTGACCTCTGCCGATTTTGACGAGCTCGCCAGTCGATGCCGACTCATTTATTAGTCGTCATCATGAGTTGGCCCGTTCGATATTTTTGAGGCGCGGGTCCCGGAGTGCCGTCGGCCTTCAGATGCTGCCACGTGTAGCGGCAAGCTTATCCCCGCCGCTCGCGGAGTCGCCTTAAGTTTGAGAAGCCGAAGGGTTTGTGAGCCGCCATTGGTGGGGTCGATCAGCCTCGGCTCGCTCAGATCGCCCGTTGTGTCTCCTGGGATTCCGAGCGGCGCTTCAATCGAGGCGAGGCCATAAATGCAGGTCATGATGAGGCGGATCGATTGGACTTCGACTGGCGCCAAATTCGGAACGCCGCTGACTCTTCGAGCCTCGCCACGCGTTCTTGTCAGGCGCTTCGAATTCTCCCCTGGCATATAAGATCCCCAGTTGTGTTGATTTCCACTTCTCCCTTGCTCCTCCCGGTATTCAAAGCCTTCAGCAACTCGGAGTTCCCCGTCGCCTTCGCTTCTTTGCCCTCTCCAAACTAGTTGAAAATAGGTAATTCCTCTCCTGCTTTCATCTTATGGCTGCTCTTAGGATAGGCGGTTCTGGCCGAAGGACGAGGGGTCCTCCGGAGTCCGGGCGGGGCGAACCCCGGCTAGGGGAGTCAGGTTCCCCCGCCAGGAGTCGTTCTCTTCAAGATAAGGGGAAGGGGAAACTTTTTCCAGACTACGCCCGTGACGATGTTGCGTCGGCTGCCGTGCGGCTTAATGTGCCCCCGGTCGTCCTCCGTACTCAGTCGAGGACTCCTCCTTTGGTGGCCGCGGAGATCCGGGAAAGATATCTCTGCTTCCCATACGAGGTTCGAGTTCCATTTGTCGACGAGCGGATTTGCCTTCCGAGGAGCAATGAGGTCGGCGCCTACGTCGAGATGTTCCGCCTGGGTCTTCGCTTCCTGCTCCATCCTTTTATCATCCAGGTCATGGAACATCTCACGGTGTCCCTGTGTCAGTTCACCCCGTGTTCGATCGCGGTACTGACGGGCTTCGTAACGCTCTGTTGCATCCGCGGTCTGGAGCCGTCTCTCCCCCTTCTTTTCCACCTTTATCAGATCCAGGTGGTCGGGCCGGGGTCATGGCTGCACCTCCGTGCCCGTTCAAGGAGGGAATGTCTGATAGGGCTTCCCCGCTGGTCGGGGGATTGGAGCTCGGATTATGTCTTTGTGGTCTTTTTGGGTGATGCCCAGATCCTGACAAGCTGGGGCGCGTCCGTCCAGCCTTGCTCACCGTTAGCCCTTTCCGACGCTGACCAGACAGCCGCCGCGATGCTGTCGGCTCTTCCTTTGGAATCGAAGTCCATCTGCTCTTTGTTGGATGACCTACTCCTGAAGGCCATCTTGTGGTCCCCGGGTAGGTCGCTTTTTCTTCCTCGGACTGCCCTGTGACTCATCCTGATTTCGGTTTCCTTTGCAGGGATGGCAGGCCGCGAGTTTGTTCGTGACGTTGATGAGCTGATCCGTCGTGGAGCTGCTCGGAGCCGAGGCAGTACCTCCGGAAGGGCGCCTCGACGGACTGTCGAGGAGGAGGTGCGCCGAGCCGAGCCCTCCGTGGGCAAGGTAGTTGAGGAGGATGTGCGCCGAGCCGAGCCCTCCGGGGGTAAGGTAGTGGCCGGGCCTCCTGCCTCCTCTTCTGGCGATCTCCTCCCCGAGGGCGTAGTAAAAGCCGGATCCGCCCCACCAGCCCGAGTGGCAGGGGCTGATGGCAGGTCCGGTGTAGTCCCCCCCGCCCTCGGAGCGTCCCCTCCCGTCCTCGAGAGTGGGGATGGGGCAAGGCGGAAGCGCTCTCCTTCGGCGCTTGTGGAGCCTCACGGAGGGAAGAAGAGGAAGGAGGGTGCGGAGTCCCCCAGCCCGGCCAGTTCTGTGCCTCCTGCCGACACCACCGGGGGTCTTCAGGTGACTCTGACGTCCACCCCCTTCGCAGCGTCCCCGCCTCCGTCCCCGGGAATCGGAGCGCTATTGGCGAGCCATATGGCTTCCCTCGATGTTGCCCCCGGGAGTTCGGTGTTCGTCGACTGAGCCCTGGCCCAGCAGGTGGCCGAGAGCACTGTCTTCCCCCGGGACCGCAGCACCCTCGAGAAGATTCCCGCCGACAAGGTGTCAGATTCTTTGGTTTGGGCCCTTCAATAGGTTCGGCCCTCTCGCAGTCCTTTCTTTCCCTTCACACCCTTCTTAGCTTATGTCCCGTTTTCCAGGGGTCGACGCTTGCCGTGGAACTGCAGCGGCGAGCCATCCTTTTGAGGAAGCTGGAGGAGTCCACCATGAAGGCTCAGGAGCGGGCCGGGGCGGCCGAGGTGGCCATGATGGAGGCCCAGATGGAGTCTCGGCGCCTCACCCTCCGTGTGGCTGCGTTGGAGGGACAAGTGGGTGACCTCGAGGGAAAGCTGGAGGATGCTCATCAGTCGGCTGAGGAAGCGGCGGAGTCGTTCCGCCTGGAGAGGGAGGAGCTTCAGAGGGAACTGTCGGACCGGCGTCAGGTAATGCGGCTTGCGGAGGAGGTGGAGAAGGGCGTCGTCGAGACCCTGGGGAAGAAGATCTTCGAGGTTCTCAGGGAGGCCTTCGATAAGTATGTAGACATCATCGCCCCCCGGATCGTCGAAGTCGTCCAGTCTTCCTTCCGGGAATGTGCGGAGCGTGTCCGGCAAGCCCCTCCGCCAGTCGAGTCCCCTCGCTCCGAGCAGGGTGAAGTGCCCGAGGATGTGTCCTCTCGAGCTCGGGCTCACTGAGCCGCCCCTCCCGGCTTTATCCTCAAATTTTTTAGCATCCGCTTCGCTTTGGGCCAGTCTACTTGAAATGGATCCCTGGCCCCCGCCATCTCCTTCAGCCCCGCGGCCAACAATTGCTGGTTGCATGGCCGTTAGCTTGGGTCACCTACTCTGGGTCTTTTGTCAACCAATTTTGCTTTGTCGGTGTCGATCTAGCTTCTGTTGGTGATGAACTCTGTCATTTGCCGTGAGTAGATTGTTTGTAGGGTGTTCCCTTCGCCTTGATCCCCTGTAAATAAGACGCATTTTTGTACTCTGGTTAACTATTATAAACGAAATCGACTTACTTGGATTTCTTGTGTACTTTGCGTTGTCGCCTTGTTCTTGGCTTGGGAATGGACGAAACTGGCGTTGGGGATTCTCCCCAGACTTATGGGCGCAGGGGTCGGTCAGCGAGGGCAGAGCTCCTCGGCTTAGGACCGGCTGGCGTCCGTGCCTGCTGGGGGAATTGCCCCCAGACTTATGAGCGCTAGATTCGGTCAGCGAGGGCAAAGCTCCTCGGCTTAGGACCGGTCGGCGTTCGTGCCTGCTGGGGGAATCGCCCCCAGACTTATGAGCTCTGGAATCGGTCGACGAGGGCAAAGCTCCTCGGCTTATGACCGGTCGGCGTCCGTGCCTGCTGGGGGAATCGCCCCCAGACTTATGAGCGCTGGAGTCGGTCGGCGAGGGCAAAGCTCCTCAGCTTAGGACCGGTCGGTGTTCGTGCCTGCTGGGGGAATCGCCCCCAGACTTATGAGCTCTGGAGTCGGTCGGCGAGGGCAAAGCTCCTCGGCTTAGGACCGGTCGGCGTCCGTGCCTGCTGGGGGAATCGCCCCCAGACTTATGAGCACTGGAGTCGGTCGGCGAGGGCAAAGCTCCTCGGCTTAGGACCGGTCGGCATCCGCGTCTGCTGGGGGAATTGCCCCCAGACTTATGAGTGCCGGAGACGGTCGGCGAGGGCAAAGCTCTTCTTCCTCCTCCAGTGAGGCGGCGGTCCCCGGCCTTTTGCGTTATTGGCGACATGTCAACTCCGTCGGGATTTTAAATAAAGACAACAAAAAGAATGCGTTTGTACTCTCATGAGTCCTGTCGGACCGGTACATTTGGAGGAAATGGAAAAAGGAAATGAAGCTAAACAGAGGGATGTAAAACTAGATAACTCCCTCATACTAGGCTGCCACCGGGGGGAGAGACGTTGCATGCTCACTCTATGATGCGGAGGGGGCCTTGGATGGTGTTGATCTTCTTCCCCTTGTCTGGCTGCTTGGAGGTCCCTTCTCCGTGGGCCGGCTCGTCGGCCTGATTCCTAGCGTGCCCTCGGCTCATCAGCTTCTCAATGTCCTTCTTCAAATGCCAGCAATCTTCCGTGTCATGGCCATCGTCCTTATGGTACTTACAGTACTTCTCCCTGTTCTTCCCGCCTCTTTTAGCCTTCGGTGGGGGGGGGGCGATCAGCTTGCTCTTCCTTCTGTACTTGGGCGAGAATGGCGTCTGGGGTGGTGTCCCTCGTGCTTTCTCCCCGCTGCCTGTTCCTCTGCCTCTTCTCGGTCCGGTACCCTTCGGGGCTAGCTCGTCCGCCGTCGCCACGCTTGGTCCCTCGAGCGGTTTTTCCTGCATCCTCGGCCAAGGCCTCCTCGGTCAGCATGAAGCGTTCGGCCCTTGCCATGATCCCGGGGAGGTCCTTCGGGGGGTCGTTGTGTAGGGACTTCTTGAGGCCCCTGTGGCGAAGCCCTTTCTTAAGAGCCGTCTGGACCACCAGGTCGGGTGGGTTGTTCACGTTTAGCCTTTCCGCATTGAAGCGGCGCATGAACTGTCGGAGTGGCTCGGCCGGGCCTTGCACTATGTTGAACAGATGTTCAGCACCAGGTTTGATCAGCCTCCCCGCCATGAACTGTTTGCAGAACAACTGGGCGAGTTGCTCGAAACTGTCGATGGAGCGGCCGGGCAGGCTGTGGTACCAGATCCTCGCCGCTCCCCTGAGAGTAGAATAGAAGCCCCGGCAAAGCAGGTCATCGTCAGCTCCCTGGAAGGCCATGTCCCCCTCGTAGTCCATTACGTGGTGTACCGGGTCTCCTATTCCGTCGTACTTTCCCAGCACCGGGATCCTGAATCGAGAGGGGACCCGGGCGTCGGTTATTCTCCGTGATAAGGGACACCGGTCCCCGTGGATGCCTCCGGGGATGCGGTATTCGCCTGCTTCCGGCTCGATCGGGGGTGGAGGTAGCACCGGCGCCGGCGGGGCTGGCTCCGCAGCCTTCGCCACGCTGGGGGTCGGGCTGACCCGACGCTCCAGACTCCTCCTGCGGGAGCTCCTGCTCCGCCGTGATCGGTCTCTTGAGTGGTGTCGTTCGCTTCTCCTGTGGCGGGACGACCGCGATCGATGAGACGATGCCGTCATCGATTCGCCGTTTGTCCCTTCGGTCTCTCTTCGGCTCCTTTCACGATAGGGCGAGGAGGCGCGTGACCTCGCCTGACGAGAGCTGGACAGCGTGTACCGACGCTCCGTGTTCGGTTTCTGGGCCCCGTGGTCGTCGACCACGGCAGACCGCAAGTGCGGGGGACCCCCTGTCCATCGATGGTTATCGTCCAACGTGCCTCCGTTGGGCGGCGCAGGGCCAACGAGCTGCCGCACCGTCGCAACCAACGTCTGGAGGCTTGCGTTGGTCTCCTGAGCCAGGGCGCGGAGCTGTCCTTGCGTGGCCAGTTCTGAGCCGCCGGTCTTCTCGGTTGAGAGGGCAGGGTGTTCGCCGACGGGCACGTCCTCGGGGTTTCCGTTCGACGCGCCATTCCCCTCCTCCGGGATGGGGGGCATGCGCTTCCTTCCATTGCTGGCTCGTGCCATTGTTGGTGTGGTTTTCTGCTTCGTGGGATGATTTTCGGTTCCCACAGACGGCGCCAGATGTTTCAGAGTGTTTTCTCACTACAAAGCGTTGACCGTGGAGAGCCCGGTCAACGTGGTCAAGGGGCCCGCTTTGGGTCCCTCGGGGGCTTCGAATCGGTGCAGAAGGGGCGAGGGGTAGCCTCGGCCCTGGTTGAGACGCTCGGCCTCGGACAGGTGTGCTCGGCCTCGGCTGGTAGGGGGACGAGGGGTAGCCTCAGTCGCCCGGGTAGATGCACGGCCGACGGGTGGCGAGGGAGAGTCTCGGACCCGATTAGGACGCTCGGCCTCGGTAGGACGTGCTCGGCCACGGCAGGCTGACGGTGAGGGGAAGCCTCACTGTCCGGTTGATCGAGTGGTCGGAGAGGGGCGAGGGGTAGCCTCGGCCCGTTGATCTGTTGTCCACCTGCGCAGACGAGAACGCTCGTCAGGGGGCCGGACCTTGGTTCCGGCCAAATCCCCTCCGATGCCTAAGTCAGATAGAGATCTGAGAAAGGAGGCCCGGCGGAGACGGTCTGACTCGTGAGGAGATCGTAACGGCGTCTCTCGGCGCGAGCGGGGGAGGAAGGAGATGAATTGGGGGAACGAGGTCGTTGATGGAGTACCTTAGGTTTTGTTACCTGAGATGCGGTCCCTTTCTTCGTCGTCTTCCTGGCCCTTTTATAGAGCTCCCGCTTGATTGCCTCCGGCCCACGTCCCACGCCCGCCATTGATCGTGCCCCATCAGTCCCCCCTCGCCGCCGCTCTCTCCGCCATGCCAGCACCTCCCCATTATCGCTATTTAGTGGTCGTGCGTCCGGGGGAGTGGTTTTCGCAGGAGTGGGCGAGCGACCAACGGGTTATTGGGGCTGGGTCGGATCAACGTTCGAGAAGGTCCCTTGTAGGGCCTTTGTCGAATGGGCTTTGAGGACGCAGATGGGCTTTTGACCAGTAGTCGGGCTCTTGGGCTCGTGCTTTATGGGTCTCGGTCAAATAGGCGTAACACCAGGGGACCCCAAAGTCGTCGATCAAGGTTGGCAGCCACCCGATCGCCACCGGATCGAGAGATGATTAGGGTCGGACGGTCAGGAGCCTCCCCGGAGAGAGGCTTCGATCGGCGGCGACGCCAATGTAGCCCCGGTCATACGACTCGATCTCGAGGAAGGAGATGGAGGTTGAAAAAAGGGCTCCTCGGAATTCCATTGGCTTCCACTGGAATGAGGAGAAGAGTAGCCCCTGAAGAAAGACCAATGATTTCATTGGGTTCGCAGCTTCTCCTCGGAATCAAGCCTGCTTCTTCCTCGGGACATGCTCACCAAAGTGAACATCATAAACGAGAGTGTTAGAGATGGGACGGTATGGAGAAGACTCAGCATCTGTGTTGCCCCTCTCTTCGAGTTTCGCAGCAAATCTATTGACGAATCCTGTGTACAAGATCGCACCTCGGGCTTCCTCCCCAATGGATTTCGCAGGCTGTCGACGCCTCCCCCTCAATCTCTGCTCCTGCAACCCCTTTTTCATATGGGATGGGTAAGATCACCAAGATGCCCATGACAAGCTCTAGGGACACATGCTGAGCTACTCCCTGCCGAGTTGCGCTCATCAAGCACCCATGGCAAAAAGACATTCCGTCAGCGGACGGAGAAGGAACTTTCGGGCATCATGGGCTACTTTGGTGGGTGCACTTAGGAGCCGATCCGCCCCTGCCGTTCGCTGACAACCATCCGAGTTGTCGAGGATGTCGATCTGCTGTTGCCGTCCTACCGAGGATGTCGATCTGCCACCCTACCGAGCGGCCGAGGAAGCCGATCCACCCCTTCCTCCCTTCCGAGCTGCCGAGGAGGCCGATCTGTTGGGGACGTTCGATCAATCAAAAGGCAAGAAGAATGGAGTCAGTGCTAGATACCATTGCGCTTTCAACGCCTTCCCCCAATCCCGAGCTGAGGCTACCATCATCTGGATGTTCTCTTCCGCAGCATGTCTCGAGGAGCTCGTCATCCACTACCCCTTCTCGGTCTCAAGCTTTGCCAGAGTTGTAGGTGAATACTGCGGTGACTTCCAATCAAGAAGAAGGCAGACTTGATAATGGTGGTGATACCCGTGTCGACTGAAATGGGCATACAAAGGGTTTCATAGTCTGAAGATTGTTGTGGTCGCCATGTGGGACGATGACTTGAACGATGCCCTTTAGGCCTGCCCCAACTCGACCGATTTGGTATTGCCTGGGTGCGGTGACATCGAGTCGGGCATGTCAACATGGAGCGGTTGAAAAACTGCATACTCGATTTCTCGACACCGATGCAATTACTTAACTGTCTCCGAGCTCACCCGATATCCAAGGGCTTGGGATACAAGGAGCAATCTCATTCAGAGCCTTACCGGTTTTGGTTGGTAGCGGCTTATATTCTAACTGATCTAAGAGACCAACCCAACCATCGCCAGACGGACGCCGGCCGATTGACCCAGTAGGAGCCCGATCCATACAACTGACCTGCGCCTACATGATTTCCAGCGACTTGAGTTTGCCATCTCCCTAGGCGGACCTGAGACGTAGAGGGGGCAAGGATAACGTACATGGGAGGACCCATACTACCTCCGCCTTCCAAGCTCCCCCGACAGTGCAAAAAATCAGGCGGTGACGGACCAAACTGGAGCTCGAGCTAAATCTAGGATCCAAACAAGAGCTGGGATCGGTCATAAGGATAGGGGTCACTCCCCTAGCTGACCGACCCATGCCTTTGTCGGTCGTAAGTCGAGGGGCAACTCCCCTCGCAACCTAATGAACGGATCGGTCGTAAGGCTGGGGGCCACTCCCCCAGCTGGCTGACCCATGCCTTCATCAGTCGTAAGTCGAGGGGCAACTCCTCTTGCAACCGAATGAATGGATCGGTCATAAGGCTGGGGACAACTCCCCCAGCTGGCTGATCCACTCCTTCGTCGGTCGTAAGTCGAGGGGCAACTCCCCTCGCCACCGAACGAACAGATCGGTCGTAAGGCTGGGGGCAACTCCCCCAGCTAGCCGATCCACACCTTCGTCGGCCGTAAGTCGAGGGGCAACTCTCCACATCACCGAACGAACGGATCGGTCGTAAGGCTTGGGGCAACTTCCCCAGCTGGTCGATCCACTCCTTCGTCGGCCGTAAGTCAAGGGGTAACTCCCCTCGCCACCAAACAAATGGATCGGTCGTAAGGCTGTGGGAAACTCCCCCAGCGGGCCGATCCACTCCTTCGTCGGCCGTAAGTCGAGGGGCAACTCCCCTCGCCACCAAATGAACGGATCGGTTGTAAGGCTGGGGCAACTCCCCCAGCAGGCCGATCCACTCCTTTGTCGACTGTAAGTCGACGGGCAACTCCCCTCGCCACCGAACAAACGGATCGATCGTAAGATTGGGGGCAACTCCCCTAGCTGCCTGATCCACTCCTTCGTCGGCCATAAGTCGAGGGGTAACTCCCCTCGTCACTGAACGAACGGATCGATCGTAAGGCTAGGGACAACTCCCCCAGCTGGCCGATCCACTCCTTCGTCGACCGTAAGTCGAGGGGAAACTCCCCTCGCCACCGAACGAACGAATCGGTTGTAAGGCTGGGGGCAACTCCCCCAGATGGCCGATCCACTCCTTCGTCAGCCGTAAGTTATGGGGCAACTCCCCTCGCAATCGAACGAACGGATCAGTCGTAAGGCTGGGGGAAACTCCCCCAGCTGGCCGATCCACTCCTTCGTCGGCTGTAAGTCGAGGGACAACTACCCTTGCCACCGAACGAACGGATCGGTCGTAAGGCTGGGGGCAACTCCTTCAGCTGGCTGATCCACTCCTTCATCGGCCGTAAGTCGAGGGGCAACTCCCCTCGCCATCGAACGAACGGATCGATCGTAAGGCTGGGGGCAACTCCCCCAGCTGGCCGATCCACTCCTTCGTCAGCCAAAAGTCGAGGGGCAACTCCCCTCGCCACCGAATGAACGGATCGATCGTAAGGCTGGGGGCAACTCCTCCAGCTGGCCGATCTACTCCGTTGTCGGCCGTAAGTGGAGGGGCAACTCCCTTCGCCACCGAACGAACTGATCGATCGTAAGGCTGGGGCAACTCCTCCAGCTGGCCGACCCACTCATTCGTCGGCCGTAAGTCGAGGGGTCACTCACCTAGCCACTGAACGAATCTCGAACAAACTAACTGTTGTCCCTAGCCGACTTCGTAAGTCGGGCCAACTTTACAAAAGGAGCCACTTCTCCCCCTTATACTACATCTCCCGACCTCAACCTCAACAACGGTAGAGCTCGGAAGATGGGGGCAATTGATACGACCATTTTGACCGGGCCCGGAGGAGCCAAGTCAACCATGACCAGTCAACCAGCCTACTACGGCCGTGGGCTCCGGCCCAAGGATCTCACGGGCGGGTCGCGCTGCTCCACCCAAGACGAAGGCCCAAAAGACTGCCCACTTCCATAGTGGAGGAAATCGTGGCCCAAATCGAGGAATCACTCCAGCCATCATGGCTCGCCAAATATGGCAACCACCCAATGCCATCACTCTAGCCATCATGGCCCGCCAAATATGGCAACCACCCAATACCATCACTCCAGCCATCATGGCCCGCTAAATATGGCAACCACCCAATGCCATCACTCCAGCCATCAGGCCCTGCCAATTATGGCAACCACTCATGGCCATAACTCCACCTTCATGGCATTCATCCCATCATAAAAACGTGGCAATTATGGGGGTCAAATTTTCCCCATATGCACGTCCTCATCAATGACGGCAATGATGTCTCATGATTTCCCATTACTAGGGGGCTCGCCTATATGAGGAGGGTAGAGGCATCATCGCCAGAGGGCGGATCTCCGAGATCTACAGTGGAGGTATCCCAGGCGAACTCTTACACCTTCTTCCACCTTTACATACTTCTCATCCGTAGCTCGGCCCGAGGATCGGTGCTTGGTCTCTCCGCGAACCAAGCCCAATCCCACTGAGCACCTGTCAGACCAGATCTGACTTTGGCATCGGAGAGGAATTGGTCGGAACCAAGGTCCGACCCCCCTGACGAGCTCTCTCGTCTATTCAGGTCCAGAGATCCAGCGGCGCTGAGGCTTCCTCTCAGCGTCTTCCTAGCCGGAGCCGAGTGCCCTCGTCCCTGAGCTCGCTCGTCTCCACCACCAAGAGGTCGTTGCTCTGTAGAGGCTACCCTTTGGCAAGCTAACACGAGGATCCACGCGTCCCTCACCGAGCGAACACGCCTTCAACCGATCCCGGAGGTTGTCGTCCCGCTGAGGCTACCCCTCGGCACACCGAAGCATGGATCCATGCCTTCCCACTCGAGTGAACGCACCGCCGAACGACCCTATAGGTCATCTCCGTCTCACGTGACAGTGACGACATCCAGACCTCCAGACTATCAACCTGTGGTGAGAAAACACCCGTAAACAGATTCCTTCCCCAGGTTGAAGCTCGTAGTGTAGGTGATGTAGTCGAACATGATGAGGGTAGATCATCAATCCGCATCTCGCCAGTGACATCAGCCCGCTTTCGCTAAAGAAGTTTGTGGAGGTGGCTAAGAAGTGCTTGGCAGAGTACGGAGTTGACCGGCCAGCAATGGGCGATGTGTTGTGGAATCTTGAGTAAGTCTTGTAGCTTGAAGAGGCATTGGTGGGGCAGTAAAATGACGAGCCCTTTGGCGATAGTCCTAGGCATACTATGCTGGAAGGCTCAGCACATGTCAGGTTTGACAAAGGGCAGCTTTCCTCCATCAACGAGAAGATGGCGACTGAAATCCCTCGGAGATCAAGACTCGGATCTCATATAGCAAAGTACGGAAGTTGATCAATCAATCAAATGAGGCACCTAAGTGGAGCTGATCTAATTCAGGGTAGACCCGACAGATCAAGTAGCTCAGACTGATCGGACTCGGACCTCTATTGAAGCATAGAAGCTCGGTCAGATCGTGATACCTCGACCTCCTCTCTAAGTTCACCAGACACACGGCAAGCTTGCCCGTCATCCGTGAAGTCTGCCTCGACTGGCAGGAAGGGTGCGCTTCGTCCCAACCTTGCTGGCTGGCCGCATTCTCCTCTCTTAGCCCGCTCGCCACCCATGAAGGCCGCCTCAAATAGGAAGGTCGCACTTCGCCCCCAGCCTCATCAATAGGTCGACTACTCCCCTCCAAGCTCGTCGGTCGATCAACCAGCTTGCCCATCATCCCCCAGGAGTGACTAAGCAACCTATGTGCGGCCACGCTCCTTGGACGCACCCTGACGACCCTTCAGCCCATCGAATACGACAAACGTCCTTATACGAGAATGCCACTGACACTTACACCGCTCGACAGCCTAACAAAGGAGCCCATGGCTACTGCGCCGCCTGGCCGCCTGACGCTTTCGGCTCTGACACTCTGACAAAGCACCCCATGGCCGTTGCACCGTCTGACAAAAGCATGGCTGACACGCACAGCTCTGACATCCTCGGTTGAACCTTCCGCAGTCTGACACACCAGCTCAGCACGCCAGCTCAGCCCTACCTATCGCCTCCATCAGCTATAAATACCCATCCACTTCCATCGAGAAAGGGGCTGGTCAATTGATTCTAAAACTCTCACTCACACACAAGATAAAATATCATCCACATATTTGTTCTTCCACTTAAACCCGCCATGTAAGGTCGACCTACTTCTAGCTTGGCCTACGTGTCCGACCCATATTTCTAAGCCCTAATCCTGACTTAGGCATCAGAGTGGCTAAGGGTTGGAACCCAACCCGGCCTTTCTGATGAGCTGCTCTTTGCGCAGGTGAGCTCATCCAAGCAGCGAGCAACTGGTGACCTACTCAAGGAGAGCGACAGACAAAGGGCGATCTTGCAGGATTGATCCTGAGATCATCCTCCGAAGGGCGCCTAGCATCTACACCCACTCTCTACTTGTAAACAGCCTCCCTAGATCACCCCTACTTAAAACCATCGTGCCATTGGTTCCCCTCTAATATAAATTCATTATATGCAGATCTTACCCCGTAACAATTGGCGTCGTCTGTGGGAAACTTAGGGTCACACCCATGTCAAACTCTATACCCATCAATCGTAGTCCCAACCGTAGCAAAGCCCATATGGAGGAGGAGTCGCATTCTTGCCAGAGGACTCCCTCGACGGACTTACCCCCTAAGGGGATGGCCGAGACCATTCAGGCCTCAGCCCATGCTCTCCAACAAAGCTTCGAGGCCTTTTCCAAGATGATGAAAGACTTCGATGCAGCCAGAGCTGGGGCACCCCCAGGCCCCTCTGAGCCTGCAAACTTGAGGTGAAACCTTCGTCCTCAGTTCGAAGAAGAAGCGGTCGCTCAGCGAAGAGGGCTCACCAAAGAGATAACTGCCCAGCAAAAACTACTTAGTGATGAAGCAGAGGCCACTCGGCGAAACTCGACGAAGAAGCTGCTGACAACAAAAGATGCATGGAGGACGAGGCAGACTCCACTCAGCAAGCGTGTCTAAACGAAGAAACTGCTCATCGACACCTCTGATTCATCATCGCTGAGCGCGAGAGGCTTCGGAGGGAGAACTATGAGGCCCCGGAAGCATTGACCCCAGGACTATGGTGCAGGAACATGCATAGTCTGGCATCAGCGGGTGTCACGCCCCGCTTCCCAAAAATGTGGAGGCGAGACGTGAGAAGGTCCGCTCAGACTTGAAGCTGCAAAGCACCAAGCCCGATAAGCGTCAATCAACAATAAATTGGCAGGTCCTTGCAACGCAATACGAAACAACGATAAGAATAATGAAGTGAGACAATAAGCAATTTATTCAATCTCAGAATATCCATAAAATAAATTACAATATCACAGAAAAGCCACCAGGCTCAAAAGGAAAAGCTAAGGCCAAAACATGGCCAACAAGGTACAACATACAAGCAAGGGTGCCACGCACCAACAACTAACAGCAACCTAAACAAGGAAGAGAACACAAGCGACCTCTAAGACTGGTCACCAATGACCACAAACTCCTCCTCAACAACCACTGGCTCAGCGCCAGCAACACTACGCCCTCTCCAATGAACTCTGGCTCAGGATCTAACATGTGTCACCCAAAAGAGCAAGGGGCACATGTCAGCAAGTCTAAAAAGACTTGGGCAAGGAAACTGAAAGGAAAGTAAACTAACAACCTAGCAGTTATAGTACGATGCATAGCATGATAAGTTTAGTATGTGAGTAACAAGTAGCAAGTATGGCATGGATGACAAGTTTTACAAGTATAACACGGACAAGTACAAGTAAGACATGGTGTAACAATAAGTGCAAGAGAATAATTATCATGACATGTCAAGAGTAGCCAAGCTACTAACAATCTCAATCTTTTCACTAGTCACGTTTTCAAGTTATTTGTAGATGTTTACGCCGTACAGCTGAACTGTTGGACTTTCACACTGATTGGCCGCTTAACACTACCCCAGAACCCAGAGTTTACGCCTTACCACTGAAGTTGCTGATCGGGCAGACTCCCAGTTGATTGACCGCTTAACCCTTACCCCATCCCACACGTAAACAAGCCAGGGTCCCTGCACACGATGCTCAGTAAATGAGCCAGGGTTGCCCCGCACAAGAGCTTGTTTTTAGGTTCACAATTTGGCGTAGGATTGTGCCCGCTGAAAGCAGGTGCCTAGCCAGAAACTAGTAGATCGGGCATTGGCTATCAACCAACACACATGGCCCACTTCTGGAACACGAGCCAGGAAACACAAGTATTGTAGCGTGTGCTACGAATGCGACATTCAACATGGATAGCATGGTGTAACGACCCGCTCTCCAGGATACCCGGGAAGTATGAATCCGTCCCAAGTATTCCTAGATCAACGAGTGTTACGTAGAAAGAGAGAAAGGAAGAGAACAAAAGAATGCTGCAGGTACTACGCACGTGCTGGGAAGTACAAGTAAAACTCGATCACAGATAAAAACACTGAGAAAATAACAAAAGTACAATATTCTATTTTATTGATACATTGATACATCTTATACATACACCAACATCTTCATTTTCACAACTCTAAGTACAAAGGTCCACCCGAAAAGAAACACCAAAAGTACAAGTCTCTCATCATACCCCTCACCACACAATACTACAACTGATCACCAACTCCGAAGCTCCAGCCGCTATCTCCAACCTCTAACTCACATGACCTGAAAGTCAACGGGGACACGTCAACGCGTGACCCAGTAGAACTCCTAACACTCTAGTAGGACCCAGTTTTAGAATTGGTCTGTCTATCTAGGGAGGGTGGTCTAACAAGTAAGGTTCATGGTGCATAAAAGTAATCACATTCCAACATGCGAACCTAGTTATGAGAACGTGCAAAACATGCATATGAAACCATATTATGAAATGCAGATATTGAAAGGAAGCATAAGAACCTGTTACCATGGGACAATAACATTAAAGTTAACAAAAAAAGGAGACATGAGATAACAACATTTATAAATTAAAGACAATTACTATAAGTTGTTGATTCACATATTTGGAACCCGTGTAAACCGTAGAACGCTAAGGAGGCGGACTTCACCCAGGGTGGGTGAAAAAGTGGTACCACAACCAGCGACACGAGCACTGGAGGGGCCTCTCGTAACTCTCCATACCCGAACGGAACAAGGTATGGGAGTGAGACAAACTCGGTGTTTCTGTCGGACAAACGGAGCAAACCATCAATTACCGTCATGATGCATCACGAGTACACCAGCGGCCTCTCCAACCCTTTCAACTCGCCCTTCTGGGAGTGATACAGCGGGTGAGAATTCATATCATATGTCCGCTCCTTAACTCCTAAAGTTTACCCGTTTTCCCCCAAACCCGTGTCACCCTCCTTTAGGAGGACTGATACATTCCTCATTCTCACTCTCAGTTTTTAAGATGTTACTTCGTTTGTCAACGAATCATCTAGCGGTCTTGAATACCGCTTTTAACCAACTTTTAACAAATATCATCATCATCATCAGCATCATCATCATTATCATCATCTCCTTAATTAAAGAATTGCATGGAATATCATCACAAACTCATCGTTATGAACATACTAATGTGAAAGCATAAACAAATTGAACTTAAATATTATTGAATATTTCATGAACCATCTGCATAACTACATGTATCAAGAGCATGTCATTGAGAACATGATTAGCACAAACAAACTTAACTTCAAACAAGACTACACCATGATAAGTACTAAGCAAAATTAGCATATGAATCTGTCAAAACTGTTACAGCAGAAAGAATATCACTTTTAGCTTATCTACAGTCAGAATTAGTGTCTGGTCCCTTCACAAACGTTGTAGATATGGGTGTTTTCCTTTCACTGACCAATTTTCATAAGCTCAGTTGACATATGTGATTTATGGTGGATTTTCTCCTAACAGGTATAATTTCAGCATTCTGAACCAGAAACTGAGTTCAGTTCAAGTCCATTTTTCTACAAGTTACAGACAGTATAAAAATCTAGAAAAATCATAGTTTGAAGATCTTGAAGTCAGCTTTCCAACGGCATCAAGATCATAATATTTTATAAAGTGTGCATGGAGTTCTACTCGTTTTACTGAAAGGTGTCAAAACTGTCTAAAAACAGACCAGTTTTAGAAACTGAATTTTTACCCCAATTTTCAGTACGAATTTGCAAAACTTGTAAAAGTGAAAGTTGTTAAGAACTTCAATATAAGAAACATATATTTTTTTCAGGCAATTCCATGTAGCCAATTAGGTGCAGCAGCTACCAAAGTTTCGGTCAATTCTGTGTAAATTTCAGCATGAAGTTCAAAACTTATTTTCTACACAAAATCTAAAGAACTTGCTAATTAATTAAACCCTTAATTCTAAAACTAAACCCTACTAAGGTGATACGAATTTCTACCTTAACAAGTCCTCCAAAATTTTCTCTTGCCCTTCTTAATCCTTGATGAATCTTGGGCTCATAGTCTCCTTCTCCAACTTTGGCCTCCAAAAGATGGATTTTGAGGAATTTAGGTGTTAGAATGATAAGGAAAAGCCATGATTTCTTGGTGGAGGAGTGGGTGGTGATTTAGGAGGAGGTATGTGGTGGGATGGTGGAGAAATGGGGATGAAAGGGGGAGAATTTTCAGCCATAGCTGAAAATGAGATGGAGAGAGAGAGATTTTGGTTTTTGTTTCATGCCTTGAAAATTGTATTTCCCTAAAATCATCTCCTCCACAAATCTTAGTCAAAATTAAGCCATGTGTACTCTTATTAGCTCATAAGATGCCACCTAATGTGTCGTGTTGTCATGGTAAAGAAAATTGGGATTTTGTATTTTTAAGAAAATGGAAATACATGAAGAAATACTACATACACTTCAAATACAAGTATTCCTCCAAATACTCTCATTTACTAAATTCAATTAATGAGTTTAAAACCATTTAAAAATAATTCCTACACCAAATAATTAAAGGAAAAATACAATCATATTCCCGAAAAATATACGTACATATTTACTCCCAAAAATACGTAGATATATACGTATATAGGGATATGGGGTATTACATTCTACCCACCTTAAAAACAAAGTCCGTCCTCGGACTTTATATGCTAAGGGTCTGACCGGAGATTAAAAATAGTCCAAGGGTCTCTCTACCCACGAAATACATACCACGCTATATGGATATACTACATATTCATATATACATACACTATACCATAAATCACACACATATACATACCCATTCTTATCCAAGGATACATGTATAAAGACAAATCATCACAACTCATACATAGTATTATACATTCCACGTCCTTCCATGTGCTCACAAATATATCTATATTGCATGAGAAAACTCATATATATATATATATATATATATATATATATGTATGTATGTATGTATGTATATGTATGTATGTATGTATGTATGTATGTATGTATGTATGTATGTATGTATGTATGTATGTATGTATACAGACTAATACGTACACACATACTAGTACACCTATACACATGGACACATGTATCAATGTCGTACATAGCAACAAGTAGAAATATGTATAGATACACCCAATGCATTAATATATATACACCAATATTTATTCACTTATTCACTCAACATATATGTACTTACATAAATATTCACACAAGAACATGATCACAGGCGTATCCTATTTCATGGATACGTATAGATATATCTAAATACATACACCTTTATATGTAATCACACACTCCTTGTATTTATATATCTACTTACATACATGTTCGCATGATATTTAAACACACCCTACTCATAAGTCACAAAGCTAGCATACTTATACATACACATACCTATGGGTATACCTAAATACATCCGAGTATAGTTCAAGTGTACATCCATTTATAGATACACATACTACTATATACATCACATCCAATATGCATACAACCTCACTAACATACATATGCAAATAGGTATATCCAAATATCGATACAATTATAGTAGGTAGTCACACACCAATACTTTACACACCGATATGATGCACCACATATCCAGTGGGTAACCATACACAAACATATTACTTAAGTACGTAAGGATAAACACCTTCTACTATATTGACAATTATATATAATAGTTTGCATTCAAGTATGCACACAATACATATCACTATAGTAAATAGTCCTGACAGTATGTATGTATAGTATATCAACCTTCTAGTACACACTCACTTTATATATGCAAGTATACATTCGTATGTATTCATATCCAATATTCACTCATGTAAGTCTATATTTATTCACCTATATACAGTACAAATATACTTACATACAAGCTGTCATCGTAACATATATTCAATGTGGTATATATATACACACAATACTATGTATAAATAATAGCACAAGAATTATATCAATACGGTATATGTATATATATACACACAATTTAGTAAGCCAATATATTTCATACACTACTTATGATACACCTCCAATAGTAACTATACTCAAATATACATATCTCACTATATCAATTTACACAACCACATTTCTACACGTCATTACATAGAGTCTCATACAATAATACTAACACACACAAATATTCACATAATGACATATCCATCCAACACAGGTGTAAGCGTATCAGCTTACAGTTAGACAGGCAACCATATACATCTTTCATATATGTATCGAACACACAACTCTAGTACATCTAGGGCATACTCACTCATGCATGAGTGGAGCACAAAAATCCGCGCATGGACTTACACAATCAGTATGTACATATACAACACATATTACCAATACATGCGGTATATCGTATCTATACATCGCCTAGAGCTCAATCAACTATATAGGTCCATGATACACACTTCTTGTAGGTTACCATATGTACACATATATACACATGCACCTCTATACTCAGACATACAATCATGTATGTCTCCTAGTACCCATCCAACATTCACAGATATATCATTGCACAAGATCTACCATATCAATATCAATACACATAGATAACCATACAAAATTATATTCATCTATACACAGGCGTAAGCGTACCAGCTTACAGCCATACATGCATTATATACTCATCACATACATCAACTCATAACACTAATACTCTTAAGACATATCCACACATACATGGATGGAACTCAAGGATCCACACATGCATGCTATATATATCACACTATAAATATATGTACATACTTACTACTTACATCTCAATCAATACAATCACTCTATTGCACCTACATCTGATAGTGCAACCACATACTAACACATATACTTATAATATCACATACTAACGTATAGTCACACAAGTAGCTAAGGTAGTAGTATATACATGTATGTATAGCTACAGATACACACATAAGTATAGCACACAGATACATTCGACAACGGACATACAATACTTGTATATTCATACAAACATATAACCGCATACACATATAGTTATTCCATGTATACCGTCATACACTCTTATACATCCAAATGTACATCCACCCAGACGTACAAGCAACATTCATATACCAACACATACATCACGAATTTAGTTATACACTAATATTTATACACACAAATACTCCATATATATAAACATCCCTCAGATATCCATATACAAATTATCTCCTTTCACCCCTTAAATATATAATTCAGTATCTATACTTACAACTATACATAAAATCACATAGTCATCCATATACACTTAATGCAGATAAAACGTATATTAGCACATCTTTATATACGACACACAATACTTCATTACACAGAGAGTATGCATTACACTTAGATTTACACATCATATATTATATACTCCTCAATTCATATAAACAACATTTCTATACATACACCTCATAGTTCGTCCATATACGAACGCTTACAATATGGCTTATAAGGATACACACAAATAGTCATACGAGTATCTTTAATGTAGCGTACATCCAGGTATAGTTATAGATACATGCCTATAAGAATATATGCCAATATACCTGTAATACTTATATATCTATGCGAACACATAACTGTCCACACATACTAATATATTCTACCTAAGAACACATACTATTGTACTTTACTAGCTCTCTTACTAATGCTTCCATATTAGAGTTATATATAAACCTTACACATGAGTACATTCTAACTACACTTATAAATGTCGAGGTACAACCCAAAGGTGACAATCTGTCCACTCTGGACTAAGTCCATTCTTAGCCTTCTAAAACTAGTCTCTATACTACTAATGGCTCACTTGAGATTCTAAAGCTACTACCCACCTTAAGATACGACTACTCTTATGGAGCATTACCCGCACTATCCTTACGCACGCCACAGTGCGAAGACCTGCATGGGCCACCAACTGTAATGACCCGCTCTCCAGGATACCCGGGAAGTATGAATCCGTCTCAAGTATTCCTAGATCAACGAGTGTTACGTAGAAAGAGAGAAAGAAAGAGAACAAAAGAATGCTGCAGGTACTACGCACGTGCTGGGAAGTACAAGTAAAACTCGATCACAGATAAAAACACTGAGAAAATAACAAAAGTACAATATTCCATTTTATTGATACATTGATACATCTTATACATACACCAACATCTTCATTTTCACAACTCTAAGTACAAATGTCCACCCGAAAAGAAACACCAAAAGTACAAGTCTCTCATCATACCCCTCACCACCCAATACTACAACTGATCACCAACTCCGAAGCTCCAGCCGCTATCTCCAACCTCTAACTCACATGACCTGAAAGTCAACGGGGACACGTCAACGCGTGACCCAGTAGAAACTCCTAACACTCTAGTAGGACCCAGTTTTAGAATTGGTCTGTCTATCTAGGGAGGGTGGTCTAACAAGTAAGGTTCATGGTGCATAAAAGTAATCACATTCCAACATGCGAACCTAGTTATGAGAACATGCAAAACATGCATATGAAACCATATTATGAAATGCAGATATTGAAAGGAAGCATAAGAACCTGTTACCATGGGACAATAGCATTAAAGTTAACAAAAATAAGGAGACATGAGATAACAACATTTATAAATTAATGACAATTACTATAAGTTGTTGATTCACATATTTGGAACCCGTGTAAACCGTAGAACGCTAAGGAGTCGGACTTCACCCAGGGTGGGTGAAAAAGTGGTACCACAACCAGCGACACGAGCACTGGAGGGGCCTCTCGTAACTCTCCATACCCGAACGGAACAAGGTATGGGAGTGAGACAAACTCGGTGTTTCTGTCGGACAAACGGGGCAAACCATCAATTACCGTCATGATGCATCACGAGTACACCAGCGGCCTCTCCAACCCTTTCAACTCGCCCTTCTGGGAGTGATACAGCGGATGAGAATTCATATCATATGTCCGCTCCTTAACTCCTAAAGCTTACCCGTTTTCCCCAAAACATGTGTCACCCTCCTTTAGGAGGACTGATACATTCCTCATTCTCACTCTCAGTTTTTAAGATGTTACTTCGTTTATCAACGAATCATCTAGCGGTCTTGAATACCGCTTTTAACCAACTTTTAACAAATATCATCATCGTCATCATCATCATCATCATCATCTCCTCAATTAAAGAATTGCATGGAATATCATCACAAACTCATCGTTATGAACATACTAATGTGAAAGCATAAACAAATTGAACTTAAATATTATTGAATATTTCATGAACCATCTGCATAACTACATGTATCAAGAGCATGTCATTGAGAACATGATTAGCACAAACAAACTTAACTTCAAACAAGACTACACCATGATAAGTACTAAGCAAAATTAGCATATGAATCTGTCAAAACTGTTACAGCAGAAAGATATCACTTTTAGCCTATCTACAGTCAGAATTAGTGTCTGGTCCCTTCACAAAAGTTGTAGATATGGGTGTTTTCCTTTCACTGACCAATTTTCATAAGCTCAGTTGACATATGTGATTTATGGTGGATTTTCTCCTAACAGGTATAATTTCAGCATTCTGAACCAGAAACTGAGTTCAGTTCAAATCCATTTTTCTACAAGTTACAGACAGAATAAAAATCTAGAAAAATCATAGGTTGAAGATCTTGAAGTCAGCTTTCCAACGGCATCAAGATCATAATATTTTATAAAGTGTGCATGGAGTTCTACTCGTTTTACTGAAAGGTGTCAAAACTGTCTAAAAACAGACCAGTTTTAGAAACTGAATTTTTACCCCAAAGTTCAGTACGAATTTGCAAAACTTGTAAAAATGAAAGTTGTTAAGAACTTCAATATGAGAAACATATTTTTTTAGGCAATTCCATGTAGCCAATTAGGTGCAGCAAGCTACCAAAGTTTCGGTCAATTCTGTGTAAATTTCAGCATGAAGTTCAAAACTTATTTTCTACACAAAATCTAAAGAACTTGCTAATTAATTAAACCCTTAATTCTAAAACTAAACCCTACTAAGGTGATAAGAATTTCTACCTTAACAAGTCCTCTAAAATTTTCTCTTGCCCTTCTTAATCCTTGATGAATCTTGGGCTCATAGTCTCCTTCTCCAACTTTGGCCTCCAAAAGATGGATTTTGAGGAATTTAGGTGTTAGAATGAAAAGGAAAAGCCATGATTTCTTGGTGGAGGAGTGGGTGGTGATTTAGGAGGAGGTATGTGGTGGGATGGTGGAGAAATGGGGATGAAAGGGGGAGAATTTTCAGCCATAGCTGAAAATGAGATGGAGAGAGAAATTTTGGTTTTTGTTTCATGCCTTGAAAATTGTATTTCCCTAAAATCATCTCCTCCACAAATCTTAGTCAAAATTAAGCCATGTGTACTCTTATTAGCTCATAAGATGCCACCTAATGTGTCGTGTTGTCATGGTAAAGAAAATTGGGATTTTGTATTTTTAAGAAAATGGAAATACATGAAGAAATACTACATACACTTCAAATACAAGTATTCCTCCAAATACTCTCATTTACTAAATTCAATTAATGAGTTTAAAACCATTTAAAAATAATTCCTACACCAAATAATTAAAGGAAAAATACAATCATATTCCCGAAAAATATACGTACATATTTACTCCCAAAAATACGTAGATATATACGTATATAGGGATATAGGGTATTACACATGGCATGGCAGGTAGTAAGGCGTACAGGCAAGGAATTAAACATGGCAGTTTAATATGCATGAACAATAAGTTAAAAGGGTTGGACCTAGCTTCGTCGTCAAGCTAGATCAATTGAGTTGACGGATCTAATTTCGTTGTCAAACTAGATCAAATAGGCGTCTAGGCAGCTATCATTTCACTGTCTAGTCTCTTTTGCGCTACGGTACAAAAGTGGCCTAAACATGGCCTAAAACCCTAGGAGGCAAGTTTCACTTGCCTAGCACCGAGGATGACGATCAACGAAGCCGTCACACAAATGCTAACTACGGAGATGAGATCGCTGCCATGACAAAACAATATTAGAACAACATCCAACCTAGTTTTATTAGGGTTTCACAAAAACACAAATGGGTCATGAGAATATTAAGAGATCGATTTATTACCGAATCGTTAGCGGAAGAACGATGCCGAGCAAGCACGAAGACGGAAGAAACGATCCGGGGAACCTACGGTTCAGATCTGGAATGGATGGGGAAATCTGGAGAAAATGGGATTTTAGGGGTTTTGAAGAGGAGATTGAAGCTTGGCCTATGGAGGTGGGATGGAGCTTGGGATGGTGGAGATAGGCTTGAGATGAGGGAGGAAGGGTTTGGGGAAGATGGAGACGGATTTGGGGAAGACAATGGCTCAGGAGAAAAGAAAGAAGGTGAAAGTGATCAGGCGTATTTATAGGAATGAACCAGCGGCTGCCTAGAAATTAGGGTTTCGACACTGATTAGTCGGTCAAAGAGCAACCACTGACCGACTAGTTTGGGAACTAGTCGGTCGGTTGACCAACGCAGACCGACTAAGTGTAAACAGTAACTCCTGACGAAAAATAGGATTTAGATTTAGTCGGTCAAAGAACAACCACTGACCGACTAGTTTCTCATCTAGTCGGTCGACGAACGTTCTTAAACCGACTAAGAATGAATAGTACTTGGTATCAAAAATGATTATAGAGCTAGTCGGTTAAAGAACGATTGCTGACCGACTAGTTTCTCATCTAGTCGGTCGACAAATGTTCTTAGACCGACTAACGATAAACAGTAACTCCTGAATAATTGATTCAATGAACTAGTCGGTTCCAGTAGAGTTCCTGACCGACTAGATCTCAATCTAGTCGGTTGGTCCCCCTTCTTAAACCAACTAACGTGCACGGAAAGTACCGAATTGAAGCGCGAAGCTTCAGGAAGATTCCTACGGCTTCTAAGATCACTCTAACTCTAAAATATGAGCGATCTGAAGTTCGTCATGAGCGACTACTCCAAGATCGATGATTCTAAGGAAGAAGCTAGAAAATCACGACGAAACGATCGGAAATGAAAGCCACGGAGACGAAAACCACACATAAGGAGAAAATCCATCAAAACATATATATATAATATAATTAATCCTAATACATGAAAACCAGTCGTTACATCCTACCCACCTTAGAATAAAGTCTGTCCTCGGACTTTCTAACATATCTAGTCGCTCTAGTAACTACCCCAATCATATCAAATTCAATCAGGTATAGTTATTGTTGGATATGGATGACGTTTGTACACCCTTATAGGGGATGTACGAGGGAATACGGACCTCAAACGTCGCGTACACGAAGTCATGTGCAAAGGGAATCTGTTCCCTTGCGGAGAGGATCTCTAGATAAGTGGGAAAGTCGCATTATATGTGCATAAGTGCATGCGACATATGGCTAATAAAGGGGGAATATCTTAAGCTTAAGTTGTACCATGCATATGGTACAACTTAAGCTTATAATGTGCCATGTATGATGGTACACTTTAGTTAAATTGTTCCAAAGGAACAATTACTCCTAAAATAACTACCTTGGGGGCTATAAATAAGACCCAAGGCTTAGCCATTTCTTTACACTTTTGCATGGTATTCTTGCCTTGCATTTCATTCTAGCGAAGCTCTGCCGAAATCCTTCCTCTCTCTTTATCCAAGTTCTTAATCTAAAAGTAGAGATTTAGATTGTGGATTTAGTAGCCTTACTCCGTTCGTGAGAAGACTCGATCCGTCGTGGCGAATCCGAAGGCGAAGTTCCGAGACTACCGTGCCGCATACGCAAGCGTAAGTCTCAACTTCATTTATCGATCCTAACACTGTTTTGACAGGCTTCCTACATTGGTATCAGAGCCATACGGGTTTGCCCCGGTCAAACCGCCGCCCCGTCGAACCGATGAATGAGGCGTTGTCTTTTTCACGAATGGGTATCCTACCATTACGGATATGGTAGGAATGCTTCGTGATAGAGAGAACGCAGCGGTTGTTCTTTTCACGTTAGGGTCTCCTACCATTACGGATATGGCAGGAACTCTCCGTGACGGGAAGAACCGACCGTTCATATCGTCAAACTCGCTCTCTTCATTGATGCTGAGTCTCCATTCATAGGGAATGGGCGCTCTCTTCATGTGGAGCGCGTAGTTTATGAATTTTTTGACGTGGGTTATTTTTTTTGGCACACGGCCATTGGAGGACAACTACTTCCTCGACGAACGGGTGCTTCACTGGAGAAGAAGGTGGTAGTTATTTCCATCGGGGAAGATAAATTTTGGTACATGAAATCTATAGCCAAATGGGCAATGGAGGCAATGCACTCCCCCTCCCCATGCGGAGGGGGTTGGCTACGGCCAATGACGACGAACACCACCACGGCCACCCCCTCCGGTGGGGGTGTGCGGCCAACCCCGTGAATGGGGGAGGCCGGCCATGGCCGGCCAAGGCCAAAATGGCCATGGCCGGCCTCTGGCCGAGGCCAGGCCGGGCCAGGGGGCCTGGCTGGCCTCTGGTCGAGGCCAGGCCGGCCTCTGGCCGAGGCCAGGACAGGCCAGAGGGGCCTGGCCGGCCTCTGGCCGAGGCCAGGCAGGCCTCTGGCTGAGGCCAAGCCTGCCTCTGGCCGATGCCAGGCCAACGGCCTGGCCGGCCCTGGCCGGGAGTGATGTAGACCAATTTTTGGTCGACCAATTTGGGTGTTTTGGTCGACCAATCCGGCAAAAGGTCTTGGTCGATCACGAACTTGCCGACTAGCCCATACGGGGTGTCAAAAGGCCTTGGTTAAACACGAATGTGCCGACTAGCCCATACGGGGCTAACGACAGTCGTCTGCTCTTATTTTATAAAGTTTTTTTTCTCTTGGGCTCTACTCCTTGAAGATTAGCCGTAGTGCTCTACTTCATGCGAGATTAGCCATGTCATTGTGCTCTACTCTACGGAGATTAGCCAATGTACTTATGACATTGTGCTCTACTCTACGGAGATTAGCCAATGTATTTCAAATTTTTTTGAAAAAGATGGTTTCAAATAGGTTATGTCCCGTCCTTAATCGGGATAGAGCAATTTAGAATTCCAAGTCCTACCACGATCCGGCCATGGTTATCTAACCCATGGGTGTGTAGAACAGGTCTCGTGGCTTGGCAATTGTTGCGCTAAAATTCTTTGCGCAAACTCTCACCTATTCCATTTTGAAAGATATGTTTTTCAAAAGTATTTTTCCGCTGCTGGTACCATACGGGTATCATTTCTGATTTCTTTTTTACATGAGATAAGTAAGAGGGATACTTTGAAAGTTACTTCTAGATGGTAGTTGGGAACGTAGTGAACTTCTCGATTCTAGAGTAACATTTCAGCTTATCCAAGGAATTTATCAAGTGTTTAAAGAATCGAAACTTTATGCATAGAATTTTGATCGTGTTTTTCATTTTCTTTGCAGTTTTTTGATTCGAATATGTCTACCGCTTCTAAGAACATTGTCGCCGAGCTTACAAAAGGTGAGAAGCTCAACGGCGACAATTATAAACTTTGGTCAATAAAAATCCAATATGTTTTGGAGGAGCAAGATGTGCTTGAAACACTCCAAAACGTAATGGAAGAACCCGAGTTGGGCAATACGGCCCAACAGAAGAGGGACTGAGAAGCTTATGAGACTTGGACTCGAAAGAACAAAATAGCACGTATTACGTTATTGTCCGCAATGGACAATGACATAATGTGTCTATTTCGGGAATTCGACCTAGCCAAAGACATATGGTCTGGGCTAGAAATAAAGTTTGGTGGAACTTCGGTCACCAAACTCCGCTCCTTAAATATTCAATTTGATTCGTACAAGATGCGGCGAGATCAATCTATGAAAAAGCATCTCCGCCACATGGCGAATCTCATAGCTGAATTGAAGGATGCGGGTCTTACGTTGTCTGACGAACAGCAGATCCAAGCAGTCATTCGTTCACTCCCAGATAGCTGGGATAACATGAAAATGCACCTTACTCATAATGAGTGCATTAAAACTTTAAGCGATGTATCCAAACATCTCGAACTCGAGGAAGAGCGGATTCAAGCCGCAAAACCTAGTGCCGAAGTGCACATGGCCGCTAGTTCCTCACATGGAGGAAAGAAGCGGAAGGATAAATGCTTAAGGTTTATGAACGAACGAAAGCAAGAACCGGAAACCTCAAAGAAGACTAAGAACAAAAAGTGGCAAAAGAATGTGCACTCAAAGAAGAAAATCTTGAAGAAGATCAAGTGCTTTAAGTGTAACAAGTACGGTCACTTCGCCCGTACGTGTACGGATGGAAGTGATAAGGTAACTTGTAGGGCTAGTTACATATGTGTTTCTAGTTCCATGTTTCTTGTTGAATCTAACTATTTTTGGTTGATTGATTCAGGGGCCACAGACCATGTAGCGAAGGACAGAAGGTTCTGCGTAGAGTATCGAAGGATAACTCAAGGAACAAAGTGAATATACGTCGGCAACAACACTCGTGTTGAAGTCAATGGCGTCGGAACATGCAAGCTAGTTCTCGACAACGGCCGGACTCTATTATTGCACGACGTCCTCTTTGCTCCAGATATTTGAAGGAATATCGTATCCGTGGTCATGTTAATGTCTTTAGGTTATGAATGGAGGTTCTATGAACAAAAAGTTGACCTTGTTTGTAATAGTTCTTTAGTTGGGTCGGGTAATGTTTGTAATGGATTGATTGTTTTAAACACTATGTATGATGATTCTTCTTCTATTAATGAAAGTTTCCATTTGACAAATGCTTCTAATTCTGAATCTGAGATCATTTGTTGGCATGCAAGACTTGGTCACATTGGACCAACTAGAATGGATAGACTTGCCAAAAGTGGCTTGCTATCTAATGTTTCAAAAGTTGAAATGTCAACTTGCAAACATTGTCTTGTAGGGAAAACTTGTCGCAAGCCGTTTGGAACTGGCACAAGGGCCGAAGTTCCATTACAGCTTATCCATTCGGACATTTGCGGTCCAATGAATGTTAAGACAAGACGCGGGAAGTCCTATTTCATCACCTTCATTGATGACTTCACCCGTTTCGGTCACATTTATTTGATTTCCCACAAACATGAAGCTTTATCTTGCTTCAAAAACTATATGAGTTTAGTGGAAAATCAACTAGATCGCAAGATAAAGGTCTTACGAACCGATCGGGGTGGAGAATATCAATCAACGAGTTTTAAAGAACTCTGTGATGAAAAAGGCATAGTTCATCAAATAACTATGCCTTATACTCCGCAGCAAAACGGTGTTGCGGAAAGAAGAAATAGGACATTGATGGAAATGGTCCGATCAATGATGTCTCAGGCAAATTTGCCCATCACCTTTTGGGGTGATGCATTATTGACGGCAGCATTCATCTTAAACCGTGTACCCTCGAAGTCGGTAAGTTCTACTCCTTATGAGTTGTGGAACAATAGAACTCCAGACTTAAGCATTCTAAAACCTTGGGGTTGTGCCTCTTACGCACATTTATCCTCTCACAAATATGGCAAACTTGGGCCACATGGGAGGAAGTGTATCTTCATCCGATACGCTGAAAACTCCAAAGGATATGTTTTTGTCGGTCAAGAGGACAATGGGGGTCTAATAGAATTCGAATCGAGGAATGTTGTCTTCTTGGAAAACGAGTTCCCAAGACAGGGTGAGATAAGTCAAGACTTATCCTTGTTTGAGACTTGGGATCAAGAAGGATCGGAATGTTCGAGTGGGAGAATTCTTGGTGAAGAGGAAAATGACCCTCATACTTCACCTATGGATGATACGAACGATACCAATTCTATTCCGAGTGGGAGTGATGTTATTCCAAGTGGGAGTGATCAAACTCAAGCAAGACGTAGTAATCGAACGAGGCTAACACCTCTGAGATTTGAGGATGAATTTCCTCAAACATTCATGACATTACTACAAGATGATGACGAACCTGCAAATTTCAAACAGGCCGTCACATGCCCTGCTAAAGATAAATGGATAGCGACGATGGAAGAAGAACTTCAATCCATGAAAACAAACCAAGTCTGGGACTTGGTTGATTTACCTAAGGGACGTAGAGCCATTGTGAACAAGTGGGTTCTCAAAATCAAGCATAAGGCTGATGGCTTCATCGAGAAATATAAAGCTCGCCTTGTTGCGAAAGGTTTCATGCAACAGGAAGGAATAGACTATGAAGAGACTTTCTCTCCTGTCGTGCGTTTTACCTCCATTCGCTTAATTCTGGCAATGGTGGCTTGTTTGGACCTCGAGTTACATCAGATGGATGTAAAGACTGCTTTTCTTAACGGAGAACTGGATGAGGAGATCTACATGGAACAACCAAATGGGTTCGTACAAGAAAAAAACAAACATAAGGTTTGTAAACTTCGTAAATCCATATATGGTCTTAAACAATCCTCAAGGCAGTGGTATATTGATCACTCCATATTTTACACCTTTTTTCTGTATATTTGCATATCGTTTTGATCGCCCATATCACGCTTATCACGATTATTCGACAATATTGCGATACTTTTCACTATTTCTTGTTTTTGTCGTATTTCAGGAAATATGGAGCGATTTGGATCGATCGTGACAGGCGTGACAGGCGGGAATACTCACCACTAGAGGATTTGCACCCACTCCGGAGTGTCAACCATGGCCCTTTTGAGGGTTATTCTGCAATGGAAGAGGAGTGGAAGAAGAAAGAATGTCGTAGGAGCGACGGGGGAGCGAAAAGATGAAGATTGGGCATTTTCAGCATGCCACTCGGCCGAGTGAAGGAGTCACTCGGTCGAGCATTGAGACCCCGCTCGGCCGGTCAGATCGGACACGCAACAGAGATGTATCAGCGTGCACTCGGCCGAGCATCGCACGCCGACTCGGCCGAGTGCGGAGACTCCGTCCGCTCGAGTGGCACCCAGACGACGGCAAGCCAAAATGTCCAACTTACTGTAATCCGTCAGTCTGCCCCAGAAGCCCGACTCGGCCGAGTAACGAAAGCCGTCCGCCCGAGTACCAAATGCCCCTCGGCCGAGTGACATTTGCCACTCGACCGAGTGATGCCGAGGACATGCAGCGCCCAGATTTTCAGACAGCCTCTCATTCTTTTGAAATCTGCTATCATTCCAGCAATCAAATTATTTTTCTCATATTTTTTATGGATAGTAGACTTCATGACGGTTCCAACGCCACCAAGAACGCGCAAATCGGAGGTCGGATGAAATCTGGGGAATTTCTGCAAGTTGATGCTGCAGTGCTGGAATTTGCATGTCAGTGTCACTCGGCCGGGTCACATATTCCACTCGGCCGAGTGCGGCCTGGGCCCAGATTTAAAGTTGCGGTTTGGGCTGTTTTTGGGCACGAATTTGAGGGGTTTTCTAGGGTTATTTGCTAGGGTTTTGGGAGAGTATTTAAGGGGTTTGTAGCCACCATTAGAGGGGGTTTTTCCCAAGATGTTTTAGGAGGATTATTTTAGAGGTTAGGCCATGCCCTAGGCCCCCTCTTGGATCAAAGAGCTTGTATTTGGATTGGAATTCTTCATCTAAGCTAAGTATTTCTATTCTTATTATTTGAATCTTTGATTTTCTATCTTTTTATATGCAAGCAATGGTTTTTATTGATTCTTATATCCTTATTGCTATGCTTGAGTAGATTTGATGTTCTAGGGTTTGGGGATGAACCCTATGGATCCAATTTCATGTTTGTGATGAATGAATTTCTAAATTGCTAGAATTGCTAGGAGGTTAGGTTGTGATTGATTTACTACGGATAGCTAGGGATTTCCATCGATTTGGGATTTGCAAGAGATTGGATTCTAATCGATGGGAAGGCCTAGATATTCGATTTAGGTTTACAATTGGGTTTCTCTAGATTTGGTTTGCAAGAGATTGGACCAAAGCTAGGATTTTTAATTGTAAATCTATACCCATATTCGTTTGCAAGAGATTGGACGAATACGAACTATCACAACCTAGATCGTAACTCGAGTTTGCACGAGAGTGGGCTCGAGGAGCGATTGGACGATGATGTCGATCTTCATGCTAGCGGCTTAGGTTAGGGTTTGCAAGAGATTGGGCCCTAATCTAGGTTTGCTATAGACCGGCAATAGCGCGAGAGCGTGAGCTTGGTTCTCTATTCAGTTACGACTAGTTCACCGCAACACAAGTCTAGTAATATTGAGATTCACTATTCACAATGACGAGTGACGATCCGTAGTGGGAATTCCCTAACCCTAGACGTCTTTATTTGATTTTATATCTTCGTACTTTGCCCGACGATTGTGACAGGATCGTCGCAAGGCAAATTCTCTCTTTTATTATATTGTATTTGAATCGATATTTGACCAACATTTTTATCACCGACACCGACATCCACCACCATTGCCATTACATCATACCATAGCCATCTCCACCAATAAAACATTCGTAGTCAAACCAACCTAGGTTAGATTGGAGCCAACACCACCTCCTCGTGTTCGATACCCGCTCGCCACTTTGCCGTGCGCTTGCGGTAAAACTACAACCGTCGCCTCGGGACGTGTATCCGGGGTGCGATCAAGTTTTTGGCGCCGTTGCCGGGGAGGTGTTTCCCGTTGGGTGCCAATTTGTCACAATTAGGTTGATTAGATTACATTAAAAAAACAAATTAAAAAATTAAAAAACATTAAGAGAGATTTTTTTTTCCCACCACCTGCTATTATTATCTTTATCTCTCTTTGTACCACTGACGTCTTTTCCAGGTTGTTTACTTTGATTGATCAGGTACAATTGTTGCAGCGATGGTGCTTCCAAAGAAAATGCGAGTGGGCTCTATACAATCCTACATATATCTCGCTGCATTCTATCAGGCTGATGGAGAATCCTTCGGGGAAGCCTTGTCTAGGTTTGAAGGAATGTTAGAAATGTTCCAGACGGAGTCAGACCACGAGTGGAATGACTCCACGCTATTTGATATCTTCATTAGAAGGCTAAAGGGACCCTCACGTGAGTTTTTGAAGAGGATGCAAGTGGGGAAGTTCAGTGATTTGCAGTTGGCAGCAGCCTTAGAGCAAATGATAGATGATGCTCGATCTACTGGTTCACTAATCGTTACGGTAAGTAAACCATACGACCAAGTATTCATCGATTTTGTTATGGCTAATGTCTCTAGTGCAGGAACTATCATAGATGGAGTGTATGCTTCACTTGAAGGTGATCATATACACCTTTATACCATCAACACTCCACAAATAGAGACATCTGAGTTGCCAAAGGAGGACACGTACACGGACCTATTGAGAAACATTGTCGACGTAGTTCGAAATTCCGGTCCATTGACAATAACGGCAGGTGATCCTTTTGAGCTTGAATTTCAAAACTTTATTACTCATCGTATCTCTTCCACAGGCACAATTGATGATGGAGTCTATGCTCTAGTTGAGGGGCACAAGACCCACTTTTATACCGCGGTCAAGATACATGAGCCCATAGAGCCACCTGCACCTACTATTGAGGAGGCCAAGCCATGCTATAGGGTGCCTCGAGCTCCAGGACAGAAACAAAGAAGGAGGCATGAAAAGGAGATGATGACGTTTACATTGCCTTCTATACCTGAGGAGCCTGAGGAGGATGTCCACGTTCAGCTTGGGGGAGAGTCAGCTTGTGCCATCGTCGCTCCCCCTTGCCACCCACATGAGCCAGAGCTTGCTTTTGAGGAGGCCTTACATGCGGAGCCAGAGCTTGTCACCGAGGAGGCCATGCATTGGGACGAGGACACATCTATTCATGAGGATCCCAAGCATTACCCTCCTCCTTTCGAGCTACCGCAACTGCCTCTACTTTCTACAGAGGCTGAGCATCCCTCAGAGGACCACCCTTCCACTGACGCCGAGGACAATCCCACAGAGCTTATTGCTCCCCTTCAGGGAGATCTCTTTACTCCCTCATCTCCTACATTTGATTCTCCTCCCGTGTATGATGTTTTTTATGATTCAGATTTTGGCGACTCATCGTGCCTTTTGCAGGATTCATGTACATACGATCAAGAGGTACGATGGGACGTATACGAGGAGGAGAGCGAGGAGTTAGCACCCATGGACGCTATTGAATATGATCAGGAGGTGCGATGGGATAAGTCTGATGATGATGAGGAGTTGCCTGATGAGACCCACGCATATATGCCAAAGCTACCTGAACAACATGAGGCGAACAACAAAGAGTTGATCGACGTGGTACACGAGAATAGAGATTTATTTCCAGGGAAGTGTTGTCAACCGTTTTTAATTTTAAATACTTATGTTGATGACCCTCTTTGGAATACATTTATTTTGGGAAAGAATTATCCACATCAGATTGATGCGGCTTATCTCTTGCAGGGTACAGGTGGAGTCCTTGGAGAGGTGCTGGGAGCCGCATTGCTGGAATCTGATGGAGTCCGTGGACACACGCATCTGGCGGAGCCACGGAAAGAGCAGTTGGAGCAGTTGCCTGCACCGGCAAAGATACTGGATCCGCCTTTTGCTATAGGTGATATCAATCCAGTAGTGTAGAAATTTTTATGCTTTCAATAAACTCGAATCCTCTCGACAGCGAGAGGACCGTATAAATTTGCTTGAATAAATATCACCTCTTATGACGGCAACAAAAATTTTTACACCCCAAACCCATTATATATATTAATTGCCCCTTCATATTTTGAAGTGTCACATCCTTTTGCTCACCACCATCGAGCATTTCTTTCAAGTGAAACCTCACTTTCTTATTTGTTTGACTTGATCACGCTTAGCAAAATCGTGATTTTATTGATCGAGTCATTTGAATAGGATTGTTTGGTATAAGCTTGGGGGAAGGCGCTCTCATGCATCATTGTATGTGCATGTAGTTGCATTAGGATTTCATGTCATTCATTTCATCATTTTTCATTCACCTCCCTCATATTTATCGTTGTTCCTCATATTTTTCCTTTTATGATCACATTGAGGACAATGTGAAGTTTAAGCTTGGGGGAGTGCATTTCCATGCCATTTAGATGCATTAGTTGCATTTTTACTTTATTTTAGGGTTTTTAAAATTTTTCAAAATTTTGCATCATCTTTTTTTTTGAATTTTCCATCTTATTTTCCTTTTATGTGTGTTCATGCATCATGTTGTGTGCTTGTTTTTCTTTTATTTCCTCTCTTTTATTTTTTATTTCTTTATTTCCCTTTTTCTTCTTCCGCTAGATGAATCTCGTATGATGATATCTCTTATTGCTTTAGCAACCATCACGATGCTTATTATTCCTTGACATGCTACTTAGAGTATTCCATAGTCTTGCTATTTACATGTGCTTGCAAATCTATTTCTTTTGATGATTCCTCTATATGAATGCATGATATTAATTGAAATTGAATGTATGGATTAGTGTTTTGTATACTTTTGTTGGAAATGCACCAAGATTCACGCATCATTAGTATATCTGAAGCATCAGTTTTATTGTCTCATTCACCTTCTGTTGCATGCTTGATATGATTGTGCGCTTTACCGCTTGACTTCACTCTTTATTGAGATGATTGAGAATATCCATGCTTACATATGAGTTTTAGTTGAAGTATTATTTTATTGAACCGTTCGTGCACATCTTAGAGTGAACCGAGTGTTACATTATTTCTTTCTCCACATATATCTTTTTATTCTCTACATGTCACTTGAGTTCACCTCCTAAAGCTACTTATATCGCATCTATTTCCCAAAAATCACCACAAAAGAAAAAAGTTAGCTCCAAAAAGTCCAAAAAGCCAAAAAGGAGCCAAAATCCAAAAAAAAAAAATACAAATCATATAGCTCCTACAAAAATCCAAAAAGAAAAATGAGAAACAAAGTCCAAAAGAAAAAAAATATATATTTCTCTATCTCATTATTGGAGCCACAAAATACTTGGGAAAACCAAGGCAAAAATCCCATTTTCCACTATCATATTCCTTTAGATGCGATGCCTCAAGCTAAGCTTGGGGGGGTTGAATTCATTTGACCATATGAGTGAGTACGACATTAGAGTGGAGAGGTGCACGAATGGGGAAGTTTGATAATGCTGAAACTTAGCAAAATACCTAAGTTATGGAGATTTCTTATGAATTGATATAAATATGTGAATGCCATGATTTATTCCATTCTCCATTGCATGTTTGGCGTAACTCTTATATGCTTCAGTTATAACTCTTGATTGAAAAGTGCATCGCCAACATTTGTATATTGAATCCTATGAAATGCGTGATGTGGATATGAATTGATTGTATGAATTTAGAGAATCCCTTTTGTTGTTCTTAAAAACTTGCAAGTACCATGTTTATGTAAGATATGAAATCCTTATAGCATGTGATTTGTATTTTCCGAGTTATCGTTATGTGCAGCTTAGGGCTTGAGATCTGAGAGTATAATCTAGCTACCCCTTCCACTTCGTATTCTTTTATTTCATTTCCCTTATTTTTCATCTCCCGAGTTCGTCTTTTTACTTATCTTCCTCGAGGACGAGTAAGAGGTAAGCTTGGGGGATTTTGATCACTCCATATTTTACACCTTTTTTCTGTATATTTGCATATCGTTTTGATCGCCCATATCACGCTTATCACGATTATTCGACAATATTGCGATACTTTTCACTATTTCTTGTTTTTGTCGTATTTCAGGAAATATGGAGCGATTTGGATCGATTGTGAGATCAAGAGGATTTGCACCCACTCCGGAGTGTCAACCATGGCCCTTTTGAGGGTTATTCTGCAATGGAAGAGGAGTGGAAGAAGAAAGAATGTCGTAGGAGCGACGGGGGAGCGAAAAGATGAAGATTGGGCATTTTCAGCATGCCACTCGGCCGAGTGAAGGAGTCACTCGGTCGAGCATTGAGACCCCGCTCGGCCGGTCAGATCGGACACGCAACAGAGATGTATCAGCGTGCACTCGGCCGAGCATCGCACGCCGACTCGGCCGAGTGCGGAGACTCCGTCCGCCCGAGTGGCACCCAGACGACGGCAAGCCAAAATGTCCAACTTACTGTAATCCGTCAGTCTGCCCCAGAAGCCCGACTCGGCCGAGTAACGAAAGCCGTCCGCCCGAGTACCAAATGCCCCTCGGCCGAGTGACATTTGCCACTCGACCGAGTGATGCCGAGGACATGCAGCGCCCAGATTTTCAGACAGCCTCTCATTCTTTTGAAATCTGCTATCATTCCAGCAATCAAATTATTTTTCTCATATTTTTTATGGATAGTAGACTTCATGACGGTTCCAACGCCACCAAGAACGCGCAAATCGGAGGTCGGATGAAATCTGGGGAATTTCTGCAAGTTGATGCTGCAGTGCTGGAATTTGCATGTCAGTGTCACTCGGCCGGGTCACATATTCCACTCGGCCGAGTGCGGCCTGGGCCCAGATTTAAAGTTGCGGTTTGGGCTGTTTTTGGGCACGAATTTGAGGGGTTTTCTAGGGTTATTTGCTAGGGTTTTGGGAGAGTATTTAAGGGGTTTGTAGCCACCATTAGAGGGGGTTTTTCCCAAGATGTTTTAGGAGGATTATTTTAGAGGTTAGGCCATGCCCTAGGCCCCCTCTTGGATCAAAGAGCTTGTATTTGGATTGGAATTCTTCATCTAAGCTAAGTATTTCTATTCTTATTATTTGAATCTTTGATTTTCTATCTTTTTATATGCAAGCAATGGTTTTTATTGATTCTTATATCCTTATTGCTATGCTTGAGTAGATTTGATGTTCTAGGGTTTGGGGATGAACCCTATGGATCCAATTTCATGTTTGTGATGAATGAATTTCTAAATTGCTAGAATTGCTAGGAGGTTAGGTTGTGATTGATTTACTACGGATAGCTAGGGATTTCCATCGATTTGGGATTTGCAAGAGATTGGATTCTAATCGATGGGAAGGCCTAGATATTCGATTTAGGTTTACAATTGGGTTTCTCTAGATTTGGTTTGCAAGAGATTGGACCAAAGCTAGGATTTTTAATTGTAAATCTATACCCATATTCGTTTGCAAGAGATTGGACGAATACGAACTATCACAACCTAGATCGTAACTCGAGTTTGCACGAGAGTGGGCTCGAGGAGCGATTGGACGATGATGTCGATCTTCATGCTAGCGGCTTAGGTTAGGGTTTGCAAGAGATTGGGCCCTAATCTAGGTTTGCTATAGACCGGCAATAGCGCGAGAGCGTGAGCTTGGTTCTCTATTCAGTTACGACTAGTTCACCGCAACACAAGTCTAGTAATATTGAGATTCACTATTCACAATGACGAGTGACGATCCGTAGTGGGAATTCCCTAACCCTAGACGTCTTTATTTGATTTTATATCTTCGTACTTTGCCCGACGATTGTGACAGGATCGTCGCAAGGCAAATTCTCTCTTTTATTATATTGTATTTGAATCGATATTTGACCAACATTTTTATCACCGACACCGACATCCACCACCATTGCCATTACATCATACCATAGCCATCTCCACCAATAAAACATTCGTAGTCAAACCAACCTAGGTTAGATTGGAGCCAACACCACCTCCTCGTGTTCGATACCCGCTCGCCACTTTGCCGTGCGCTTGCGGTAAAACTACAACCGTCGCCTCGGGACGTGTATCCGGGGTGCGATCATATATGCGCTTTCAAGAAGTCGTTTTGTCGTATGGTTTCTCCATGCTCGACGAAGACAACTGCGTATACATTAAGAGGATTAAGAACAAGTATGTAATTATGTCTCTTTATGTAGATGACATACTTATAGCTGAAAATGATAAGCGTTTTATCATGGATATCAAAGCTTGGCTTTCATCCGTCTTTGAGATGAAAGACATGGGTGAAGCTGCATATATCCTTGGGGTTAAGATCTCAAGGAATCGTTCCAAGAAACTTCTTTCTCTCTCTCAAGAAACATATATAAAGAAAGTTTTAGAACGGTTTAATATGCAGGACCGCAAGCCAATTGATACTCCAATAAGCAAAGGCGAGGGTCTATGTTTGGAAATGTGTCCCAAAGATCCAAAAGAAAAGAAAGCTATGGAAAAGGTTCCATACTCCAGTGCTGTCGGGAGTCTGATGTACGCCATGATGTGTACCAGACCGAACATTTGCTATGCTGTTGGTATGGTAAGCCGTTACCAATCCAACCCAGGACAGGCACACTGGAAAGCGGTGAAGAGGATATTAAGGTACCTCAAAGGGACTGCGGACTATGCGTTGTGCTATCAAGGCAATACCTTGAGACTCGAAGGCTATACCGATGCTGATTGGGCAGGTGATCTCGACGAGCGAAGATCTACCCCAGGCTTTGTTTTATTGCTCGGGAATGGTGCAATATCCTGGAGTAGCAAGAAGCAAACCTGCATCGCCCTATCAACCATGGAAGCCGAATTTGTAGCATTCAGCATGGCGGTCCAAGAAGCTGTTTGGCTTAGGAAATTCTTAGACAGGCTGACGGATGCCACTGACTCGAGCACTGTTCCTATATACAGTGATAGTCAAGCTTCGATTGCCTATGTCAAAGATCCTAAATTTCATTGTAAGACCAAACACATTGATATTCGATTCAAGTTTGCGAAGGACTATGACAAACGGAAGGAAGTAGACATATGATACATATCCACGCATAAGATGATAGCGGATCCCCTTACTAAGGCGATCCCATGAGATGTGTTCTTCAAACACTTATCATCTATGGGAATGCGTAGGTGCTGAGCTGTATCATGTAATATTTCCCATGTCTATAGAAGATCAAAGTTTAATAAAAAGAAGAAGTTTTTTTATATATATTGCATACAAGTTTCTTACAAATGATTTTATATAAATTTGTGTTTAAGTCTCAGCTATTTTATTGTGTGTATGTCGGACAGATTAAGGTTGGCTCTCTCACATGAGCAACCGCCTTATCTTATCAGATGGATAAGATAGAGATGAGACTAGTTTAAAGTCAAAATCATTAGACAAATGATTTAGAGTCGTGACTTAAACAAGATAGTCAAATGAAAGATCTGCATCATATGGATGCTTACAAAAGATCTGAGATCTGTATCACAAGGATATTTAAAAGAGATCTCATAGGATTTTTTAAATCCTATCTGTCTTATGCAGGATGAGAGTCCGGGAATATTTCATGGGTAGTAAGGGGACTCAAAAGATAGGCACTGTGGTGTCTGATCTTTCATCCGTACAACATCATTAAGACATACTCTCCCTGGGAAAGGAGTGATGTTGTAATACGTGTTCATACCACGTATGCATTTCGACCACTGAGTTAGTAGCAATAGTGTTTGCTATTATGTGAGACTCAAAGGCCATATGGGTCTTAACTCTTACCCTCAAGGACTCCAATTGGTTCCTTTAGATTTGACGAGATGATCGCTATCTTAGCGTGTTGCTAATGGGCTATGATAATTCGGCTCGGCGGGGCACGTTAGAAAAGCGAATCAAGTCAAGATCAGAAGGTTCGCAAGAAGAGGAAGATTGATTTCATATTCGCATTTGGACTTTAATGATTCAAAACTGGCCAGCCAATTGTGATCCAGATGGGATTCAATTGTTGAATATAAAGTATAAGAAATGTGAAGAAATAATCTAGGGTAAACCATGCGTTGAACTACTCAACTTTGCACCTTCGAGGTCGTTGTGTATCTCTAACAAGTGCATAACAACAGACTCTACGTGCATGACGGTCGCACGGTCTATTTCTCGGTATGATAGATGAAAGAACTAAGAGAAAGATGTTCTCTTACAATCCCCTCAAGTGTGAGTGGGAGATGTTGGATATGGATGACGTTTGTACACCCTTGTGGGGGATGTACGAGGGAATACGGACCTCGAACGTCGCGTACACGAAGTCGTGTGCAAAGGGAATCTGTTCCCTTGCGGAGAGGATCTCTAGATAAGTGGGAAAGTCGCATTATATGTGCATAAGTGCATGCGACATATGGCTAATAAAGGGGGAATATCTTAAGCTTAAGTTGTACCATGCATATGGTACAACTTAAGCTTATAATGTGCCATGTATGATGGTACACTTTAGTTAAATTGTTCCAAAGGAACAATTACTCCTAAAATAACTACCTTGGAGGCTATAAATAAGACCCAAGGCTTAGCCATTTCTTTACACTTTTGCATGGTATTCTTGCCTTGCATTTCATTCTAGCGAAGCTCTGCCGAAATCCTTCCTCTCTCTTTATCCAAGTTCTTAATCTAAAAGTAGAGATTTAGATTGTGGATTTAGTAGACTTACTCCGTTCGTGAGAAGACTCGATCCGTCGTGGCGAATCCGAAGGCGAAGTTCCGAGACTACCGTGCCGCATACGCAAGCGTAAGTCTCAACTTCATTTATCGATCCTAACACTGTTTTGACAGGCTTCCTACAGTTATTACAAGTGCTTATATTCGCACTAGGTAATCAAACATTAACACTACCAACATGTATACATATATATATATTCACGCACATCATACACTTATTCCTATCATAGCCATTCATACTCATACATGTATCTCAATCATACATATACATACATCCCTTATACAGCTATTACTTACCTAGCACAAAACAATAGTCCATAAACTCACAACCAATTAAATAGTTCACACCAGTAAATACCATCGTAATACTCTACGTTAGGTAGCTACCTAAGAACAAGGCAATAAGAATACACTACTCCCTATATCTCTTAGTACACATCCAATACCAAACACGTCAACACACGTAATCACACCACACCATCTAAACTCAAGTTATTATATTTAATATACTTCCACCATCATTATAATTTCACAATTTATAGCCATTCCAATACATGCAAATATTTCATTATAACTTCACATCACATACGGCCCTATAATTATACCCACGACACGCCACACATATTATAGTCACCAAAACTTATAACTAAGCACATACTTACCCGTGCATGGTGTACACCCATACACGCTAACATTTCATTCATATTTACCAATCATACGATTATAAACTCAGTACATCGACACGCTTAGTTTTAGCTAGCACATATATATATATATATATATATATATATATATATATATATATATATTCACGCAGGCAAGCCCCCTAATAAATAACTATACCACAAGACCAACACCTATAACTATATACTGGTTTAGTGGCCCACAATCATGTGCGTAACACAACCGGACACAAACAATCCAAACATTATACATACATCATCCATCACTATACACCAACCACATACAAATACACCAACGTGCATAGATTATACCCACTCAAGCTTGAGTGAGACTCAAAATCATATCAGAATGATCTATATGCATAACACAGCATCCATACATATACCAATACTATTCTAATGCATACACATCTACCAACATAACCATATACATATCATAATGTCCAACACCCTTAATATCTAATCAGGTAATATCACATATTTCCATCACTTCACATACCATGATATTATTACAAACATCAGCACACTTATAATTTCAATACCCTCCCTAATAAAAGCAGTCATCGTATAGTCACATACAAGTATCATATATTCATACCATATCCATCCATCTATAATTGGTACATCAATACATTTACTTCATCCATTAGTTAAGATGTGCAGTAGTCGGGTATACCTCATGGTATACACGCATACGACATCTCATAAAAATAAGTAATACCAATCAAACAATTATAATCCTACTATCATATGTATATCACACTTATACTCATGCAGCTAATACATAACTACCTACACACAACATACCAATACCAACCACAAATAACTTCATATGCACCATGAAATTTAATACACTACGACGATACAACAAATTACACTAATGGGGCCCACCAAACTATGTTAAGGTTGACACGGCGACGACAAGCTCTATTAGCCCGACAAAAGGAAAGCAACTGAAATCAAAAGCATGACGAATAGAAGGATCGAAAAGCATGAGAACGGTCGTGTAATGATGTAATGATGCTCCATAGGATACATGGAAAATAGTGTGTAAAAGATATAAGTTAAAACGAAGAGTACGAAACCGGTCGATAAAATGAGTTGTTCGAAATAAGTTTGAGTCGAATATATATAATAAGAGGAATGGTTTATTTAGATTATATAAAGCTATCACGAGTAAAAGTAAATCATTCACATGAACATTAAGGACATAGGTTAGAAAAATATTATGCGGCAGTAGTTTAAAAATTTTGGAAAAGTTTCGAGATTCAAGGAATGAAATCAGATCAAATATAGTGTGGGAAATTTAAGCTCATGCCAAATGTTTTTCCAAGTCTTAAAACTGAAGAGAAATTCCAATAAATCGTATTGAAAGTACTTTTTAGAGAATCCGGGTTCGCCAGCAGAAACTGATTTACACAAGGGTCTTAACACACGAGCACAACGAACATAGTACTGATATATAATAATAATTGTAGTTCTATTCTAGAAATCATTTTTAGAAATATGTATGATGAATGGAAAGATAATAACATCTTAGTTGTATGGAAGTACGTGGGAGGATATACATATATAGGATTATTAAATTGGTAATAAAGCTTTAAAACCGAATTATGGAGGGTCTAGATCAGGACATGGTTTCAAAAAGTAATTTTACGAAAATCTGAACTAGGGAAAACGTTGAGCATAAAATCGACTTGCTGAGAGCTGAAGTCCCATGTGACTTGAAAGGTATATAAGAAGCAAACACGATGCGGTATTCGAATAAGTTTTAATGGCATAAGTAAGAAAAGAAAATTATAATTCAGGTTAGGAAAAACAGAAGTACGGTTCAAAATAAAATTGGTATATGAAAAGGGGCAGGACATTTATATCGATATGAAAATCTAGGCTGAAAATATTATAAACTAATAATCAAAAATCTCGACAAAAGTTTCAACATTTAGAAAAGAACAAATAAATTTAAGTCGCGAAAGAGTATGAAATCTAATATATATATTAAAAGTTTGCGAACAAATTTAAACTTAGCGAAAGAGGAACACCGAAAATACTTTTAGGGGAAACAAGGATTTGCCACAAGAACGGGTTGGTATAAAGACTTTGAAGTACGTGTACGACAACTTATAATTTAGTATATATTCATAAATTAATTGGAGTTCTATTTATCTTGAAGGAAGTATTTTAAAGTACATATGGTAAATAGCTAAAATGAATTTCGCAATTTAGAAAAGGTGGCATATCGAATTATCGAAATAGTACTAAAGTTTAAAATCAAGTGCGGACGATATATGTTAGAAAAATAGTTTCGAGATAGTAATTTAAAATTACGACCAAATAGTCTTCAAAATCTAAGAATGACTTTTAGCTCAAATGGAAGTAATGGAAATATATTGAAAAAAGTTTAAAATAAAATTTAAATCGAGTGGAAACTGTTAATAAGGAAAATTTTGAAAACGACCTTGGAAAAATCAAGATTTGCAACATAAAAGATTTGAAAGGTCAACGATAATAGTAAAGAGGGGGTCATGTGAATCAAGGGCAATGAATGTGGTTGTGTGATGACATGCACCTAAATTACGATTCAAGAAAACTATGATGAAAACCCACGGTCAGTAACACAGAAGTGTAGTGACCAGGAAATGATTGAAAAAGAGGGTCCTAATCATCGGTTGACTAAAGGCCAAAAAAAACTTAACACTAAGGCTTCCTAATGGCTAGAGTATATTAGAGGCCTCAGGGAAGGTTCTAAGAGAATCGAGATCATGTTCTGTCGGGCCCGAAATCGATGAACCCAAACAAACGGCTAAAGAAATCCTAGGAATCTATCATGGTCAGAGCTAGACATGAACCACTAAGGTAACTCTTAAGAATATGAAATCAATCACTAGCATGGAGTCTAACAAACAATCAGGGGCCTCTAACTAGCAAGCACAAACTTCTAACTAAGTCTTACTATAGTCCTGACCTAATGGATTTCCTACCAAGCTGGGACAGGTGCTCTAACACGCCTACCAGCCACCTAAGACATAGGAACGCTAAAAACCTAGACTCCGAGCTTATAGTTTGGTTGTTCTAATTCATTTAATAGACATTCTATAATTATTATCGTTGTTCCGATAGCTCGCATTTGCAAATGGACCTGCATGGGCCACCAATAAAACCTGTCACGCCCCGCTTCCCAAAAATGTGGAGGCGAGACGTGAGAAGGTCCGCTCAGACTTGAAGCTGCAAAGCTCCAAGCCCGATAAGCGTCAATCAACAATAAATTGGCAGGTCCTTGCAATGCAATACGAAACAACGATAAGAATAATGAAGTGAGACAATAAGCAATTTATTCAATCTCAGAATATCCATAAAATAAATTACAATATCACAGAAAAGCCACCAGGCTCAAAAGGAAAAGCTAAGGCCCAAACATGGCCAACAAGGTACAACATACAAGCAAGGGTGCCACGCACCAACAACTAACAGCAACCTAAACAGGAAGAGAACACAAGCGACCTCTAAGACTGGTCACCAATGACCACAAACTCCTCCTCAGCAACCACTGGCTCAGCGCCAGCAACACTACGCCCTCTCCAACGAACTCTGGCTCAGGGTCTAACATGTGTCACCCAAAAGAGCAAGGGGCACATGTCAGCAAGTCTAAAAAGACTTGGGCAAGGAAACTGAAAGGAAAGTAAACTAACAACCTAGCAGTTATAGTACGATGCATAGCATGACAAGTTTAGTATGTGAGTAACAAGTAGCAAGTATGGCATGGATGACAAGTTTTACAAGTATAACACGGACAAGTACAAGTAAGACATGGTGTAACAATAAGTGCAAGAGAACAATTATCATGACATGTCAAGAGTAGCCAAGCTACTAACAATCTCAATCTTTTCACTAGTCACGTTTTCAAGTTATTTGTAGATGTTTACGCCTTACAGCTGAACTGTTGGACATTCACACTGATTGGCCGCTTAACACTACCCCAGAACCCAGAGTTTACGCCTTACCACTGAAGTTGCTGATCGGGCAGACTCCCAGTTGATTGGCCGCTTAACCCTTACCCCATCCCACACGTAAACAAGCCAGGGTCCCTGCACACGATGCTCAGTAAATGAGCCAGGGTTGCCCCGCACAAGAGCTTGTTTTTAGGTTCACAATTTGGCGTAGGATTGTGTCCGCTAAAAGCAGGTGCCTAGCCAGAAACTAGTAGATCAGGCATTGGCTATCAACCAACACACCTGGCCCACTTCTGGAACACGAGCCAGGAAACACAAGTATTGTAGCGTGTGCTACGAATGCGACATTCAACATGGATAGCATGGCATGGTAGGTAGTAAGGCGTACAGGCAAGGAATTAAACATGGCAGTTTAATATGCATGAACAACAAGTTAAAAGGGTTGGACCTAGCTTCGTCGTCAAGCTAGATCAATTGAGTTGACGGATCTAGTTTCGTTGTCAAACTAGATCAAATAGACGTCTAGGCAGCTATCATTTCAGTGTCTAGTCTCTTTTACGCTACGGTACAAAAGTGGCCTAAACATGGCCTAAAACCCTAGGAGGCAAGTTTCACTTGCCTAGCACCGAGGATGACGATCAACGAGGCCGTCACACAAATGCTAACTACGGAGATGAGATCGCTGCCATGGCAAAACAATATTAGAACAATATCCAACCTAGTTTTATTAGGGTTTCACAAAAACACAAATGGGTCATGAGAATATTAAGAGATCGATTTATTACCGAATCGTTAGCTGAAGAACGATGCCGAGCAAGCACGGCGACGGAAGAAACGATCCGGGGAAGCTACGGTTCAGATCTGGAATGGATGGGGAAATCTGGAGAAAATGGGATTTTAGGGGTTTTGAAGAGGAGATTGAAGCTTGGCCTATGGAGGTGAGATGGAGCTTGGGATGGTGGAGATAGGCTTTAGATGAAGGAGGAAGGGTTTGGGGAAGATGGAGAAGGATTTGGGGAAGACAATGGCTCAGGAGAAAAAGAAAGAAAGTGAAAGTGATCGGGCGTATTTATAGGAATGAACCGGCGGCTGCCCAGAAATTAGGGTTTCGACACTGATTAGTCGGTCAAAGATCAACCACTGACCGACTAGTTTGGGAACTAGTCGGTCGGTTGACCAACGCAGACCGACTAAGTGTAAACAGTAACTCCTGACGAAAAATAGGATTTAGATTTAGTCTGTCAAAGAACAACCACTGACCGACTAGTTTCTCATCTAGTCGGTCGACGAACGTTCTTAGACCGACTAAGAATGAATAGTACTTGGTATCAAAAATGATCATAGAGCTAGTCGGTTAAAGAACGATTGCTGACCGACTAGTTTCTCATCTAGTCGGTCGACAAATGTTCTTAGACCGACTAACGATAAACAGTAACTCCTGAATAATTGATTCAATGAACTAGTCGGTTCCAGTAGAGTTCCTGACCGACTAGATCTCAATCTAGTCAGTTGGTCCCCCTTCTTGAACCAACTAACGTGCACGGAAAGTTCCGAATTGAAGCGCGAAGCTTCGGAAAGATTCCTACAGCTTCTAAGATCACTCTAACTCTAAAATATGAGCGATCTAAAGTTCGTCATGAGCGACTACTCCAAGATCGACGATTCTAAGGAAGAAGCTAGAAAATCACGACGAAACGATCGAAAATGAAAGCCACGGAAACGAAAACCACACATAAGGAGAAAATCCACCAAAACATATATATATATAATATAATTAATCCTAATACATGAAAACCAGTCGTTACAGCGGGATCCCCGTCGCTCAGGTGGAGCCCACTCCGACAGCCACGTTCACCTGGGCATGAGGATCGACGTCAACAAAGTCGCGACTGAAGTAGGACCCTAGAGAGACGGGAAAGGCGTATCCCCGACCGCCGAGGCGACTACCAGCCAGGTTTGAGGGTCAACGTGAGGGCCGAGATGGACATCGCGACCTTCGAAGGTCGCCCGAGCGTCCCCCTACCCCGAGGAGGCCAAACCATTGGCCAGATGGGTGACTTCTTCCCCGATACCTTTTAGGTTCAAGCTTCCCCAACTTAAGCTCTATGATGGTGCATGCGATCTCTTAGAGCATGTGCAGAGGTACATGGGGCAATAGAGATCCAGGGCGCTGACGACGCGCTCCTATGCCAGGCCTTCCAGAACACGACCCTAGAGTGGTATAATGGTCTGCCCACCTAGACCATCGAATCCTTTGGCGAACTGTGTCACAAGTTCTGCCAACAGTTTCATGCGGGGCGAAGGAGGAGGAAGCCCTCGGACTATCTGTTCTCGATAGTCCAAAAGAAAGGAGAGACCATCTAGAATTTCTTGCATCGCTTCCAGGAGGAGGGGAGAGGGGTGACAGTCTGCAGGGACGAGCTCGCCATGGTGGCCTTCAGAAGGGGTAAACCAACCGAAGTCTCCACAAATCTCTCCTCCAAGACCTGTCGGCTGACCTTGATGCGCTTGTCATTCGAGCGGAGAAATTCATGCTAAGCGATGAGGCCCTGGGAACAAGGAGGGAGATTGCCAGATCCGGGGTGCCTGCAATGAGCATCGGCCTAACTTTCGACCGAGGCAGGAAGACCAACCCAGAGGCCGCGAACAACCAGGCCAGCAAAGGCGTGACCCAGAAGGCCATCGGTCGCAAGATCATCCCAGCCCAGTGCGGGAGTTTGTTGTTGCCAAAGAGACCCCGTGGGCGGTCCAGAGGCCAGAGATACTGCAACGGGCCCAGTACACATAGCTCAACACCCCAATGATCGAGGTGTTGGCTGCCACGACAAGGGCCGGACTCCTCTAAGACCACCTCAGGGGATGAGGTCGAACCCTGCTACGAGGGATCTGTAGAAGTACTGTCGGTATCTCCATGATCACGATCATGATACCGACGATTGATTTACTTTGAATAGGGAGATAGAGCGGCTGGTTCAAGAGGGTAATCTCCGAGGGTTCGTTGATGGAAGAAGACCGGCTCGAGAAGAGAGAGTGCCCCCGGGAGCAAGGAGGCCAAACCCACCCCAAAACGCCGAACAAGAAGCTTCTCGCCCACCCAGGCTAGTCATACGCATAGATATGATATATGGTGGGCCGTTCTCGAGTGGCCCCTCATTATTGATCAAGAAGACGTATGTTCAGCAAGTGATGGCGGCAGACTTTGGAGCAGGGGAAAAGAAGAGGAAAGTAGCTCGTCCCCCATCTCTTTCACTAACGATGACTTGGATGGGGTCGAACTACTGCATGACGACACCATCATCATCGAAGCTCAGATCGGGACGACCATCATCAGTCGCCTCCTGATCGACACTGGAAGCTCCTGCAACATCCTGTTTATGTCGACAGTCGAGAAGATGGGACTGAAGCAGGTGGACCTGAAGCCTTGTACGGGTCCGATCATCGGCTTCACCAGCCACTCGGTCCCCATTGCCGGAATCATTACCCTGCCCTTGTCTCTAGGGGAGGAGCCAAAGGTCGTCACTCGCTTGACACAATTTGTTGTCGTCGACGTTACGTCGATATACAACGGCATCATAGGGTGACCGTACATGACCGCCATTGAAGCTCTCCCTTCCCTGCTGCACCAAATGATCAAAATCCAGACCCCGCAGGGGGTGGGGCAAGTACGAGGGAGCCAAAAACTGTCCCGGAGTTACTACGTCGGCTCCACCAAGCACAAGGCATCCGAGCAGGCCTTGTCGGTCGACCTCCTCAATGATCGGGAGGACTTCTACGACCAACGACCAACTCTGGTGGAAGAGGTGGAAGAGGTTCCCATATCTGCGGAGGAGGGCAAGACCGTCTCTATATGCACAAAGCTCCCGACCACTCTGAGGAAGAGACCTTTGATCTCCTCAGAGAAAATGCGGACATCCTCGCGTGGTCGCCCTCGGATATGCCCGGAGTCGATCCCGCAGTGATCGCTCATGGGCTAAATGCAGACCCGGAAGCCCATTCAATTAGATAAAATAAGGGGAGCTCCAGAGGGGAGAAGATGCGAGCTGTAGTCGAGGATGTGGAGCTGCTCCGTAAAGCGAAATTTATCAAGGCGTTGAGCTACCCGGAGTGGCTCGCCAATGTCGTTATGGTGAAGAAGGACAGTGGCAAGTGGCGCATGTGCATCGACTTCACTGACCTCAACAAAGTATGCCCGAAGGACAGCTTTCCCTTGCCAAGGATCGACCATCTGGTCGACCATGCTTCGGGTTACGAGATTCTGAGCTTCATGGATGCTTTCTCGGGCTATAACCAAAATCCGATGGCAAAGGTCGACGAAGATAAGACATCGTTCATCACCGACAAGGGGACCTTCTGATACACAAAGATGCCGTTTGGGTTGAAAATTGCTGGGGCGACCTATCAACGGATGGTAGACAAGATCTTCAGCTCTCAAGTCGGGCGAAATCTTGAAGTCTACATCGATGATATGCTGGTCAAGAGCAAGGAGGCCCCTGACCACCTCGTCGACCTGCAGGAGACCTTCCAGAAAGTGCACCGCTACAACTTGAGGCTAAACCCGGTGAAGTGCATCTTTGGAGTACAATCAGGAAAGTTCCTCGGCTTCATGATTACGAAGTGAGTGATCAAGGTGAACCGGGACAAGATATCAACCCTTGTCAACATGAAGGAGCCTCGAACAATTAGAGACCTGCAGAGGTTAAAAGAGAGAATTACCGCACTGGGGAGGTTCCTATCAAAGTCCGTCGAGAGATCGCTCCCATTCTTCAGAATCTTGTGACAGGGTCTCGTCGCAAAGAAGGACGCGAGGAAGGTGGTCGAATGGGACGACTCTTGCGCACAAGCAATCACGAAGCTATGGGTCTACTTGCAAAGTCCACTGTTGCTCGCGAAACTGGAGGATGGAGAGCAGCTGGGCTTATATCTTTCCACGAGCGAAGAAGCTGTCAGTTCGGCCCTTGTTAAAGAAGAGAAGGACGCACAAAGGCCGTCTACTATGCGAGCCGGGTGCTCCGAGATGCAGAGACACGTTATAGCCCCATAGAGAAGGTCACTTACTGCCTCGTCACAACATCGAGAAAGATCTGACCATACTTCCAAGCTCACACCATCATCGCCTACACCAATCTGCCCCTCGAGAAGAACTTGAAGAGATTGGAGCAATCGGGCAGAATGCTGAACTGGAGCAACGAACTCAGCGAGTTCGACATCATCCTCAAAGCCCGAAAGGCGATCAAAGGCCAAGCGCTGGCGGACTTCGTGGTGGAATGCACCATCGAAGAACTTCCCAAGGATCCATCGGTTACTCGATCGGCCATGGCATGGCAAAGACCACTGGTAGTGGACGAACCCTCAACGTCTGATCAGGGAGGAGACGGTAAAATGTGGGTTGTCCACGTCGATGGGTTGGCTCCAGGGTCGGGACATGGAGCGGGCATCTTTATAGAAACCCCTGATGGGAGCTTGCTGTAGTATGCACTTCGCTTCAACTTCTCAGTGACAAACAACGTGGCAGAGTATGAATCTGCTGTCAATGGGTTAAAGCTATGTCGGGCGATGGGGGCGACGAATGTGCTGCTGCTGAGTGACTCGAGGCTCGTTGTCCAACGAATTCAAGGGAGCTTTGATGCAAGGGAGGAGCTGATGAAACATTACTTAAAGTGCACCCAGGCCGAACTTCAGAAGTTCAAGAAGGTGGAGGTTCAACATCTGCCTCGATTGAACAACCTCCGGGCCGACACTCTCTCGAAGCTAGCCTCCTCTTCCCAGGCCGAGATTGGGAAGGCCATCTACGTCGAGAACCTACTGACACAGACCATTACGGAGGGCAAGGTAATGTGTGTCAGCCAAACGACAACCTGGATGAGCCCGATCATGACCTACCTGGAAATGGGAACCCTGCCCGAGGATCAGCTCGAAGCAAAGAAGGTCGAGAGGCGAGCCCTGTCATTCATAATCTTCGACGGCGTGCTTTATCGAAAGCGCTGCACCCGATACGACATACTGCCTTATCTGAAGTGTCTGGAGCTGGACAAAGCTGAACAGGTCATCCGAGAGGTGCACGAAGGCTTCTGTGGAAACCATTATGGCGGATGCACCATCGCCCACAAAGCAGTGCGTCAAGGATACTATTGGCCGACCGTGATCCATGCCGTGGTCCAATACGTCAAGAAGTGCGGAGAGTGTCAGAAGTTCTGCAGGACACACTGGTGCACCACCGGCCGACCTAGTCCCTATTCTCAGCCCGATCCCGTTCGCCAAGTGGGGCCTCAACATCCTCGGACCCCTCCCGATGACATCTGGAAGAAGGAAGTACCTCGTCGTCACCGTCGATTACTTCACTAAATGGATCAAGGCCGAACCACTAGCGCACATCACCTCGAAGGATATGAAGAGCTTCGTGTGGAAGTCCATCATATCCCGCGTTGGGGTACCTCGCTCCATAGTGACAGATAATGGGAGGTAGTTTGACTACGCGGACTTCTGAAGCTTCTGTTCAGAATGAGGCATCAAGCTGCACTTCGCTTCTGTGGCTCATCCGCAATGCAATGGGATGGCGAAAGCGGCGAACAAATGTATACTGGGCCCCTTGAAGACGAAGGTCGACGACGTGCTTGGGTCCTGGCCGGACGAGCTGCCGGGCATCCTATGGTCGTACCGAACAACCAACACAGCATCGATCAGGGAGAGTCCGTTTATGCTGGCGTTCGGGGCAGAGGCCATCGTTCCGGTAGAGGTGGGAGAAGAGACTCTTTGGATCAGATACTTCGATGAAGAGGGCAACATGGAAGGCCTCGACCTCAACCTCGAGCTCATCGACGAAGTAAGAGACCAAGCCCTCACCAACCTCGTCAAGCATAGCCAGAGGATGGCTCGACACTACAACTCTCGTGTGAAGAAACTGAGCTTCAGAATCGGTGACCTAGTCCTCAAGGACGCAACCTTCAAACCAGAGATCGCTCACCGATGGAAGCTCACACCAAAATGGGAGGGCCCCTATGTAATCATTAACATCATCAGACCAGCTACTTACATCCTTGCAACCATGGAAGGCGGTGAGCTAGCCCACCCATGGAATGCTGAACATTTGCTCAGATACAACCAATAATTTTGCAAATATTAATGAAATTATCTTCCTTTTTGTGCATACTCTCAGATATTATCCTCTTCACTTAATAAATTTCGACTCTCCTCCTAGGTTAAAAGCACCCCCACAAAGGTCGACTATATCCTAGAACGCTCCCACCAACACGAAAAGACGTGAGGAATAAGGTCGTGGAGCAACGATAGGCTCAGGAGGGCTAGGTCCGAGCTATTGGATCGTACCCTACCCTCCCTCAAATTCCAAGGCAAGCTCACGAGCTTCGCTCTCGATAGGCTCCGGAGGGCTAGGGCCGAGCTACGGGCTCGTACCCTCCCCTCACTCAAAGTCCAGGCAAGCTCACGAGCTTTGCCCTCAATAGGTTCTAGAGGGCTAGGACCGAGCTACGGGCTCGTACTCTCCCCTCCCTCAAATTCTAGGGCAAGCTCACGAGCTTCACCCTCGATAGGCTCCGGAGGGCTAGGGCCGAGCTACGGGCTCGTACCCTCCCCTCTCTCAAATTCCGGGGCAAGCTCACGAGATTCACCCTCGATAGGCTCCGGAGGGCTAGGGCCGAGCTACAGGCTCGTACCCTCCCCTCCCTCAAATTCCGGGGCAAGATCACGAGCTTCGTCCTCGATGGGCTCCGGAGGGCTAGGGCCGAGCTACAGGCTCGTACCCTTCCCTCCCTCAGATTCCGGGGCAAGCTCACGAGCTTCGCCCTCGATAGGCTCCGGAGGGCTAGGGCCGAGCTACTGGCTCATACCCTTCCCTCCCTCAGATTCCGGGGCAAGCTCACGAGCTTCACCCTCGATAGGCTCTGGAAGGCTAGTGCCGAGTTACGGGCTCGTACCCTTCCCTCCCTCAGATTTCGATGCAAGCTCACGAGCTTCACCCTCGATGGGCTCCGAAGGGCTAGGGCCGAGCTACGGGCTCGTACCCTACCCTCCCTCAAATTCCGGGGCAAGCTCGTGAGCTTCACCTTCGATAGGCTCCGGAGGGCTAGGACCGAGCTACGGGGTCGTACCCTCCCCTCCCTCAACCTCCGAGGCAAGCTCATGAGCTTCTCCCTCGATAGGCTTCGGAGGGTTAGGGCCAAGCTACGGGCTCGTGCCCTCCCCTCCCTCAAACTCCTGGGCAAGCTTACGAGCTTCACCCTAGATAGGCTCCGGAGGGCTAGGGCCGAGCTACGGGCTCATGCCCTCCCATCCATCAAATTCCGGGGCAAGCTCACGAGCTTTGCCCTCGATAGGCTCCGGAGGGCTAGGGCCGAGCTACGGGCTCGTACCCTCCTCTCCCTCAAATTCTGGGGCAAGCTCACGAGCTTTGCCCTTGATAGGCTCCGGAGGGCTAGGGCCGAGCTACGGGCTCGTGCCACCCCCTCCCTCAAACTCCGGGTCAAGCTTATGAGCTTTGCCCTCGATAGGCTCCGGAGGGCAGGCATCAGTCTATATTCTCGACATCCGACACGGCCTCCCCTCAGTTCTCGTCTGCCCCAAATGTCGGGGGCACACATAAGGGCAAAGCTAAGAGGCAACGCCAAGTCACAAGTCTAGAAAATGAATTCCAGACAATAATTTTCATTGATCAAAATGGCAAAAATTTGTACAAGTATTTCCAGGTGCCGACCTTACAAAAAATGGTCACACCTCGGCCGACACCACTAAAAAAACAAAACCTCTGTCTAAAGAAAACAAAACAAAAAATCCTAAACTAAGGCCCCTAGACCGGCCCCTAAAACCCCCACTCCAACATTCACACAGTGCCCTGGCCACCCTCGCCATGGTCGCCCTCCCTTTGGTCACCTCCCACCGAACCGTCACCCCCCCTTGAGCATTGCTCCCCGCTTGTTGCTCGGCGGCCGTCGCCTCTTCATCAACCGGCATAGCCTCTTCCTCCTCTTCCTCGTCATCCGAGGCATACAACTTCGAGAAGTCCACCTCAACCGAGGGATAGAGGCTCCCTATCCTCTCCTTAATCCTCTGTAGGCACGCCTCCCAGCCCTTTGATATGCCATCCATCTTCTTCACTGCCAAGGCCGGGACGAGCTCCGTCGTCTGGTAGCGTGTGACCGCTTCGACCTGCTTCGCCTCCAGCTCAGCCTTCCCCGATGCTACCAGCTGCTCCAGCTCCACCGCCCTCTTCTTTTCTTGCTCGAGGGCAGCCTCTGCATCAACCCGGCGGTCTTCTTCAACTTGAACCCTCTTCTCGAACTCCTCCAAGCACGCCTCTTGTTTTTGGATCGTCGCCCATTGTGCGGCGTACGATTCCTGCAGCTTTTTGTACCGGGCCATATGCCTCGTTGCCCACTCCTCAGCTGCTTTCTTCACAGCTTCTAGCTCGATCTGTTTCCTCCCCAGCACGGCCTTGGCCTTATTTATTCCGGCTGTATGGCGCCTAAGGGCGACCATCATTGCACTCACCTGCACAAAAGATGGATGAGGTGTACAATCTCTATGCATCCACATTCGTCAGAGACTCTCTATCTCTTGGCAGCAGACTGTTCTCAGCTAACCTCATCGCCACTCCAGCCTCATCGAAGACAGAGTGGACCTGGTACGATGCTGCCAACGAATTCTCCGTTGAAAGCCAAGAGCTCGTCTCTCTTGGCCTTGAACATTGCGATCGCCGACTCACAGCTCGGGTGAGCGGTATTTTCGAGCCCGGATGACTGCCGAGCTCGTCTCTCTTGGCCTTGAACACTACGATCACCGACTCACAGCTCGGGTGAGCGGTATTTTCGAGCCTGGACGGCGGGCAACCGTCGGGCCAGAAATCTGTGGCCGTCATTCGCCCGCTGGAGCCCGACCTGATTGGAAACCCCTGTGGTGGGACCATCCGAAGCGGGATTGGGGATCGCAGGTCGTCGCTCACTCTGAGACCCTTGGGTCTCCGGCTCGGTCTACACCTCCTCCTCGGCATCGATGTCGATTGGAATGGGGTCAGCCCTGGTGGCGACGCTCTCAGTAGGATGACCGGTGTCCGCCACGATTGTCAGAGGGCCCGAGGTAGCTGTGGCTTTCGCCACCTTCAGTTTCTTCGTCCGAACGAGCTTCTTAGCCTTCGCCGTAGACGATCCCTCCTGAGCTCTATTTGGGCCGCCCTTCCCCGTTTGTTTGGCTGCATTCTCCGAGGCCAGCCTTACTAGCTTGTCCATTGGTAAGCTCATCGTCTCACCTGCAAGAAGGAAATAGATCAGTGTGAGCAAATTACGAGCGATAACTACAAAGATCGGATTACCTTCGGGCTAGATGTGTTGGAATATCATCTCTTCCTTAGCAAGTTTCTCATATCTCCTATCTGCCGCAGGGACTTCCTGCAAGATCCTAGCCTGCTCTGCATCATCTGTATCAAGGCGAACCTCCATGTTCGCCTTCAAATTTAGCATGACCCAGTTCGACCTCGGTGCTAGATCCTTGGGTGTCGAGACGAACACGTACCTCTCCTTCCAACCTTTAATCTTCCCCGACAAGCCCAAGATTAGAGGCCGACGTCTCCTCGCCGAGAGATAGTAGTGCGCCCCCAGCTTCTTAGTTCCAAAGAAGTATCGGAATAGGGGGGTCAGACTGATCATGCTCCCCGCACAAAGGACGAGGAAGCCCACGATGCAACTGATGGAGTTTGGCATCAATTGGAGAAGGGGGAGCTCAAGGAAATTTAGAATATGGAGAAGCAGAGGAGGAAGGGTGTAACGCCCCGATCCCCAGAATACCCGAAACTTTAAAATTTTTTTGGTTTTTGTTTTTTTTCAGGTATCCTGAAGAGTGAGGGTGATGAGAAAGTAAAAGAGAGGGAAAGGAGAAACAGAACATGCATGCCACTGCGCACATGCTGGGATAGTACAAGTGAAGCTCCACAATAATATCAAAACAATCTCATAAATAATATAGAACAACAACAACATTATTTATATAACAACATTCATTCATATGAATAGTCCAGGTGCACCACTACATATACACTGCCACTCTCCACCTCCCAAGACAACCATGTCATAATACAAGGCTACAGCTCACACCAAGTGCTACCCCCTGAAACCCAACTCCAAGTCACCACCAATCAAGCTACTAATGTGTCCATATTTTCTACTATTTTCATATCATCATTTCATTGCATCTCATACCATTTTCGCATCCAAATCCTACATTTTACTACGATATTTCATTTCTGATGATATATTTGAGTTTCGTAGTGTTTTATGAGTTTTCAGGGATTTTGGAGCGATTTGGGACCCCACTTGGGTATGGACACATCCGACATGCTCGTGAGCTCATTGGCGAGGCTCTGGAAGAGTTTGCACACTTTCGGAGCCATTGGAGGAGAAGAAAGAGAGCAGAGGAGAGAAAGACACCCCAGCAGCCCCTGCAGATAGTTTTCCAGGAAATGCTCAGTCCGAGCAGTTCAGTTGCTCGATCGAGCAGCTTCAAATTCAGAAGAGGAGCTGATATGGGATGGCTCGGACCGAGCAGTTCATTTGCTCGGTCGAGCAGCCTCAATTTCCACATCTGAAGCAGTCCAGCGACACGGCCCGAGCAGCTGACCGAGTCGACCCCTACTCGGACCGAGTAGAGCTTACTCGGTCCGGGTAGGCAAATCAGCAATTTTGAATCCTCCCTATTTCCTGTAGTGCTCAGTCGAGTAGCTCATCTACTCGGTCCGAGCGACCGAACGAGCAGCGTATTGCTCGACCGAGTCACCTACTCGGTCGGCAATTCCAGGGTCATTTTTGGAATGTTTTCAGAGGTTGTCAATTGCGCGATCTTGGGCTACTAAAGCTAGGAGCTGTGCGAGCACTGAGGAGGTGACTTTGATTAGAGTTTTTTTGAATAGTTTTTAAGGGGAGCTCTGGTGATTTTGTATTGGTTCTTTTAGATCAAAAACAGCTGATACTTTTAGATTAAAATTGAGAGATTATTACTTTCGTTCTTGATTTCTCTTGCGCTTGGAATCTTGGAATTTTTCTGGATCTATCAATTGCAATTTCTATCGATTTCTCGATGTAAGTCTTTTATCCCTATTCCTTTGATTGTTATAATGATTTCGTCTCTGAGAATGAAGGTTTTGTCCGTTACTATTGCGATGTGTGAGTAGAATCTTTCTAGGGTTGATAGGTTAGCCCTAGGATCCCGGGGGAAAATGTAGATCTGGATCCCTACATTGAATTGGGGACTTAGGGAAGTATTTCGGTAGATCCTACCAAATCCGTAGATAACTCGTACTGAGATCATGCCCATGGTCTGTGGAATTGACGTGCTTAAGGGGTATCTAGGGATTCGAATAGGAAAATCGGTGGATCCAACCAAGGCTCGTGACTATTCCCGGCTCGCGTCTTGGGGGGACCCATCGACGAACTATACCGCTACGTTGACGGCTACCGCCATTGCGTCAACGAGAGCCACCAAAATACCCCGCAATTCTAACCCATGAGAGTGATACGAATTGGGGGATTAATTCCCTAGCCCTAATGCAATGCAATGATCCTATTCCAACGTCGACCCCCCAACGATCCTAGTGGTGATCCCTAACGCCCTAGTCCATTTTATTAGTATTACAACAACAACACCCCAACCAAATCTTTTTCCCTGATAGCTATCTCACTTCAAGACTTAGAAATAAACTGAGAATCTATTGACACTATCACCGTCTCTATGGGAATCGATATCATATATACTATAACTCGACACCGTCTGCTTGCGGATTGAGCCCGGAATTGAAGCCTAGGGGCCATACCACACCTGGCGACGTGACACCGTCAGGTGGAACCTAGGTGTAGGTTACGGGTGCGTCAAGTTTTTGGCACCGTTGCCGGGAATTTATCTCCGTGTAATTCGCTCCATTACTAGGTCGATCTAGGGTTACATTCCGGACGCATCAAGTTTTTGGCGCCGTTGCCGGGGATGGCAATAGTGTTCTATCTCAGTTTATTTTTATTTTGTGAAGTTTGCTAGCACTCTGATCATCTCTCACATTTCCATCATTTTTAGTCTTTTTATTTATTTCGGTGTTACTGACGGTATTTATCTGAGTTTTGTTGGTGCATGAACACTCGCTACAAGGGGTCTACTAGAGAATTATTGTTAGATCCTGAGATCGAGTAGACAGCCAAGGCTTTGAGAGCCTCTAGTAGAAGTTCATTTCTCTCCACTCATATGGCAGAAAACAATCCTCCTCCTCCTCCTCGCACTGGGTCCATCAGGGACCACATGAAACCAACGTTTGGGAACAACTCCTCCATTCTCAAACCGCAATTGGCGGTAGCGAGCTTCGAGCTCAAGACGGTGTTGATCAATCTGATGTAGCAGGATCCCTTCCACGGGCATCCGCATGAAAATCCCAACCATCACATTGACGCCTTCTTGGCGAAGTGTGATACGTTCAAGGCGAATGACGTTAGTGATGATGCTGTGAAGCTGCAGCTATTCCCGTTCACCTTAAGGGATAAAGCCTCATATTGGCTCCGGGCCCACCCTCCCAACCATTTCACCACCTGGGAGAAGCTTGCGCTTGCATTTGTGGATAAGTTTTATCCACCATCGAAGACAGTTCGAATCCGTGGAGCTATTTCTAACTTCAAGCAGCTCCCACAGGAGTCACTTTACGAGGCATGGGAGAGGTTCAAAGACCTCCAACATCAGTGCCCTCAACATAGGATCCAGCCCTGGGATTTAGTGCAGAGCTTCTACAACCGGCTCCAGCCTAGCACCAAGATGATCATCGATGCTACGACGTAGGGCGCCCTACTTGATAAGTCTCCCGAGGAGGCTATTGACTTATTGGAGCACATGGCGGCCAACACTCAGCAATGGAGCGATGAACAAACTGTTGTGACCCGGACTGTCGAGGTCAAGGATGCTAGCCACTTGGATTCTCACATCGAGACCTTGTGCAAACAAGTGGCCCGCATTGAGCAGCGTCTAGACTCCATCCATGCTTCGCCCAGTACATTGTATCATCCTGCAGAAGAATATGTAGATCTAGAATATATCCCTAGTGAGGCCCACTACAATGGTACCGAGAGATCTGAGACTGTGCAATACGTCCAAGGAGAGGGACGAAATCAGTGGCAGCATCCAGCTGCCAGGAATCACCTGGGGGTTTCCTATGGAAACCCAAGTGGAGGGCTGCAATCTCCGCAATTTCAGAGGCCTCCACCCCTCCTCAGCAACAGCAGAACCAGCAACAGGGCAAATTTAGGCCAGATGGGCCTTACAGGCCGCCAGGATATCAGTTCAACCGGCCACCTCAGCAGAATTATGCGCCGAATCCACCCAAGTCCAACCTCGAAGCCACACTGGAGACTTTCATGAGCGGCCAGATCCGCTTTAATCAAGACACATCGAGCCAGTTCAAGAATATAAATTCTTCACTCGATGAACTGAGGGGGCAAATGTCGCAACTTTTGAAGAACCAAGGGAGATTGCCCTCCCAGCCGGAGACAAACCCGAGAGCTCAAGCTAATGAGGTGGTTTCAGTGATGCACGTGGAGGACGGGTGACTGACCCCGAAATGGTCCCGGTGCTAAACAAGGAGAAAGTCACCGTTGAAGATGCTATTGATGACTGATCACTCCTTATTTTACACTTTTGTCCCGCATGTTTGCATGCCATTTAGATCGCCCAAATCATGTTTTTCACGATATATCGACGATATTGCGATGCTTTTCACGATTTGTTGTTTTTGTTGCATTTCAGGTGATTTGGAGCGATTTGGAGTGATCTCGAGATACGCCTACTCCAGAGTGTCACCGATGACCTCCCCGAGGGGTATTTTGCTGTTGGAGAGGAGAGGAAGAAGAAAGAACATCGCAGGAGCGACGAGAAGGCCAAAACAAGCTGTTTGGGCATTTTTGGTGTCTCACTCGGCCGATTGAAGGACTCACTCAGCCGACCAGCGAGACACCGCTCGGCCGACCAGATCGGATACGTTTCATGTGTGCACTCGGCCGAGCATCGGAAGCCACATCGGCCGAGTGACGCGACTCCGTTCACCCGAGTGGTGCCCAGACGAAGCCATTCAAAAATCGCCAACTTACTGTTTTTCATCTGCCTGAGCTTCAGAAGACCCACTCGGCCGAGTGGCAAATGCCGACCGCCCGAGTACTAAGAAGCCATCGGCCGAGTGACGACAACTCACTCGGCCGAGCCGCCCCCGAAGTGAAGACCCCTGAAGATCAAGACTTACTGGAAATTTACATGGTTTCTCACTCGGCCGAGCGACTTTTGTCACTCGGCCGAGTGCGACGCGCTACCTGTAGCGGAAATTGCGGATTTCAGGCTGCGCAGGGGTATTTTGGTCACAGTTTTTTGGACGATTTTGAGGGGTATTTAACCCCTGTTTTTACCCTAGTTTGGAGAGCTTTTTCTCTTAGATTTTTGCAGCCTTTTAGATTAACTTTTTAGCTTTATTCTTGTGATTGGAGAGGAGACAAAAGTTGATTTTTGTTGGATTATTTGAAGAACTCCATTGGTTTGTCCTTCTCCCCTCTAAAAATACTATTTTTACTGCTTATCTCAATATTGTGATGAATTCTCTTGTTAATTTCATTGATTATTTTTGTGATCGTGCTATGAATTGTGAGTAGTCTCCACGTCTTAGGGCGTGGGGATGAACCCTACGAGCCCAATTTCAGATTTGTGATGAATTGGTAGAAATATTGCTAGAATTGCTATTAGGGATTAGTTTGGGATTGATTTACTACGGATGGCTAGGATTTCATACCGATTGGGATTTGCAAGAGATGGATCCCAATTCGATAGGAAACCCTAGAAATCCGAATTGGGTTGGAATCGAATTTCCGAAGTATCGGTTTGCAAGAGATTGGACCGATACTAGGGTTCTCGGTTGCAATTCCATGCCAATACCCGTTTGCAAGAGATTGGACGGGTAGGAACTATCCCAACCTAGGTCGTGGCCCGAGTTTGCACGAGAGTGGACTCGGGGTGCGATTGAACGATGATGTTGATCCTAATGCTAGCTTGCCTAGGCTAGGGTTTGCAAGAGATTGGACACGAACCTAGGATAGCTATAGACCGGCAACAGCGCGAGAGCGTGAGCTAGGTTCTACATTCAGTTGCAACTAGTTCATCCGAGATTCTACCCTAGCGATGTTGATGCCAACGAATCACATTGACGAGATACGGTGAGTAGCGGGGATTCCCCATTCCTTAGGCATTTTTATTTTATTTGATATCTTCGTACTTTGTCTGACGATTGTGACAGGATCGCCAAAGGCAAATTTCTCTCTTTTCTGATCTTAATAGCCAGGTTGATTGGAGCAAGCACTTTCATTCGTCCTCCCTGTGTTTGATAACCCGCTCGCTGCTATACCGTGCGCTTGCGGTAAAACTACAACCGTTCTTCGGGTTACATTCTGGAGCGATCAAGTTTTTGGCGCCATTGCCGGGGAGGCGATTGCGTTAGATCTTACCACCCTAGCTATTTCTTTCTTTTTATTTTATTTCTTTATTTTTACCTAACCCTTCCATTGTGCTAATCACTTCTTTGAAACTTTGTTCTCCTGTGCATGTACACGAGATCCACTGCGGACCCTGAAGGTATATTATTTGATCCCGAGATTGAACGTACTGTGCGGAGAATCAGAGCGGAGAGGAGACAAGATCCGGAAGGGAGGTTTATGACCAACCCGGAACCTGCGGACCAATTAGCGGCAAGAATGGCGAGGATAATTTCTATTCGAGATAGGCTTCGGCCTAAGACCTCTTCTACGACCTCATCCATTACCATGCCGGAGTTGGCGGCTGACAAGAACTTTGAGCTAAAGACTGGACTAGTGGTTCTGATGCAGCAGGATCCATTTCATGGGAATGCCCATGAAAATCCCCACTACCACATCCAGTTATTTTTGTCGAAGTGCGCCACGTTTCAGATGATGGGGGTCTCCATCGATGCCATCAGACTGCGCCTCTTCCCCTTCACACTAAAGGACAAGGCACTCTATTGGTTGAGGACGCAATCTGAGGGAGTCTTTACCACATGGGACGAGTTGGCGAGTGCGTTCATTGACAAGTTCTATCCACCTTCCAAGACGGTAAAGATTCGGAGCGCTCTTATGTCCTTCAAGCAAGGACCCCAAGAGACGCTCTATAAGGCTTGGGAGCGTTTTAAAGATCTGCAGCATCAATGCCCGCAACATAGCATTGAAGATTGGGAGCTAGTTCATAGCTTCTACAATGGTCTCCAACCGGGGACCAAACAAATTATTGATGCCGCGGCGAATGGTGCTATCTTATCAAAGACTCCCGAAGAAGCTACGGCCCTAATTGAGGAGATGGCCTCAAACAATCAACAATGGGGCGATGAGCGAGGACACTCTACGTCCTCCTTGAAGCCAACTAGCATTTATGAGGCAAAGGCCGTAGCGGAGCTTACAAGCAAGTTTGATTCTCTCCACAAGGTAGTGGAGAGACTGGAGAAGTTTATCACGGAGCCCCAAGGAACCCCTTCCACATCCGCACCAACGAATCAAATGTGTGATTGGCAAGACCAATCTCAATCTATGTATTTGGGATGAGAGCAAGGAGAGGGATCCTTGGAGAAAGTTCAATATGTCGAGGGGAACCAAGGATATTGGGCCAATCCGGCCACAAGAAATCATCCCGGTTTCTCTTATGCCAACAATGAAGGAGCTTTGAACCCGCCGCAACAACCACCTCAACAACCTCGACCACCACCGCAACAACAACATTATCAACCGAGGGGGCCTCCACAACAAAATTTTCAACCGAAGCAACAAGTTCCACCATATAGGCCGCCCGGATACAATCAAGGGTGGAGAAATCAAAACCCCCCACAAGCTCAACAACGATCCGACTTTGAAGCTAGAGTGGAGGAGTTTATGGTCGAGCAAAAGAAGGTCAATGCTTCCTTGAAGGCGGGCCAAGACTCCCTTAAAACCGTTGTAGCTCAAATCTTGGAGCAATTGGCGTTGCTCAATCGAAACACTCAACAATTGCCGGTGCAACCCAAGCAAAACCCACGGGGCAACACCGGCCACATCAATGTCGTGGTTGTCGTTACAACTAGAGGCGGGAAGGATACCACCCCCGCCATGATTCCTACCGAGGAGCCCGTGGAGGAGAATGTAGAGCCCATTGAGCCGGTAGTTGAAGTTGAGAGTGAGAAAGAGCCGCAAGAAAAGGAGAAATCTAGAGCGGAACAATTGATTGAAGAGAGGCGCTTCATGCCACCGGTCCCATTCCCCCAAAGGCTTGCTAGAGCGAAAATGGAGAAAAGACTAGCAAAGTTTCTCGAGTATCTGAGAAGGGTTAGCCTCAACATTCCCTTCCTCGACGCCATCGTGGAAATCCCCACATATGCTAAATTTTTAAAGGATTTGATTTCGGGGAGAAAGAGGAAGGAGAAGATTATGCTAGCCGAGGAGGGCTCTTGGTTCACCAAGAGAGAGAAGGAGCCGGCCAAATTCAAAGATCCGGGGAGTTTTCAAATTCCTTGCACCTTGGGCGGCGTCCCTCTACAAAAGGCGTTGGTGGATTTAGGGGCTAGTGTTAGCCTCATGCCTCTCTCCATGTTCCTACGGCTAAACACCGGGACGAAATTGAAGCCCACCGACATGCGTATACAACTAGCCGATGGACGGATAACAAGGCCGGTAGGGATCGCCGAGGACATCCCGCTACAAGTCCCGGGGGGGCATATGTTTTCCATGTGACTTCGTGATTATGGACGTTAAGGAGGAGGGAGATACGTCATTGATACTTGGACGCCCGTTCCTCGCCACCGCCGGTGTCATTGTCGATGTGCGAGAAGGTACCCTAACATTGAATGTCGACAACATCAAGGTGGAGCTTCACATTCCTAAGGCTATGAAACACATGCCTTACCACGAGGAGCTAGACTATATGGACCTCCTTGACGAGGTAATTGAGGAGGCGATCCCCCATTCGATCGGTGCTCTATTTAAAGAGGATTTTGAGGAGGGCCCGGATTTAGGCCAAGATGAGAAGATGAATGATTCCCCCGACTTCTCCGCTAAAAATGATGAAAGTGACGCTGATGTCGCAAGGATTCGAGAGCTCTGCAAGCTCTCGAAGATGAAGTCTCCGAAGAAAGCTCCGCCGATACGGAAATCGGTGTCACCGGTGAAGCCGAATACCGGAGCAAACGCTAGCTTGGGGGAGCCTCCCCCCAACACTATTCGAGACAAGAGACCACCGAGGGAGAACACGCCGCCGCAACTTCCGAATCCAAGCGTTCTCCCCGGAAAATTTGACGGGTGCATCTCATATGCACCAAACATCCCGCGTTAATTGAAAATCATAGGGGGTCGAGCTCACGACCTTAAACGAGCGCTTGTCGGGAGGCAACCCGACGGTTATTGTTTTATTTTCACTTTTCTTTTTGTTTTTGAAATTTTTAGTGTTTTGAGTCGTTCGCCCAAAAAATTTGTGATAACGGGTCCTATTTTTCTTGACAGGAGAGGAGAACGAGGTACCCATCATTAGGAGTATGAACGAGGCGACGAGGAGCGCCTCAGGAAGGTACTCGATGCTTAGGAGGAAGATGAAATCGACTGGAGGAAGAAAAACGGAGTTTAGAGCCCAAACGAAGACAAACAGCAGAAAACAAGGCTCACTCGGCCGAGCATACTAGTCACTCGGCCGAGCACACAAGTTCGTCCGGCCGAGCCGCCCACGAACGAGGGAAGTCTGCTGTACCCAACTCTCTGTTTATTTTCCTGATTTTAGTAAAACTGCTACTCGGCCGAGTATATATATTCACTCGGCCGAGTAAAACTGATACTCTCCTAGGGTGAGTCTTGCCGAGTAGCTTGAGCCACTCGGCCGAATGGACTTACTCCACTCGGCCGAGGGTGGCAAGGCCACTCGGCCGAAGCGTAAGCGGGGAGGAATTCTCCATTGAGCTCACTCGGCCGAGCGACCCAGTCACTCGGCCGAGTCGTAACTTTTTCCTATAAAAGGGGGCGGGGGTCGGGCGCGTTTTTCGAAACAAAACAAATCGCAGCGCCCCGGCCCCTCGACTCCCAGCGCCCGAATACGCCCTCACTCACCCGATCTCGTACGCCGCGCCACCGCTCGACCATCCACCGCCGGCCGAGCCGCCGCCGCTCCTCGCCTGAGTCGCCGCCGCCGGCCACTGCTCCGGCCGACTCCGGTAACCCCATTTTCACCTCTTTTCTCCTCTTTTGTGTGTTTTTCGAGGATCCATGTATCTAACGAACCCCAAACCCAAATTAATTTCTATTTCTATCAATTATACCCCTAATGCTCCATACGTTTTGAATATTACTCGCTGATATCTCCGTTTCATGCGCAGGTTATTTTTGGGAGCTTAGGGGAGCCCAGGGGAGCTTCCACGGACTGTTTGGGCTTCATGGAGGCGTAGTCTTCGCACGCTTCCATAGCTTTGCACTCGCGGCGTGTCGTGGTATATTCTTTCCTTTATTTTACGCACGTCGCATTTTTATTGGTTTCGGTGAGCGCTCGGGGCCCATATGCCGCCCCGGACACGGCCGAGGTCGAGGAGAGCTTCCGCCAAGCGGAAGCGGTCGGATGATTCCGGCCCCTCCCACAAGGTGGAGGACTCTCCTCCGCCTTCTCCCACACACCCCACACAGCCTGCAGAGCCTGCACAGCCACTCCCTGCCACTCCACAGCCACCACCTCCGGCTCCACTTATCGGGCCGCTGGGGATCACGTTCCGGAACGACGCACACCGCGTCGCTTTTGAGCGTATCTCCCAGCGCTCGATCGTACCCTCCAGGTTCGCACACCTTGCTGACCTAGGACGCCTGGGGGTACTAGAGGGGATGCTCACGTTGTACGACAACGTGGGCTGGCGAGATTTCTTTCAGGTGTCGGCGGACACGTTTATCCGTCTGACACTTAAGGTACTTAGTTCGATCGCCCGGACCGACGAGGGATGCTCGTTTCGGTTCATGGACCGGGAGTGCCAGGTCACTCTCGGAATGATGAGAGCCTTCTTCTCGTGGCCCGATGTCCCCGGGGCCGACCGAGGTTACGCCCCCACCCATATCCCCCCACCTTCCTTCGACACCGGCGCCTTCTGGGCCCGGATTACGGGTCTTCACGCTGCCTTTGACCCTAGTAGGGCCCAGGCCTCGGCCATTGTCCATCCCTGCCTCCGTATAGCTCAGCGCCTTATGGCGACGACCTTTTTGGCCAGATATGAGCCGGGTACGATGTCCACGCCGGAGCTCTATATGCTCTACGCGATGACACGACCCAGAGCTCTATCTAGGGAGTGCGATGAGCTGGTCCCCGCCATCGTGATTGATGTCACGGCTTGGTTTTTGGACCGCATCATTGTATCGGTGGGCGCTCGCTCACCGATATGCTGCGGCGGCCTGATCACCTTGCTTGCCCTTATGAACGGCGAGGCCTTCCCTGACGACCTGCGACGAGCACCGGGCCCCACTTCTCTGTCGATTGATGTTATGGCTCAGATGAAGATGCTTCGTCCGCACGGTGAGCGACACTGGGTCTGGCTGCACGGCCCCTTCGGTGCCGCTTACATGATTCTTCCGAGCCCAGCTCGGACTCAGATTGCACCGGCCCACGTGGACTGGCTCCCTGCGATGGATGTTCTGATCCCAGCCGCATACGTGCTCGAGGCCGAGGAGGCCGAGCAGGCCCACGCTGCCCACGCTGCCCCCGCAGACCCTGTTGCACCTGCCGAGCCTGCTGCCCCTGTTGACCCCGTGGCCCCTCAGCCTATCCCTGATGTTTCTGCTGCTCCCGACACCTCTGTCCACACCTCTGTCGGTGTCGGGAGTACCCTTGCTGAGCCCACCTCCACTACTTCCACGCCCACTACCACCACCACCGGCCCTCTGTCTGTCGAGCCCGTTTCCTCTGCCCTACCCGAGCGCCCGCCGACTATAGTTGAGTGCGGAGAGCCCTCTTTTGCCGCCGCCGTTGAGACCATGGTCTCTACCTCTGTCTCCACCGCTGCTGTATTCTCTGAGAGTGTCATGGCGTCTGTCCACACTTCTGTGTCACCGACCTCTCTGGCCGCCTCGTTGCCACTTTTGTATTCTTCTTTCGTTGCTGCTGCCTCCACTTCTCACCGTCCTGCCCAGCCTCGCACTGAGGCTAGGCCCACACTTGCGAGCGCAGCCCCTTTCGTTCCCCTGCCTGCTGAGCCCGTCACCTACGCCACCAGAGTACGCTAGCCCCGCCCTACACAGCCCAGACCGGTGCGTCCCTCTGCACCACCTCCCCCGACACTGTACTTCAGAGCATTCGTGCTCTCGAGGGGGCGGTGAGTGGCCTCAGAGGCGACCTTAGGACCCTGTCCGCCACCGTCACTGCGATGGCTGGCCGCTTCGACCTGCTTCCACACATTCACTACTGTCTTACCCAGGTCCTAGAGCGACTCCCACGCGTACCCACGCCCACCCAGCAGGTTCCCACCCCCACTACCACACACACCCAGCCTGCTTCCACTTCCACACCCACACCCGCTCAGCAGCCTGTACCACCACCACCTCCTCCTCCGCCTCAGGACGGAAACGGCGCGGCACCACCTTCTTAGGCACCCTTGATGCCATCGATTCTTTTTGCCGTTGTGCTGCCCGTTTCTGCTGGGTCCTGATGCATTTTTGCCCACCCCCTCCCCTCACTATTTTTGGTTTCACATTTTGATCATATCTTTATATATCTTTTTTGGGAGCGAGGGAGAGTTTTTGGTGTCACCTTTATATCTGTATCACTCCTATCTTTGCATGCATCATGTCCGCATCATATTTTTCATTTCATTATTTTTATTTTCTTTTTTCCCTCATGCATGCATCCTCACTTACCTCTCACATTACTTGTCTCTCGGTATGCCACACTTTGCACATTGAGGACACTGTGCCATTTAGCTTGGGGGAGTGAGTTCTCACGTTCTTTTTCGATACCACCTTTATTTTTAGTTTCTTCACGCCGTTTTCCGTTTTTTGCACTTATTTTCACCATTTTTTCTTTTATTTTACCATGCATCACGTTTTTCTTATTTCTTTGTGTGCTGCATTGTAAATAGTTTTATTTTTCCCTTTATCTTTATTTCTTTTTCATCTCATGCTAGAGATGACTTTTCTGTGATGATGATAACGTGGAGTTAGCTTCCTTTATATGCATGATATATTTGTCATGTCTTAGATTCTATTTCTGATATCATATGCTATGACTTGCCTTGCATTTAGAGATAGTAACCCACACTTTTTCAGCATGAAAATGGATGAAATTTTATTATTAGCTGAGTCTGAATATTCATAGGTATGCTATCGCAGAAAACACACCAAGATTCACGCATTGAATGCCTATATCTGGAGTATCGTTTTCTTTTCCTATATCACTTCTATATGCATGATTTGTACATTTCACTTCAGGATGATTGAATGATGTTAGCTATGATATATCTGGATTAGTTTAGCTTTTTTGTGATCGAAACTGAGTAGATTAGATTACCCTGCTGAAGTTGTCGTGCACGTCTTATAGAGTGAACTAGAGATATATTTATTTCTTTCTCCACATATCTTGAACATCATTTCTCTATTTTAAAATCATTGGTGAATCTCCCCTTAGCGATTCTATTATATGGCATTTCCCCCGCTATTAATTCCTAGCTCCAAATTTCCCAAAACCAAAGAAAAAGAAAAATTCTTGTATATCATTACTTCTCTTTGAGTTGGGATCATTGTGTATATATGCTATTTGAAGAAAAAAAGGAAAAGAAAGAGAAAAAGAAAAAGAAAAGAGGAAAGAACCTCAATAAAAGATCCCATCTCATATTCTCTCTTTCTTTCCCTCTTTTTGTTTTTATTTTCATTACTTTTGGAGCTTTATAAAAAATGGGGATGTAAATATTTTTTATGCCACCACGCTTATAGATAAGCTTGGGGGAGGGAATCCAATGATGTGTGAGAGAGTGACTACTTGACGTTGCACGACAACCTAGGCTAAGTAATATTCTATACTCGGTGAGATTTTTTTTAGCTCTACGAAGTCCAGAAATCTATGCCTAGCACTCATTTCATGAAATCCACACTTTTCTATTCTTTCTATTCTACGGTGTGATATTCTTATACTCCTCATAGAAAGCGTTCAATTGAAAAGTGTGTGATCTGCGATTTGTATACCGCTTTAAATGATTCAGACGATGTTAATTCTAAAATTATTCCGTTTTTCATGATTATATCGTTGTTCGTGGGTTTTCTATTTCTATTTGCACCATTATACTATGATATCAAAATAAAATTCTTTGACATGTGTTTTTCATTCGGTGCATGCTATATGAGTAAGTGAAACCCACGTCCTGAGAAAATGATCTAGCAGCTTCCCTCTTCGCTTCTTTCTTTCTTCTTTGTTTTTATTTCGTTTTTCGTCCTTCTTCGTTTTTCATTTCTCGTCTTTCGCCGTTTTCGTTTTCCAAATCCACCGGGTTCGCCTTTTTACTTATCTTCCTCGAGGACGAGTAAGAGGTAAGCTTGGGGGATTTTGATCACTCCTTATTTTACACTTTTTTCCCGCATGTTTGCATGCCATTTAGATCGCCCAAATCATGTTTTTCACGATATATCGACGATATTGCGATGCTTTTCACGATTTGTTGTTTTTGTCGCATTTCAGGTGATTTGGAGCGATTTGGAGTGATCTCGAGATACGCCTACTCCAGAGTGTCACCGATGACCTCCTCGATGGGTATTTTGCTGTTGGAGAGGAGCGGAAGAAGAAAGAACGTCGCAGGAGCGACGAGGAGGCCAAAACAAGCTGTTTGGGCATTTTTGGTGTCTCACTCGGCCGAGTGAAGGACTCACTCGGCCGACCAGCGAGACACCGCTCGGCCGACCAGATCGGATACGTTTCATGTGTGCACTCGGCCGAGCATCGGAAGCCACATCGGCCGAGTGACGAGACTCCGTCCGCCCGAGTGGCGCCCAGACGAAGCCATTCAAAAATCACCAACTTACTGTTTTTCGTCTGCCTGAGCTTCAGAAGACCCACTCGGCCGAGTGGCAAATGCCGACCGCCCGAGTACTAAGAAGCCATCGGCCGAGTGACGACAACTCACTCGGCCGAGCCGCCCCCGAAGTGAAGACCCCTGAAGATCAAGACTTATTGGAAATTTACAGGGTTTCTCACTCGGCCGAGCGACTTTTGTCACTCGGCCGAGTGCGACGCGCTGCCTGTAGCGAAAATTGCGGATTTCAGGCTGCGCAGGGGTATTTTGGTCACAGTTTTTTGGACGATTTTGAGGGGTATTTAACCCCTGTTTTTACCCTAGTTTGGAGAGCTTTTTCTCTTAGATTTTTGCAGCCTTTTAGATTAACTTTTTAGCTTTATTCTTGTGATTGGAGAGGAGACAAAAGTTGATTTTTGTTGGATTATTTGAAGAACTCCATTGGTTTGTCTTTCTCCCCTCTAAAAATACTATTTTTATTGCTTATCTCAATATTGTGATGAATTCTCTTGTTAATTTCATTAATTATTTTTGTGATCGTGCTATGAATTGTGAGTAGTCTCCACGTCTTGGGGCGTGGGGATGAACCCTACGAGCCCAATTTCAGATTTGTGATGAATTGGTAGAAATATTGCTAGAATTGCTATTAGGGATTAGTTTGGGATCGATTTACTACGGATGGCTAGGAGTTCATACCGATTGGGATTTGCAAGAGATTGGATCCCAATTCGATAGGAAACCCTAGAAATCCGAATTGGGTTGGAATCGAATTTTCGAAGTATCGGTTTGCAAGAGATTGGACCGATACTAGGGTTCTCAGTTGCAATTCCATGCCAATACCCGTTTGCAAGATATTGGACTGGTAGGAACTATCCCAACCTAGGTCGTGGCCCGAGTTTGCACGAGAGTGGACTCGGGGCGCGATTGAACGATGATGTTGATCCTAATACTAGCTTGCCTAGGCTAGGGTTTGCAAGAGATTAGACCCGAACCTAGGATAGCTATAGACCGGCAACAGCGCGAGAGCGTGAGCTAGGTTCTACATTCAGTTGCAACAGTTCATCCGAGATTCTACCCTAGCGATGTTGATGCCAACGAATCACATTGACGAGATACGGTGAGTAGCGGGGATTCCCCATTCCCTAGGCGTTTTTATTTGATTTGATATCTTCGTACTTTGTCTGACGATTGTGACAGGATCGCCAAAGGAAAATTTCTCTTTGTTCTGATCTTAATAGCCAGGTTGATTGGAGCAAGCACTTTCATTCGTCCTCCCTGTGTTCGATAACCCGCTCGCTGCTATACCGTGCGCTTGCGGTAAAACTACAACCGTTCTTCGGGTTACATTCCGAAGCGATCAATGACGGTGACAAAGAAGAGGCCACTGAAGGGCCAATCATTATTAAGGAGAAAGCGGATGCCCCTCCCGTCATACCTACTACGACGCCGCCTCCCGTCGATGCATCCAAGAGTAAAGTATCCCGACCTCCCCCTCCATACCCTCAGAGGCTTGCCCTAGCCAAATTGGAGAAGAAATACTCCAAGTTCATGGAGTTATTAAAGGGAATCATCTGAACATCCCGTTCATGGACGCCATCATGGAGATCCCGATCTACGCTAAATTTTTGAAGGATCTCATCATGAGAAAGATGAAGCCCGAGGAAATCAAGCTATTGGAGTATTCCACCTCCATCATCAAAAATCATCTCCCTTGGAAGCTGCCGGATCCGGGGAGATTTACCGTGCCGTGTTCCATTGGAGGGATGCCTATCAGTAGAGTGTTGATTGACTTGGGGGCTAGCATCAGTTTGATGCCCCTCTCCATTTTCAAGAGACTCCATATGGGGAGTGAGTTAGAACCAACAAGCATGTTCATCCAGCTCGCCGATCATTCCATCACCTACCCAATGGGGATAGCAAGGGACGTCATCCTCCAAATACCCCCAGGACTATGTGTTCCAGTCGACTTCATTATCATGGATATGCCTGAGGGAGGGAGCTCCCAACTTGTACTCGACCGCCACTTCATGGCGACGGCCGGTGTTCTGATAGACATCCGAGAAGGGGCCCTCTCTCTCAACGTATGGGATATTGATGCTGAGTTCCGGCTACAAAAGCCGATGAGAGAGCGAGCCCATGAAGAAGGAGCCAGGTATCTGGAGCTCTTGAAGACGAAGCCGTTGAGGATTTTACTTCCGAGGGTGTCATGAAGGACCCAATAAAGACAAGCATCGACGATGATGACGACCCAACCTACAACAAAGTGGTCGCCGCATACATCCAAGTATTGGATAAGGAATTTCAACGTCATTCCCTAATCACAAAGGACCGGAGACCATATGTTACGTGGAGGAGAATCTTGAAGTAGGCGAAAATCAAATGCCACCGGATTGCACCATTATGAAGATTGACGCACGAGCACCGCGCGCACCAAATGAGAATTGATATATTAGAGAGAGTTGAGCTCATGACTGAAAACGAGCGCTTATTGGGAGGCAACCTAATTTCTTAGATTTTGGATTTTCTTTCTCAGTTTCTTATTTTTTTATTTTTATTTCGTGTTTTTAGACAAAACTATAAAAATCACAAAAATTTGATGAGTTCGTCTTTTGTGTAGGATGGACAAGTGGGGGTATGCGTATCGACATTACAAACGGAAGGAAGCCGGAGGAGAGCAACAGATTCAAAGATTTGGGAAGAAAATAAAAGAAAAATAAGAGGATACAGAAGACACAGTAGACTCGATCGAGCAGCTTCACTGCTTGGTCAAGCAGTTCAGACACAGAAAAGGAGAGGGGAAGATGCATTTCCTACACGGCCCAAGCAACATCTTGCTCAGTCCGAGTAGAAACAGACTCGGTCCGAGCAACGCATTACTCAGTCAAGTACTACAAGCTTTTGAAGTTGAGGAGAAAACATCACTCTGCCAACCCGACCAGAATATTATTAGCTCGACCCGAGTAGGAACCGACTCGGACCGAGCACCACACTGCTCGGTCGAGCAGACAATGGAGTATTTTGCATCAAAATATTGTCTTGACTCGGTCGAGTACTACAGGCTTTTGAAGTTGAGGAGAAAACATCACTCTGCCAACCCGACCAGAATATTATTAGCTCGGCCCGAGTAGGAACCGACTCAGACCGAGCACCACACTGCTCGGTCGAGCAGACAAGGGAGTATTTTGCATCAAAATATTGTTTTGACTCGGTCGAGCAGCCTTAATGCTCGGACCGAGTCGGGTCGGGTTTCGAATCCAAACTCGACTATAAGTTACCGCAGTTAAAAAAATTTTAACCCTCCCCCCGCGAGCTTCATTTCTCCCCTACTCGTTCAAACCCTTGCCCCCGTTCCGTCTTCCTCCTCCCGCACCGCCGTCGGTGCCGCCATACTCCGGTCAGCCACCCCTCTATCTCCCCCTTTCTATCTCTCTATCTCTCCGCCCCCTCCCCTCTCTTCCCCCCCATTTCGCCCCTTTAGTCAACGGCACCGTCGACCGCACTGCCGCCGCCGAGGCGCCTCCGACCACCTATCCCCAACACCCCACCCCCTGTATTTAACCCCCCCGGTCGCCTACCCCCCTCTCTCTATCGTCGATCGCCCAAAGCCCCCCTAATTTCCGATCAGCTGTGCCCTAGGACACTGACCGAGCAATGATACTACTCGGTAAGTTCCCACCAAGTAGCACGACTCGGACAGAGCAGTATCACTGCTTGGTCAAGTCACCTAAATTCTGTATATCGCCCATTTTTCCTCGATTATCTGATGTTTTGATCGTTTCCAATTGCAGGTACTCTCTGATCACATCAGTAGAAGCTGTGGGGACTATCTTGGGGAGCTCTAGGCACTTGCATCCCTCGCATCGCTCGCGCATACGATACACTCGTTCCCTCATTTATTCTACATACCGTATACACGATGGTTTGCATACGCGGAGCCACTACACCCCCCGTTCGTGGGAAGAGGCCGTCATCTGGCACCTCCTCTTCCCGACCCCAGTGTCGTGCTCGCCACACCACCACATCCTCCACTACCTCCACTACTACCACACCATCTACCACAGCTCCCGCTATCACCACTACCATCCCCACCACCACCACACCTGTCACTTCCGCCGTTATCCCCACCACAGGCCCTATCCCTTCCACCGCTGCCTCCACCATCTCTACATCATCACCCCCACACACTGCACCCACCAGGGATGACATCCACGCACCTCTCCCGACATATGGCATCACGTTCCGAGACCCCACACACCGGGAGCACTTTTTCAGGCTCTCTTAGCGCTGTCTCGTTCCTACTGTGTTCATCGACGTGCCCGCACTTAGATCCCTAGGACTCTTACAGGGAGTTCACCACTTGTACCGAGCGATCGGTTTCGACCGTTTCCTCGGTGTACATGCTCCGACCTACACCCACATAGCACTCGAGGGCCTCAGCTCCCTTGCTCTTACCCCGGCAGGTGACGGCATCACCTTCCGCCTCCTTGATCACGACTGCACTATCACATTTGCTATGATCCGGGAGTACTTCCACTTCCCTGTCGTACCCGAGCCCAGAGCAGCCTTTTCTCCACTCTTTAACGTTGACTCTTTTGATTCTCGAGAGTTTTGGGAGCGTATTTTTGGCCTTCCACGGTATCGCCCTAGTCGGGCAAAGGCATCGTGCATTGTGCACCCATGCATTCGCTACGCTCAACGGCACCTAGCTTCCACCCTTTTCTGCAGACCTGAGGTCGGGACCATGTCCCTCCCTAAGCTTACCCATCTTATGGGTATGACCGGCCTCTTCGATTCCACCCTGACGGCTCTCTACGACCCTTCATGCTCTCTGACACAGCCCACTGGTTGTGTCACCGCCTTTACCAGACAGCCATCAGCTACAATGCCACTGACATATGCTGCGGTGGTTTCTTCACCATTTTTGCTAGGATGCTTGGTATTTCCATTCCAGCTGACCTTCACCGCCCCGCTGGCCCGACACGCTTGACCATTGGCGTGCTCGAGCATATGCACATTATCCGACCACACGGTAATCGTCACTGGCTTTATCTAGTAGGCACCACCCATACTCCTCACATGGTTCTACCCACCCCTCACCTCACACACATCCCGGCCGTCCAGCTTGACTGGATTATTCCTCAGGTCTTCCCACTCCCTCCCATCCACGTACTCAAGCCCCCCGGAGCACCGGTCGAGGCACCTACCGATGACCCGGTCCTACGCTCTCCGGTGTTCGAGTTACTTGATATTGCTGCTTTAGTTGCCAGCCTCCCAGCCCCACCTGCCCACCCATCATCTTCTGCAGCCGTTACTACCACCACCGTTGTATCCACCGCCGTCGAGTCTTCAGAGACTGTCCACACCTCTTGCCCTGAGACTCAGATTTCTTTGACATCTGTATCGATGCCGGAGGGCACCGATTTACCTTTTGCTAATGACTCCATGATCTTGATTCTCACGTGCATGACCCAGCCCCCACCCTCCCACCTCTTTCGGACCTTATAGCATCAGTTCTTATCTCTTTAGGTCCACACATTACACTTTCTGGCACCACTTCCTCCTCACCCGTGGCCATTTTCACGGAGTCTGTCTCGACATCTGTCCACACCTCTGTGTCGATGACAGCTCTTTCTTCCGCCACCGCTGATTTACCATCGAGCTCACCCTCTCCTACCTTCCACACTCGGCACTGTGCCTCAGCTGCACGGGACCGAGTCACTAGAGAGGTGACTCACCGACTCCTTCCTCGCCCTCCGACTGACTCGCATACTTCAGAAGCTCGCCTGACCGCGTTAGAGGAGTCGAATTCCCGCTTATGGCAGGAATTCGAGGACTTTGTACACTCAATGGTGACATACCGTTCTAGAGTCGAGTCGGACCTGACTTCTATTATAGATCTGCTTCGGTACCGTGGCCCGCCTTCTGTTATCCTTGTACACCCTCTGCCACCCAGGCTAGACACTGTGACCCCCTCTGCACCACTACGTGCTTCACTTTCTCAGGCTTCTACAGAGCCTATTTCTACCACCTCAGAGTCGGCTGTCACATTAGATCCCATGTCTGACTTGATGTTATTTTCTTCTGAGCCCTCCACTGCCACTGTTAACCTCACCACCAGCCTTCCTCACGATTTCCAGCCTGATCATCCACCCACCACTCCTGGTCCACAGCAGAGGGACCCATCACTACCCCAGAGGGTGGTGCCTCTGCTTGATGTTGTCCTTACCCACTTCTGCCTCCCCTATTTATTTTGTGCCCATCTGTCTGTTCGGGGCCTTACACTTACATAGCTTGGGGGAGGCGCCACTCATGCATCATATTTCATTCCACATTGCATCATGTCATGTTTTTATTTTATTTCTTTTTACACAGTTTTTATTTTATTCCCCCATCCACCCCACCCCTATAGCATCATCTCCCGCTCACGAGTGTTTTCTTAGCAGTGAGGACACTGCTAGGTTTAGCTTAGGGGATGAGTGCTATCGTTTTATTTTTATTTATCTTTTACATTTTCCTCCCTTATTTCATTTTTTATTTCGCTTTTCCACCATTTTTCACGTCATTTTCTTTTTTTCCCATTTTGCATCATATTTTCTATTTTCACCATGCATGCATCTCTTTTTCTTTATTTTCCCTTTTTCTCCGCCTCTTTTTCTTTATTTGCTAGGGATTTTCCGCATGATGATATCTATCGTGGCCTTATTATTCTTTCGTGATGCTCACTTTCGATGACATGCTATTAGATAAATTTCAGTTTTACTATCTATATGCATGCATTTCTTTTGTTGATCTATCTGATTTAATGCTTAAAATGAATTGAAAATCGAATGCATGAATTAGTATCTAGTATGATCTATGTTGGAAATGCACCTAGGTTCACGCATCACTAGAACACTTGGAATATCTGTTTTTTATCTCAATCACTTCTGTTTGCCTGCCTGCTGATATTGTGCCTATTACTGCATGCCATTTCAGTATTCATTTAGAGGAATGAAAATATCCATGTTATCTATGAGTTTAGTTAGGGTTTTATTTTATCAAACCGTTGTGCACCCTCTTATAAGTGCACCGAGAGTCCTACTATTTTTCCTTCTCCACATATCTATTTATATCTCTACATATCAGTTGGTTACACCTCATAGCTATCTTTACCATATCTCACTTCCCAACCCCAAAAAGAAAAAGTATATCTTCTAAATGAAAAAAAAAGAAAAAAAGAAAAAATGTGTATATATTCATTTGTGAAAAAGAAAAGAAAAAGAAAGAAAATGAATAAATTTTATATCATTTCATTAGAAGCTATCATTTATTCTGGGAAGAAAAATAAAAAAAATTCCATATCATATTCTTAGATGCGACGCCACAAGCTAAGCTTGGGGGTAAACCAACTGATCACATGAGTGAGCATGACATTAGAGTGGAGACGGTGCATAACGGGGAGATTTAATAACACCTAAACTTTACAAATTGCTTTAGTTTTTGGAGATTTTTTATGAATCGAAATGAATATCTGAATGGCATGATTTTTTTCTATTCTCTATTGCCTGTTGTGTGATTTCTTTATGCTCCGTGTGTATCTGTGATTGAAAAGGGCATTGCCAATTTCTTTATACTAGACTCTAGGGATTGCATGAGATGGATATGATTTGAAGGTGTTATTTCAGTAGATCCATATTCTTTACCTGCACTGCATGTTAGCCATATAATTTGTAAATCTAGAAATTGCCAATAGCATGCATGTTTATCATTCAGAGCATCGTGATATACTATCTACGCCTGAGATCTGACCGATCATCCTTAGCACTCTCCTCTCACTTCTCTTTTTACTTTTCCTCTCTTTCTATTTTCATTTTTCTTATTTCTTTTTGTTTTCCTCCCGGCATACCGATTATTCGTCTTTCTCAAGGACAAGTAAGAGGTAAGCTTGTGGGATTTTGATGTGTCCATATTTTCTACTATTTTCATATCATCATTTCATTGCATCTCATACCATTTTCGCATACAAATCCCACATTTTACTATGATATTGCATTTCTGACGATATATTCGAGTTTCGTAGTGTTTTATGAGTTTTCAGGGATTTTGGAGCGATTTGGGACCCCACTTGGGTATGAACACATCCGACATGCTCGTGAGCTCATTGGCGAGGCTCTGGAGGAGTTCGCCATACTTTCAGAGCCATTGGAGGAGAAGAGAGAGCAGAGGAGAGAAAGACACCCCAGCAGCCCCTGTAGATAGTTTCCCAGGAAGTGCTCGGTCCGAGCAGTTCAGTTGCTCGACCGAGCAGCTTCAAATTCAGAAGAGGAGCTGATACGGGATGGCTCGGACCGAGCAGTTCATATGCTCGGTCGAGCAGCCTCAATTTCCACAGCTGAAGCAGTCCAGCGACACGTCCCGAGCAGCTCACCGAGTCGACCCCTACTCAGACCGAGTAGAGCTTACTCGGTCTGGGTAGGTAGAGCGGTAATTTTGAATCCACCATATTTCCTGTAGTGCTCGGTCGAGCAGCTTATCTACTCGGTCCGAGAGACCGAACGAGCAGCGTATTGCTCGACCGAGTCACCTACGCGGTCGGCAATTCCAGTGTCATTTTTGGACTCCATCGACGAACTATACCGCTACGTTGACGGCTACCACCATTGCGTCAACGAGAGCCACTGAAATACCCCGCAATTCTAACCCACGAGAGTGGTACGAATTGGGGGATTAATTCCCTAGCCCTAATGCAATGCAAGGATCCTATTCTAACGTCGACCCCCAACGATCCTAGTGGTGATCCCTAATGTCCTAGTCCCTTTTATTAGTATTACAACAACAACACCCCAACCAAATCTTTTTCCCCGATAGCTATCTCACTTCAAGACTTAGAAATAAACTGAGAATCCATTGACACTATCACCGTCCCTATGGGATTCGATATCATTTATACTATTACTCGACACCGTCCGCTTGCAGATTGAGCCCGGAATTGAAGCCTAGTGGCCATACCACGCCTGGCGATCGTGACACCGCCAGGTGAACCTAGGTGTAGGTTACGGGTGCGTCAAGTTTTAGGCTCCGTTGCCTGGGATTTATCTCCGTGTAATTCGTGCCATTACTAGGTCGATCTAGGGTTACATTCCGGACGCATCAGCTACCAGTGCTACCTAAAAAATGGAGAGGAGCATGTCAATGCATGCCACGGTAGGAAACAACTTGGATTTGGAGCACCGTTTTTAAGTTATCAACCACTAGGCAATGCATGAGAAATAAGGCGTGTAAACTAGAGAATGTGGCATAAAGTAGTTGGCAAATTAAGAGATTATACCTGCGGTTAGCTGTCGAGCTACTGTAAGAAAGAGGGTTAGCATGGATAATAATGCAAGTGTTCATACATACATATTCTAAAAAGGTAATTACAAGTGCCAGAAGTATAACACAGTGTCACAAGCGAAGCATGTAAAAGGGAAGAGGGAAGTGCTGTAAGCTGAAGAAGTAACATGCAAAGCACTTATTTAATAATTGAATTAGTTGGAAACTTGGGTAAACTATGTGATAACAAGGAGCAAAGACCTGGCATTATAATGTGAGGCATGCCCAGAGGTCCCAGGTTCATATGTGATAGGCCTTATGGTCATCATGACATTACCCTCATGGAAAAACATAACTTATTAGCATATCCTCCCAATAAAGGGTCATGCACTCACGTGCCACCACAACAACCACATTGGGGGATGCCATGTCCACCCTCCTACCTCCCATCACATACAATCCTAGAGCCTCTAAACATACAACACATTATAGGCTACACTTAGTATGCATGTATCCATACACAACATATATCCACAATCATATAAAGATGCAATCCTATACACAGGCAATCATATGACTACACCTATGTACATATACCACTATACCAATTCACACAAATGGCCTTAGAATTTTACACGCCACGTACATACAAATGAGCTTACATGCAAGCATATACACATATATACATGTTCACATCTACACTTCCATACGTACATTCTCATTCAAGTAAGTCTCATGTATATCTACACACTACACATATAGAGACGCACATATCATACTCATACAAGTAACATACACAAATATAACCATCCCGTAGTTACACGTTTCCAATAAGTACTATATCATACATCTGTGTCTAACTATATGGCTATATATCATGTGGCATTCACATACATAACACATAGTTCGGTCAAATACTCAAAACTTATGCAATACAAGACGTAATCATCCACATATATATACAATAAGATACACCCAAATATACATAAACTAGAAGCATATAGTCATATAACATAAATCCACATTCATACATGTCATTATACGTAGGCGCATACTCATAAGGCACACACATATAGATTACATTTCAATACATCTATAACCCAATGAAGACCACTTATCGTAATTCACATATACGACTACACATTCATGCATATATGTATCACATATGCATGCACATTCACCATTAAAATAGTATACAACTACACTTCATCTTAAAGGTACCAACTATATATACATCCACATATTCTTTTGTAAGCTAACTATTATACATAACTTCAAGGCACACACGACAAAATCCATGTAGAGCCATCTAAACATAGTAATGTCACTCAAGCATAGAAGTAGAGATACTCATATACAACTATATAGTCAACCACGTACTAACACAAATATCATGAAGTACAAATATACACATTTGGGTACACACACCTATCTTCACGTAATAATACAACCCACAACTATATACTAAATTAAAACAATATATCAGTTCATATAAGCATAAGGCAGCACATACACATACTCTCTGTTATTTAAACTTTTAACACACTAGGAATTCATACCCTAGCGGTGCAGTACTAGCATTATAAATGCACCAATTTCACATACATATATCTTCACCCTCTTCCCGTACAAGTACACATACATTCACACAAATACACTTTCCCCCATATGTCCTCGAGACAATATGGACACTCCGCCACTCTATCCATACAAGGATAGATATACCCACATTGGTACATTTCCCACATGGGAACACAACCATAATACAATAGATAGTAACCACATATATGCACTCATATCACATACGTACACATCCTTACTCACACCTCTACAAGATATATATCCCCACTAGCTGATAGGTATCTACCAGTATACATCCACTAACAAACATATACATATCACCTATATCTCAGAGTCACACAAGTATACCACATACCTACTCACATACCCGTATCATGTATCTATATAGAGACATTACACACACACACTCTCTCTCTCTCTCTCTCTCTCTCTCTCTCTCTCTCTCTCTCTCTCTCTCTCTCTCTCTCTCTCTCTCTCTCTCTAGTATTCGCCCACCTAGTATATACGCCAACACATGCATACATGCACCTCCCATACACACACGTCCAATACATACATGTTGTATTATACACACGACGTCATTCACACTTCTCCCGCATTCACGTCTCGCATTCTCTTCTCTTAGCCACATATTACAGTGCAACCCCCCATGCACTATGATATATACATCGGCACACACAATTATTTCATGCCAACATATGCATCATAAGTAGAAATACCACATGTATACAATAGAATACATGTATGGTTCAAAACAGGGCATAACAAAGGGGGGAGTCTTTGGTGAAACAGGCGACGTTAGACCCCAACCTCATAGTCCCTGGGGAAGCACACCCGCTCGGTGGAGGTCAGAAGGCGGACGGTGTAGGGTGGCCTAAGGTACTTGGCACGGGCCAAAGGAATGAAAGAGGTTAGCGCCACAGACTCGACGCCGGAGATCTCAGCAGGGACATCACGGCCTCGGCCATGGTCACGGCGGCCCGGGCGGACATTCTGGGCTTCACCAAGGCCGGCCATTTCCCCTTTCTTGGGTCCCTAGGGTCTGCTGACGACGAACCCGTAACAAGCTCGGCCGCCGATCTACCCTCAGGATGGTCTTGCCTGGCCGGTAATGTCTCCTCCACCTGCTCCTCCGTGCTCGTGGCGGAGCTGTTCGGTGCTCCACCACCCCTAAACCAAAGTTCTATCTCTTTCGAAGTGGTGGAGCGAGAAGAAGTGTGAGAAACCATGTTAAGGAGAAAGAAAGAAACCTATAAGAAAGAAGATGGTCTGACGAAGCAGTCGGAACAGTAAGCAAGAACTTCGGCGAGCAGCGACGGCGATCGAAAACCTGAAGGAGGAAACTGGAAGGAACTTAGAAAAAGAAGAAGCTCTCTCCGGATCCCCTCATCCCCTACTATAGCAAGCATCAGTTCATCTCTGCCATAGAAGCCCTGCCATGTGGAACGGATCCAAGCCTCTCTGACGCCTCGACTGCCACCCACTGTCATGTTTGCCATGCGTCACCTCCTGGATGGCTAGGATGCCTAGATCTTTTTCCGCCTCTCAAATCAAAATGATGGCTACGAAGCGGTGGGCGGGCTTTTCAAATAAATTACATCCTTGTCCAAACATTCGGAGCAAAGGTCGCCCCCTCTCCTTTCGAACAAATGGAAAGATTGTACGTCATCCGAACTAGACCGGGCTTCCGCCTCAAGCTCAAATGACGGGGGCAATTGTTACGAACCTCCCCTCCAAGTTTGCCAGAAACACGACAAGCTCGCTGACGCACCCGAAACCTACACCTAGATTCCACCTGGCGGTGTCACGATCGCCAGGCATGGTATGGCCCCTAGGCTTCAATTCAGGGCTCAATCTGCAAGCGGACGGTGTCGAGTTATAGTATAAATGATATCGAATCCTACTGGGATGGTGATAGTGTATATGGATTCTTAGTTTACTTCTAAATCTCGAAGTGAGATAGCTATCGCGTTGAAAGAGTTGTTTGGGGTGTTGTTGTTATTTTACTAATAAAAAGGACTAGGGCATTAGGGATCACCACTAAGATCATCAGGGGTCGACATTAGAATAGAATCCTCACGTTGCATTAGGGTTTGGGGATAAATCTCACAATTCATACCACTCTCGTGGGTTAGAATTGTGAGGTATTTCGGTAGCTCTCGTTGACGCAATGGCGGTAGCCGTCAATGTAGTGGTATAGTTCGTCGATGGATCCCCTCAAGGCACGAGCCGGACATGGTCACGAGCCTTGGTTGGATCCACCGATTTCCCTATTTGGATCCCATAGATACCCCTTAAGCACATCAATTCCACAGACTGTGGGCATGATCTCAGTACGAGTTATCTAGGGATTTGGTAGGATCGACCGAAATACTTTCCTAAATCCATAATTCAATGTGGAGATTCAGATCTACATCTTTCCCCTGGGATCTTAGGGTTAACCCATCAACCCTAGAGAGATCTACTCACACATGGCACTATTCACGAATAAAAACATCATTTTTAGAGATGAAGACATCATAGCAATTAAAAGAATAGAGATAAAAGACTTACAGCAGGAGATAGATAAGAATTGCAGTTTATAGATCCCAGAAAAAATTCCAGATTTCCAAGCACAAGAACAATCGAGAACAAGAGTAATCCGAAGGTTTCGATCCAAAATTCCTTTAAAAAAATTAATCTAAAAATAACTCACTAAAAATCGCCTCCGCTCTCTCTCCAAATTGTTCAAAAAAAACCCTAAAATGAATCGCTCTCGCTGTGTAAGCTCCCGGCATTCGGTCCCTAAGATCGTGCAACTGACGGCTTCAGCAAATCCTTCCAAAAATGGCCCTGGCATCGCCGATCGAGTAGGCTGCTCGGTCGAGCAGTTTGTTGCTCGGTCCACTGCTCAGACCGAGCAGCTGAACTGCTTGACCGAGCTTGACAAGGAATCGAAATTCTAAAGAATCCTCGCTCTACCTGTAGGGACCGAGTCAGCTCAGCTCAGTCCGAGCAGAGGCTGACTCGGTCACTGAAGATCTGCACGGGCCGTGCGCTGGAATTGCTTCAGCTTTGAAATTTGACGCTGCTCGACCGAGCAGATGAACTGATCGGTCCGAGCCACCCGCGTATCTGCTCCTTTCTTTCAATTGAATCTGCTTGGTCCGAGCAATTGTACTGCTCGACCGAGCAGTCTGGGAAATGAATTCCAAGAGCTGCTGAAGGCTCCTCTCTCTCTCTCTCTCTCTCTCCTATGTTCTCTCTCTCTCTCTCTCTCTCTCTCTCTCTCTCTCTCTCTCTCTCCTCCTCCTCCTCCTCCTCCTCCAATGGCTCCAAAAGTGTGGCGAACTCCTACTGGGCTCCACCAACGAGCTCACGGGTATGTCGGATGTGTCCATACCCAAGTGGGGTCCCAAATCGCTCCAAAATCCCTGAAAACTTATAAAACACTACAAAAACTCGAATATAACGTCAGAAACGTGACATCGTAGTAAAATGTGGGATTTGGATGCGAAAATGATATGGAATGCAATGAAATGATGATATGAAAATAGTGGAAATATGGACACATCAAAATTCCCCAAGCTTACCTCTTACTCGTCCTCGAGGAAGACGAATAATCAGTACGCCGGGAGGAAAACAAAGAAGAAATAAGAAAAAAAAAGAGAGGAGAATAGAAGTGAGAGGAGGCTGCTACGGATGTTCAGTCAAATCTCTGGCCTAAATAGTAAATCACGATGCTCTGAATAATAAACATACATGCTACTGGCAATTTCTAGTTTTACAAATCATATGACTAGCATGCAATGCATGCAAAGGATAGGGATCTACTGAAATAACGCCATCAATTCATTTCAATCTCATGCAATCCCTAGAGTCTAGTATAAAGAAGTTGGAAATGCCCTTTTCAATCACAGATACACAAGGAGCATACAGAAATCACACAACATGCAATAGAGAATAGAAAAAGTCATGCCATTCAGTTAATCATTTCGATTCATGAAAACTCTCCAAAAACTAAAGCATTTCGTAAAGTTTAGGTATTATTAAATCTTCCCGTTACGCACCGTCTCCACTCTACTGTCATGCTCACTCATGTGATCAGTTGGTTTATCCCCCCAAGCTTATCTTGAGGCGTCGCATCTATGAATATGATATGAATTTTTTTCTTTTTTCTTCCCAGTATAAGTGATATCTTCTAATGAAAAGATACAAAACAATATTTATTCATTTTCTTTCTTTTTCTTTTCTTTTTCATATATGAATATGTACACTATTTTTTTCCTTTTTCTTTTTTTTTCTCTTTTTTCATTTAGAAGCTATACTTTTTCTTTTTGGGTTTGGGAAGTGAGATGTGGTAAAGATAGATGTGGGGGTGTAACCAGCTGATATGTAGAGAAATATATAGATATGTGGAGAAGGAAAATAGTATATCTCTCGGTTCACTCATAAGAGGTGCACAACGGCTTGATAAATTAATACCCTAACTAAACTCATAAATAGCATGGATATTTTCATTCCTCTAAACGAATATTGAAAAGACATGCAGTAATAAACACAATAGCAGCAGGCATGCAATTAGAAGTGAATAAGATAAAAACAGATGCTCTAAGTGTTCTAGTGATGTGTGAACAGTGAACCTAGGTACATTACCCAACATAGAGCATACTAGATACTAATTCATGCATTCGATTTTCAATTTATTTTAAGCATTAAATCAGATAGATCAGCAATAGAAATGCACGCATATAGATAGTAAAACTGAAATTTACCCTAATAGCATGTCATCGAAAGTGAGCATCATAAAAGACTAATAAGGCTATGAGAAGTATCATCATGCAGAACATCCTTCGCAAATAAAGAGAAAAAAGGCGGAGAAAATAGGAAAAATAAAGAAAAAGAGATGCATGCATGGTGAAAATAGAAAATATGATGCAAAATGAGAAAAAAGAAAACGACGTGGAAAAGTGGTGAAAAAGTAAAATAAAAACTGAAATAAGGGAAGAAAATGTAAAAGAAAAAATCAAAAATAAAGCGGTGGCGCTCATCCCCCAAGCTAAACCTAGTAGTGTCCTCACTGCTAAGAAAACGCTGGTAAGTGGGAGATGATGCTAAAAGGGGTGGGATGGGTGGGGTGAAAAAATAGAAATAAAAACTGTGCAGAAAGAAACTAAAATATGACATGATGCAATGCTAAATGAAGATGTGATGCATGGGTGGCTCCTCCCCAAGCTATGTAAGTGTAGGGCCCCGAACAGACAGATGGTTTCAATATAAATAGAGGAGGCAAAAACTGGTGGGGATGACATCAAGCAGAGGCACCACCCTCTGGGGGTGGTGATGGGTCCCTCTGTTGTGGACCCGGCAGTGTAGGAGGAGCAGTGATGGTTGTGTGAGGCTCAAATGAATATAGTATGGGGGCAGAAAGAGGATCAACTATGACATCCGACTCATAAGTGGAAGAAACAGGCTCTGCAGAAGCCTGGGGAGGTGAAGCACTGAGTGGTGGAAGGGAAGTCACAGTCGATGGCCTAGGTGGTGGAGCATGTGTAAGGATCAATGGAGGTGGGCCGCGTGTCCTGAGGAGATCTATGATGGATGCCAAGTCTGACTCGATTGTCGAGTGGTGTGTCACCGTGGAGCGTACAAAGTCGTCGAAATATCTCCGTAGGAGAGAAGTCGACTCCTCTAACGCTGTCAGACGACCATCTGTAGTACGTGAGTCGGGTGGAGGGGGGATGTGTCTGTGAGTCACCACTCTCGTGAGTCGGTCCCGTGCAGCTGAGGCACGGTGCCTAGCATGGAAGGTAGGAGAGGGTGAGCTCGAAGGTAGTTCAGTAGTGGCAGAAAAAAGAGCCGTCGTCGACACAGAAGAGTAGATAGACGTCGACATGCTTTCAGTAAAAATGGCCGCGGAAGATGAGGAGGTGGTGCCAAAAAGTGGAATCTGGTGACCTAAAGAGAGAGGAAGTGTAGCTATCAGGTCGTTGAGAGGAGGAAGAGTGGGGGCAGGGTCGTGCTCTGAGAAGTCAAGATCTGTGAGGTCGGGAGTAGACAGGAAATCAATGCCCTCCGGCATGGAAACGGTGGAGAGAGAAATCTGAGTCTCGGGGCAAGGTGGAGAAAGTCCCCGAAGACTCCCGTCGTAGGAGCGGTAGATACAATGGTGGTGGAAGAGACGGCTCCGGAGGATGATGGGTGAGCAGGTGGTACTAGGACACTGGCAACTAAGGCAGCAATGTCATGCAACTCGAACTCCGGGGAGCGTGGCACCATGTCATCGGCGGCTGCCTCGACGGGTACTCCGGGGGGCTCGAGTACGTGTAGGAGAGGGAGTGGGTAGACCCAAGGAATCATCCAGTCAAGATGAACTGGAGCAATATAGGTGAGGTGCGGGGCTGGAAGAACCATATGTGGAGTGTGGTGAGTGCCTACGAGATAAAGCCAGTGACGAGACCCATAAGGTCGAAAAATATGCATGTGCTCGAGCACACCGAGGGTCAAGCGTGTCGGGCCAACAGGGCGGTGAAGGTCATCTAGGATGTGAATATCAAGCATCCTAGCAAAGATGGTAAAGAAGCCACCGCAACAGACGTCAGTGGCATTGTCGGTGGTGGCAGTATGGAGTAGGCGATAACATAACTAGTGGGCAGCGTCAGAGAGCATGAATGGGTAGAGTGAGCCGTCCGGGTGGAATCTTAAAAGTCGGGTCATGCCCATGAGATGGGTGAGCTCTGGTAGGGGCATGGTCCTGACCTCAGGCCTGCAGAAGAGAGTGGTGGCTAAGTGCCTCTGAGCGTAACGAATGCATGGGTGCACGATGCACGATGCCTTCGCCCGACTAGGGCGATACTGAGCAAGGCATGAAATACGCTCCAAAAAGGATCTAGCATCAAATGTGTCTACATCATAGTGTGGAGAAAAGGCTGCTCGGGGATCGGGGATGTTAGGGAAGTGAAAGTACTCCCAAATCATGGCATGTGTAATAGTGCAGTCGTGATCCATGTGCCGAAAAGTGATGCCATCACCCGCTAAGGTTCGAGCGAGGGAGCTGAGTGCCTCAAGTGCAATGTGGGTGTAGGTGGGTGCGTGTACACCGAGGAAGCGGTCGAAACCAATCGCTTGGTAGCGGTGATGGACCCCCTGAAGGAGTCCAAGGGAGCGCAGGGTAGGCACGTCTATGAACAAAGTAGGTACGAGACGACTCTGAGAGATACTAACAAAGCGCTCTCGGTGTGCGTCGTCTCGGAACGTGATACCATACGTACAGAGACGTGCAGGCAGGGCATCCCTAGTGGGGGCAGGGTGTGGCGGTGATGATGTAGAGGCGGTGGATGGTGCTATGGTGGGGGTAGGGGCTGATGTGGTAGGGATAGGTGTGGTAGTGGTGGGAGCTATAGTAGAGGGGGTGGTAGTGGTGGAGGTAGTGGTGGAGGTGGTGGTGAGTCGGGCGCGATGGGGGGGTCTGGAGCAAGAGGCGCCTGGAATAGGCCTCTTTCCCCGCATGGGTGGGGTGGCTACACCTTGCGTGCAAACCATCGTGTAGATGGTAATGTGACGCTACGTATAAAAACAAAGAAAGGGGAGAGTGTACCGAATGTGCGAGCGTTGCGAGCAATGCGAGTGCCGAAATATCCCATAAGCTAGTCCTGATAGCAGCTACTGACGTAAGCAGAGAGTACCTAAAAATAGAAACGATCAAAACGTCAGAATTAGACATTAAAAATGGGGATATGCTAAACTTGGGGTGCTTGACCGAGCAGTGCTACTGCTCGGTCCAAGTCGTGCTACTCGGTGGGGAGTGGTGACCGAGCACAAGTGTGCTCGGTCCGTGCCCTAGGGCACAGGAGATCGGAGTGAGGGCTGGGGGTTTTGGGCGGTCTGCTGAGGGGGGTAGGCAGAGGGTGATGTTGGGAGGTGGGGGTTTTTGGCTGGACGGAGGGGCGATGTCGTCGGTGGCGGTGGCACCGTCGACGGTGTCGTCGATTCGAAAGGGGGACGGGGGGAAGAGAGGGAGCGGCGGAGAGATAGAGAGAGAGAGGAAGAGGAGGGGGTTGACCGGAGATCGGCGGCGGGGCAGGTGGCACAGGCGGCAGAGCGGCGGAGGACGTCGGCGGCGAGGGATGGGGTCCGAGTAGGTAGGTGTGAGGGAGAGAGCTCGGGGAGGGTAAAAGTAATTTTTAGGGTAAAAAATTTTTTTCTTAAGGTAATTTTAAAACGGGTTTGGGTATAAAAACCCAACTTGTTTGGAGCAGGACCCACGATAAAGGATAAAGCGGCTCGGTCTGAGAAGCGTGGCTGCTCGACCGAGTCAATCAGCTGCTAAAATTCAATAAATAGAGTTGTCATATACTCCCTCGCATGCTCAACCGATCAGTGTACTGCTCGGTCGGACTGTTCATCACTCGGGCCGTGCCGACGCCACTCGGGCCTTGTAGGCAGAGTGATGAATTCTCCATTTTTCCAAAAGCCTGTGCAATCCGATCGAGCGGCTGCCTGCTCGGTCGAGCAGATGTCTACTCGGACCGAGCAGGAGGCTGCTCAGGCCGTGTAGAAGAAGCAATAATATGCCTCCCTTTTCTTCTTTGCACTACTTGATCGAGCAGTTTAGCTGCTCGGTCGAGTCTCATGTGTCTCCTATTTTCTCTATTTTCTCTTCAAATCTTCAAATGTGCTGCTCTCCTACGGCTTCTTTCCATTTGTAATGTCGATACGCATACCCCCACATGTCCAACCTGTACAAAAGATTAACTCATCAAATTTTTGTGATTTTATAATTTTATCTCTAAAATATGAAGTAAAATGAGAAATTGAAAAGGAAAATCCGAAATCTAAGAAATTGGGTTGCCTCCCAATAAGCGCTCGTTTTTAGTCGTGAGCTCGAATCCCTTTAATTTATTGATGGTCGCTTGGTGCGCGTGGAAGACACGCGTCGTTCTTACCGACGGTGCAATCCGACGGCAATTAGTTTCCGCCTACTTCAAGACTCTCCTCTGAGTAGCATATGGTCTCCGGTTCTTCATGGTTCAGAGAATGATGTAGAAGTTCCTCATCCAATACTTGAATGTATGCGGCGACCGCTTTGTGGTAGGTTGGGTCGTCGTCATTGTCATACATGTTTTCACGGGGTCCTTCATGACCCCCTCAAAAGTGAAATCTTCAATGGCTTCATCTTCAAGAAGCTCCAAATAGCTGGCCCTCTCCTTGTGAGCATGCTCTCTCATTGGCTTCTGTAGCTGGAATTCAGCTCTGATGTTCCCCACATTCAAAGAGAGGTGCCTTCTCGGACATCGATCAGAACACCGCCGTCTCCATGAAAGGGCGGCCAAGTATAAGTTGGGAGCTCCCTCCCTCGGGTATATCCATGATAACAAATTAGACAGGAACACATAACCCTGGGGATATCTGAAGAATGACATCCCTTGATATACCCACCGGGTAGGTGATAGAATGGTCTGCAAGCTGGATGGACATACTTGTCTGTTCTAGTTCACTTCCAGTTTGTAGTCTTTTGAAGATAGAAAGGGGCATCAGACTGATGCTAGCCCCCAGATCAATCAGAGCTCTGCTGATAGGCATCCCTCTAATGGAGCACGGCACGGTGAAGCTCCCTGTATCCGGTAGCTTCTGGGAGAGATGATTTTTGATAACGGAGGTGGAGTCCTCCATAAGCTTAATTTCTTTCGGCTTCCTCTTTCCCGTGATAAGATCCTTCAAAAATTTGGCGTAGATCGGGATCTCCGTGATAGCGTCCATAAACAGGATGTTCAGCTGAATCCCCTTAAGCAACTCCATAAACTTGGAGTATTTCTTATCCATCTTGGCTAGGGCTAGCCTCTGTGGGTATGGAGGGGGGGTTCGGGAAGCTTTACTCTTAGCTGCATCAACGGAAGGCGGTGTTGTAGTAGGCGTGATGGGTGGGGTATCCGCCTTCTCCTCAATGATTATAGGCTCTTCAACAGCCTCTTCTCTATCGCCATCACCAATGGCTTCTTCAACTGTGACTTTCTCGTTATTCAGCACCGGGACCATGACGGAATCCGTCATCCATCCACCACGTGTGGTAACAGAAACCACAGCATTAGCTTGGGCCCTCGGGTTTGTCTCTGGCTGTGAGGGCAATCTCCCCTGATTCTTCAAGAGCTGGGACATTTGACCTCTAAGTTCATCAACTGAAGAATTTATGCTTTTAAACTGGGTCGAGATGTCCTGATTAAAGCGGGCCTGACCACTCATAAAGGTCTCCAAAGTGGCCTCCAGATTTGACCACGGCGGGTTTGGCACATAGCCCTGCTGAGGCGGACGGTTGAATTGATATCCTGGCGATCGGTAAGGCCCAGCTGGCCTAAATCCACTCTGCTACTGGTTCTGCTGCTGCTCAGGAGGGGGTGGTGGTCTCTGAAATTGTGGAGGTTGCAGCCCTCCACTTGGGTTTCCATAGGAAACCCTCGGGTGATTCCTAGCAGCTGGATGCTGCCACTGATTCTGTCCCTCTCCTTGGACGTATTGAACGGATTCAGATAACTCGGTACCATCATAGCGTGCCTCACTGGGAATATAGTTATGATCCACATACTCCTCTGCAGGATGATAACCCGATGTGATGGGCAATGCCGGGATGGAATTCAGGCGCTGTTCGATCCTAGCCACTTGTTTGCATAGGGTCTCGATGTGAGAATCCAAGTGGCTAGCAGCTTTGGCCTCAGGAATCCGGGTCACAATAGTTCTTTCCTTGCTCCATTGTTGATTGTTGGCCGCCATATGCTCCAACAAATCAATAGCCTCTTCAGGAGACTTATCCAGTAAGGCACCTTGCGCCGCAGCATCAATGATCATCTTGATGCTAGACTGGAGCCGGTTGTAGAAGCTCTGCACCAAATCCCAGGGCTGGATCCCGTGGTGAGGACACTGATGTTGGAGGTCCTTGAACCTCTCCCATGCCTCGTAAATTGATTCCTGTGGGAGCTGCTTGAAGTTTGAAATTGCTCCCCTGATTCGCACCGTCTTCGAGGGTGGATAAAACGTATCCACGAAGGCAAGTGCAAGCTTCTACCAGGTGGTGAAATGGTTGGGAGGGTGGGCCCGGAGCCAATATGAGGCTTTATCCCTCAAAGTGAACGGGACAGCCGCAGCTTTACAGCATCATCACTCACGTCCTTGGCCTTGAACGTGTCACACTTTGCCAGGAAGGTGTCGATGTGGTGGTTGGGGTTTTCATGCGGATGCCCGTGAAAGGGATCCTACTACATCAAATTGATCAGCCCCGTCTTCAGTTCGAAGCTCATCGTCGCCAGTTGCGGTCTAAGAATGGAGAAGTTATTTCCAAACGTCGGCTTCATGTGGTCCCTGATGGACCCGGTGCGAGGAGGAGGAGGATTGTTTTTTGCCATCTGAGCAGAGGGAGATGAACTTCTACTTGAGGCTCTCAAAGCCCTTATTGTCTTCTCGATCTCGGTATTGAGTAATAGTTCTCTTGTAGATCCCTTGAAGCGAGTGTTCATGCACCAACAAAACTCAAACAAATACCGTCAGTAGCACCGAAATAAATAAAAGAATAAAAATGGGTGGAAAGGTGAGAAATGATTAGAGTGCTAGCAAACTTCAGAAAATAAAAATAAACTGAGATAAACACTAGTGCCATCCCTGGCAACGGCGCCAAAAACTTGACGCACCCGAAACCTACACCTAGATTCCACCTGGCGGTGTCACGATCGCCTGGCGTGGTATGGCCCCTAGGCTTCAATCCCGGGCTCAATCCGCAAGCGACGGTGTCAAGTTATAGTATAAATGATATCGAATCCCACATGGATGGTGATAGTGTATATGGATTCTCAGCTTACTTCTAAATCTCGAAGTGAGATAACTATCGGGTTGAAAGAGTTGTTGGGGGTGTTGTTGTTATTTTACTAATAAAAAGGAATAGGGCATTAGGGATCACCACTAAGATCGTCGGGGGTCGACGTTAGAATAGAATCCTCATGTTGCATTAGGGTTAGGGGATAAATCTCACAATTCGTACCACTCTCGTGGGTTAGAATTGTGAGGTATTTCGATAGCTCTCGTTGACGCAATGGCGGTAGCCGTCAACGTAGCGGTATAGTTCGTCGATGGATCCCCTCAAGGCACGAGCCGGACATGGTCACGAGCCTTGGTTGGATCCACCGATTTCCCTATTCGGATCCCATAGATACCCCTTAAGCACATCAATTCCACAGACTGTGGGCATGATCTCAGTACGGGTTATCTAGGGATTCGGTAGGATCGATCGAAATACTTTCCTAAATCCCTAATTCAATGTGGAGATTCAGATCTATATCTTTCCCCTAGGATCTTACGGCTAACCCATCAACCCTAGAGTGATCTACTCACACATGGCACTATTCACGAATAAAAACATCATTTTTAGAGATGAAGACATCATAGCAATTAAAAGAATAGAGATAAAAGACTTACAACGGGAGATAGATAAGAATTGCAGTTTATAGATCCCAGAAAAAATTCCAAATTTCCAAGCATAAGAACAATCGAGAACAAGAGTAATAATTCGAAGGTTTCGATCCAAAATTCCTTAACAAAAATTAATCTAAAAATAACTCACTAAAAATCGCCTCCTCTCTCTCTCTCCAAAACTGTTCAAAAAAACTCTAAAATGAATCGCTCTCTCGCTGTGCGAGCTCCCAGCATTCAGTCCCCAAGATCGCGCAACTGACGGCTTCAGTAAATCCTTCCAAAAATGGCCATGGCATCGCCGACCGAGTAGGCTGCTCGGTCGAGCAGTTTGTTGCTCGGTCCGCTGCTCGGACCGAGCAGCTGAACTGCTTGATCGAGCTTGACAGGGAATCGAAATTATCTAGAATCCTCGCTCTACCTGCAGGGACCGAGTCAGCTCAGCTCGATCCGAGCAGAGGCTGACTCGGTCACTGAAGATCTGAACGGGCCGTGCGCTGGAATTGCTTCAGCTTTGAAATTTGACGCTGCTCGACCGAGCAGATGAACTGATCGGTCCGAGCCACCCGCGTATCTGATCCTTTCTTTCAATTGAATCTGCTCGGTCCGAGCAATTGTACTGCTCGACCGAACAGTCTGGGAAATGAATTCCAAGAGCTACTGAAGGCTCCTCTCTCTCTCTCTCTCTCTCTCTCTCTCTCTCTCTCTCTCTCTCTCTCTCTCTCTCTCTCTCTCTCTCTCTCTCTCTCTCTCTCTCTCTCCTCCTCCTCCTCCTCCTCCTCCTCCTCCTCCTCCTCCAATGGCTCCAAAAGTGTGGCGAACTCCTACTGGGCTCCACCAACGAGCTCACGGGCATGTCGAATGTGTCTATACCCAACTAGGGTTCCAAATCGCTCCAAAATCCCTAAAAACTCATAAAACACTACGAAACTCGAATATAACGTCAGAAACACGATATCGTAGTAAAATGTGGACACATCACTCGTCCGTCATCCGTGAAGTCTGCTTCGACTTGCGGGAAGGGCACGCTTCACCTTAACATCACCGGTTGGCCGCCTGCTCCCCTCTTAGCCTGCTCGCCACCCATGAAGTCTGCCTCGCCAAACAGGAAGGTCGCACTTCGCCCCCAGCCTCATTGATAGGTCGCATGCTCCACTCCAAGCTCACCGATCGAGCAACTAGATCGCCCATCATCCTCCGGGAATTATCAAGCGACCTATGTGCGGCTCCGCTCCTTAGACGCACCCTGATGACCATTCAGCCCATCGAACATGAAAAACGTCCTTGTACGCGAACGCCACTGACACTTACGCCACTTGACAGCCTGACAAAGGAGCCTTTGGCCGCTGCGCCGCCTGACTACATAAGACTTTGACAAAGCACCCCCTGGCCGTTGCGCCGTCTGACAAAGCATGGCTGACAACGTACAGCTCTGACATCCTCGGCCGAACCTTCCGCATTCTGACACTCCAGCTCAGCCCTACCTAATCGCCTCCATCATCGTTAAATACCCCTCCACTTCCATCGAGAAAGAGGTTGGTCAATTGATTCTAAAACTCTCACTCACTCACAAGAGCAAATATCATCCACATATTTGTTCTTCCACTTAAGCCCACCATGTAAGGTCGACATACTTCTAGCTCGGCCTACGTGTCAGACCCACAATTCTAAGCCCTAATCCTGACTTAGGCATCTGAGTGGCTAAGGGTTGGAACCCAACCCGGCCTTTCTGACGAGCTGCTCTTTGTGCAGGTGAGCTCATCCAAGGAGCAAGCAACTGGCGACCTACTCAAGGAGAGCGGCGGACAAAGGATGATCTTGCAGGATTGATCCTGAGATCATCCTTCGAAAGGCGCCTAGCCTCTACAGTCTCTCTACTTGTAAACAGCCTCCCTAGATCACCCCCTACTTAAAACCATCATGCCATTGGTTCCCCTCTAATACAAATTCATTATACGCTGATCTTACCCCGCAACAGATCACTAAGCATCTCTTATCTGCTCTTCACTGTAGATGGGCACTCGGTGCTCGGCCGGCTCAGGAATAGCTCGTTGAAACTCATATTCGGGGCTGAGCTCGGATTTTGTTGTCAGGGTACACCAGATTATTCGGATCTTGTTGGATGAGTAGGTAGGCCTTTTACAAGTAGTGAGGAGGTTGAGAGGCTAGGCGCCCTTCGTAGGACGATCTCTGGGATGATCCTGCAAGTCCGTCGGTGGCTCGCCGTTCACCACGAGTAAGACGCCGATTGCGAGTTGCTTGGAAGGAGATGACCTGTGCACTGAGCAGCTCGTCAGAAAGGCCGGGTTGGATGCCAACCCATAGCCCCTCCGATGCCTAAGTTAGTACTAGGGCTTAGAAAAGGGGGCTTGACGCGTAGGTCGAGCTAAGTGTAGGTCGACCTAGCGTGGCGAGCGGTGGTGGAAGAACAAAGATGTGGACAACCTTTGCTCTTGTGTGTAAGTAAGAGTTTAGAATCAATTTACCAACCCCCCTTTTATTGGAGGTGAAGGGGTATTAATAGCTGATAGGAGTGGTTAGGTGTGACTGACCTGGCATGCTGAGCTGGCACATCTATCAACGAAAGCTTCGGCCGAGGATGTCAGAGCTGTACGTGTCAGCCATGCTTTTGTCAGATGGCGCAACGGCCAGGGATGCTTTTTCAAAGTGTTAGAGCCGAAAGCACCAAATGGTCAGGGGCACAGCGGCCAGGAGGTGCTTTGTCAGAGTGTCAGAGCCAAAAGCACCAAGCGGTTAGGGGGCGCAGTGGCCAGTGGGTACTTTGTCAGGCTGTCGAGCGGTGGGAGTGTCAGTGGTGTCCTCGTACAAGGCTGTTTGTTGTGTCCAATGAGCAAAAGGGGGTGTCGTGGCACGCCCGATGGGTGAAGTCGCGCCTCAGTTGTTTGTCCACTCTTGGACGACGTAGGCGACCTAATTGCACACCCAGCGAGCTTGGGGGGAAGCACACACTCGACCGACGAGGCTTATGGCAAGACACGTTCTTCTCACGAGCCGTGACGGTCCTCCAGGTTGATTGGACGACGAGCGGGCTATTGGGAGAACAATCGGCCAACCGACGAGGTTGATCGAGGTGGCTCTCCCGCTAGTCGAGGTAGACCATGCGATGGGTGGGCGAGCTGGCGGATTGTGCAGCGGGCTTTAAATGGCTGGTCGGAGTAACTCGATCTTTAGGTCATAACAATTGCATCCTTCATTCGAGCTTGTGGTGGTAGCCCAGCTCAGGTCGGATGACGTACCATTACTCCTTCTGCCCCGAAGAGGCGGGGTGGCTTCGTGCAGGACTTGAAAGTGGCAGCAGTTATTTCGAAATACATGCCCTTCATGTCGCCGCCATTATTTCGATTTGAAAGGGCGGGGAGAAATCGAGGTGTCTCTGTCATCGAAAATGCGACGCGTGGCAGATGTGACTGCGGGTGGCAGTCGAGGCGTCAGAGCAGCTCGGATCGTCACCACGTGGCAGCGCTTCGACGGTTGATATGACCCGCTGCTGGCTATAAGTTGGGAGTGGGAGGATCGATCGAAAGTTTCTTCCGATTTCCAATTTTCATCGAGCTTTTCTTCTCCGTTTCATCGATCGTCATCGCTGCTGTTGCTGCCGTCGTCGGAGCTTCCGTTCCGGTCGTTCTTCTAGTCCGGCTACTCTCTGCTAGGTACTTTCTCGATCCTCTTTGTTGATGGCTTCTCATTTTGATGCTGGAGGTGGTAGTGGTGTGGCGAGGGGGGAAGTAGTGGTAAAGGAAGAGGAATTGGAAGTAAAGATGTGACGGAGGAGGAAGAGATCCTTCCTCGGAAGGGTTCTGATGGTGGCAGTGACCACTCGATGCCGAACTGACTTGGTCAATATCAAGGAAATCTGGGCGAGGTATGTTAGGCCCCCCGTGTGAAGTGCACCTCCCTAGGGCCGACGAGACGGTATGCAGTCCCGGGGATAATGAGATCGGGGTTTATATCCAAACTTTCGAACTGGGGCTTCGATTTCCCATCAACCCTCATCTTCTCCATCTATTGAATTTCCTCGAGCTTCCGCTCTTCGTGTTGGCACTGAGCTCTGTGGGTCTGATGATCGGCTTCATCGTCCTATGTATCACCAGTGGCTTGAGCCCGTCCTTGACGCTCTTCCACCATTTCTTTGAAGTGAGGAGGAAGGGGCAACATTACTGCATGTATGAGAAGAAGGGGCGACCTCTCATCCTTGGGGCGCCAGCCAATGTGAGAGGGTAGAGGGAGAGATTTGTTTTTGTCTTGATGCCGACCGATGTAGTGTTGATGTCGAACTGGAGGGCGTTGAATCCACTTTTTCCAGGCGGTGAGTTGTCAGTGTTAGCGGGCCTCCCGAATCTGTCGTCTTGTGCTGACGGGTCATTTCGGGGGCGTACCTTCTCTGCCATTCGAGTTGACCGCTTCTTTGGTTCGGGTTACAAGGACGGATCCTGCCTCGGAGTCTTCACTGGAAGGGAGGGTGCGAGCCCGTAGCTCGGCCCTAGCCCTTCTCCGATTTGGGGGGCGAAGCTTCGTAAGCTTGCACCAAAGTCTTAAATGGAGGGGAGGGTGCGAGCCCGTAGCTCGGCCCTAGCACTTCTCCGGTTTGGATGGTGAAGCTCCGTAAGCATGCCCCTGAGTCTTCGAGAGGGCGGGTATGGGGCCGTCGCCTACCCCGCATCCCCTGTGATCAGGCGGGTATTGGGCCGTCGCCTACCCCACATTTGTCACTCCGGTTTGGATGGCGAGGACGGATCCTGCCCCGGAGTCTTCACTGGAGGGGAGGGTGCGAGCCCGTAGCTCGGCTCTAGCCCTTCTTCGGTTTGGGTGGTGAAGCTCCGTAAGCTTGCCCCGGAGTCTTCACTTAAGGGGAGGGTGCGAGCCCGTAGCTCGGCCCTAGCCCTTCTCCTGTTTGGGTGGCGAAGCTCTGTAAGCTTGCCCCGGAGTCTTTGAGATGGCGGGTATGGGGCCGTCGCCTATTCCGCATCCTCTGTAATCGGGCGGGTATTGGGCCGTCGCCTACCCCGCATTTGTCACTCCGGTTTGGGTGGCGAAGCTCCATAAGCTTGCCCTGGAGTCTTCACTGGAGGGGAGGGTGTGAACCCGTAGCTCGGCCTTAGCCCTTCTCCGGTTTGGGTGGTGAATCTCCGTATGCTTGTCCCGGAGTCTTCACTTGAGGGGAGGGTGCGAGCCCATAGCTCGGCCCTAGCCCTTCTCCGGTTTGGGTGGCGAAGCTCTGTAAGCTTGCACCGGAGTCTTCACTTGAGGGGAGGGTGCGAACCCGTAGCTCGGCCCTAGCCCTTCTTCGGTTTAGGTGGCGAAGCTCCGTAAGCTTGCACCCGAGTCTTTGAGAGGGTGTTCGAGGAGAACTGAAATTTTCAAGTGGGGATGGAAAGATTTGAAAATATGTAAGAAAGGACACTTTTATTAACACTCACGAAGTTACTGGTAGTATTTGAGCAAGTGCTCTGCATTCCACGGGTGTGCTAGCTCGCCATCGTCCATGGTTGCCAGGATGTAAGTGGCCGGCCCGATGATGTCAGCCCGATGATGTCGATGATTTCATAGGGGTCTTCTCACTTGGCTGCGAGCTTTCCTCGGCGAACGATCTCCTGTTTGAAGGTTGCGTCCCTGAGGACCAGGTCATCGATCCTGAAGCTCCGCTTCTTCACCCGGGAGTTGTAATGCCGAGCCATCATCTGGCTGTGCCTGACGAGATTTGTCAGAGCTCGGTCCCTTACTTCGTCAATGAGCTCGCGGTTGAGATCAAGGCCCTTAATGTTGACGTCCTCGTCGAAGTATCGAAGATGAAGTGTTTCTTCTCCCACTTCGACAGGGACGACCGCTTTTGCCCCGAATGCAAGCATAAACGGGCTCTCCCCGGTCGACGCCTTGTAAGTCGTGCAATACGACCAAAGGATGCCTGACAACTTGTCCACCCAAGATCCAAGTGCGTCGCCGACATTCTTCTTTAGCAGGCCCAATATGCATTTGTTTGCCGCCTCTGCCATCCCATTGCACTGTGGATGCACCACGGAAGCAAATTGGAGCTTGATCCCCAATGTATCTACACATGCATGAGGGGGTCGCCCGCTCCACCACAGATTTCCAGTCGGGGGAGCTCGAACCTCGTAGGGTTCGGAGATGAAGTCATCCATCTCGCCAACAGCGTGGCTTCCTCGGTGTACGCAGGGCGCTCGGGAGTACGCCCCCTCCGCCTCTCGGGGGTTCTATCCCGATCGCGACCTTCACACCGACCCTCAGACCTGGTTGGCGATACGCCTGGGTGCCCAAGGGTACGCCCTCTCCGTCCCTCAAGGGATCTACTCCAGTCGCGGCCCCGCCCACGACGATCTTCGTGCTAAGGTGGGTAGCACGGTTGTCGGGGATGGCTCATCCTGTACGTAGGGGACCCTGCAGAGGGTGGTCTACGTACGTCCCTTCGACGTTGGCTCGAGGTCGACATCTCTGGGACCTCGCGGTTCTCCCTCCGGAGCCTTTCACGCTCGGCAATGATGAAGCGGAGTTGTCGACGAGCGTTCTCTTCGTCGAGGCGGGCCTGCTGGGTGGCGTCTGCCTCATCCTCTTGGTGTCTTTTGTCGACGACAGCTTCCTCGTTGCGCCTTTGCTGTCACGCGGCCTCCATCTCCTCGTCGAGGAGCTTTTGCTGGGCTGATATTTCCTCGACGATCCCCCTTCGCCCCGCTTCTTCTTCGAACTGAGGATGAAGGTTTCTCCTCAAGTTCGGGGCTCGGAGGGACCCAGCTGTGCCTCAGACCGGACCGCCTCCAAATCCTTCATTATATTGATGAAAGCCTCGAAGCTTTGTTGAAGAGCATGGGCCGAGGCCTGAACGGTTTTGGCCATCCCCTCGGGAGGTAAGTCTGACGAAGTCGTCCTCTGGTGTGACTGCGACTCTTCGTCCATGGGGGGCTTTACCGCGGTGGAGACTCCGGTTGATGGGTATAGGATTAGACATGGGTGTGACCCTTCATTCCCACAGACGGCGCCAATTTTTACGGGGTAAGATCTGCGTACAATGAATTTATATTAAAGGGAAACCAAGGGCACGGTGGTTTAGGGTTGGATGAGTAGGTAGGCCTTTTACAAGTAGTGAGGAGGTTGAGAGGCTAGGCGCCCTTCGTAGGATGATCTCTGGGATGATCCTACAAGTCCGCCGGTGGATCGCCGTTCACCACGAGTAAGACGCCGATTACGAGTTGCTTGGAAGGAGACGACCTGCGCACTGAGCAGCTCGTCAGAAAGGCCAGGTTAGGTGCCAACCGTAGCCCCTCCGATGCCTAAGTTAGTACTAGGGCTTAGAAAAGGGGGCTTGACACGTAGGTAGAGCTAAGTATAGGTCGACCTAGCGTGGCGAGCTGTGGGGAAAGAACAAAGATGTGGACGAACTTTGCTCTTGTGTGTGTAAGTAAGAGTTTAGAATCAATTTACCAACCCCCCTTTCGTTGGAGGTGAAGGGGTATTTATAGCTGATAGGAGTGGTTAGGTGGGGCTGACCTGGCATGCTGAGCTGGCACGTCTATCAGTGGAAGCTTCGGCCGAGGATGTCAGAGATGTGCATGTCAGCCAGGCTTTTGTCAGACGGCGCAATGGCCAGGGGTGCTTTGTCAGAGTGTTAGAGCCGAAAGCACCAAACAGTCAGGGGGTGCAGCGGCCAGGGGGTGCTTTTTCAGAGTGTCAGAGCCGAAAGCACCAAACGGTCAGGGGGCACAGCGGCCAAGTGGTGCTTTGTCAGGCTATCGAGCGGCGGGAGTGTCAGTGACGTCCTCGTACGAGGCTGTTTTTCATGTCATATGAGCAAAAGGGGGGCATCGTGGCACGCCCGAGGGGCGAAGTCGTGCCTCTATTGTTCGTCCGCCCTTGGACGACGTAGGCGACCTAATTGCACACCCAGCGAGCTTGGGGGGAAGCGCACGCTCGACCGGTGAGGCTTGTGGCGAGACGCGCTCTTCCCACGAGCCGTGGTGGTCCTCCAGGTTGATTGGACGACGAGCTGGCTATTGGGAGAACAAGCGACCAACCGACGAGGTTGAGCGAGGTGGCTCTCCCGCTAGTCGAGATAGACCATGCGATGGGTGGGCGAGCTGGCGGATTGTGCGGCAGGCTTTGAATGGCTGGTCAGATTAACTCGATCTTTAGGTTTAGGTCGTAACATGTTTGATGTTATCAAAGAGTTTGGGGTCATTGATGTTCTATTCCGGACTCCTAGTGCTTCGGATTCATGGCATACCTTTATTAGCGTCCTCGCGTTGAGAGAGGCATTGCGCCGCTCGGATATCTCGTCGCTTCGATCGATTGCATCACTGGGATGAACAAGATGCCATGCTCGGGTTCTTGATACGGGAGATAAGCAAAGCCCCAAGGGGCAGGGGTATCATTATCAACACCTTCAAAGAATTAGAGCGGCCGGTTCTCGATGAAATGTTGAAGATCTTCCTCCCAATCTACACCATCGGCCCACTGGCCTTACTCAGTAACAAGCTATTATCTACGAAAGAGGACAACACCTGCCTCCATTGGCTAGAGGGCAGAGGTCTGGGATACGTCGATCCAGATCTTACCAGGCAGCTTCAGGGGCTCGTGCCGAGGTTGGAGGTTAACTCGGAAGCTCGGATCAAACTCTGACGAAACTGAGAAGCTCGGATCGAGCTCGGGCATCCATGGTCCGATCTCCAACACATGAAGCTGAGACGAGAAATCATGCACACTTGGTCTTCGAGAAAATTGGGTAAATGCCATCGGTCAACCATGGGTTTTAATTTTTACCACCAACTTTAAAAAGTTTGCTAGAATAACACCCCAACTAAAAAAGAGACGAAAATACCCCCGTTCGTTCTCAAACATTAAAACCCAACAAAATTAAATACCCCGTTCGCCGAACTCCGACCACCCCGCTTCGCCGTACTCCGACCACCCCACAACTACGACAACGCCTCGCCGTACTCCGACAAAGCCCTATGAGCCAATATAACCCAATTTGCGCCAATATACGTGACAATATGCGCCAATTTACGCCAATATACGTCACGTATATTGGCGCAAATTGGCGCAAATTGGGTTATATTGGCTCATAGGGCTTTGTCGGAGTACGGCGAGGCGTTGCCGTAGTTGTGGGGTGGTCAGAGTACGGCGAAGCGGGGTGGTCGGAGTTCGGCGTCGACGTAGATGGAGGTGCTGTCGGCGTTGGGTTGTGGGTTGGCGGTGATGAGCGGTGTCGAGGCTGTCGAGGGGAGTTCGAGGCGGTGTGAGGTGCTGGGCTTCGCTTGCCGGAGGGAGAACGTCGTCCGCTGCAATTGTTTTCGCAGTGGGTTTAATTTTGTTGGGTTTTGTTTGGGAAAAAACGGGGGTATTTTCGTCTCTTTTTCAGTTGGGGTGTTATTCTAGCAAACTTTTTAAAGTTGGTGGTAATAATTAAAACCCATGGTTGACCGATGGCATTTACCCAATTTTCTCCTTGGTCTTCTGACTTTTTGTTCGTCAAGCTTGCTCTGTTGCCTGGATCGAGAGAGAAAACAAAGAGAACAAACATTGGAGTTAACGAGATTGTTAAAAGGGGAAGAAATATTATCGATGAGATTGTTGGTGCTAAGCTTGAGGTTGGTGGGGGAGCTCGACATCTGCGAGATCGACGGCCTACTCTGAACTAGGTCATTGGCTAGCACCCTCAGAGTGGATTAATAGAAGCCTATGTTGGATCTCCAACATCGATCGAGCTTCGTTGTTGCTGAGCGATTTATGGTATGATCGTTATCCCCTTGCCACTCGTAGATCGACGACGGATGGTGTGGATGGCGCCGTAGGTGTAACCTCCTCCTCACAGAGGTGCCAATTGTTGATGGGAAAATCCACCGAACAATAAATTTATTATAACGGGATCAAGTTACAATGATCTAAAGATGATACCGATGATGATGGTAGGTCGAGCTACTGAACTGAGCCCACGTATATCCGTCCGAGTTATCCTTTGATGGAGACATGTATTTGCATCTGCAACCTGAACAGCTCGTCAGTGGGGTCGGGCTTGGGTCCGACCCCATCCGATGCTTAAATTAGCCTCTGGGACCAGAATGACATTTAGCATGATAGAGTGTTGGGTTTTTGGGTTACCTCTTTGGGGTTTTTTCCTCCCCCCCTCCCTTGGAGAGTGTCTCCTTTTATAGGAGTAGGATGGTTAAGGCTTCTTGATGATGCCTCTTCACCTTCCGCATAATGACCTTAATGCTGAAGACCTTTGGCATGCTTTATTAAAGATGATATTCATGTAGAATATGAAGGGTTTAGCCATTCATGTAGAAGCTCAAGGGTTTGGCCATTGATGGAGAATGCTAATAGTTGTATTTATGTCATGATGTAACTCCTTGTCTTTAGATCTTCTTGTCTCTAGTTCTTCTTGAATTTATGAGAGAAGTCCAATAGCCCATTACGAATAATGTGAATTTATACATGTAACAATTGCACCCATCTCCTGAGCTTAACCATGTATTTGTTGATGTCGGATGATGTGTATAACATTCCCCAGTTGGATAAGTAGATCAACTCATAAGAGATAACGCTCTGGATCACATAACCGAGCAATGAGAGTTAATACTCAAGTAGGTGGATAAGTCGATCAATGAGTGTGGATGCTCATTTAGATAAGTTGGCCGTTGAGAACGATTGCCCATAAATCGGCCATTTGAGAGCGATTGCTCATATTCAGATCGACCATTAATAACCTTAGCTTATTTAGATACCTCGTTCATTTGAGAAAATACTTTAGATCATATAGCCGAGCAGTGAGAGTTAATAGTCATTATGATAAGTCGGAATATGAGAGAGTCTCCAGCTAGATTGGGTTGCAATGACTCAGAAAATTGTCTTTGGCGTTAAGCTTCCTCGGCTTGTGAGAGCTTAAACTCCAGATCCTATAACCGAGAGGATCACGAAGGTTTATAAGATTGTCTTCAGCGTTAAGCTTTCTTCGAACGTATAACCGAGGGGCTCGCAAAGGTTCATAAGATCGTCTTCGACGTTAAGCTTACTCGGCCCGCGAGAGCTTAAACTCCCGATCGTATAACCAATGGGCTCACGAAGATTCATAAGATCGTCTTCGGCGTTAATCTTCCTCGGCCTGCAAGAGCTGGGCTGAGAGCTTAAACTCCCGATCGTATAACCGGGGGGCTCGCAAAAGTTTATAAGATCGTCTTCGGTGCCAATTGTTGATGGAAAAATCTAACGAACAATAAATTTATAATAACGGGATCAAGGTTACAATGATCTAAAGATGACGACGATGATGATGGTGTCTCGAGCTATTGAATTAACCCTACGTATCCACGTACAAGTTATCTTTTAATGGAGACGATGTATTTGCATGTCTACAACATGAACAGCTCGTCAGGAGGGTCGGGCTTGGGTCTGACCCGTACCCCCTCCAATGCTTAATTAGCCTCTGGGATCAGAATAACATTTAGCATGATAGAGTGTTGGTTTTTTTGAGTTTCCTCTTTGGGGTTTTTTCCTTTCCCTTCTCTCTTGGAGAGTGTCTCCTTTTATGGAGTAGGATGGTTAAGGCCTCTTGATGATTCCTCTTCACCTTTTGCATAATGGCCTTAATGCCGAACACCTTTGGCATGCTTCATTAAAGATGATATTCATGTAGAATATGAAGGGTTTAGCCGTTAATGTATAAGCTCAACAGTTTGGCCATTGATAGAGAGTGCTAAGAGGTGTATTTATGTAGCATGATGTAACTCCTTATCTTTAGATCTTCTTGTCTCTAAGTCTTCTTGAATTTATGAGAGAATTCCAATAGCCCATTACGAATAATGTGAATTTATACACGTAATAACCCTGGTTCGGATTCACCGAGTCTCCCTGACTCCCTTGAATCATATTACAGCAACCTACTAGCCAACCCCTTAGTGATTAATGGTCCATTAATACCCACTTGCCAAACCCCGGAAAGTGTAAAACTAATACACTTCCTTCTTCCACTTCTAACAACCCGGGAATGGATTACTCTCACAACCCGAGAGTATATCTCAATTAACAAGAAAGAAAATAGAACCGAAATGTTCAATATGAAACCAATTTACACAACATATGCCTTGAATAATCACTTGAAGAGTGAGGCAAGAAGGTGTGTGTGATGTGCTCTAAATGATGAGAGTATGAGCATTTACTACTTATCTCAAGATGATTTGCAATTAATGCTAGAAGCTTGATCCTGAAAGCTTTGTAGACAAGTTGATGATGTGTCCATCAAATACATGTTTTATCGTATATTTTCTTGTCGCATTTCACCCTCCAAATCTCCATTTTAAATTCTTTTATGCAATTAATTTGAACTATTTCACTTTTGGAGCATTTCAGTGCAATTTAAGGGATTTTGGAGTGTTTTGTAGCAATTTGGAGTCAATAGCATAAACGACGATGTTGGAGCAGCAAGGATGCCCTTGAAGACGAGCTCGACATGCTAGAGAAGAAGATAGAAGAAGAAGAAGAGAGATGGATAAGAAGAACAAGAAGATTGAAGTCAAATTGAACTCTTAACATGGCTAGCTCGACCGAGCGCTTCAATGCACTCTGTCGAGCTGGCGTAACAACAAGAAGAGGAAAAGGAAGCAGCTGGCAGCTAATACCGCTCGACCAAGTACCCGAGCGCTCGAGCCGAGCGGCCCCCTCAACTTTGCACTAAAATTTCTCTGTTGAATTAACACGGGCCGAACGGCACTTGCGCTCGGCTGAGCAGATTTGAAACAACAAAAATCAGGATAGCCTCCTACTCTTTAAAGATCTACTATCATTCCAGTTGTCAAAGTATTTTTCTCATATTTTTATGGATAGTAGACTTCATGACGGTTCCAATGCTTCCAAGAACGCATGAAACGGAGGTCAGATGAGTCCTAGAAAATTTCCATAAGGTGACGTATTAGTGCTGGAAATTGTACTCGGGTAGCCTGTACAGTGTGCTCGACCGATCTCAGCCTGTAAGTTGTCTGGGAATTTCTGTAAGTTTGGGGCTCGGCCTGTACAACATGCTCGGCCAAGCTGTCTGGGGGCCACCACTTAAGTTGCAGCCCTTATTGGGGTTGAACACGAAATTGGGGGGGTTTCTTTAAGGTTTTACTAGGGTTTGAGGAGGAGTATTTAAATAATCGTGTAGTCGTCATTTAGGGGATCCTTATTTTGGTCTTGGAGACAATTTTGGAGGCTAGGCCATACCCTAGGCCCCCTCTCTTGGTGATTTGTACGTGGATTTGAACTACTTTCATTAAGCTACATATTCTTTTAACTTTTATTTGTTGTTTATCGTTCTTGATCTTGATTGTGAATCCTTTTATAAGCTTGCAATGGATTGTTTCGAATTTTATCTCATGATTGCTATGTTGAGTAAATTTCTTGCTAGGGTAAGGTTTATCCCTATTGCATAGGGCCATAGTTTGTCCTAGAGGAGGCGATCCAAGAGATTGGTGTCGAATCTAGATTTAGTGATGGCAATCCAAGAGATTGGCACTGAATCTAAATTGTAGCGTGGTGATCCAAGATATTGGCACCGCTACAACGTAGTTAGAGATTGATAATTCTGTAGACTTATGTTGTGATTTGCTATCATCGGGTGTGACGGGAACTCGATAGACATGGTGATCCATGATAGTGGCACTCATCTTGAGAAGTCCCATCACGTCTGATTAAGGTTGTAACATCGTCAATCTAGCTGCGGTGATACACGATAGTGGCACCAACCTTATTCATTCGTTACACCCCTATATTACTCACTAGGTGATCCACGATGGTGGTACCGAAGTAAGGAGGCCGCACAACATATGATTGACTCGTCAGATGAATCATTGTCTAGATACATGTGAGCTTTATTCTTAGCCCGAAGCAATAGCGGGGATACTGATACCCTAGTACCTTCGTTATCATTGTTATCATTATAGAGACGATATCTTATGTTATCAGACCGTGACACCCTCGATACCACATCCATCGCCATTACGACCCTCCGGATTCCATCTCCACTAATAAAACCATAGTCTAATAAACCAACCTAGGATTCGCCGGTACTCAGATTCACCACCTCCCTGTGGATTCGACCACGAACTCATCGGGATTATATTGCTTTGACACCCTTACACTTGGGGGTGGGGGTGTGCATAGCTTTTTGGGGGTGCGCATTCTCGTGTCAACAAAATGGCGTCGTTGCCGGGGAGGTAGTTCAGTTTGAGTCCGGTTATCACTATTAGGTTGCTTAGATTACAAAAAAATATTAAAAATTAAATTTTTTTTCTTAATAGAGATTTCGCCACATTATTATTACCTTTATCTCTCTTGTGCCACTGACGTTCTTTTCCAGGTTATTTATCTTTGTTTGATCAGGTGCATTTGGTGCAACAATGGCACCCCCATTTGGAGTGAGGGTGTGCAAGATAAAACCTTTTCTAGACCAAGCAATGATCTCCATGTTCAAGAGGTTCGTAGATGTATTGACAAATGTGCCAGGACATGGGTTTGATGACTCAAAGCTACTCCATTTATTCATTAAAGGACTGCAGGGACCTTCAGTGGAATTCTTGAGGAGACTGAAAGTGAATACCATCAACGATCTATATTCGGCAGCAGCTTTGGGACGTATGCTGAACGATGCTTGATCTAATGGCTCATTAGCGGTCATGGCATGTAAACCATCTGAACAAGAGCTCGTTAATTTTATTATGAATCATGTGTCTACTGCAGGTACTATTGATGATGATATTCACGTTCAGCTTGGGGGAGACATTCTGCATTTCTACATTGCCACCAAGGAAGAGACCAGCAAAGGCAATGATGACATTGTCTATAATGTCGTACCTGAGCCGTCTCTCATTCTTGACCCTTCTCTACAGGTTGAAGATACAAAGTAGCATGCACCACCAGAGCCTATCATTTAGGAGGCAATGCCTACGAAGTCTGAACAGACCATCGAGGAGGACGTGACTTGGGACGAGGACATCTGCACACAGATGGAGCCTGAGTTTGGTCCACTTCCAGCCGAGCTTCAGCAGTCACCTCTACCTTCTTCTTAGGCTGAGAATCCATCATAGGAGTATCCATCGAAGCTTATTGCTCCCACTCAGGGAGACCTTTTTGCCCACTCCATCTCTGAATCATGTACTTTGTTTGATATTTATTTTGATTCAGATGTATTTGACACGTCGTACCTTTTGCAGCACACATACTCTTATGTACCTGAGGTATGCTTGGACGTGTCACTGCCTAAAGAACCTGACGAGCATAGTGAGGAGTCACTTGAGGAACTTGAAGAGAACAGCATGAAGAGAGACGTCATAATTGCAAAGGATAGAGATACAATCTCACGGAAGTATCATCAACTAGATTTAATTTTCGTTATTTCTGTCGATTATTTTCTTTAGGATTCATATATCATGGAGGGAAATTTCGATGATGAACTGATGTAGCTCGTCTCCTACATGGTACAGGTGGAATCCTTGGGGAGATGCTAGGAGCTGTATTGCTGGAGTTTGTTGGTATCAGTGGTTGTTATCGTCTTAAATTTATAAACCGCAAGCGCACGGCTGTCGTCGTAGCACTTTACGGGTCGTCTGCAGGGAGGCGGATTGATCGAGTACTAGCTCAATAAAAGGTTGTACGCAAGCTACATCAATCGGATTGAAGGGGGTATAGATTACGGGGATATACGAAGAATGCGATGTAAATGGCATATGGGTATGAAGATAATAATGAGAAACAACAATCAAAAGACAAAGATACAACCCAAAACAATTAAAAGCAAGATAATAATAAAACAATGCAAAGAGAAGCAAAAGAAAGCTTATCTTATTGATTCATAACCAAGTTCGTCAATCTCCATTACAACCCCATGAGAAAAGAACATAAAATACTATCTGAAACTAATCTACTCCTAAAAATACTATAAGAAAATGGAAAAGGGCAGAAAACGAGCCCAAAAACACAGCTCTCCCAAAAGATGGTGCCCTTCGTTTTATACAACCCTACAGGCTATCGGGTCAAGTTCCATACCCGCTTTCAAACGGCCATGTGGTTGAACCACGCGGTCGCATCGATCTTGCTGCCGTTGCTGCTTTGCCTTGGTTGGAGGTGTGAAACGACACGAGTGTATGAATTAAATTCATACGGCCGTGTGAAGCTGAGTTGGGGCCATTGAGGTGGATGATGCAGCCGTTTGGAAAAATTCCAAATGGTCACGTAAATATTGATCTAAATGAAGATCAACACAGCCGTTTCGATTTTTTGAAACGGTCGTGTAGACTCTGCAGACTCCCCACATTTCTCCAAAGTTTTCCTGAGAGATACACGGACGTTTGGATTAAACCAAACGGCCGTGTGGAATTGGCGCTTGAAAGGGGAAAATATAGCTTTCAAACGGCCGTACAGTGGCTCAAACTGCCAAAACCCTTTCATACGGTCGTCTGGAAATCCCATACCGCCGTGTGGAATTTCTAGCATGCAAAAATCTGCACCAAGCTACACTCCAGAAAATCTAGAAAAATCTAGAAAATCAGATTTGAGCAAATGAGGTGGCGTTGGAATCGGAACGAGACGCTCTTCGAAGGAAAAATGAGAAGGAGTGAAGATGGCCATAGAATTAAGAATATGTCTTCAGTCTTTGCGGTGCGTGCACGCTTCTTGTGGCATCTCCTCGAGGTTCCTTATCTTTTGATTCCCTCTCATCGCCTTGCTTGCTCCTTTCACTTCTTTGACTCTTTTGGTACTTTTTCGCCTTTTTAATGCTCCATTATTATGCATTTGTTTCCTTTTTCCTGAAACATGCAAATTGGAACCAAAGAGTAAAATGGAAACAAAAGTGGATGAAATCGAATGAAACAATGAATAAAATGAGGCGAAAAGCGCATGAAAGCATGAAATATATACATATAAACCACTCATCAAAATACCCCAAGCTAAACTATTCCTCATCCTCGAGGAAGACAAAGAAAGAGAAAAGAGTGGGGTATGCATGCAGTCGACAAATTATATCAAGAATTCCATAGCGATAAGCACATCTGCATGGAGAGCAAAGAATTTCAGATTGTGGATTTATAAGCATATCAATTCCCATCAATCTATCATGGTATAGCTTGAAAGATTATTTCTAACAGAAATAATCATGCAATATACAAAATCATGCTAGCGCTCAAATCTCCAAAATAGTTTCTCTATCCCGCATAAACTATAAAAATGGGGACCGAAGTCATGCGATGGGTCGAGGAGGAGCTAGTGTCGTATAATGGGTCGTGAACTACTATAAGAGATTGTATTTACGACACATTATCGTTCCATGACTCGTAAGATTGCTAGCCTCTTTCATGCCTAAAATTTTTCCTCGTATATCTTTTTTTTTGGATTCTTGGTTGATTTGTGTAAGGAGCGTTGGGTCGATGACTCACAGGTCAGACAACTTTAGAGCATCGGGCCAAAAAGGACCCCTCGGACCTATTAGCTCAACCCAACTAAAAATCTTATTCATATACACTCCCCCAAGCTAGACCTTTTGACGCGAGGCCTCGACGGTTTCTATCGTGGAGATCTGGTTATTCAGTGTTGCTAGGAGAACATTGCATGATTTATTGTTTTTCTCATACACAAAAAAAATTTCTTTCTCTTTTTTTGAACATGAAAGAGTTAGACAATGACACTCCTTAGTACTGGATAGTATATCGTAAAACCAAATCATATGGGTCCACTAGTCATTATGCTCAACTAAAGCCACCAAGATGCATGCATGAAGTGGGTTTCCATGATATAATATAACTCATGCATGTTTCGAGTACTTTTATTTCAATGATTGTGAACATGAGCATGACAAGCATATTACAATGAGATTTATCATTAGAAGCATTTCCAAGCATATATCGTGATGAAAAATAAGGAATTGATCGAAAAGATATATAAATCCGAAAAACAATTCGTTGAAATAAGCATGCATATAGGAACTTGGAGCAATGGAATTCTAAATATAACATACATGTAAACCAAGCATGCAATGCACTCTCCCCCAAGCTACAATCAAGCATTGTCCTCAATGCTTAAAAAGAATGTAAAATATGGGGGTGTGAATGGTGCATGAATAATTGTTCCTCTCCCAAGCTTGCCTAAATGCATACCCTCAATAAAATGGGTAGATAAAAGTGAGGGTCCGTGTGTGTGTGTGTGTGTGTGTGTGTGTGTGTGTGTGTGTGTGTGTGGGGTATGGGTACGAGAGTCATAACATATGAGATAATGGCAAAGAACGGGCAATGAAGCTCATATTGGATTTTGGGCTAAAATGTGAGTGCACCGCAAGAGATGTGAGGGGTTATTCATTTATTAATAAACTAAGTAAAAGCAGAAAATCCTGATACGCTCCTCTCGCTATCGAGTGAAGGCGAGTTTATTTAACCGACCTAGAAAGCATATAAAATTTATCTACACTACTGGATTTGGGTTCACCTAATCAAATGGTGGATCCAAGATTTCCAATAGAGCAGGCAGCTGCACTTCCTGCTCTTTTTGTGGCTCCGATTATGTCCTATTGCCATGAATACCAACAAACTCCAGAAATGCTCCCCCAGCTTTTTTCGAGGATGTCCACCTAAATCCTGCGAAAGAAAGGGAGCATCAGTCCGTGGTGATAAATTCTTCCCCAAAATAAATGTATCCCAAAGAGTATCGTCAAAGTGAAATATAAAGCGTGGAAAAAGTCGAAGATGACTCCCTGAGAATGTGGTGCTATACCCTGGTGATGACGCGATGATCTCCTGGCCACGTTTAGCGACGAGCTCGTCAGGTGCTGACATGGTCCTATATACCTCAGTATGATGTGAATCTGGATCCTGTGGAGGGTATGTCATGTTAGTAGTATCTGAATCTAAAAATATAGGAAATATAATATGAGATTTAGAAAGAGAGCATATATGGTCTAAAGAGTCTCCCTGAATGGCATTATGCTCTGGTGGAAGTGGTGCCTCTGGTGGAGTGGGAATGGGCTGTGGAGGTGGTAGTCAAAGCGAGAGTGCGTTAGACCTGCTGAAATGAGTCATAATGTCTATGGCCTCATGCTCTCCCTCCTCGTCGATGTGGCTATCCTCCATGGCCTCTCGATGCTCTCATGTGGCTCTTGTTCGATAACAACCTCTACGTGAGAGATCGTTTGCATACATGGGTCTGTGCTCGGCTCATCACCCATCTGTGGCATGTAGTCTGGAGTTTGGTGATGGATGTGAGCTTTGGTGGCGTGTGTCTCAAAATTGGTACCTACATGGGAAAAGAGACTCATATCAAAATTTTCATATTGTAAACCATATGAGTTATCTTCCATGGTACAGGCTATCGACGATGTGTGAGACACGGCTGCTTCACCCCCAAAGTAGAAGTGGTAGGCGGGAATGGAAATGGCGAACCCATCTGGCCTTGGGCTATCATGTAATTCTCCACCAATAACTCAAGGATGGATTTTTGAAGTAGAAGTGAGGGTGATGGTGTCGTTGGGCTTTGGTTTTCAAAGGAACTCTCCACTAACAACTCAAGGTCAGACTTCGGCGGTGGAAGTGATAGTGGTGGAAATAAAGTGATGGAGCCATTTGGCCTTGGTTTAAAATATGGTTCTCTATTAATAATTCAAAGTCAGATTTCGACGGTGGAAGTGGTAATGGTGGTCGTGGTGGAGTCCATTGGGTTTGAGTTGCAATGGAGTTTTCCAAAAATATTTCAAGGCTCGCTTTTGGTGGAGGAGGGGGGTGTAAATCTGGGGGTATGGAATGGAGGATTCTTGGTATAGGTTGTGGGTATATGAGTGTGGGTTGTAGGGTTGGGCACTGAATTGGCAATTGATGGTCGTATATCCCTGCATTCCACATACTTTGCAAACTGCGACAACATGTGGAAAATGCTCATATCCCCCATCTGAGCACCGTATGGCATGTATGCATCAAAATTTTCAATATATGATCCATCGGGCATCCACATAATTTATATAGTCCACCTGACAAACAAAAATCAGGGTTAAGAGAAATACGTTGCTAACACAAAGGAATAGCATAATTGATAATCAGTGGTGGGGGGAAATTTCGTTTATGAAAATTTTTAAATTTTTTGAATAACACGTAGTCTAGCTAACCCTAAATCTTACTAATATCAATCAAATCAGCCTCCCTAGCAACGGCACCAAAAACTTGTTATCGTCTTAAATTTATAAACCGCAAGCGCACAGCTGTCATCGTAGCGCTTTACGGGTCGTCTGCAGGGAGGCGGATTGATCGAGTGCTAGCTCGATAAAAGGTTGTACGCAAGCTACGTCTATCAGATTGAAGGGGGTATAGATTACGGGGATATACGAAGAATACGATGTAAAGGGCATATGGGTATGTAGATAATAATGAGAAACAATAATCAAAAGACAAAGATACAACCCAAAACAACAATTAATATCAAGATAATAATAAAACAATGCAAAGAGAAGCAAAAAAATCTTATCTCATTGATTCATAACCAAGTTCGTCAATCTCCATTACAAACCCATGAGAAAAGAACCTAAAATTCTATTTGTAACTAATCTACTCCTAAAAATACTATAAGAAAATGGAAAAGGGCAGAAAACATGCCCAAAAACACGGCTCTCCCAAAAGGCGGTGCCCCTTCGTTTTTATACAACCATACATGCTATCGGGTCGAGTTCCATACCCGATTTCAGACGACTGCGTGGTTGAACCACGAGGCCGCGTCGATCTTGTTGCCGTTGCTGCTTTGCCTTGGTTGGAGGAGTGAAACGACACGGTCGTATGGATTAAATTCATACGACCGTGTGAAGCTGAGTTGGGACCATTAAGGTGGATGACGCGGGCGTTTGGAAAAATTCCAAACGGTCGCGTAAATATTGATTTAGAGGAAAATCTACGTGTCCGTTTCGATTTTTCAAAACTGCCGTGTAGACTCTGTAGACTCCCCACATTTCTCCAAAGTTTTCCTGAGAGATACATAGCTGTTTGGATTAAACCAAACGGCCGAGTGGAATTGGCGCTTGAAAGGGGAAAATCTAGCTTTCATACGACCGTACGGTGGCTCAAATTGTCGAAAACCCTTTCATACAGCCATATGGAAATCCTATACGGTCATGTGAAATTTCCAGCTGCAAAAATCTGCACCAAGCTGCGCTCTAGAAAATCTAGAAAAATCAGATTTGAGTAAAAAAGGTGGCGTTGGAATCGAGATGAGACGCTCTTCGAATGAAAAATAAGGAGGAGTGAAGATGGCCATAGAATTAAAAGCAGGTCTTCAGTCTTTGCAGGGCTTGCGCGCTTCTTATGGCATCTCCTCGAGATTCCTCTTCTTTTGATTCCCTCTTATCGCCTTGCTTGCTCATTTCAATCCTTTGAACCTTTTGGTACTTTTTCGCCTTTTTAGTGCTCTATTATTCTGAATTTGTTTCCTTTTTCCTGAAACGCACAAATTGGGACCAAAGAGTAAAATGGAAACAAAAGTGGATGAAATTGAATGAAACGGTGAATAAAATGAGGCAAAAAGCGTATGCGATGAGTGTGAAATATATACATATAAACCACTCATCAGTGGCTACACGTAGCTGGCAGAGCCACGGAAGGTGCTAATAGTGATGGAAATTGAATTCCACCCCAAGTGATTTTGATGATGAGCACACCAAATGAAGCTTAGTGTACTAACTACACTACGACTAAGTGTGCAGGTTGTGCGACAAATGAAAAGCTTTATGCATACTCCAGAGAAGAGCAATCTATGCTCAAAGACAAGGACGAACGTTGCTAGATCAATGACGAAGCTCAAAGCTCAAATGAAACAGAAGCTCAAGTGAAGCTCACATCTACTCCATCAGTTGATCAAGCGTCCGAAGACGTGTCCTAGTCTATAGTGAGTATGTTGTGTCTTTCTTAGGGTTATGTTAAAGCCAATCGTATAGACAACACACACACACACACACAAATGATTTCAAAACATCTTAAATATCTTTTAAATCATTTTCAAAAGTTATTGAGAGCTTTTTCTAGTCACTTTGCATTTTCGTAGTGAAACTCCATTACACCCTGGAGCTAACTACTTGTTTGACTAGCAGTGTCTCAGAAGAAACTCCTCTAGAAGTCGACTACCAAGGAGTGGGAGCCGACTACCAGCCGATAATCAATTTCTCCTGAAACACTCTGGGAGTCGACTACCAATCCTAGGGAGTCGACTACCAGCTGTCGAAATTTGACGTTTTGACTTGACTTTTGACATATCTCCAATTATTACTCCCATGATTTTCGGGACAAAAGTCAAAAGAATTTGAATTTTAAATTCTCAGTTTTCACCTATAAATAGAGGAACATTTCTTTGAGAAAACACAACTCTTGAAGTCAAATTCTCTTGTGCAAAACGCCCTCAAATTCTCAGCTCTCATTCTCTCTTAGCCAAATCTGTTTTATTCTTGATCTTGCAATTTCTTTAAGATATTATTTTTCTGAAGATCAAATTTTTATTTGGCTGTTTGTTTTCAAAATCCGTATTACTTATTCTCTGATTTTATTTAAAAGGATTTTGGAAAACATTTGATTTAGATCACAAAGACTTCATTCGTATCTTTGTGTGATCTAGAATCTTATTCTATCAAGCCACTACACACGTAATTGTCTATTACTATTGGCTATAGCATTTGGGTGTAAATCCAATCTCCACCAAACAATTGTGGTGAGTTGGATATCGTTTTTCGCTTTGTGATTACCCTTTGTTGTAAGGGTATTGTTGTTGGAAACCCTAGACAAGTCTAGGTGTTGCGGTTGGCAATACTGGTCAAGACTATGTTGTTGGAAATCCTAACAAGTGAAGTTAGGTACTTGTATTTGCTAAGACAGATAGTGAAAATCTCGTACCGGATTGGTCGGGGACTGGACGTACTCAAGTTGTGGGGAACCAGGATAAAAATCCTTATGTCTGTGTTTGCTTACCTGTGTTTGTTTATCTTTGCAAGCAATTCTTATTTAACTTGTTATTATTCTTTGTTTAATATTATTCTTGTAACTCTTTTATAATATACTGCAAAGATCAGTTTTTGTATTTATATTTCTGTGTAAATGTTATATATCTTCATTAAGTATTTAACTATCTGAGCTGTGCTTACTTTCCCTCCGGGAGTCGATTACTGTTCATAGGGAGTCGACTACCAGAAGATTTTTATCTCTGATTTGATTTGAAGATTTATTGAGTTGATTAAGAACCAAGCGTAGATCACTCTACTTGGTTTCTTAGGCAACATTAGAAGGCTTTGATTTGTGTTAATCTATTAAGAACAAAAAAGTTTATTTTATACAACAGTATTCAACCCCCCTTCTAGTGTTGTTTGCCATCCACAGGATCCAACAAATAGGATAGCCGGATGCACCGCTGAAGATACTGGATCCACCTTTTGAGTCAGGTGAACCCGATCGAGTAGTATAGTTTTATGCTTTAAATAAACTAAAATCCTCTCAAAAGCAAGATGACCGTATCGAATTTATGCTTTCCTAGATAGAGTGAATATCACCTCATATGACTGCAACAATAATCTTTTGCACCCAACCCTTTATATGCTATATTGATTGCTATCTTCTTCATATTTTGATGTGTCCCCATCCTTTTGCTCCCCATCGAGCACTTCTTTCATACTAAAACCTACTTTCCTATTCATTTGACTTGATCATGCTTTTCAAAGCAGTGACATTATTGATTGAATCAAATGAAACGGATTGTTTGGTTTAGCTTGGGGGAATGTGCTCTATGCATCATTGTATGTGCATTTATTTGCATTAGGGATTCATGTCATCATATTTCACTCGCCCCCTATATCTTTTATCTTTGTTACTCTTTATTCTTTTTTATGATCACCTTGAGAACAATGCGTAGTTTAAGCATGGGGAGTGCATTTCCATGCCATTTAGTTACCTTAGTTGCATTTTTACTTTATTTTTAGGATTTTTCAAAATTTCAAAAAAAAATCGATTTTTCATCTTATTTTCCTTTTATGTGCGTGTCCATGCATCATATCGTGTGATTGTTTTTATTTTTCATCTTTTCTTTTCTCTTTTTAGACTAGAAACGATTTTCACATGATTGCGCTTTGTAGATATGGACACTCTGCTGAGATTTTCTTTACACTCTCACGTAGAATTTTTCTTGAGTCTTATATGCTTCATTTTAATATGTATAAGATGGATTTTATTTTGAACTTGAGCTGATTGATATAGAGTTATTTCCTTGAGATTACCTTTTCAATATATTTCATTTTCCACAATATATATTCTCGAAACAGTTAAAAAAGAATTGCATGAATTAAATATGAAAATGAATGAAATATTTGTATGATTTGGGTGATAACTAAGTATATTTCATGAATGAGTATGATTCAAGAGAATTAGTATAACCCATGAAGCTTTAGTATTGATGAGTTGAAAATCTGATACCGAGTCCATGTTTAGTTTTTATGATTTTTCCTTTTCTGTTGTATATAGCCAAATAAAATGGTCAAAGACCATCTTTGCATTCCATCGTGCTTACGTGAGTTTGCAAAAATCACAAAAATAAAATCAAAAAATACAAAAATCGAACAAAATTCCTAAATAAAAGGCCCTTGGGGTTCCTTGTAACCCGATGCCCTAAGATCGTCTGATCTGGGCTACGTAGACTGCTCCTTGCACTTCACTGCGTTTACGCAAGTTTGCAAGGCAAAAAGCCAAAAAATAGCCAAAAGTATAAAACCACAAAAATTCCATATCTGTATCTCCATTTCTATTTAGAATAAAGACATAGACAAAGTTAAAGTTTTTCTAGGTCCAGAAAAAAGACTAGTGTGGTGCTTTCCTAACTTCAATTGAACTCATTATTTCATATCATGAACAACAAATTTATATCTTGCATGCTTGGTATTTGATCATGATACATTTATGCTGAATAGAGAATCCGTTGTGGAGGTTGAACTTAAATTCTATGGATTGGGTATATTGATTGGTAAGATACGATAGGATGTCTTTTCTAAATTCATGTCGTATTTTGATTTTGAGTTCCCCATATTTTTTGAGAATCCATGATATACAAATGATGATAGACTAAGGTGCTACGTATGAATGTGCATACATTTATTGCTCAGTTGAATTGTGTATGTGATGCATGAGATGAAGGAATGATCTAGTCCATATTCTTGTCTTTGCTTTATTTTATTTTATTATTTTTTATTCTCCGGGTTTTCTTTTTACAGTGTTCCCCGAGAACGAGTAAGAGGTAAGCTTATGGGATATTAATGTGTCCATCAATTGCACATTTTATCGTATATTTTCATATCGTATTTCACCCTCCAAATCCACATTTTATACGCTTTTATGCAATTAATTGGAACTATTTCACTTTTGGAGCGTTTCAGTGAATTTCCGGGATTTTGGAGTGTTTTGGAGCAATTTGGAGTCAAGGGCATAAACGACGATGTTGAAGCGACAAGGATGCCCTTGAAGACGAGCTTGACATGCTAGAGAAGAAGCTAGAAGAAGAAGAAGAGAGATAGAGAAGAAGAACAAGAAGATTGACGCCAAATTGAACTCCCAACATGGCTAGCTCGGCCGAGCGCTTCAATGCGCTCGATCGAGCTGGTGTAACAACAAGAAGAGGAAAAGCAAGCAGCTGGCAGCCCATACCGCTCGGTCGAGCGCCCAAGCACTCAGGCCGAGCAGCCCCCCAACTTTGCACTAAAATTTCTCTGTTGAATTAACTCGGCCAAGCGGAGTTGAAACAGCAAAAATCAGGACAGCCTCCTATTCTTTGAAGATTTGCTATCATTCCAGTTGGCAAAGTATTTTTCTCATATTTTTCATGGATATTAGATTTCATGATGGTTCCAACTCCACCAAGAACATGCAAAACAGAGATCGGAAGAGTCCTAGAGAATTTTTGCAAGTGGACGTATGATGGAAATTATGCTCGGGCAGCCTGTACAGTATGCTTGACCGAGCTGTCTGGGGCCCACCACTTAAGTTGCAGCCCTTATTGGGTTTGGGCACGAAATTGAAGGTTTTCTTTATGGTTTTACTAGGGTTTGACGGGGAGTATTTAAACAATCGTGTAGCCATCATTTGGGGGATCCTTCTTTTGTTCTTGGAGACAATTTTGGACGCTAGGCCATGCCCTAGGCCACCCTCTCTTGGTGATTTGTACGCGGATTTGAAGTACTTTCATTTAGCTACGTATTCTTTTATCTTTTATTTGTTGTTTATTGTTCTTGATCTTGATTATGAATCATTTTATAAGCTTGTAATGGATTGTTTCGAATTATATCTCATGATTGCCATGTTTGAGTAAATTGCTTGCTATGATTAGGTTGATCCCTATTGCCTAGGGCTATATTTTGTCCTAGAGGAGGCGATCCAAGCGATTGGATCCGAATCTAGATTTTAGTGATGGTGAGCCAAGAGATTGGCATCGGATCCAAATTGTAGCATGGTGATCCAAGAGATTGGCACTGCTACAATGTAGTTAGATATTGATAAGTTCGTAGAGTTATGTTGTGATTTGCTATCATCGGGGGTGACAGGATGTCGATAGATGCGGTGATCCACGATAGTGGCACTCATCTTGAGAAGTCTCATCACGTCTGAATATGGTTGTAACATCGTCAATCTAGGTGCGGTGATCCACGATAGTGGCACCAACCTTATTCATTCATTACACCAACCCCTATATTGCTCACTAGGTGATACACGATGGTGTCACCGAAGTTAGGAGCCCGCACAACATATGATCGACTCGTTGGATGAATCATTGTCTAGATACGTGTGAGTTTAATTCTTAGCCTGAAGCAGTAGTAGGGATACCGATACCCTAGTACCTTCATTATCATTGTTATCATTATGGAGACGATACCTTGTGTTATCAGACCATGACACCCTCGATACCACAACCATCGCCATTACGACCCTCCGTAAGCTATCTCCACTAATAAAACCATAGTCTAATAAACCAACCTAGGATTCGCTGGTACTCAGATTCACCACCTCCATGTGGATTCGACCCTGAACTCATCGGGATTATATTTCTCTAACACCCTTACACTTGGGGTGAGGGTGTGCATACCTTTTTGGGGGTGGGTATTCTCGTGTCAATAGTTGACACTTAGAGCTTGAGCTTGAATTGATTTGAATGCTCTTGAATGCTCTAGAGAAGAATGCATGACTTCTAATAACGTTGGAGTGTATCAATGGTGTATCTAAGAGTTCTCTTGCAAAGACATTAAAGCCATATAAATAAGCCACTGAAATCTGTCCAAAATCATAAAAAAATCCCAAGCATTAATGGCTGGAAATGGCTATACTGAAGTAGACAGACCAGACACCTGCTGTACTGTTCTGATTGGGTCATAAATGCAGTCTACACTTGGCAGACGTCTGAAGAAGACTTCCCAGACGCTTGGTCCACTGCCTCAAAGGCATCAGGCGCCTGATTATACATGCCGTGAAGAATTAAATTATTGGAATAATTGGTCCGAATACCCAGACGTCTGATGTTCATCATCCAAACGTCTGATCAACTATACAGACGTCTGGAAATAAAACTTTAGACGCCTGATCATGGCTGAGTGCAAATATTTTAGCTACTGGAAATATTGCTCATAAATAACCAGGGGTCTGATGAATATCATCCAGGTGCCTGACATACTGTGCAGACATCTGATTTAGTCAGACCGAAGATGCTGAGATACTGGAGGTTCAGCTCGAATTATCCAGACATTTGGAGTTTATCATCCAGCATCTGACTCACTTGTGCAGACGTCTGGAATGAGAACTTCAGGCGTCTATACTAGGTAGGGTTTTGGAGAACAGTTTATGCTTGTTCACCAGGCATCTGGAGACCTACCACCCAGCACTTGGGTAGGCTGAAAAGCTTTACTTCAAGCTTATGTAAGTTCTAACCCTATGAGACTCAATGATATATGATCTAAAGTATTGTGAGTGTCACGAATGAGATTCTATCAAGTCTATTCAAGTTTTAACATGCTAATTCAACAGTGAAGTATAAAGAAAGAGAAGGAATTACACATTTGTCATCTTCACTTCCTATTGAATCTTTGAAGACTTCAATTGAACATGTTGAGTCCGACATTTGAATTTCTTGCATCCATTCCTTGGTTTCCATGCTTCATTAATTGATGTCCTTACTTCAATGATCCAACTCATCGTTTTCGTTTGATATGACTTTATCTTTATTGACGATGCATTCATTAACTACAAAATATGTGGATTAGTCACAATTAATTATGTTTTCTTATCATCAAAACCATATTGGGGGATCCAATTTTCAACCGATAGTTCATGACCATCACAGCTCACTCACAACCAAACATCGCAACACCATCCTGAAGATGCTTGGGTCACATATGTGACACAAGAACAATTTTAGCAAATGACCACTCAGATGTGTCATATGCAAGAGCTTCTTACCTAGTTCATCTGAAGGCAAGCCAAACTTGAACACTTATCTCAAATCAACACATTCATAGCCTCTTCGATATTATCTCCATTAACTATTTCAGCAATAACATGACCGGCCACACTAAAGCAATATCAGTAATGAATAAAACATGGAAGACACTATGTTTGGAGTCCAGCACAATGTCATGGTGGATTAGAAGGAGAAGGTGACAATCTGTACATTAGCACCAGCTATCATGAAAGGAGTAGGTCCAAGGGGGACCGCTTTCTAGAACGATGTAGGTCAAGGTAAGGCAATATTGTAAGGCAATGAAAATGATGCTTGTCGTGGGTATAGCCAGCACCCTTCACAAATGCGATCACGAAAGGGGGTAGAATGCTAAGAGTTGACAAACCGGACAATTGGTAGAAGAGAAATGTGGTAGACCTAGAGAACAAATTAAGAGATCCCTCATTCACATTGGAGATACTTAAGGCACCATTGTGGCATGACTTTTGAATACTGTTGATAAAGAAGTACATTAGAATCCAAGATCTATGACTTCATATCACATGCTATCATGAAATCATGTAGATGCATGACTTTGGCAATGCCATCCAGTGCAGAGCATACTCAACTAATTTGAAAAAACTACTCGAGATTTGTTCAACATACGAAAACTTGGGATGATTTCAAGCATCGAATAATTAGTAAACTTCTTCACCCAACAATTTTTAACAACCAAAAGAAAAAAGAAGTCTTTTATTCGCGTGCTAAGCAAGAAGCAAAACGATGAAGAATTTGGGGGCTATTTGGGGGCCGATGTAAACTCTTTCGGTAAACATCTCTGATCTAGTGGAAAACGTGACAGCGGAAGACTAGACGTAAGCCCAGAGATTGGCAGAACCAGTATAAAAGCTCGTGTCTCTGTGTGATTGCCTTACTATTGTTGTGTGATGATTAATCTTGTGCTTTCTATGATTCACTCAAGATCCTAACTCTGTTTGATTATGTTGGTGATATGCTATTATTGATTAATCCGTTGTGCACACGTTGGTGTTGACGATAGTGTATCGAAAACCAATAGGGGGCGGGGAATGGGGAGGGGGTGGAGGAGGGGCAGGCGAAGATGGAGAGGGGGGTTGGGGAGGTTGGAGGAGGGATAGGGTCTGGGGAGGTCGGAGGAGGGGTAGGGGGTTGTGGAGGACTGAGGAGGGGGCGGGGAATGGGTAGGGGCGGCTGAGGGGGTATTCGAAGAGGGGGAGGGGGCAGAGGAGGTCGAAGGGGGCTGGGAGGCTGGGAGGGTGCAGGGCAGGGCAAGGGGGGAGGAGGTTGGGGACTGGGGAGTAGGGTTGGTGTCGGATGGGGGCTGGGGACGAGGAGAGGGGACAAGAGTAAAATAGGAAAAGGTTGAGAGATTTTTAATGGCACACATATAAATTTTCAATGGCAAACTTGTAACTAAGTGGTATGTGCGTGGAGCAAAGGGAAATGATTTGTGAACCCAACGTTTTGATCTGCGTACATACCGCTTAATTTTTTTTTGAAAAATAACAAAACTGCCATCTTCAAAACCCCCAAAATAACTCTGCCATCTGCCCTAAAAAAATAACACCGAGCACAGTAGGCAAAAATGCTTTTTGCTCACCATGCACAACAATTTGTTTTTTGTTATGAATAGGCCCATGAGGCCCATTGGGTATCCAGCCCACTATTGAAAGCTATAAATATGAGGGTAGGGGGCTCTTAACCCTCTACACCTATTTCCCTACTTTTCCCTTCACAACACGTTATCAGCACGATCACGCTCGTTGGAGGAGACGGCGGCTCGCGAGGAAGGAGATCCATCAATCGCTAAGATTCAAGAAGATCGTAATCTTCTCAACGGAGAGCGAAAAGGGCATCCTTCACCAATCGTCGACTAGATTCCCTTGTCGAATCTAGAGGTAAAAATCAAAACTTTTTAGATCTAAACTTGCGTTTCACGTTAGATCTGCATGTTTTAGGATCAAAAAGTTTAAAAACACGGTAAAAATCACATTTTTATTTAGATCCGCATGTCTAAAAACAATAAAAATCAGTTTTTTTGAGATCTAAATGATTGAAAAATCCGTTTTTACCCCCCTACCTTGATCCATACTCCGCACGCCCGAAGGGCAAAACGGCGGTGCTTCACAAGCGCTGCCGACGGCGAAAACGCCGCGGCCAGCAGCCGCGGCCTGTAGGCCGCGGCCCCGCCGCTGCGGCGGCCGCGACCCGCAGCCACGGCCCGCCACAGCCACGGCCCGCCGCCGCCACGGCGGCCGCGCCCTGCGCGGCCAGCCGTCGTGGCGGCGCGTCGTGGGCCCCCCTAGGGTTTTTCGGAAACCCCAACCCTAAACGGGCCAATTTTTCGGGGGAGGCCCAAATTAACCCTAATGGGTTGTTTTTATGGCCCAAAAGCCTGAAAATTAGCACATTTACACAAATAATTTTTCTTTTTTATTTTTGGTCCTAAAAGCCCAAAATAATTAAAGAAACTTTATAAAGAGGGTTTAAAAGCGGTAAACAAAACATTAAAAATATGGATCAAATGTAAAAAGTTTTTCAAAAAATAATTTTTAGCACGTCACACACTATTTAGATTATTTAATTAATCTTTACATGCATGTGATATGATTATCGGCATGGTTGTATATTTTTCATATATTATCTGCGTGGATGTGTGATTAGGCTATGTTTTTAGGGATCAGCCAGGTTTCCAACACTTTTAATTTCCTGCAATTTTTTCTTTTTTTGAGAGAAATTTGTAAGTGAGGATATAAATGTAAAAAGAAGACTGGCGAACACCAAAAAGGAGTTGAAGGCGTATGCACAAAGATGATAGTGGCTTCTCTCTGAAGTTTTCGAGGTGTACTTATTCTTTCATGCAACTTTTGATGTAATTTCGGACTGTCTTTTTCTTTTCGGTGTCGGCTGGCTGATCCCCATAGTCCTAGGTTATTTTTTTTCATTGCTTATACATTAATTGCGTGGATGTTAATTATTTTTCATGCCATGTTAATGTTACAATGAAACTGTCAAAAAGCATGTGTGCATGTTAATTTTTGTTAATTATTCACGTTATGAAACTGTCAAAAAGCATGCGTGATTGTTAATCTTTTTAATTATTCACGTTATGAACCCGTCAAAAAACATGCAGGTTAATTTTCCTTTAACAAATTCATGTTATGACAAATGCTTAAAATACATGCGTGAATGTATATTTTTACTCAGTTTAATGATCCATGCTGTTTTTATATTGCTAGATCATTCAATGGCCAGACTTGCGAATGTCGACTTTTCGATCCTGAAGGCCGATGGGTCAAACTACCTGAGTTGGCAGTTGGACCTGAAGTTCCATCTGCGCTCTCATGGTTTCAGTCTCACACCGACTGAGAAGGCAACAACAAGTACTGCCTCAGCCGACAAGGATGCTTCAAAAGAAGCACCTTATACAGAGGAAGTTTTAGATATACTAAAGGCGAAAGCCATTATTTATATCAGGAAACATTTAGACTCGACCCTGAAGGACGAGTACCTTACTGTAGAGGATCCTTACGAGCTGTGGGACGCACTCGAGGAGAGGTACAGGCATCAGAGAGATGTCATACTCCCCCGTGCGCAGTACGAGTGGACTCACCTCCGCATACATGATTACAAATCCGTAGTGGAGTACAACTCAGCACTCTTCCGTATCACCTCACGCCTGAAGTTGTGTGGTAAAACGGTGACGGAGAAAATGTTGCTGGAAAAGACGTTCACGTCTTTCCATGAGAAGGACATGATCCTTATGCAACAATACCGTGAGAGGAAGTTCATAAAGTACTCTGATCTGCTTTCATGCTTGCTTATGGCTGAACAGAACAGAGACCTGTTAGTTGCCACTCACAACCTGTGCCCTCCTGGCTCCGCTCCACTGCCACCTCATGTAGAGGCACACTTCCAGTCTTCCCATAAGAAGAAGATGGACAAAAAGGCAAAATTCCAGAAATGGAAAGAACAAAAACAGCGGAAGAAGGCCATTCCCCCAGCTCCCCCTCAGAACCAGAAGTTCGTGGAAAAGAAGCAAAAGAGGATGTCCAACAAAGGTGGCACTCCCAAGAAAGACTGAGAGGATAAGTGCTCCAAATGCGGAATGACGGGCTACTGGTCCAGAATTTGCCGCACCCAGAAACACCTCCAGGACCTCTACCAGGCAAGCCTCAAGCCTCGAGCTGAGACAAACCTGATTGAGAGCACAGCTTTGCCAGAGACCTCATGGACTCCTGAAGATTTCATGGGAGATGACACTCTCTAGTTATGGACCATTTTTTTATGCTAGCAATGTATCTTCCTTTTCTGCAAAGTACCTAGTTTTTATTCCATGTCAAAACATTTCCTTTGAGCATTTTTTATGAAAGTAGATCTTTTCTTTTCATAATATTTACTGCTTGAATGTCTTTCTTTATATAGATATGGAATTAATCTGCCTAGTGGACAGTGCATCGACGCACTCGATCCTTCAAAACATAGACTACTTCACGAGCATAAGTAGCTATTCTGGTCCACTGAGAACAATCTCAGGACCAGCTAACATAATCGAAGGATCAGGGGAAGCAATCATATTGCTCCCCGGTAACACACAAATCACACTTAAAAATGTGTTATACTCCCCTAAACCTATCCGAAACCTCCTAAGATTTAATGATATCCGTTTAAACGGATATCACTTAGAGACGGTCGAGGAAGACAAAAGGGAATACTTGCTTGTAACGTCTCTTACAAATGGTTCAAAAACCATTGTGGAACGTTTCAAGGGACTCCCCTCGGGACTCTACCAAACAAGTATACAAACTCCAGAAACATCCATGGCGGAGCACCTGCAGTGCCCCCAAACACCAGAATTCCAACTCTGGCACAGTAGACTGGGACACCCTGGATCTGTTATGATGTACCGCATCATAAAAAGCTCCAGGGGTATAGACTTGAAGAACCTGAAGATTCTTCAAAAAGGCAAATTCTCATGTCTACCTTGTTACAAGGGTAAACTGATTACAAGACCCTCTCCACTGAAAGTGGACGTAGAGTCTCCAAGCTTTCTGAAAAGAATCCACGGAGACATTTGTGGGCCGATACACCCACCAAGTGGTCCGTTCAGGTACTTTATGGTCCTGATAGACGCATCTACTAAGTGGTCACATGTGTGTCTACTGTCCACCCGTAACCTAGCACTGTCTAAGCTTTTAGCTCAGATAATCAAGTTACGGACCCACTTCCCCGACTACCAGATAAAGAAACTTCGTCTGGATAATGCGGGGGAGTTTACTTCACAAGTCTTTCTAGACTATTGCCAAGCTCAGGGAATTGAAGTCGAACATCCTGTAGCACATGTTCACACCCAAAATGGGTTAGCAGAATCTCTAATTAAGAGACTGCAATGGATTGCTCGTCCATTATTACTTCAATCCCAGATGCCAGTGAATGCATGGGGTCATGCAATTTTGCATGCTACATCTTTAATAAAATTAAGACCTTCTGGAGGTCAGTCATCTTCTCCAATGCAACTAGCACTTGGAGCCCCACCAATTGTCTCACACTTGAGAATATTTGGTTGTGCAGTATACGTCCCCATAGCACCACCACAAAGGACAAAGATGGGTCCACAACGTCGCCTAGGCATTTATGTTGGGTTTGACACCCCCTCCATAATTAGATTCCTAGAACCCCTTACGGGAGACGTTTTCAAGGCACGTCTAGAAGACCGTGATTTCGATGAAACATCGTTTCCAAGACTAGGCTCACAGACAAAGAAGCCCGAAGCTTCAGAATGTATCACTTGGGATACAAAGACATTATATCACTTTGATCCGCCCACAAGCCAGTGTGAGGAGGAGCTCCTGAAGATTCTCCACATCCAAAACACTGTCCATCTCTTACCGGACAAATTTACTGACAACCAGAAGATTGTCAAATCACACGTCCCTGCTGCTAACACTCCAGCTAGGATTGACATACCGCAAAATGGATGCAATCCACCTGCAGCAGAAATGGTTGGACCTCTCAAAAAGAGAGGGCGACCACCGGGATCCAAGGATCAAGTCCCTCGAAAGAGTAGGACCCTTGGCAATGGTAAACAAATACAATCACAGGATGCTACTATAAGCCCTGCTACCCCATCTCTCCCAAACTCTCATGAAGAGGAAACGCCGGGAGAAAATGAAGTTTCGATACACTATGTACGAACTGGGGAGTATTGGGACAGAAAGAGCACAACCATAGATGACACATTTGCGTGTAATATTGCCATCAACGTCGCGTACTACGACGATGATATTGAACCACGCTCTCTAACAGAATGTCAAAGCAGAGATGATGTGCCAAAGTGGAGAGCGGCAATAGGAGTGGAGTTTGATTCACTCACCAAACGCAAGGTCTTCGGACCCATAGTCCAGACACCAAAAGGTGTAAAACCTGTGGGTTATAAATGCGTATTTGTTAGAAAACGAAATGAACAGAATGAGATCGTTCGCTACAAAGCAAGGCTTGTAGCGCAGGGTTTTATCCAACGTCCAGGGGTGGATTTTGAAGCCACATACTCCCCGGTCATGGACGCGATCACCTTCCGATTCCTCATTGGCTTAACAGTCTAAGAGGGTTTAGATATGCAACTCATGGACGTGGTTACTGCATACCTATATGGCAACCTAGACCGAGACATCTATATGAGATTTCCTGACGGTTATTCTTTGCCTGCAGCACTAAAAGAGAGAGAACGTGACTTCTACTCAGTGAAACTACAACGATCATTATATGGTCTAAAACAATCTGGAAGGATGCGGTATAACAAACTGAGTGATTTCCTTGCAAAACAAGGATTCACAAACGACCCAGTCTGTCCTTGCATCTTTATAAGAGCAAAGGCAACAGGATTTGTAATCATAGCCGTCTATGTGGACGACTTGAACCTCATCGGATCTCCTGAAGAGATCGCAGAGATTTCTAGAAGCTTGACAGAAACCTTCGAGATGAAAGACCTCGAAAAGTCAAAATTCTATCTAGGTCTTCAAATAAAGCATCTTAACGATGGGATCCTGTTACATCAGTCAACTTACACATCGAACTTATTGAAAAAGTTTCAGATGGATAAGTGCAACCCCCTCAGCACTCCAATGGTCGTCAGATCATTGGATGTACATAAAGACCCCTTCCGGCCGCTGGAAGAGGGGGAGGAAGTACTAGGCCCCGAAGTGCCTTATCTAAGTGCTATCGGTGCACTCCTTTACCTGGCTAACTGCACTCGCCCTGACATAGCATTTGCAGTCAACTTACTAGCCAGATATAGTACTGCACCTACACAGCGGCACTGGGCCGGAGTTAAGCATCTTCTGCGCTACCTCCAAGGGTCCATAGACTTAGGTCTATTCTACAGGAAAGGGGCATCAACTGGTTTAGTTGGTTATGCTGATGTAGGCTACAGGTCCGATTCTCATACAGAGAAGTCTCAGACAGGATACATATTTACTTATGGTGGCACAGCCATATCCTGGAGATCTGTAAAGCAGACCATGACGACCATCTCATCCACTCACTCAGAGCTCCTAGCGATCCACGAAGCAAGCAATGAGAGTTTCTGGCTACGCTCTGTGATCCAGCACATCCTCACCTCCATCGGCCTGATGACCGGCTTTCTTGCGCCTACTCCACTTCATGAAGACAATGCAGCATGTATAGCCCAGCTACAGGACGGCTACATCAAAGGCGACAAGACGAAGCATATCTCCCCCAAGTTCTTCTGGACGCACGACCTTCAGAAGCAGAAGCAGATTGAGGTACAGAAGATCCAATCATGTAATAACTTGGCGGATTTGCTTACCAAATTCCTGCCTACTAGTATCTTTGAGAAACTTGTATATGGGATTGGGATTAGGAGAGTGAGAAAATGTAAACTGGGTCAGGATGAGAGGACTATGAACTCATAGATACATAGGAGACCGATGTATAGATTCATAGGAAATCTGCAAGTCTGAAGCTTGGTCAGATGAGGGGGAGTCAACCGCAGAGTTGTGCTCTTTTCCCTTGGCTACTGGTTTTTTCCCATATGGTTTTCCGTAGTCAATGTTTTGACGAGGCAACCTCGTTGACTCTGGATCCTGAAGTATCCACCCCTAGACACATCCCTAAAACAGGGGAAGTTATGAATTAACTGCTCTTTATTTAACAAGGCAGTTATCCTAACTCGGATCCTGAAGAATCCACCTCTTATTCAATGTTGGTTGGATAAGGGGAAGTGTTATGAATAGGCCCATGAGGCACATTGGGTATCCAGCCCACTATTGAAAGCTATAAATATGAGGGTAGTGGGCTCTTAACCCTCTACACCTATTTCCCTACTTTCCCTTCACAGCATTTTTGCCTATTTTGATGAGAAAGTGGTCCTCCTTTTGCGTTTGACATTTGGGGTTGCTTCCAGGAAGTTATTCTGCTATTTTTGCAAGCAACCGATTGTTCAAGTGATTTAGTTGCTATCAACTGCGGCACTCCTAAAGACCGATATATCTGATGCCCGATGGGGCATAATCCTGGGCATAATCCTAACACTTCACAGTGCAATTCACTCCGAAAACTTGACATGATATATATTTCAGGAGTAATATGGTCGTTAATGGGTGACGGTTAAAGCTAATTGATATTATTGGCACTTTTATTTGCTTTCTTTAATTAGTAGATCGAACACGAACACATATATTGTGGAGATATTGAACTGAGTAGCGGCTCTTGAACGGATAACAACCAGATATAGTTAAACACCAAGATAAGAAAGCTACGTAAACATGCTTTCAGTAGACGTGGACGACCATCTATTGTGTTGCTAAAAGGTTTTCAGCTTAAAAGAATTGATTGCATTATTGGCACTTAGAAAGCACTGCATTGTCTTCCTTTTTGATCTCTTATGTTTCTAGAATTACATGAAAAATTAAAAATTATTCATTGCGCACAAAATGCAAAAAATTTTCATGTTGTTCACGTTGAGCAAAAAACGATCCACCCACCAAAATTTTTCTAAAGAATTTCAAATATTTCTTTACATCCAACAAAGATCCGAATATTTCTTGACAAATTTTTGTGACCGAAAATCGTCAATGTCCTAAAAAGGTAGATTTCTAGTTTTTCATGCCCTAAAATTATTCAAAGAATTTTAACATGATTCGTATCATCTTCAATGGTTACTTATATGTAATAAAATTTTTTTAGAAATAAAATGAATTTATACAATGGTAGGTGCACTGAAGCATCTTTTGTTAAGTAGAAGAAAGCAATGAGCTGATTTAGGGTGTTTTGGCTTATGTGTATTTTCAGTGTTACTGGTTGTCCTCTGATTGAAAATTTAACTAATAATATTTAATTGATAAGTGCCGCGGAGGAAAAATTTAAGCGTTATGTTTGCAGATCAAAACTATGGGTAAGTAAACAAAATCCGATCGGATTGGATCCTTCTTGTTGCGAAATAAATCCGGGAATTGCTAGCCGCACCAGTCGTTTTACTTGCGTCCACAACCACTATTTACAAGTTTGCCATTCAAATTTTATCCTCTTTTATCCTTGTCTCCCCCCGGCCCTCACCGCCGCCGCTCGCCAAAGGGGTTTTAGGGGTTGGAATGGATGGTGGGAAAGAGTGAGAGTGGGTGGAGGAGGGGTTGAATGGGACGGCGAGGTCGAAGGAGGGGGTAGTAGAGGGGGCTGGGGAGGTAGGAGGGGGCTGGGGAAGTGGAGGAGGTAGTAGGGAGGTCGTCAGAGGGGGGGGGCTGGGAAGATCAGGGGGGGGGGGGGGGGGGGGGGGGGGGCTGGAGAGGTCGGAGGATGGGGCGGCAAAGAGGGAGGTGGCGGCGGAGGGGGCTGTGAAAGAGAAAAAGTGGGCTGGGAAGGTTGGAGGAGGGGGCGCCGGAGAGGGAGATGGTGGCGGAGGGGACTGTGAAAGAGGAAAAGTGGGCTGGGAAGGTTGGAGGAGGGGACGTCGTCGTCACCGCCTGTGGTTGCTGCCATTTTACTCACAGCACATCAGTTGCAGTTTTGAAATTTTTGAATGGTCGCACATAGTTAGTAAATTTGATGGGCAAACTTGTAAACAAAGGGTGAGCGCTAATGGCAAACTTGTAAATATTGGTTGTGCGCGCGAGGAAGACGGCCGATGCGCTCCCAATAAATCCCGTTCCCATACAGTCAACAAAATCACTTCTAGTTCGCAATCGGATCGGATCCGGTCCTCCGTCGTCGAAAATCCGGGCCTCCGCCGATGGGGAGCTCGTTGCCTCTAGCTTCAATCTGCTGCTTCCTCCTCCTCGTGAGCGTCGCCCGATCCAAAACTGTCAAAAGAGATGGTAGATCTTTAGACATATGTAATTTGTTATTGATTTGTTTTACAGATTGTTAGATTTAAGATTTAGTTCCAATTTGGCAGTGGATACGCTTGAAATTTCTGTAAACTGCACAAAGTATTCCTATAATGGGACTATTTTGATCTTAGAGAACCCTAAGGGAGCTGACAACCATTGTAAACAGTAGCGTAACCAGAAATTTTTTTTGCCCTGGGCAAAAATACAGATGATACAAAGAATAATATTTAAAAATATTATTTACTTTCTACCACGAGCTTCATGTCAAACATAAATCACCATATTGCAATTTTAGTAATGATAAAAGTTTATCACATCTAAGGATTTGTTTTTAGGTAATTATGTAACTAATTAAAAAATAATCATACTTATTTTGGGTGTTGCTTTGGAAAAAATTTTTTCTCCAGGGAAATAACCAGCATACTCATGAGACCAAATTAAAATGATAATAATAACCAATGATAATATTAAAAAATTAAAATGAAAAAGTCATTCCTTACAAATGTTCTACTAGGATCAAAATATAAACAAAGACATGAAATCTCCATTAAAAACAAAGAAAGACATCAAAAACCAGTAATTCTATATCAATGCAAAACCCAGTTTTGCAGCAAAAAAATTAAAATCTTATTTTACACTGAATGGTAACGCAACCAAACCAAAATCCTATAGTAGTTAGAGCTAAATATGGGGATCGAATAAATCAAGAAAGACAGTTCTTGAAAAATCAATGATTTCACCAAAAAATACACCCAGAAAGGGGAACAAACCTAATTCAAGTAAATCAAAAAATCATAGATTGAATCATATGCAGTTAATCATGGCGTCAATTGGATATATAACTAGCAGGTGGAAACCCTAAAAAAATTATCATATTAAAAAAATTACAATATCAAAACTCATCCAAAACCATCATGAAAACTTTGAAAAAAAAGCATATATAAAACCAAAAACACTTAACAATTTAGACACATTGGAATCGCAAAGCAAAGCAACTCCTTTAACTGGAAAATTAAATGGTATGTGTACTGAGCAATTAGGCCCGTTTGCATAGCTACACACTTCAAAATTTTATTGACCAAAGAAAAATTCAATAAATATAAAATATAAAATATGCTGATACGTACTGATCAATTAGGTCTGTTTGCATAGCTACACACCTAAAATTTTTATGACAAACGAAAAATTTATTTATTTAAAATATGCTGATAGGGCCAAAACAAGTTTCGAGACTGAGACCATTACGTTATTACCATAACCCTTTAACCAAATGAGCCAGTAAGCTGAGGTGATTGAAAGTATAAATAGTTTTTATTTGATCTTGCCCTGGGCAGCTGCCAAGGGCAAAGCTTAAGTAGTTACGCCCCTGATTGTAAAGATAACCCATTACAAAGTTTTACCTGTGTATAAAAGATTAAAGTATATTACGCTAGTTTGGATTATGAAACTACTGATTAGATTGATGTTCGCTGCTCAAATTCAACTGAAGGCTTATCCTTGCATGTTTTATTACCAATATTTACTCAGCTATGACCATGTGAATGCGAACTAGGTTGCAACTTGCTTGTTGGTTAACTCCTTGAAAGTTTGTAGCATGTGGAGAGGATCGTAGAGTATGAGATGATTGGAGTAGCAACAAGTGCACCGAAAAATTAAAGTATAGCTTGCTAATTAGTGAGATATATGCTCTCATGCTCTTAAGTGCCATATTGCATAATTGGTCAATAAACCAGTTAGTATTCCATCAGAAGTGATAAGCCATTTTAGCCCATGATTCCACATAAGGTTGCCTTGAATCTGCTAGTATGATTATTCACATGCACAGCCTATAAGCCAGTTTTACTGTTGAATGCAGTTACATGCTCTTCTTTGGTTCTTCCAACACCCACATACATGCATCTGAACCAGGACATAGCTAACCAATTTGAACAATTTGATTATTATCATAGTTGATGTATCTGTTGCTGTTGCAGTTACTGTTGTTACTATTACAATATTACTGCTGTTATTTTTGTTTTCCTTTGGGGTTGCCTTAAAAGGAATTGGCCCCTATACTACATCCATCCCTTGCTTTTAACTATTTGGATCTTTTCCTATCACCTTTATTATCTGTTTCAAAACAACTCCCAGTCTTAAACTTTTCATTTATGCTTTAGTAGGCTTTGTAGAAGCAAGCCAATCAAATCTCTTCTGCCCCTCAAGAGAGATTTCTAGTTTCTACAATTTGTCTCAGCATCATTTCCTGTTAATATGTTTATTCATTATTTGGAAGTCTGCCCTTCCCCACAGGCATCTTTTAGGAGTAGTGTGCGGGGTAAAATTTTACCCACTAGTGCAATTATATATTTCCCCCTCCCTATCCTAATTCCCTTGATATTTTCTTGCATATTTCCTCTTTTGAGACTCCTTGTTCCCTAGCAATAAGCATTCTTCTGCATGGTTGTATCAAGGGAATTGCTTCGTGCACTCACCGTTTAGCTCGCACGCACAACTGCTTATGTACAAGTTTGCCATTTACTCCCGCACACATACCGCTTATTTACAAGCTTGCCCCTCAAATTTACTCATCACGCACACTCATTCAAAATTTCCGAAAATGTCCCGGTTATGCGCGGACCTCCCCAGTCCCGCCCCCTCCGCCGCCCCTCCTTTGACCTCCCCAGCACCTTCGCCGCCCCCTCTTCCGACAACCCAGCCATGCTCCCTATGCCGACCCCTCTTCGTTCGCCCGCTCCCCCTCCTCTGACCTATCCCACTTCCCCTCCTTGTCTCATCCACCGATCTCTACAGCCCCTGATCCACCCCTCATCTGACAACCGAGCCCAGCCCCCTCTGCCGACCCTCTTCATCTTCCTTGGCCCCCTCCGTCGCTCCTCCCCCTCATCCGACCGCCTCAGTCCCTCCACCGTCCCATCCTCCGACAACCCAGCCTCACCCCCTCCGTCGGCCATCTTCAACTTTCCCAGCCCACTCTGCCGTCCTCTCCCCATCCATTGTCCCATCCTCCGACCTCCCCAGCCCCTCCGTTGTCCTCTCCTCAACAACCTAGCCCAGCCCCGTCCGTCGCCCCCATCTTCCAACTCTCTTCAGCTTCCCCAGACCATTTGCCACCCCTTTCCCTCCTCCGCCCCATCATCCGACCTCCCCAGTCCCGTCGTTGCCCTCTCATTCTACAAACCAGCCCCTCTCCCTCACCCACCATCGCACTCGTCGTAGTTGCCGCCTCTGTCCACTCTTCCTTCACCCGACCATTCCAAACCCTAAAAACCAGTCGGCGGGGAAACGGCAAGGGGGTCGGGGAAGAACGAGGGTAAAAGACAGTAAAATTTAAATGGAAAACTTGTGAATAGCGGTTGTGCGCACGAGTAAAAAGGCCGATGCATGTAGCAATTCCCTTGTATCAATCCATACCCTAATCCATGAAGAAATTTGCTTCTACCTTTTTTTCCAACTCAAACTTGAGCATGCTCTAGTTTGTTATTGCTGCTGTAGTTGCAATAATTGGCATCGCCACTGCTATTACTGAATGTTTGCAATGAATGTAAAGCAACCCACACCCTGTCTTCTGCCTACTCTTTATGCACTACCTCTAACTTGGCACAATATGAGTTTTCCTAGTTGAAAGTGTCAATTGCTAAACATGGAACATTTTGCATCCATGCTTCGACTCTTTTGTGCATCCAATACTAAGGACATGTTTGCTTCATTTTATTATTGTTTCAACCAAGATTAGAGGTCTCGGTTTCGGCTTCGGTTTCGGCTTCGGTTTCGGTCTTATGTGAATTTAGATTTTGGCTTGGGTTTCGCTCGTTTAGGTTGTTTCAGAGTTTCATTTCGTTTTGTCTGTATCAGTAGTTTCAGTAATTTCGTTTCGGGTATCGGTTTCAGTTTCAAAGATATTTTAAATATGTATATACACATAGTGACGTATTATATATATAGTTATACATTATTTTATACATATAAATGCATCGATAATTTATACTAGATATATAGTTGTACAAAATTTTAAGTTGGAACTTCTTTAGGACCCCAGCTAGCCCTTCATTATTTTATTAAATAAAAGAATAATAATACAAAAATGGTGATGCATAAATCTGATCTCATAATACAAAAAATGAATAATAAATTATAAGACAATCTCATTCTGTGTCAGTATCATCTGGGTGTGCTGCTGCATAGTAAAGTAGATAGCAATATTACATTTCTTCCGGCCTTAAAAATGTTATCATCATGTTATTATATACCGAGGGTCGGCTCTGCTCGATAAAATGCATGTCATGATTGCCTTGATGCCTAGACTACCTAGTTACATTTGAACCGTACATGTATGTATTGACTATTATAATCTGTATAAACATTAGAGTATATGTACGGTGTGTAGTAATTATCATGATCGCATGAGTATTCAATGGAATACGATTCATGAATAGCATGATTATCATAACCTCCAAAAAATTATACTTATAATATCAGACTGCCAGTCTACCGTACGTTTCGTTTCCCCTTTCTTCACTTTGATGCTGCCTATCGTGATATATATATATATATATATATATATATATATATATATATATATATATATATATACATTTGAAAGGTAAGTGTGACTGGTGAGGGAGAGGCTGGGAAGCAGTCACCTCACACAAGCAGTCACCCCTATCATTTGAAAGGTAAGTGTGACTGGTGAGGGAGAGGCTGGGAAGCAGTCACCCCACACAAGCAGTCACCCTTATCGTTATATATATATGGGATTAATGGGTATCATACGCCATATGAGATATGATCTCATACGTCCTTTCACATAAAGCAACCAAGTACAAGCCCACATGGGCTTGTACTTGGTTGACTTGGTTGCTTTATGTGAGAGGACGTATGAGAGCATATCTCATATGGCGTATGATAGCCATTATTATATATATATATATATGCAAATGAGTTAGTATCATAAGCATGGTTCACACTTCTCTGAGTAGGGCGACTGTATTCCGAAGCACCACAAGCTTCATCTATAAAAACTTGTCTATCGAGAAACAAATCATCATTACTTTCTCGCCGAGTTACTGTCTTCTTTCGCTTATGCGTGGGATTCACTAGGCTGTGACTTGGTCACAACTGATTGCTTTTTGTCTGTTCTGCTTCCGCAAGCATTTCATTCAACCAAGGATTGTCTCTGTCATCGAGTATCATGTCTTTTGTCTCCATGGTCCATTCCTCTAACAGATCGTTCTTATAAAAAAATTTGATCAAGGTCAATCAGTTGATCATCGTTAGTTCTCTTGTAGTGGTTTTCTTTCAGCCTCATATTATCATGCACATAAACCAGCTTTTTAAGATTTTTTATTGTTAAACTGTTCTTGGTTTTTGTGTGAATAAGTGAAAATGTGGTGCAGCTTCGTTCACAGTTCGAAGAAGAGACCGTTTGGCTTAAAACACGCACATCTAAGTGTGTAAGATTTGGAGTTTGTTCTCCTCCAATGATTGACCATTCAGTTATAAAAATTCTCTTGGTCAGAAAACGTATAGCAGTTCATGAGAAACATGCAACGAACTAATATTCTTATACATACATGGTGTGACTGTTTTATTGTTACACGTGTCTTTTGGGAACAGAATGCACCAACTTTCATATTATATAACTCAACCTACAATTATGATGCATAATTTCAGAATGCGAGTGACGGGATAGAATCATATATCAAAATAAAAATATATGAAAATGATTTATCATCTGTCTATTTCCAATTGTCTTGAGGTGTCCGATTCCAATCTCTCGATCACATGTTTAAATCCAACCAGCACGTCATTGTAATTTGTTTCCTTGATGGAGTATTGAAAACGCGGATTCAAAAAATAACTTGTAATTGATGTACATGTAAATATATGATCTGTATCACATTAAGTTTAACCAAAAAATACAATATTTACTTGGGACATGAATATCTTGACGTAACTGCATATCTCATCTTTTGTCCATCATGTCTTAGCATTTTCTTTATCCTCTATCAATATTTTTAATTTCTTATTTCACCAGGGTCCATGGCCTCGTAAAGATAACCGGTCGCGACCTAATCATCGATGTTGATCATTCTTAGAACTTTCACATGCGGCTCAAATACGGTGATAGATTAAGAATGTCTATAAGTCTTCATCGTGAATCAAATTGTACACGTTGGTTGCCACAATCATATCTTTTGGTTTAAGCTTAGGAAAGTTTCAGATCTTTCTCTTGAAGTGATCATTCTCCTTAAATCATCCTGATGCTAGAGTACAACGCAATAAAGTTGGTTGCAAATCTTGTGAGATGATATTTTTGACATCTCGTCTCTTTTATCATCAAGCTAACTACCCAACCTTTATTGTATTTAAATCATGTTACCATTTGACTTTGCACGATGATATTTTTGACATTCTCTTCTTTTGCCATATCAGAAAATATCAAATCAATACAATATGCCGCAAATGGGGTCCAATAACGACGTTGTCTTTTTTTCATCAGAAAATGCCAGTTGATTTGTATTTTTCTCCGTTGTCGGTAACTATTTCGACAACTCTATGCTCTCCAAATATTTCTACATATTTATCTATCATATCAAATATGTATGGACTATTCTAAAAGTTGTTGATTGCATTCACCGAGTCAAGAAACATTGTCCCATACGTCGAATACACAAGACAACTAATAATCTTTATTCGATTATGTGTTGTCCAGCCATACTTATTCTAATAGCTATGAAAAGATTCAACATATGTTTTGGTCTTCTCAACCTTCATGTCTAAATATTTGTGGAGAAGCTCCCAAGCAGTGGGTTGAGAAACGACACACCTACTTCCGCGGAAGTATCTACAATGTGCTCATAGTATGGATTATTGGCCACATTGTATGTAATGTGGTTGAAGTAAAACCATTTGGCTACACGTCTTCCTACAAAGCTCTTGGCATTTTTATGCCACCCATTATTGTTGTCTTTAAAGTTGTCTGGGTTTTGACTTTCTTCGTTAAAATAGAAAGGTCGGCACTAACTGCACCAGATTTTAGAACACCAGACAGTTTACCGGTAGGTTCAATAGCACGAACAAAACCACAGTTGAACAGACCGGACGATTTTCCGGTAGGGTCAGCATGACTACCTGATCTGGCTAGCCCAGATGATCCTGCTCCCATTATTTTGTTAACAAGTCTTATTTCTTCTTTAACATATTCTTACATACTTACTCTTAGTGCTCTTCTAAGCTTTCTCTCCTAGATCCTCTCATCATCGTCATCATTTGAGTTTACGCATATATGCCTTGCCATTAACTCGTTCTCGTTCCCTTTCTTCTCAAATTCCAAATTTACTTTTCTTTCCTCTTGGCAAATATGTGTGCCTTCATCTCTCCTTGCACTTCTTTAGGCGCTTCGGAACATGTCATCACATCCTTGATAATTCCTGTCAAATGTTCCTTAAGACGAGTCACGTCTCCGTACATTTCTTTTCGGTAGTAGTTGCACATTATATGTCTCTGGTCGTTTTCAACCATTTTACCATGAACCGACCTAATATCCAACTGTTTCTCCTTGAGAGTTTTTTTGAGACATCTTAATTAATGTTTTTAACTAAAGACTACACATAATTATTTAGTAAAGTTAAACTATTTAAATATTTGCATTTAACTGAAGACAACATATAATTATTACCATTTAACTATTAAACTTTACTAATTATGATATAAACTCTCTTAATAAACTATCTTAATACTAATTGTATATGGAATTAACCTTTTGACGTTTGTAATAAAATTAAAACTAAACAATAATAATAATAATTGAAATTAAATTAATAATAATAATAATAAAAGTTAAAATTTAAAATAACACTGTAATAAATATAACTACGAGCATAATGTGAACGGTGAAACGTTAGGTATTATTGTTTAATACAAACACGACCCGTCACCCAAAAAATAAAAAATACAAAACATTGTAGCGTAAAATACGTAAAAAAAAAGTTTTAGTGCAAAAAATTGTTGCTAAAATTGTAGAGCAAAACTGGAAATATGAAATGTTATAGTGGAAAGTTGTAAATGCGCATAGCGGGTGTTTCTGCATGCGACAGGTGTTTGCACGTGCCACACGTGAGGGAAACATCGGTAACCGAGGGCTACTTTCACCTTACACAGTTTGCTCAACATATTTACATTATTTACAAGTTTGTCATTCGCTTTATTTCACTACTAAATGTTAATTGCAATAGCAGTAATATGTTAATGGCAAACTTGTAGATATCAGTAATATGTTAATGACAAACTTGTAGATATCAGTAATATGTTAATGTCAAACTTGTAGATATCAGGAATATGTTAACCTCAAACTGTGAACTGATGTTAGTCACCTGACATAGATTGCCTAGCATATTTGGTTTATTTACAAAATTGCCATTCACCTTATTAAAATGATGTTAAATGAATGGCAAACTTGTAAATAACAATATTATGTTGAACATAATGCAAAATGTGAATAGCTGTCCTCTTTTTAACGAACGAAACCCGAACCCTAATTTTACCTCCGCATCCGTTGTAAAAATTTCACCCCTTCGATTTTCTGCCGCTCCGTAGTTGCCTCGCTCCCACCGTGTTGATGGAGGTTGAAGATCGAAGCAGCTTGCGATGGAGATTAGAGATCCTCAAAGAAACTCGCCGATCCTCAAAGAATCTCGTCGGCCCGCGGTAGATTTCCCTTCAATGGCGAGGCATTCTTCAAATTCACCTTAGATATGAGATGTTTGAGTGTTTGAGAATATGATATGTTCCCCTCAAGTATGATTTCTCCCCAATCTCGCTCCATTTATTTTATCGAATTTTTCTGTACTTTGTCTTCACATGCAAATCACAATTCATTCACAGATATATGTTGTACACTCATGAGATATTCTCTATTCATTCACGGATTTTTTAAGAGAATTTTTTTCGCCACTATTTTCTTCTTCGTAATTTTTTTCTTAAATTTTTTCCTTCGATATTAACCGGTTTTGGTTGGAACGGCACCGTTCCGGCCGAAACTGAAAAAGTGCCACAGTTTCGTTTTGGTACATTCGAAACCGAGACGAAACACCCAATACCGATACAAAGGGCGAAACCTCTAACCTTGTTTCTCTTTTATGTAGAATAGTTATTGGTTTTCACCTTTCCCTCTGATGGCACCTTGTTACTTTTTGCATTATTATTCTCAGCAGCGACATATCTCTCTTCCAGTGAAACTGTCCTTTTATAGCATTTGTACATCCAAGTTGGAATTTAGATTGTATGGCTTTTGTACTTCTTTTCTTAATTGAATCCTTTCTAGCAACACTAGTTTTTATCATCTTACGCATCATAGTTTGTCTACTTTGGGTCAAAAATTACTTGCAATAATTTCATGGTATCCTATATATGTAACTTCCAAGTTGATCTCTGATGAATTGACTTTATTGTTTCAGTAAAAGCATTAAATGAAATCAAGGCATCTCTTGGATGGAGGGTTGTCTATGCATGGGTTGGAAATGATCCGTGTGGAGATGGTGATCTGCCACCGTGGTCTGGAGTCACATGTTCTCAACAAGGAGATTACAGGGTTGTAACTGAATTGTAAGAATCATCTTCTTTCATCGGGCTTAGCATGTTATTTCCAGTTTGAAAAAGTCTTAATTCTGATCAGCATACTAGTCCTTACCCATGATATTCTTATGGTTAAACAGAGAATATCATATGAATCCACTGATCAGCTTAGAAATGCCAATGGACAACTATCTTTTTTAGAAAAACTCTAGTAGATATTAAAGAAACATTCAAATTTGTTGCACAGAAAGTTGTACTTCAGATGTTTATGAAAGAAAGGATCCCCATGCAAACTGTATTATAATTGTTGATATCACAATGATACTGCAAGTTTTAAAGCTGACATCTGCTTCTTAACCATTGTGAGGCCTTTCAAGAAAATAGCATTCGCCAAAAGATTTTTTAATTATTATTTGCAACTAAGCTTGCCAATTGAAATATCCACAACATAAATTACTTCCTTCATCTGTTTATTGGTATATGACTATGGTGATAAAGTGACAAGCAACTAGGGGTGTAGATCAAATCGAATGAGCTAGCTTTAGGTCGTTTATGTGATAGATCCGAAGGAAAAATCTGAACTTTATGGATAAAAAGCAAGAAAATTGATAAGTTGGTTACAATTGATAGGGGCAGCCTCCCTCCCAGTACGCCGTTAAGAGGACGTCCGCACTCGGCTAACTAGTAGTCTCACAAAACAATAATCCAAGCATAGCTAGGGCCGGCCCTATATTAATCCCCTCTTCCCAAAATAGCAAATTACAAGTTTACCCCTCTTAATAATAAAAACAAAGGAAATAAAATAAAAGGTGCGAGCACGTCAATGAATCACTTGGTTGAGTCGGATATCCCCTTGGTCCGCCGCCTAGAGTACGTGATGAGCCCATCACTACTCCCCCCCAAAAGAGCCACCTTGTCCTCAAGGTGGAAGTCCAGAAACTACTGCTTCATGACGCTTACCAACTCCCATGTGCTTTCATGATCTGGCAAGCCCCTCCAACGCACCAACACTTCTTGCGCCCCCGAAACCTCCTTACGCACCCCCTTCAACTCCTCAGGCTCCAATAAGACCTTCATGTCCTTAGTCAGTGTCTCCGGAAGTGAAGGAGATGGAGTATGGTCACCAATCACCTGCCGCAGATGTGATACGTGAAACACAGGATGGATGATCGATCCTGGTGGCAACTTCAATCGATAAGCCACGGGCCCCACCTTGGCCTCCACCTCAAAAGGGCCGAAATACCTGGGAGACAGCTTCTCATTTCTCCGATGGCTAGGGACATCTACCTGTAAGGACGCAGTTTCAAATAGACCATGTCCCCTACCTCGAACTAGACATCTCGGCGGTGTAAGTCAGCCCTCGCCTTCATAAGCCAGATGGAGTTTCAGCTCCACCAAAATCTGGTCCCTCTCCGTCAAGTGCTGCTCCACATCTGACACCTGGGTCGTCTCTTGTCCATAGTGCAGCAGGTGGGGAGATCCTGACCATATAAAATTCGGAAAGGCGTCGTCTGAGCCGCTGTGTGATAAGATGTATTATACCAATATTCTGACCACGATAGCCAACGTGTCCACTCCTTAGGGCTCTCTGAGATAAAACACCACAAATAAGTCTTTATGCTTTGGTTGACAACCTCTGTCTGGCCGTCGGTCTAGGGATGGTAGGCGGTACTATGTCTTAGGACTGTACCTTGTAACCTAAAGAGTTCCTGCCAGAATCTGCTCAGAAAGACATTGTCCCTATCAGAGACAATAGACTTTGGGGGTCCATGTAAACCGATCACCTTCCTCAAGAATACCTCTGCCACTGAAACTGCGCTGTATGGGTGCCCGAGCGGTAAGAAGTGTGCATATTTGCTGAGGCGGTCTACCACAACAAATATCACAGTGAATCCCCTCGACTTAGGCAGCCCATCAATAAAATCCATGGATAAGGCCTCACAGATTCGCTCTGGCAAGGATATGGGCTGCAGTAAACCCCCTGTGGACATCGCCATATACTTGTACGCTGGCACACGTCACACTCTGCTACCATCTTGACTACGTCCTTCTTCATCCCTCGCCAATACACCTCCCTATCCAGTCTCTAATATGTCTTCAGTACCCCAGAGTGTCCGCCCACATCACTGCAATGAAACTCCTGTAATATGGCTGGAATGTGGGCGGAAGTCCTTGGTATAACTAGGCGCCCCCAATACACCAATCTCCCCTTCTACAAGGAATAGACTGGGTGATCTGCGGAACCCTGTAAGAGTGCCGTCCTAAGTCCTGCCAGCTCCTGGTCTTCCCCACCTCCCTCTGCAGTGGCTCACAGTCGTGAAGTACTGATACTGATATAGCTTCCAGCTGAACATCCTCATCTCTCCGTGACAGTGTGTCGGCTGCCTTATTCTCCAATCCTGGCTGGTACTCTATCTGAACCTGTACCCCATCAATTTCCGTAGCCATTTCTGGTGCTCCTCTGCCACAATGCGCTTCTCCAATAAGTACTTGAGACTCCTCTGATCGGTGCGCACCAGAAAGCTCCTCCCCAGCAAGTATGGTCTCCACTTCATTATCGACAGGACTATCGCCATTAGCTCCCGCTAATATACTGATTTCAACCGAGCCTTCGCTGTCAACACCTGGCTGTAATACGTAATAGGGCGTTGATCCTGCATCAGTACTGCCTACAGTCCATGTCCTGAGGCATTAGACTCCACAACAAACGGCCTCTAGAAGTCAGGTAGGGCCAACACCGGTACGGTCGTCATAGCCTTATTCAAGGCCTCAAAAGCTTGCGTCGCCTCATCGCCCACACAAATTGATCATTCTTCAACAACTCCGTGAGTGGCCATGCGATCGTCACATACCCCTCCACAAAATGCATATAGTAACCTGTGAGGCCTAGGAACCCTCTCAACCCCCTGAGAGTGGATGTGTGTGGCCAGTCTAGCATCATAGCAATCTTCGCCCGATCTGCAGTCATCCCCTCTGACGAAACCACGTGGCCTAAGTACTCCGCCTGTGGCTGCCCGAACAAACATTTCTTTCGATTCCCATATAGTTGGTGATACTGCAACTCCTGAAATACCACCTGCAAATGATCCAAATGCTCCTTCACCGTGCGGCTGTACACCAAAATATTGTCAACGAACACCAGCACACATCTCCTCAGGTAGGGGCGGAATAGCTTATTCATTAATGCTTGGAATGTGGCTGGGGCGTTAGTCAAACCGAAGGGCATGACTAAGAACTCATAGTGACCTTCATGCATCCTGAAGGCCGTGTTCGGCACATCCTCCGTCCTCATTCAGATCTGATGGTAACCTGATTTAAGATCTATCTTCGAAAATATGGCTGACACATGTGATTCATCGAGGAGCTTGTCAATCACCGGTATGGGAAACTTGGCTGATACAGTTTCCTTGTTAAGTGCTCTGTAATCTACACAAAAGCACCAGCTCCCATCCTTTTTTTCACCAACATTATCAGACTGGAAAAAGGACTAACGCTAGGCTGGATCACGCCAGCCTGGACCATCTCGAACACCATCCTCTCTATCTCATCCTTCTGTATCTGGGGGTAGCGATATGGTCTGACACTGATGGGGGCCATGCCCTCTCGTAACACAGTGGCGTACTCGTGGTCCCTAGGAGGAGGTAGTCCTCGTGGCTCCTGAAAAATATCTTCAAACTGCTCCAGCATCAACTGCACCTCTCGTGGAACTGGCTGCTCCTCTGCATCAGCACCCCCTCTCGCGCCATCTGATGTAACTTTACCAAAAATCCACCCCCTCTGTCTGGATGGTACGTACTATGGTTTTCATGGAAACCAATACCCTGCACAAACTGGGGTCTCCCTGTAGCATCACTGCTCTCTCGTCCTCCTGAAACTCCATCCTGAGAAGTTTCCAGTTCACCTTCATCTCTCCCAGCGTCTGCAGCCATGTCATGCCTAGAATGATATCCGTGCTGCCCAACTCCAATGGTAAGAAATCTGCCACTATATGTATCCCCTGCACTGTCAGCACCAGTCACCGACATAAGCCACTGCTGCTCTCCTTCTTCCATGTGCCCATCATCGCACTAAAGCTGCCACTGTCCACCAGTTGCAGCCCCAGCTGTTCTATTACCCTCCTGGAGATGAAGTTGTGGGTCATCCCACTGTTGATAAGAACTGTCACCTCCTGAACACCAATCTGCCACCCTCAACTTCATGGTATGGTTTGGGGGTGAGCTCTACCACAAAGTTAAGGGAGATCTCTGCCACCTCCAGCCGACTGTCCTCTGTGTCCTCCTCAATGGTCTCATCCTCAACCTTCACATCCTCATCTTCGTCCTCTTGCAGCAGTACCTGCAACTTGCGCCCTGCGCATCGGTGGCCTGTGGTAAACCGCTCATCACAGCTAAAGCAGAGTCCCTTCTGACGCTTCTCCCTCATCTCCGCATCAGACATCGTCCTGAACTGTCCTCCTGCTGGTGGTGCGCTGCTCCTCTCTCCGACCTTCTCCTTGCCTGCCTGGTCTGTCCCCGTGGTAGCCTTCACCCTTCCTGACATGGCTGAGGACCCGCGCTGTGCTTGACCACCATTCCCGCTCCTAACTCTCCTCTCCTCAGCCTGAGCATCCTCGACCATCTGCGCCATCTCCATGACCTATGACAGCCCACTGGGTTTGTATGGCCGAACCCCCGCACGAAGACTGGGCTTCAGCCCCTTCATGAATGTGCCCTCTAACGACTCATCAGTAACTCCGCGCACTCTCCCCAACAAGGTCTCAAACTTCTCAATATAATCCCTCACCGGTCCTTCCTGCCTGAGGGCACACAACTGCTCGTGAAGGTTTCCCAGATGGGGATCCCGAAACTTCTCCAGAATGATATCCTTAAGCTCCTCCCAACTGCGAAAATGATGTCTCCTCTCCTTCCACTGATACCACCCCAAAGCTCTCCTCTCCATACAAAGGGACGATGCCTCCAACTTCTGGACCTCCGTCATGTGATAATCTGTGAAATATCTCTCAGCCCGAAACAGCCACGCATGCGGATCCTCCCCATCGAACGCGAGCATCTTCAGCTTTCTCACCCGTCCATCACCCCCAAAATGCCCCTGGCCTGGCCTGCCCTCTGCTTGCCTGTGCTGGTGATGATGTTGCCACCTCTCATTTTGTATCTCATATCCTCCATGTGGCCCTCCAGCGCGGTCTCCAAAGTCCCCTCGCTGCCCTCTAGTATATCCCCCGTAATCTTCCCACCTCTCACCAGCACCAAAATCGCATCCGTACGCTCCCCCTCCTTCATCGTGATGATTTTTGCCCTCTCCTTCGTTGCCATAGTAGTAGACTCCTGCCTACCTGTGCCCCAGAAACTGGGGGGACCCCGAAACTGATCCTCGTGCCCTTGACGACACGGCAGAACCCCAGAAATCCCATATTTGCAAAAGGGGGCTCGGACTACTCGGAAATCACCCCTGGCGGCTGCCAGGGGTTCGCCCAGGCCCGCCCCGCCTTCGGCAGACCCTGCCGGGGCTGCCGGTGGCTGGGCGGCCACTCCGGTGGGCCTGGCAGGGTCGGTCGACCCTGCCAAAGGCCGGCAGGGTTCGGCCGGCCCGGCCGGTCTGCCTCGAGGACGGGGTGGTGACCCCCGCCCTCTTTGAGGGTCGGCCGCCCTCAGGGTTTGTGTGGGGCGACGGCCGACTCCCTTCTGTAGTGACCCTATGCTATGAGGAACAAACACTAGAGGGGGGTGAATAGTGTTTTATAGAATTATAAGGAATTTATGCCAAATAAAACCCTAATTAACCAACAAATGCGGAATACAATAAATGAACAACCACACAAGCAATAATGCAATGCAAACAAGCAATCTACCCTGGTTCGGTGCCACCCAAGTCTCCCCGACTTGTTACCGGTGCCCTACTCCAGCAACACCCGGATACCCTCCGGATACTCTAGCAAACCGCTAGAGATTTCTTTTAGCCCACTTGTGGAAAACCTCCAACAAGTGCAATCGACCTACAATCGATGTCCGTGTATCCCACAATCCGGGAACACACAAATTACCTTACTCCCACAACTTGGGACTAAGCACACTCTCACAAACCGAGAGCAAAACGAAATCTTGACTCCCACAACTTGGGATCAAGCCAATCCTCTCACCACCGTGAGTATACAACAATTAAGAAGTATAAAGAATGAAATATAAAACTTCTTACCACAAAATCCTATGCCTTGAGAAATACTTACCAATTTAGGACAAGAATGGATTTTGAGGAAAGATGAGATCACCAAACCCTAGCTCCACCAAGATGAGCAGCAATAGATGGCTAGGGAGGAGTTGGTGACTTGGATTCAAGCTATTAGCTTGAGAAGCTCACAAGGAATGAGAATCTCTCTTGAGGAATTAGGCTCAAAGAGTGAGGGAGAGATTCTTGTGAGATGAGAGAGCTTGGAATTGGAGTTGAATGGCTCTTCTCAAAGGTATGAAAATGTCTCTAATTTCAGCCTTGGATCCCTGGTTAGAAGCACTCAAACTTATATAGGGAAGAGAGAAAACGGTCACAAAATTCGTGGCATTAAATGCCCAATGGATCTATTTCTGAAGCTGCTTAATCGGTCTAAGAAGTGTCATCAACCGACTAGATTGACAACTAGTCGGTCAATAAACCTTCTTGGACCGACTAGATGGTTAACAGAGAAGATGGTGAAATCTGGGTAAGAACTAGTCGGTCTAAGAAGGATCATCAACCGACTAGATTGACAACTAGTCGGTCAGTGAACCTTCTTGGACCGACTAGATTTGAAACTAGTCGGTCTAAGAAGGATCATCAACCGACTAGATTGGCTTTTAATGCATTAACCATCCTTCTTGAACCAACTAACTGGTCAACAGTGAATGGGCTGAGTTAGCAATGATGTCTAGTCGGTTCAAGAAGAATTTCCAACCGATTAGATCGTCATCTAGTCGGTTGGTTCTTCTACTTGAACCAACTAAGATGCATACGACGCCGAGAAATGAAGCGATAAGCTACGAGAAAGTTTCTAATGGCTTCTAAGGCAATCCTAGAGATACGATATGATAGAAATGAAGATTTCTAGGCAAGTACTACTCAAGGCTTAACATTCTACTAAACCGAAGCTAGAAGACATAAAAGTAAACACGACAAACCGTCTTCAAAGCTTCAACATGGAGAATCCGAATCCCTAGACTTCATGAAAAACTCCTTGAGCTTCAACGAAGCTCCAAGCACAACGATCACGCGTTTTGAGGAAGTCGTGGGACGTCGCTTGAGATGAACAAATTAATTTGGCGATGCTCTCCATAAATCTTCATGTTCTTGAGTCTTTTAGTTGGATGACTTGAATGTCATAGTCTTCGAAGCTTTTGACTCATCCATTCCTATCTTCTCTTTGGATTGAATCTCCATTCATTTGTTGATGCCATTGGCTTGAGGTTTGAAGTAGTCTTTGAGTTCTTCAAGCCAATGCTTCACCTTTATTGATCTACCAAGTTCTCCACTTGAATCAACACATGTAGTCACTTTTGATCTTCTTGAATCTAATTGGCGACTTTTCAGATAACTGCAAACACAAGAGTTAGTCACAATGATTTGTGTTTGATCATCATCAAAATCAAGGTGGAGAGTCCAATACTCAACATTCTCCCCCTTTTTGATGATGACAAACCAAATATAAACAAAACAAATAATTGTGCATTAATTATACTTACTCCCCCTGCAATGATGCCAATCAAGTTAATATCAATAATCAATTGCATCATTCAGCAGTTAATAGTGTGTGTATCACATGAGGTTGTGTATATATCGCATGAATGACCAGAAATAATATGCATACACAATACAAATCATGTAGGTGATACACATCATAAACATGAGCGTGATTACCAACATATATATAATGTAATCTATATCAACCAAGGTAATCACCAATGCTCCCCCTGAATCATATACATGAACGATCAAACATAAAGTCTATATGATTCAAGTTATTGTTTAACCCTTAACATTTAATAAGCACATCTTGTTTATTTCTCTCCCCCTTTGTCATAACAAAAAGATATGGGGGTATAGAAACAACAAATGCAACAATAGAGTGGAAAACACAAAGGTATAACAATTGTAAAGTTCTCTAATGTAAAGTTACCAATTGAAAAACAAGATATCGAAATAAAGATATCAAATGCAAGATCACATATCCAACAACAACTCAATCACCCTCAATTATCACAAAAAGACAAGCAATAAGCATATGTGATAAAAGATTACAATAGATACTAATTGTAAAGAGTAGTGTGAGCAGTGTTAGAAAAGTGACAATGCAAAAATCATGACATCACTTGTGAAAGAAAAACAAGTGATCAAATAGTGTCAAATACCCAAACAAACTCAATTATCACAAAATTTATAACATGAAGCATATTGTGATAGACTGTCTTGTGATACCAATAGTATACTTGGCAAGATAAATGACATGAACATGATTAAATACATTATGGTGGAATCAAAATCATCACATTGACATAGATCAATAAATAATATCAATAAACTGAGGTCTAAGTCAAACATAAAAAATGCAACAATCATGACTATGGAAATTCTTAGCCATGTGTACACAGTTATGTTATGAAATAATAACACAAATTAAGTATAATGGCATGTGATACCAGACATACCAAATCTAAGTGAAGTGTGCAATGTGGGCATACACACATATCCAATCATGCAAAAGTGTTGTGCCAAAATAGAGATAGTAACTTCATAAAACATATGGCATACACAATTCTAGTACACTAGGATAATAAATGACACAATGTTCAAAAGAACCATAGTACTAGCATGCATTCCAGAATAGATACTCACATAATGAGTCAAAGATAAGCATGGAATGCCATGAACATGTAAAGATGATATCCAAAATCAATAGTCTAACAATTGTAAATATGATACCAAATATAAATATGATATGATGATACCAATTGTAGTCTAACAGAGTATGCAAAGCATGACAATTTAATGTCAAGACCATGATATCACTTGAGAAGGAAACCAAGTGAACAAATAGAGACATGATTTCATCCTAGCTCAATTATCACAAAGAATTCACCATGAAGCATAATGTGACAAAGCATCTTTGAGCAAAGGCATGAAGATAGTCTACGTTCAAAGTCACAAGGTAGGATATAAACGAATAAAGTTTATCATGAACATTGCATGCATGCATACCAATTGTGCGAATAGAATGAAAAAACTTGAGTAAGCACAATATAATCGGAAGTAGCATCAAAGAAGTCATAGTGCATCAAGATATATTCATGGAAGAATATCTATGACAGAATATACATATAATCAAATACGATATAAAGCTTATGTGATCGTGTAAAGCACAAGTTATCTCTAACATCTCATCAAAATAGCATAAAATATGAGCGTGAGATGAGAGATGACATAGTGAGAAATATAGCTTGAAGATCACTAACTAATATGAATGAATGTTATGTCACTTGTGAAAAATATCATACATGAAAGATCTCTTGAATAAAATTATAGCTAAACATCAGTCATGAAGTAATTAAAATGACAAGTAACATACATTGATCACACCAAATCATATCAATACGTCTCATAAAGATAATCATAAATACCATAGGAAAAGTATGAGATGTGTGGTGATACAATGAACAAATATGCATAAAGATCCTAAATCATTAATCTTATACATGGCATGAATTATGTATAACATGATGAAGTATAGCATGCCATAAAGAAATGAATGATTCTACTAGAATGGTATGACAGATCATGATATAGTCTAAATAATCCATGAACATAGTCATCTACGAGAATTAGGCACATGTGGTAGAATCAAAACAACAATGAACCTTAAATGAAAGAATTGAAAAAATTTCAATGAAGATTAAGATCAATATACTTAATACAGTCTAATAAACAAGCAAGCATGTTATACATATCAGTTATCATATCCATAACATATAACAATCTTCACAAAGAAGCATGCATGTGAGGAATACGATGTGTAATGACAACGTGTTCCAAAGATATGAATATCAATAAATAACTAACCAAATCATTATATGAATGTTATAGCTACCATGATACATGAGTCGTAATAAGACATACAAGACATACATGAACATGGCAGTCACATAAACAAACAATCTTCATGAGGGTGTGACAAGAATGAGCTAATGAAGAAGTATGCTATATTACACAAATTCAATATATTAAAATACCAATTGTAAATATGGTAGTCAAAACCAATATATTAAAATACCAATTGTGCAAAACACATACTTACAACCATTTAGCTTTTCCTATATGTGTGCATCTCCAATGCACCATCCTTTCCTTTGAATTGATCCATCATTTGTAAATCAAGGAGTGTGAAGAGTAGGGATCTTGCACAACAATCTGACAATACAACAATTGGTGGTATCCAAAAACTTTTTGGATCCAATAGGTTAAGGAACAAAATCAAGTAGTCCAATAACCAAACATTTACCAATTGTAAATAACACTAATCAATAGAAATGCATGACATGCATTAATAGGAGTTATTATAATCACGAAAATCATACATATAAGGAATTAACAATTCTCAATCATTAGAAATTAGAAACACCTAGACTAATAATTCCTATGCATATGATTTAGTCAAGCAACATCATTATGAATACACATATCTAATACAATAGTGTGTGCTAGAAAGATTTCTCGTTCAATATGCATATGTGCACAAAATAAACATTCACGGCACAACACATATTGAAGGAAGGCATGAAAAGTAATACCACAAAGAGTGTGCATGAAAAGCATGAAGTATTAATTTTCAAAACCAAATTTCTCTTTCCTTTGGCATATCAACAAGATAGAAAATCACCAAGGGTTAGAGAAATTAACTAATCTATATGCACAACATAATATGAGAGAAATGTAATGGCATATAATGATGTTGGGGGTAGTGGACGAACTCAACTAATCTGATACCAAATGTAATGTCGTGATAGTAATCAAACATGTCATACTCCCTCAAAATCATACAAACTAAGCAAACTTGGGAGTAGAGGACGAACTCACATATAAATATGGGCACAAAAAGTAATCATACAAGCATGGTACCCAAGCAATGAAACACAATATGAGTCGCATGAGAATATGTCATTCCTAATATACGATTCTATATGTGTGTTCATACCATGCCTAGAAACAATCTTAGGAATCCAAAAGATAGTGATTTGGGATTCTTAAGAGGTTGTAGAGGCATGAGTAGGAAGTTGGGATGCACGCTTGTGAAGTGGAACATAAATATAAGCGTGTCCCGTGTGTGAAACATGCAAATAAGCATTAGTTCTAACAGGAAAATATTTAAGCCACATGTTATAAATAATCCTCGAATAAACATATGAGTAAGGATAATGAATACACAATGCACATTGGTCAAGAATTTGACACACGTGAAACACATAGACATGAATGACATACGAGGCACACAATATGCAAGCATAGAATATGCATGAGATAGTCTCAAACACAAAGTGACATCTACATGCATCCAACACACATGGAAACCAAATGTAAGAATATACTTACAACATTAAGCTCCCCCTACTTTGGTGCATCACTTAAGCACCATCAACTCCATTTGAATGAAAATCTTTGCAAATCAAAGAGTTGGTAGGGTTGGTATCCCAATGTGGATTGAACCTAGAAAACATAATTATGGTATCCAAAAACCTTTTTGGATCCTATGAGTTAGGCAACAAATTTAAAATACTAAATTCAAATAATTGTAACCCATATCCTAATGTAATCATACACAATGTTTATGTTGCATATAATCAAACATGAATATGAGCCAACGCATGTGTTGCATGAAAATATTAAATATTTTAGACATGAAAATCACAAACACAATGATTTACTAATAAACATGCAATAGAAATCAAATTCAATATGAATTTAAGTTTCTAACAAACATGAGCATCTAAGACCAAAATCCAAACAAAAGAATAAACCAATTCTAAACACAAATGCCTTGGTACCCATAAAATGAAAATAAACTAATGGTACCAAGCAAATGAAGGGTCAACGGAAACTAACCCTTCGGAAACCAAGTCCAAGAGAACCGTGATTTCCCAACATAATCATCATTCAAAATAATATTATGAATATAAGATTGCACATACATATCCTTAGCATGAGTGCTAGTATTCTTAGGACCCCAAATAGTGTATGATTTGGGAATCCTCTTCCTAGTGGTTGCATGCACAAAAGGTTGATTTCTACGTGGTGCATGTGGCCTAGGAGCATGAGATCTAGCAAGAGCATGAGGAACATTGTGTTGTGCAAAAGCATGATGATGGGCATATGATCCATGGTGTGGTGTTGCATACATACGTGGATGAATATGAGGTGTGTATGCATGAGGATGATCATGAGAATAAGCATGCACATGTGGATGTCATGTGTGATCATAAGCATGTGAAGGTGCATGAGCATGAGTACGTGCATGAGAGTGTCTCAAATGAGTGTTTGCACGTGCTCGTGGGTGTGGAACATAAAAACCATCATTAGTAGAAATGTGAGGAGTGGATGCATTCCTACGTGTATTGGTGTACATGAAAGCATGTCCCTTCCTTTGATGTCCACCCAAAGTGGGTTTCTTTCCATAGGATGGAGGAATAGGAGTGGTGGTTTCTTTAGTAGTAGAACTACCCAAGTTGTTATAGACACCACTCGTGGATGCACCGGAGGATGGCCTCACTAAATCTATAGTTTCTTCACTATAGAAGGTGCGTGCATTCAAGATGGATGCATGTGTGGTGAGCTCGTGCACTTGGGATTTGAGATCCTCATTCTCAATGCACAAGCAAGTGTTTTGAGATTGAAGATTTTCAATCTCAAGATCGTTACTATCCACAATAGAAACACGATCAAATTGAGATTTGAGGGACTCCACCTCATTTCTCAACATGCTATTTTGAGTAAGCAAACTTGCTTTCTCAATAGCGAGTGTCTCAACAATGGTGTCATTGTTAGAGGTGCTACATGAAGATGTGTTAGAGAGACTAGCAATCTTATTCTTAGCATCACAATATTTATGCATAAGCTTTTGATATTTATCAAATAATTGCTTAAGCTCAATTTTAAGATCATCCGTTGTTACCTCTTCATCGTCACTATCGCTTTCACTTGAATCGCTTGATTCGTCACTAGAGTTGTCCTCTCGTGCCATCAAGCCCATGAATGAATCTCTTTCATCATTGGAGGAAGAACACTCCGAGGTGGACTCTTCTTGCTCCGCTAGCATGTGCCATATTTGATATGCCGTTGTTGCCTTGGACACATGCATAAGAATGTCATAAGTTAAATAATCAAGCAAGATATCCATTACCTCTTGATGTTTCCCCACCAATTCTCTTTGCTCATGTGTCCATTCATGTACGGAAGTGGTAGGTGCGCGAAAGGGCTTCTCCACAATCTTCCAATAATCCTCATCGATGGATTGAATATGAGCCTTCATCTTCACACACCAAATTTGATAATTGGGCCTGAGAAGATATGGTGGAGGAGGGCATCGTGTGTTACTGTTGTTGGTTGCCATAGCTATAACCTTGCTCTGATACCAATTGTAGTGACCCTGTGATATGAGGAACAAACACTAGAGGGTGGGTGAATAGTGTTTTATAGAATTATAAGGAATGTATGCCAAATAAAACCCTAATTAACCAACAAATGCGGAATACAATAAATGAACAACCACACAAGCAATAATGCAATGCAAACAAGCAATCTACCCTGGTTCGGTGCCACCCAAGTCTCCCCGACTTGTTACCGGTGCCCTACTCCAGCAACACCCGGATACCCTCCGGATACTCTAGCAAACCGCTAGAGATTTCTTTTAGCCCACTTGTGGAAAACCTCCAACAAGTGCAATCGACCTACAATCGATGTCCGTGTATCCCACAACCCGGGAACACGCAAATTACCTTACTCCCACAACTTGGGACTAAGCACACTCTCACAAACCGAGAGCAAAACGAAATCTTGACTCCCACAACTTGGGATCAAGCCAATCCTCTCACCACCGTGAGTATACAACAATTAAGAAGTATAAAGAATGAAATATAAAACTTCTTACCACAAAATCCTATGCCTTGAGAAATACTTACCAATTTAGGGCAAGAATGGATTTTGAGAAAAGATGAGATCACCAAACCCTAGCTCCACCAAGATGAGCAGCAATAGATGGCTAGGGAGGAGTTGGTGACTTGGATTCAAGCTATTAGCTTGAGAAGCTCACAAGGAATGAGAATCTCTCTTGAGGAATTAGGCTCAAAGAGTGAGGGAGAGATTCTTGTGAGATGAGAGAGCTTGGAATTGGAGTTGAATGGCTCTTCTCACAGGTGAGAAAATGTCTCTAATTTCAGCCTTGGATCCCTGGTTAGAAGCACTCAAACTTATATAGGGAAGAGAGAAAACGGTCACAAAATTCGTGGCATTAAATGCCCAACGGATCTATTTCTGAAGCTGCTTAATCGGTCTAAGAAGAGTCATCAACCGACTAGATTGACAACTAGTCGGTCAGTGAACCTTCTTGGACCGACTAAATGGTTAACAGAGAAGATGGTGAAATCTGGGTAAGAACTAGTCGGTCTAAGAAGGATCATCAACCGACTAGATTGACAACTAGTCGGTCGGTGAACCTTCTTGGACCGACTAGATTTGAAACTAGTCGGTCTAAGAAGGATCATCAACCGACTAGATTGGCTTTTAATGCATTAACCATCCTTCTTGAACCAACTAACTGGTCAACAGTGAATGGGCTGAGTTAGCAATGATGTCAGTCGGTTCAAGAAGAATTTCCAACCGATTAGATCGTCATCTAGTCGGTTGGTTCTTCTACTTGAACCAACTAAGATGCATACGAAGCCGAGAAATGAAGCGATAAGCTACGAGAAAGTTTCTAATGGCTTCTAAGGTAATCCTAGAGATACGATATGATAGAAATGAAGATTTCTAGGCAAGTACTACTCAAGGCTTAACATTCTACTAAACCGAAGCTAGAAGACATAAAAGTAAACACGACAAACCGTCTTCAAAGCTTCAACATGGAGAATCCGAATCCCTAGACTTCATGAAAAACTCCTTGAGCTTCAACGAAGCTCCAAGCACAACGATCACGCGTTCTGAGGAAGTCGTGGGACGTCGCTTGAGATGAACAAATTAATTTGGCGATGATCTCCATAAATCTTCATGTTCTTGAGTCTTTTAGTTGAATGACTTGAATGTCAGTCTTCGAAGCTTTTGACTCATCCATTCCTATCTTCTCTTTGGATTGAATCTCCATTCATTTGTTGATGCCATTGGCTTGAGGTTTGAAGTAGTCTTTGAGTTCTTCAAGCCAATGCTTCACCTTTGTTGATCTACCAAGTTCTCCACTTGAATCAACACTTGTAGTCACTTTTGATCTTCTTGAATCTAATTGGTGACTTTTCAGATAACTGCAAACACAAGAGTTAGTCACAATGATTTGTGTTTGATCATCATCAAAATCAAGGTGGAGAGTCCAATACTCAACACCTTCGACTCCGCGTTATTGATCCATGCGCTCATCGATCCTTTACGCTTCCTCCTCTTCTTCCTTGAAGTACCCGTCGGCATCCGAAAGCAACCCTTCGTCAAAAGTTTCCATCTTTTCCGTCCCTTTCTTCAAAGGTGGGACCTTTTTTGAATAACTAGGGTTTGCGCCATCGATCCCTAATTTCCTGTTGAGAGCCGTAAGTTGGAAGACGATCTGAGCGAGGGCTTCCTCCGTCCGATCTTGTTTAGCGGCGAGTCAATCCACCGATGTCGTCAATTTAACGATCGACTCGCTATTTCCTGCAACAGTTTTCTTCACCTCCTCGATCTCTCCATGGTTCTTCTCCTCCGCTTCGCTTCGATCTTTACTCCTCGTTGACGCCGCAATGTATTGTAGTTGCTCTGATACCAAAATGATAGATCCGAAGGAAAAATCTGAACTTTATGGATAAAAAGCAAGAAAATTGATAAGTTGGCTAAAATTGATAGGGGCAACCACTCTCCCAAGACGTCGTTAAGAGGACGCCTGCATTCATCTAACTAGAAGTCTCACAAAACAATAATCCGAGCATAGCTAGGACCGGCCGCCGCACCCCCTATTAATCCCCTCTTCCCAAAATAGCAAATTACAATTTTACCCCTATTAATAATAAAAACAAAGGAAATAAAATAAAAGGTGCGAGCACATCCTGAATCACTTGGTTGAGCCGGATGTCCCCTTGGTGCGCCGTCTAGAGTACGTGATGAGTCCATCATTATGTTCGGTCCTTTATATAATCAAGCTTAAAGTTTGTTCAAGCCTGGTTCATTGAATAAATGAACAAGCTTGAGCAAACTTGCAACAATCCTGAGCCAAAAATTTGATCTTTCTAGATCCATATAATAATTAGGAATCACAAAAGAAAAATGATTTTGAAAGCGAAAAATTATGTTGTCCATTAGAAGAGAATCATTTAGTTATGTTCGTTTATGTAATCAAGCTTAATGACCCAACAAGTTTGATTGAGATTATACCGAGTCAATTCGAGCCGGGTGATGAGCTTATTCATGGCCATACACAATAATTTTTAGCTAATCAATCACTGGTTCACTGTGAATGAGTCAAGCTCAAGCATGAACTCGTGCCGAGCCTATCCAGCCATATATCCAAGTCAAGTTTGAGTGCGAGCCAAGTTTGAACAGGATGTGTTCATGTTCTTATGTTCGTTCATTTATTTTGTCAAACATCATTTATGTGGAAGCTTGGTTCGTTTAGTTGGCGAACAGACACGTACAAGCTTATATTGAGCAAGCCCGAGCCAACTTTGAGCTTTTCGAGTTTTTTCACTGCCATGCAGGCAGTGTTGATTAGTGGTGGCAAACGGGTGGGTTCAGGTTCGGATTGGGTCGGGTTTGACCCGACCCAAATAGGGATACTAACCCGACCCAGATAGGAGTAAACCCGAACCCGATTTGGATTGAATCTGGGTCAGGGTTAGGAAACATTTACCCGACCCTGGTATAACCCGGATTACATGAACTCGAGCTAGATTTCGTGACGGGTCGGATTCGGGTTGGCGTCGGTTAAATTTAAAAATTAAAGTTTGAAATAAATTGCATATAGCAAGCCTTGATCCCATGATCTCTTAGATGAATACACATGTGCCCACCAACTGAGCTAAATAGGCTAATGTTGTGTAAAGCATATATAGTTATTTATATTTATGTAAAATAATAATTATGATTTGAAATTAACCAAAGAACAGTTTCAATGACGGGATTCGAACCCCAAACTACTTAAATATATGCATAACAATTGAAACCATCAACCAAAACTCCCGATGCAACTTGTGTATGTAAGTTTTTATATAAATATATATGCAAATATAAAGTGAAGCGGGTAGGATCCGGGTCAAATCCACACCCAACCCCGATTTTATCCGGGTCGATTGGGTCGACCCGGATGCGACCCAACCCGGTTAGTACTCTACCCATACCGGTTGAGGATGCCGGATTCTGATCGGGTTCATTTTGTCACCCCTAGTGTTGATACTTGATGCTTCTTTATGTTAATCTATCTCAGTAGCTGTTTTACTAAGCGTAAGATGGTGCACAAAGTTTATAAAGGTACTCATCAATGCCTAACTCTAACCTTGTTTTTACTATCAGTTCGTGTCACAACTTTGTTTTTAAAATAATAAATTTGATTTTCTATTTTCATAAAAAACACAAACTATTCAATCCTCTTTTAAAAGCAACAACTGACAAGAAAACTGCGTATCATATTGCAAGATAGATGCTGTCCTATTGAAAACGTGTGCCTAGATCATTAGCATCATCAAATATCTTTATCTGGTATATTTCTTTATTATGATTAGTATAGTTTTATATTTCTTGTAGCATCTTGTATTTTGTTGCTGCATAATGGACAGTGGAGGAAAAGGTTCAGTCATTTAGATCTGGTTGCTAAATATTGTTTATGGCATAACTCCATGTTTAAATTTTAAAATAAAAGATAGTTGTGACTTAAATATATTTTTGTTCTTGGATGTCCTATTGTATAGAATACGATTAAAGCTTAAAAATGGATGGCTTGTGAGCTAGAAACAATGTTAATGGCGTGTTTTGTGTTTGTACATTTATATCATGATTATATTTTATGTGCAGGGAAGTTTACGCAGTGTCAATTGTCGGACCCTTTCCTACAGCTGTTACAAACTTGTTGGATCTGACAAGGCTGTGAGTATTCTGCTCTATTGTTACATTTGCCGTAAAAACGATATCCTTATAGCCTGGAATAATATGCAATGCCGATCAAATGTCTAGAAATTTTTGTCTCTGATATTCTAATTATTGGAAAATACTTGTCCCATGTAGGTTTCATGCTTACTGAAAGTACACATTAGAGAGGCACATGCATATTTGCTAGTTAATTTGACCTTGTTGCCGATTTGAATATGAACTGCGTTTGCACGCATGCGCACTCACAGACAAAAAAATTGTTCCTTGAACCCACTTGCAAATACGGCCTTCCTGCCTTTATTGATCGCTAGTGCATACACAGTAAATGAGTATGAGGCGTCATCCTTGAAATCATATAGTTTTGATTTCTCTTTGATGATGGAAAGGTACAAACCAAGTATGTATTTTCTTATTTTCTTTTTTCAACAAACTGTATATATGTCCATTTTCTATGTATACCGTACCAATTTATTTGGATGACTTCACTCAAAACATCTGGAATAATTAGCTGTATGGCTAGAGCAACCATCACACTTTATGCCGGCTGCTTGTAACAATTAAATCATGACATGCAATATAGTTTTTATCATACAGGAAAGTGTGCCATGCTACCACTTCGGCCGTATTTGTTTAGTAACTCATCTCACTGACTGATATTTTATGGGTGAACCGAGGCAAGGGGCACAAACCATTGTAAAAGTGCATTTAAGGAGGATAACGATTATTGCTTAATAAGCATTGAAATTTTTGGTAGATGAATTTCAAGTTGACATTCTTTGTTCTCAAATGGCAGGGATCTCCATAACAACAAATTGACTGGACCAATTCCTCCTCAAATTGGAAGGCTGAAGCACCTCAGGATTCTGTACGTATTAGGACTTTTAGCTTTAGCTCCTTGTTTGTAGTATAATATCTCCCCAATTATTTTGATACTATATAAAACCTCATTGGCACCACGGTCTTTGGCTCTACTGAATTATTCTTCTTTTTATGAACATTCTGGCGCCATGTTTGGTTTTCAAAATGAAGTTGCTTTTATCCAAAAGAAGAATTACTATAAAGTGAAACATTATACCGGTACCTTGTAAGTTTTTATTTCATTGTATTGATACCTTACCATATGTATAACTTTAAGGGACCCACTGCTTTTGGACCCCCACCCCCAAATTACGCTTCTTTTTTGCTGAATATTATCATATTTATGTTAATGTTTCAAAATGAAGATGTTATATTGTTAAAGAAGTTTCGAAATGACGTGTTATAAAATTTCTAATTTCTACATGGTGGAATGATGTATAAACTGTTATTTTTGCTCGTAGAAGGGGAAGTGGGTTATTCATTTAGTTGAAGACAATTTATCTAGGGTGGCAAACAGGTTTTGACTCGATGGACCGAACCCAAATTTGATCCGAATTTTTAGACATGGACCGGAATGTTACGGGTTGGGGTGAAATTTGGGTTACGGTTGAAAAAGGGATCATTATAGGTTATGTTTGACTACTTAACCTGATTTTACCTTAACATAACCCATTTAATATATGTGTGTGTGTGTGTGTGTGTGTGTGTGTATGTATGTATGTGTGTATGTAATGCACGCACGCACGCACCTAGAAGTAACTCGTGCACATAATGCACAGTGACCTAAGGAAAAAACCCACACACAGGATGTGGTGCACGCGCACAACCGACAAAAGAGCGAGAAGAGTGGTTCTGTGTGTATCGTCGGGAGGAGGCTTGACCTGCACGCAACCGAAAGAGAGAAAAATGTGTGTGTATCGTCGGGTGGTAAAAGTGGTTAAATTGCAAAAAAAACTTTGGGAGGGGGCAAAGTGCAGAAGTCCCACCCCAAACCACAAGGAGGTAAAAGGGGAAAAAGTAGGCATTAAACTGCAAAAAAATGCAGGGGGTTAAAGCGAAAAAAGACCGATGATAAACATGTAAATATGTCGAAAAGGAAGGGGCATTTGAGTATTATGAAAAAGCAATGGTAAGCTTGCAATTAATGTGAATGAGGTGTGGCTTTTGTTTGAGTTCTCCACAACCAAACCCAAGCCCTCACCATCCACCAAGTATGGCCCACCATGCCAAGGTGGCACAACCAAGGCCACACCTTTGTCCTAGTGGGAGAATGGTGGGGCCAACCTTTTTGTCCCATGGGGGTTCCCCTATGTAATAAGGATAGATAGATAGATATAGACAAATTTTCAAATGCAAACATTTCGCGTGGAATTTTCCGTTGCGAAAATGTTTTTATTTTTATTTTTCAAAAAAAATTCAAATCTTTTTCACCTTCACTTTACTTTTATACACCTATAAAATAATGGTTGAAAAATAATGTGATTTGACCGTAGATCAAGGTGTTACAAAAAGTTCCATTGTTCTGAAACCGTTAAATTTTGTAGCGGGTGGATCGGTGCTCAAATCCTCATAGGGTTCACACATTATTTTCCCTGGTTTATATAATTGTATGGATTAAACATAAAAAAAATTGCAATTTTTTTCTAAAAATAAATAAAATTCTTTTCGCACAGGCTTTTGCACCATTCTTTTCGCACCAAATTATTACTATATATATATGGGTTTGGTTTAGTTCACAGGTTAATAGTAGACCAGTGGCTAGTTACTTTGTACTCTAGCATGATTTCTTGGCTTTAATTTCCTCTTTTGTCAAAAAATATTTATTTTTAAAAGAACTCTTTGGTGAATCCATCATGAGCAAGCATTGAACCTGCTCGCTATGGCTTGAATCCGATACTGCTTAAGCAAGCTGGTCAGGTATGGGTCACTAGATATTTTCCAAGTCGAGTTCGGATTTGGAGCTATGGCCCGAATTTAATTTGGGTTAGCTCCAGGTATAGTATTAATTGGGTAGGGTCAAACTTGGTCCAACCCAAACCATACCCAACCTGGCCCAGTTACCACCCATTTGCTCATCCATCGATCTTATAGAGGTTGATTATACATACGAGTTTTGGCTTCCATATTCTCCAAGGAGTTGTGAGCTGTAAGTCATTACTAGGGGTGGCAGTTGAGTCGGGTCGAGTCGAGGTTGACTTGAGCCAGTTAGCACCATATCCGAACATGCCCTGAATCAGATTCTGATCATAGTTTTGAATCCGAATCCGAACTAAGATGATAAGTACCTGGCCCACTTGCTTAAGCACGTTGAGTTTGGGTCAGATCAAGACGTAGCAAGCATACTCGGATCAGGTTCAATGCTTGCTTAGGTCAGATTTAGCAAAAATGTTATAAAAAATAGATAACTTTTTTGATAGAATATGAAATTAAAACATGGCCTCATACTAGAGCATAGAGTAACGCGCTAATATGATACTCTTGGCTTATGAACTAAACCAAAACAAAAAATATCTGTAGTAAACGAGTTGTAATAGGGTGAAATTGGGTTAGGTAGCCAAACCTGACATGTTTTTAAATTGAGTCAGGCATATTGATCCGGATTCCACCTGAATCTGGTCACACCTCCTACATATACATGAAAATTTGCATCGGGATCGAGTTCGACTAATCGGGTCAAGTCTCATTTGCCAACCTAGTCATTAGTTTAGTGAGGGATAAAACTTGAACATAACCCTAAAGTTCTTCCATGTTTAATTCTGACTTGATGCGACACTTCAAAAATTTGGTGCCATTTGTTTTGATCAGGTGGCTTGACACCTCCTGTTATCGGGTTCCATTTTTGCCAAGAAATGAGTCTGGTCGTATGAGGTTAAAGAACATCACTGATACCTTCATTTTTGTTGTGCTTCCCTAGGGGGTTTCTAGGCTTAATGGAAAACCTGTATCTTGCCTGCAGATGCCTTAGACATGGCCTTGTTGTCAAATCACTGATGATCCACATCTTGTTGACAAAAGTTTCTAAAAGTTGGTTACATCTCTCCAGAAAGCATGACTTTTAGTTGCCCATTCTCCTCCATAAGCGAGCTTTTTGTTTTTGGATTAGGCTTAGGAGGCAATCATATGGACAAATCACAGAGTTTTCCGTTTTGATTTTTTGTTGAATTTTGTCAAGCAGGGCTCAAGTTTCATTTGCTGAATTTCGTAAGACTACGGTAACTAGGATAGGAAATATGGTGGATGATGTATGACTTTGTATCCTGTAGGTGGCCACAAATCGCATATGCATCAGCAGCGGGAAATATAGAACACAATTTTTTATTTGGAATTTGACCTGCAGTATATTGATGTTGCCTTGTGCTCAAACATGTAAATAGATGAATTACTTTGTTGGTCATCATAAATTTACTAATCACCTTTTGAACTAATGCATTATACATGGAATGTAGATTTAACCTGCATTTTTTTTGAATAACCATGGGCTAGAGAAGTAACTAGTGAATAGCCAACTAGTTGGGTTGGGCATACATTTGTATGATTCGTTTGTCTTTAGTTGGCGCATGTAGGGATGAGAATGGGCCGGGCCGGGCCGGGCCGGGCCAAATAGATGCCCAATTCAAATGGGCGGGCTTTCTGGCCGGCCCAAAGCCCAAATGGGCTTTTTTTAAAATGCCCAAATGGGTTTAAAGAGGGCTTTGGGCATGCCCATTGGGCCTTGGGCCTGCCCATCGGGCCACTTAATAAACTTATAATAAAAACATTAAGAATAATACAACAAACATGTTACATTAAATTAATACTAGGATTTATGCCATCCTGATCACAAAACGACGAGCGGACGAGCGGATTTATGACATCCTGATCACAAACTGTCCCCGTTGCGCGCGGTAGCGGTTGTGTGTGCTGAGCAAATCCGTCGATGAAATTCTCGGTTACTCAGCGCCCAACCGCAAACGAGGACATCGGAGCTCCAATTTTGCTCAGATATTCGTCTTTCTTGCGGCAGCCGTAGCATCTAAATTTGTCGATCGGAGAGAAAAGCGACAGCCGCTGCCGATTTCAGGTCCGGTTCTTTAGGGTTTTGTCGATCAGAGTTCTCTGGTTCAAAATCTTTGCCGAAGGAGGCGAGCATCACCGTTGTGCACGCGCCGAAGATGGGATAACGGTTGTGCGCGCTAAGCTAAATTGCGATGACAGTGGGTTTGAGCTCAGCGTGCACAGCCGATGTATTCGACAGGAGTAAAGAAAGGCAGAGAAATTTTTTAATGGCAAACTTGAGAATACGTGGCTGTGACGCAAGCAATTCGGTACGTGCACGTAACAATTCTATTGATACAACCTGAAATAAATTAATGTCTCTATACTTGTAGCAATAACATTTGGGTAAAAAACAAATCAATGAAATAAAAAAGAATCAATGAAATTAATGTCTCTGTACTTGTTACCCAAGAAAAAGAATCAATGAAATTAAACGGTATGCTCGAATCCCCAACCAGGAAACTATTTCCCAAGCTCCCAACGCCAAGCTCTGGATCTTGCTTCCCTCATTCGCCTCCTCCTTGAATTCCTCCAAAAGATCACGCCTTTCATTCACCTGAGGCTTTTTGAAGTTCTCCTCGGCATCATCCCATATCGAATTGTCGGCCTCTTCAGGTTTTGCCCAGGCCTCAAAATCCTTTCTAGAACCCCTAGTTATGTTCTCATCGTTGGCCTCGAAGTCGGAGCGGAGCCGATCGGGGAAGTGTTTGAGCTGGAACTCGGGCCCCACGCGGGCTCGGATCCTAGATCCGATGTACTCGAGGGAGTATGAGGAGGTTGGGTGTTGGGTTTCAGATTCCGGGTTGGATCCTTCCTCTTCTTCGGATTCTGATTCGGAGTCGCCGAGTCGGAGAGATTGCCTTCGCATGAGAACCGCACATGGCTGAAGTATTTCGAAGAGACGGGCGAGCAGCTAGCGCTTTCTTCGAGACGACAAGCGAGTATTTGTAAGCCCAACTAGGGTTTTCTTTGACCGGACCTTTCATCTGGGAAAAAGGTGAGCTGGGTATTAATTTTTAGGGGCAAAAAAGCCCGATCCTTTCATCGGGTAAGTTGACTTCAGGCGAAAAAAGCCCGATTCTGACGTTTGGGTGGCCCGATTGGGCTTTGGGCAGCCCGATCGGGCTCTGGGTGGACCCAGAATTTATTTAGAACTTTGGTTTCGGGCTTGGGCGGGCCCGATACCCATTTGGGTACGAGTATACATCAGGCTTTTCGGGCCAGCCCGATTGGGCATCGGGCTAGCCCGCGTCGATTCCCATCCCTAGTTGGCGGCTAGGGGCTAAGTTTCATAAAGATATAATGAACTTTGACCATATTTTTAAAAAAATACCGTGTATGTTGAAAATTACAAAAAATTAGCATAAACTTTGAAAAATACAAAAAAACCATCACAAACTTTCCTAGTTTCAAGTAACTACCATAGAATTTGAAAAAAAAATATAAATATATTTTCCAGCTCCATGGCTGTCCTTGGGTTTTATCACTTGAATATACTTTTTAAAGTATGTGGTAGTTATTTGTATTTTTTTCTCAAAGTTTCTCATAATTTTTGTAATTTTCTAAGTATGTGGTAATCGTTTGAAGTATGGGTAAGTGAATGGTAGTTCCATGAAATTTAGCTGGGGCGGGAAGACATGGATCAGTGTTAACAATTCTCTAAATCATAAGGATCCACGATTTGGATCATGTGGCCTGGTTTGCAGGATGTTCCCGATCCGAGAAATATTAAAAAAAATCCAAGAAATAATCGAGATTTAAAAACCCATAACCAAGAAATGGATTTGTGTATATGTATCTATGTACGTGTGTGTATACATACAAGTATATTATATATGTATACCCACACGTATATTAGCCTAAGTGAACCACGGCCCCCCGACCCGACCGTACATCAAGCCGAAATAGCAAACCGACTCTCGAGTCCATACCCTCTTGTACAGCGTACCGCTTAAATTAACGTATCACATACCCATACCACATATCAAAACGTACGACAAACTAAGTAGCACCAACATGGACAAATAAGTCCTTCATTATTGGCTCATCGTTTGTCTGCTCAGTGAGCTTTGCTGTATGCCTGCACCACTGTGCTAAAACCACTCAGTCGCTAGTGTTCAGGGTTAAAACCTCATAGTTGTATACAGTCCTATTGGATGTATGGGGTTGAATCATGCTGACACAATGGCTTCCACTTTGTCCTAGATATAAAATAAACCCAATATTTGTTTGCTCATGTTACTGATGTTGTATGATGGTGGGAATAAGACTGCTTATTATAACATGGTGATAAACTTGCAAAAAGCGGGATGTTGTCTTATTGAGTTCTTAACTTTTATTTGGTTTTGGGTTTTACTTTCAAATCTTCCTGAGTAAACTTTGACATTCATTTACTTTGTTGGCACTTTGGTATTGAGTTACTTCAGCCACTGAAGTGTGATCTGTACAAGGAGCTTATATAACAAACTAATTATTATCTCGCATGTGTCTATGTTGGCACATATGATTACATGTTTGGGATATATAAATGTACAAGGAGCTGATGAGATTGCAATAGTCTCTTTCAAGACAGGATTCATGTTACAGGGTTTGGCTAGGGAACTTGCTATGCTACAAATGCAATCAAGTCAGAAATTCAATGCTCTCTTGCTACGTGTTTGAAGAAAAAAATAGTAATCTGCTACATCTAATCTGATTATAATTAAGTGCATGGGATAACTGATGGGTTGGCTCGATCTAAACTTCTGATTGATCTGATTTATTGTTTAATAGAAATCTAAGATGGAATAAGCTGCAAGATGTGCTTCCTTCTGAAATTGGTGAACTCAAGAAACTGACTCACTTGTAAGTAGCGGTTACTCATCATTCTAATATCTGTGTCTTAAGCATTTTCAACAAATTAATCGCTGATCAATAATGCCACAGATACTTAAGCTTCAATAACTTCAAAGGAGAAATCCCTGTGGAGCTTGCAAATTTACCAGAACTTCGTTATCTGTATCTTCATGAGAATCGGTTTACTGGAAGAGTTCCTCCAGAATTGGGGAATCTCAAAAACCTACGGCACATGTACTCTCGGTTCCTCCCTCTCTTTCCATTGTAACATTGTTTGACCTTCTAAATATGCTAATCAATTTTTTATTCTACAGGGATGTCAGCAGCAACCATTTGACGGGCACATTGAGGGATTTCATTGGCAATGGAGAGGGCTTCCCTTCTCTCCGGAACTTGTAAGTGGCATTCGATTTGAAATATAAATGTGTTGGAGCCATTTCATAGTTCTCTGCTTTAACGGGTAGTTTTAAAACCATACACCAGATATCTGAACAATAATCAGCTGGGTGGAGGCTTGCCAGATCAACTTGCTAACCTCACCAATCTAGAAATCCTGTAAGCGTTTCTCTTGAAGGAATTTGAACCCCATGGGCTACAAACAATTTCTGATTGATACCCTACTGTTGGTTTTCACGCGAGTCACATTTTTATATGATGTGCCTCAGGTACCTATCATACAACAAGATGGCTGGAACTGTGCCTGCAAAGCTTGCTGAAATCCCTCGACTAACTTATCTGTGAGTTACACCGTTCTTTTTTGGGACCAGCTTCAGAGCAAAACTTTGGGATTCTGAACTCCTAATTCTGTTGTTAAACCAGGTACTTGGACCACAATGCATTCACTGGGAGAATTCCTGGAGCACTATACAGACACCCATTCCTCAAAGAGATGTAAGCTAATCTCAGTGAGCAGATTTTTTTTTTAAATGAATGCAATGTATCAAGAAAGGTAAGTTCACATGTACAAATTGATTGCAGGTATATTGAAGGAAACCAATTCAAGCCCGGTGCAAAACCAAAGGGCTCGCATAAGGTGCTCGATCTCACGGATATGGAATTTTTATTCTAGTTGTATTTACTGTAATCTTTTTTTTTGACCTCTTTGAGTTTCCTTAAAAGAGATGTGTATACACGTAGCTATATCACCGAGTAGTTTAGATGGCGTTGAGAGCAAGGATTGCCGCGGAACATGTAGAACAAATTTTGTTTATATCATGCAGGAAAAAAGAAAGTAGAGTATGTTATTTATGATGAATGGCTCCTTCCGTTACAACTGACACTGAATATACAGCGCATTTTTGTTGAATTTGTGGTAAACAGGATGTCTATGATGAATGTGTTTGCCCTTTTCTTGTTGGCTATTACCTCACATCATCATGCAAGCTCACAGCTGTAAAGGGGTAGACTTTTCTGATTCCAAGTACTTCAAAGAAAAAGGAGAAGAGAAGGAATATCATGTGAGGTGATTGTAGGACATGGTGAGCAGAAACTCACTAATTATTGAGCATCCAGCGTCTGTGTAAAGGAATGCAACAGTCTCTCTGGAATATTATTGCGTGGTTCTTGCATCAGCATTGCGTCATGGCAGTTGCGTGGTTCTTGCTCCAAATCAAGTTGAGTTTTCTTAGTACCATACAGATCATGATTTCAAAGCAACATGGCTGACTGCTTCAATCCCATTTACGGTGACATTGAATATTGATATGTTGGCTGTGTTAAAGTTCTTCGGATTCATGCATAGGTGTGAACCCACGTCCAGTAGGATTGCTACTTCCATTAATCCTAAGATCCCTTCCTGGCTAATTGGAGTCACTACAACAAGTTCGAACAACTCCAAGTTCCTGCTCTCTTCTCCCTTGCGAGAGAATGTCTCCTTTAGGAACTCAGCATTGTGTGACTCCAAATCCGTCATCTCATCTTCATTTTAGCATATGAAAACATCCATTGGACTTTATGTGCACAACTTCTCATGTGAATAGGAATCGGAGAGCACATATACCGCTAATCCCCATAGCCATTTGGGACTAAAGTCTAGGGCCCTTGTAATGCCTCTATGTGTGATGTACTATGTGTGTATATGTATGTGTGTAAGGGCCCTTGGACAAGGACAAGTCCCCTGACCCGTATGGTTTTCCTCCTTTTTTTCTTTCAGGAGCTGTGGGTGGTGGTGGGCGGGGACGCCCTTCATGCTGTGCATTCCTTCTTCACCTCAGGCAGTATCCTCAGGCAGATTAATCATACCTTTCTCACTCTGGTCCACAAGTCTCCCACTGCTTCTTCTCTTGGTGATTATCGACTCATTTCTTGCTACAACGTGATCTACACGACCATTTCTAAGATCCTCAGCCGAAGGTTGGCCGAGGTGATTCCGGGGCAGATTTCCTGGAACTAGTTGGCTTTCATCAAGGATCGGCTCATTTTGGATTCCTCCCTTCTTGCCCATAAGCTCATTCGTGATTTCTCTGCTTCTCTGGGGGCTAAAACTTGCGTTCAGCTGGATTTGAGGAAGGCATTTGATAGTATCAATCGGGAGTTCATTTACTTCCTTCTCCTCCTCCTTGGTTTCCCCTCCTCCATCTGCTGGGTAAATGTGTGTGTTGACTCCGCCTCTTCCTCGGTCCTTGTTAATGGGTCTCTTGCTGGATTTTTTGAGAGTAGCATAGGAGTGCACCAGGGTGATCCCATCTCACCCTTCCTCCTCGTCATTGTCTTGGACGCCTTCACTCTTCTGATGGACTACACCACTCTTTTTGGTGCCATCCGGCCCCCTAAGAGGGGGGAATTGGGTATCCATTCTCATCTCCTTTTTGCAGATGACATGCTTGTCTTTTGCAAGGCGGATGCCGCTTCTTTTGAGGAGCTTGGTATGCTCCTTTCCTCGTTCCAGCTCCTGACAGGTCTTAAGGTGAACAAGGAAAAGAGCAAGTTGATTCTCAGTAAGGGGTGCAGCATCGGTGCAGAGCTTTCCCTTCTTCTTGGCATCCATATTGCAGTCCCCTCGGTCAAGTACCTGGTGCTCCCTCTCTCGTCCATGTACCCTGCGGTGAGGCTCTTTTCTGGAATTATTGACAAGTGCAAGTCCAAGATTGCTTGTTGGTCATCTAGGCTTCTCTCCACTTCTGGGCACATCGAGCTTGTCTATACCATCATACATGGGTTTGTGTCCTATTGGATTCAGTCTTTTCGCATTCCATCTTCTGTCTTAGTGGAGATCGACCGTATGTGTCGTGATTTCGTCTGAGGGTTCAAGCTCCATCTTTGTAGGTGGGAGGATGTGTGTCTGCCCAAGTGTAAGGATGGCGCTGGCTTGCGTTCTCTGAGAGAGGTTGGTGTGGCAGTTGGAGCCAAGCTGCTTTGGAGACTTCTTCACTCCTCTTTCCCCTGGGCCTCCTATATGCGGGCTACTTATTGAAGCATATACCCCTCTTTCAGTGTGAGGCTTTGGTTTTAGACTCGGGCTCCTAGAAGCATGTCCTCCGTTGTCGGGATTCTTCTGTTTCCTGCTTCCGTCGGGTGGTGGGTGATGGTCGTTCCTCGTCTTTTTGGGTTGATCCTTGGCCCCCTTGTGGGCATCTGGCTAAGCTGTGTCTGCCCCTCACTCCTTGAGATATCGTCATCGTCGTGTTGCTGAATTCAGGGACGGTGAGGCCTGGCTTCTTCCTGACTGCATTGCCCACATGGCACCACATTTTGGCTCTGTTTTTATCCCGGGTGGCTCTAATTTCTGGGCTTGGACATCGATTGGCGGTTGCTCTCTCCGGTCAGCGTGGTCTTGTACTCGTCGTTGCTCCCCCTTCCCGTCTTGCATCGTTGATCTGGTTCCCAGGGAACATCCCCAAGTTCTTCCTTATCCTGCTGCATGCCCTCTCTGATCGTCTTCCTACCTCGCATCAGCTTGCCAGGTGTGGTATCCGGGTGCATGCCCCATGTGTCCTTTGCAGCTCCCACCCTGAGACGACTCGTCGCATATTCTTTCGCTGTGACCACAGTGCTTTTGTCTGGGTGGTTTGCAAACTCCGGCTTGGCCTTCCCTCATGCTCTAAATCCATCACCGTTGATGCTCACATGCTGAGACAGACGTTTGGAGCACGGGGGAAAACTGTTGGGGTTTTGGCGGACCCCCAGAGCTCGGATCCGTATCCGTCCTAGGTCGGACGGACCACGGAGGCACATAGGCGCAGCGGAAAAACAGAAATCTTAATTTCTACACTAGCTAAACAATTTAACTAGGCTCTGGGGAACCAGAACCCAGCCCGATCTATGCCGACTTGGAGTGGGTCTGACCACTCCAAGAAGGATCTACACTAAGCGACTAATAAAATCTACACTAAAATGCTTAACCACATACCCGGAATCTTGGCCCTGGAGCAGGCAAGATGTACCGCACCGTCTTGAGAAGCTCCTCGTAGCCGAGCCGCGTTGACCCGATCTCCCTGAGCCGCCTCGCACCCTCGCACCGATCCGCCCGAGCCGCTTTCGCCTCCGAGCCGATCACACGCGGTAGAAAGTTTCACTTGAGAAGAAACCCGCGTCTTAGACGTCCGGATCGGATCCAAACCCCTTTCGTAGTCGTGCTAGGACTACTCCAGAGAATAGGAAAGTAGAGAGAGAGATTTAGTCGCGGACCGAGCTTGCTCAATAATTTGGAGCTACCCGATCGTTGACTGGTGTGTGTTTCAACGAGGAGAGTGCACCCCTATTTATATAGGGAGTGAGCACTCAACTTCTCGTTGCGGGCAATGTGGGACAATTCCCATGAAGAGAAAATTCAATTAAGCCATTTGGCTTAATTTCAACTTTAAAGTTAGCCTTTCTCAAAGTCAAACTTTAACGAATTAATTCTCCTCACATACTAAACTTCAGACACCAAACAAGCTATCAATCAGAAAAGCTTGGAATGGTGAACGCGTAGGAACTGACGGTGACGAATTTCGACTTCGTTTGACCCCTCAAACAATTGCTCAAAGTTTAGCAATTTTCACAAAATTTGTAGCCGTCATTTGGGTTTTCAAAAAACCTAATTTGACTTAAGTTGCGGGCGCGCCCGCTAGACTTAGCGGGCGCGCCCGCCCAAGGGGGGAAGGGCGGGCTACCCGCCCGCTGCAAGCAGCGGGCCGCGCCCGCTTGCAGCGGGCGCTGGCCCGCTGCGTGCAGCGGGCCGTGCCCGCTGCATCAGCGGGCGCTGGCCCGCTGTGCAGCGGGCCACGCCCGCTAATGCAGCGGGCGCCCGCCCGCTGCACACAGCGGGCCATGCCCGCTGCTGCAGCGGGCCGCGCCCGTTTTGCCCTTGCACATGGGCCTCTTGGCCCGGTGGGTCTAACTCACTTCCCCTTGAACTCTTTCTGCGTTTCTGGGCTCGTTTGAGCTCCGATTTGGACACGGTTTGAACCTGTGTTTAGACCGGGACGATCCCGTCATCCAGGTAACCCTTTCCAACAAGTTTGTTCCTACTAAATTCGTTGTAACTAATTTACAACACGTTTAGTCAAAGTTAGCATCTAATGCAACGTTGTGTCCCTATTGCTAATGCGACTAACTTTCACAACTCAGCTTGTGAATATCATCAAATGATATTTCTCTCTATTCTATATTCCTATTACTAAGACACGAATACTACTCGGTGTGAGACCCTACAGCCTGACCTTACTACAGGTTGGGGCTCGAAACCCCTAGACGACGGTCACTACGAGCAGTAGCTGTCGTCCCTGTTTCAGAGTCATCATAACGTGATCGACCCTTTGACAAAAGTATCATAGGGTTTGCATTGGCTGTGTCAGTGATGAATTCCGTTAGCTAAAATCCCTTCGTCAAGACTGTGTTTATTGTTGGCCTAGGGTATGGTTTACTGTCAACCCTATCAGACAACATTGGTCAGTATACGGCGGTCTTTATTGTATACACGTTGTACTACTTGCAACGTACCCCGGCCGAGGATTAACATAAAGACCGTACTGAGCCTATAACACTAACTTCCCTTTAATGGAAGTGACGAATCCCATCTTAGTCACTTACTCACCTAGAGAGCTTCTGGTGCAACCCAACCTAAGATCTTTCATCAGGACTGGTCCTCGAAGCTAGATCATGGGTCTAAGCTACACCGTCCGTTCACAGGTTTATACAAATGACTTCAGGTCTTAAGGATCAACTAACCTATCATCACCCTAGAGTTATTAAAGACAGATCATTAAAGTTAACCATTTAATAACTCTAACTTGGTCGTTCAGTGAACTCATTCTCCAATGAGCACCTGTGTCTCGTCTCCGACTTCAGCAAGTCGAATGACTATGAGATCATCATTACCCGAAGGTAAGACGAAGACACAGTGATCTATCCGATGTGTCGATATCCAGTTCTCGACACATCTATGATCACGAACCGTTTTAGACTTACGTTTCTATTCGGTCTCTTACTTACTCATAATCGAGATCTCATCTAGATATGTAAGGACCTAACTCTAAGTCTATGGATATTATCTAAGTATATCAATACAAGTGTTTTATACTTAGAATAATACGTACCATATACGGTATGAACAAGACGTATAATCAAGATAAATTGCCTTATGGGCACATATCTTCCTACATCTCCCACTTGCACTTAGGCTATTTATCTCGGTATCTCATGCCGTTATAGCATATCAGTCACTTTGACATTTGATATGGCAAACCTAAGAGTGGTTCTACTAATAAGTATCTACAACGAATTTTAATGGATTGAAATTACATCTCTTGATCACACAGGGTTGATCCTTTTGAAAAAATGATCTGGATCAATTTTCCTAACTTTGTATAGCTAACAGTTAGCTTATACTATTTAGATGTGGGGTCTAACATTTCCGTAAGTCAGTTCTAGCTCATTCCACTTTGCTGTGTCAATATGTCAAGTACATATTTGACACCCTAAGTCTCTATATATATATGCGATTAAATCAAAACAATTTTGACTTAATGATTTATATAGAAGATTCATTAAAGTGAAAAATCCTTTTTACTTAGTCCGGAAAAACGGAACTAAGTATACTTACTTGCTCCCACTGACTTTGAGAATTACCTAGTTAAATTACTTCAACATAATAACTAAATCATATTTAGATTTATGTGCAAAAATAACCTTTTGGTAAGTGCCTTAGATGGAATGTACAAGTGTCAGATTCGGTTTGACGAATGAGTCAAGTCAAGATCGTTTTAAGGAATCTTGACATTGACTCGTTCAATCAAAACGTTCAACACTGTACTAATTCCTTTAACCACATTTAGTATTAACTCTTTTAACAACTAAATGCAGATAATCACGAGTTAAACTTGATATGCGTATTTATTGTGATTGCACACAATTTATACGCTCCCCTGGAACCTACACTCAACTACTGATTGACTTCAGACATTTAGTCAGCTTCAAAATCAATATTATCGAAGCTAAACATCATTATTCGCAACCATCACAGAAAAGCCACATCCACAGAATTTTAAGCCAATTCAATTTCAATTGCAACAACCGAGACATCCATTCCAAAACAACGGGTTCATAAAAGGAACCTTAATTTGTTTATCAAAAATAAACTTTGAGTGCAAAGCACTCATTCATTGTTTTCGATCCTTAAAGATGATACATTTTATTCAAATAAGAAAAATATCATCTCCATCACGATCAGCGTCTCCAGAAGTCTTTGAGCGGTCCCAGCAGCAACTGTTGCTTTAATTGCCGACCGATCTCCGTACTTCTCCAATCTCCAGTTCTTATCAGCCACCTGTATACAGTACACAGATGTCTATAAGTATCTCATACTTTATGAATGGAAATAATTGCATTTAATTGAATTTTAATTTGTACCTGAGGTAGAGGCATCAGTATGCCCCTTCTTCTTCTCTGCAAGATAGATCTTGCAGTTCCTCTTCCAGTGGCCAATCTTGTGGCAATGGAAGCACTCAGATTTCGACGGGGCCCCTTTGTTCTTCTTCTTCCCATTCTTAGCCTTCGCAGGTTGTGGGACCTGCCTCTTCTTTCCTTTGCCTTTCGGCTGGTCGGAAGTAGCAGAGCCAACAACCAGTGCAGCCGGTTTCTTATGAATCTCCTCAAACTGCCGGAGCATATTGAGGAGACCCGGAAGATCCGTCTCAAGGCTGTTCATTATAAAGCCAGTTATAAAAGGCTTGAAATCGGGAGTCAAAGACTTTAGGATAATGTCCGTGGACATTTCATTGTCCAGGACAAATCCTAATTGGGCGGCGTCCTCCACGTACCCGATCATCTTGATAACATGATCCTGTACGGGTTCCGTCCCCATCTTGGTGCCCCAGAGGTTGCTAGTGGCCTCGAACTTGGCAGCTCTTGATCGCTTGCCATACAACTCTTGTGCGTTGAGGAGCATGCTTTGAACATCCATATGTTCATGCTTCCTCTGCAACTCGTTGGTCATCGAAGCCAGAGTAAGGCACCTGGCCTTCTCCGCATCCCTCTGGTACAATTTGTAGGCTTCCTTTTCCTCGTGGGTCGAATCTTCATCCGGCTTATCTGGAGCGTCCTCGAACAGTACGTATCCTATTCCGGCTAGGGAAAGGACCAACTTGATGTTCATAAGCCAGTCTTTGTAGTTCGTTCCATCCAGCACGTTCTTCTCAACCATGTATCTAAGTCCCGAATCCATTCTGTATTTTATAGATACTATAGTTAGTAAATGTTCGTAGTATAGTTTTAATGGTTTTAATAAAACTATATTCTCCCACTAAATTTATTTAAAGCCATAATAATAACCAATTTATTATAAAATAACATTTGTGAGAGAGGGATCCGACTACCCTGAGTCTGACAACCTTGAGTGTATCTCAACAAGTTGTCCGACTCTGCAGTCGGTAGACGAACTCGTCGTCAATCATATTTACTATGATTCCCTATCGATTTTTACCCCTAGTCATTTGTGATCATGAGTGTGCTCAACCGGATCACAATGGCTAGCCTAGTCGGACCCTTGTTTTCGTGTCTAGTCTGACTTGCCCCTTTGCTCGGTGTATGCACGACGCGCCGGTTTGGGTCAGGTCTTAGACTACATTCTTGGTTAGACTTACGCCGAAGCTCGAGGGATGAGACAACGGTTTTAGTCAGGTTAAGATGTCAATCAAGAAATCGGTTTCTATAAGATTGACATGTCACGGCTTGAGTGTAGCTCAACAACCGGAACATGTTTCTTACAGTTGCCAACTCCTAAAACAAGGAGGGCTACGATTTATCTTGAACAAGATTATTATCGTATTGACTTAGGTATAGTCGATGGACTTACATAGTCATGAATCGACTCCTTGCGGTCCAGCGGACGCGGCCAGGGAATTGACTAAGCCAGGACCACTTGTTACCCAGTCTAGCTAGGTTGGTCCAAAAACTTTAGCCAAGCTCATTGACCGACATCATGATCCATTGAAGGAGTTGTCATCAATCTTATGTTTTCCAAACAACTAAATGGCTTTTAATAAAAACAACTAGTTAATCCTTATCAACTAGTGGATCCTAAAATTCAAAATTTTTCAGATTGGTTGAACATCTTTTATTAAGTCCTTATCAACTATAAGGTTCTTCGTTCAACTTACTACCCCAATCTAATTAGGATTTATAAAACAATTCAACATTTTGTCTTTTATGAAAATCATTGATTAAACGATTTAATGAAATGATTTACAAACAAGGGACTATCCTAATCAGGTATTAGGTTCGAAGTTGTTTTGTTTTTATCAAACATAACATGTCACTAATTAAAATTTCATCTCATAAAATTTTAAATATTTAATGGCTAACCTAATAAGGTTTACAAGTCCATTAAAATGAAGCAACTAATTTATCAACATAAATAAAATGTTCATTTTGTGACATACTTGAGCATTTGCAAGTTCTAAAATTATCTATATATTTAAAACATGCAAATCTAAATTTTAACACTTAAAATTAAAGATTAAAATTTTAAAACCTTCATTTAAAAATTTTATCGTATAAAATTAGGTCGTACAAAATTATCTAATAATTTTAAACCTAGGCCTTAAAAAAATTTAACCTTATTTCTAAAATAAAATATCTCATAAAAATTTTAGAAACATTTATGTAAAATAAAAGAAAAATGTTTAGATTTCATCTTATGAAAAAAAAAATATTTCTTAAAGTTTACATATCCATTAAATCAATTTTAAACACTTTTAAAATCATTAGAAATATATTTAAAGGCTTTCAAATAAAGTTTTCTAATATTTCTAATCTTTATGTAATTTTAAGAAAATCAAATTTCCAAAAATAAAATTTTCCCTAAAGTTACATAAACATATAAATACTTGTAAAATAATATTTTATCTTATAGAAATAAATTTTACAAAGCTTTTAAAAAACATTTGAGACAATTTAAAATCATCGCATAAAATTTAAATCATCCCAACAAAATTTTGTGTTGAAAAACGATTTTTAAAAAACACAAAATAATTTGAAACTAAATTAACATAAAGCTAAAATAGTTCGAACGAGAAAAACTAAGCATTTTTAAAGATTTTAAAATCGCTATAGTAGATCTATAGCATAACCTTGCTCTGATACCACTGTTGGGGTTTTGGCGGACCCCCAGAGCTCGGATCCGTATCCGTCCTAGGTCGGACGGACCACGGAGGCACATAGGCGCAGCGGAAAAACAGAAATCTTAATTTCTACACTAGCTAAACAATTTAACTAGGCTCTGGGGAACCAGAACCCAGCCCGATCTATGCCGACTTGGAGTGGGTCTGACCACTCCAAGAAGGATCTACACTAAGCGACTAATAAAATCTACACTAAAATGCTTAACCACATACCCGGAATCTTGGCCCTGGAGCAGGCAAGATGTACCGCACCGTCTTGAGAAGCTCCTCGTAGCCGAGCCGCGTTGACCCGATCTCCCTGAGCCGCCTCGCACCCTCGCACCGATCCGCCCGAGCCGCTTTCGCCTCCGAGCCGATCACACGCGGTAGAAAGTTTCACTTGAGAAGAAACCCGCGTCTTAGACGTCCGGATCGGATCCAAACCCCTTTCGTAGTCGTGCTAGGACTACTCCAGAGAATAGGAAAGTAGAGAGAGAGATTTAGTCGCGGACCGAGCTTGCTCAATAATTTGGAGCTACCCGATCGTTGACTGGTGTGTGTTTCAACGAGGAGAGTGCACCCCTATTTATATAGGGAGTGAGCACTCAACTTCTCGTTGCGGGCAATGTGGGAGAATTCCCATGAAGAGAAAATTCAATTAAGCCATTTGGCTTAATTTCAACTTTAAAGTTAGCCTTTCTCAAAGTCAAACTTTAACGAATTAATTCTCCTCACATACTAAACTTCAGACACCAAACAAGCTATCAATCAGAAAAGCTTGGAATGGTGAACGCGTAGGAACTGACGGTGACGAATTTCGACTTCGTTTGACCCCTCAAACAATTGCTCAAAGTTTAGCAATTTTCACAAAATTCGTAGCCGTCATTTGGGTTTTCAAAAAACCTAATTTGACTTAAGTTGCGGGCGCGCCCGCTAGACTTAGCGGGCGCGCCCGCCCAAGGGGGGAAGGGCGGGCTACCCGCCCGCTGCAAGTAGCGGGCGGGCGCCCGCTGCTGCAGCGGGCCGTGCCCGCTGCAAGCAGCGGGCGCTGGCCCGCTGCAAGCAGCGGGCCGCGCCCGCTGCACAAGCGGGCACGGGCCCGCTGTGCAGCGGGCCGCGCCCGCTTGCAGCGGGCGCTGGCCCGCTGTGCAGCGGGCCGCGCCCGCTACTGCAGCGGGCGCCCGCCCGCTGCACACAGCGGGCCATGCCCGCTGCTGCAGCGGGCCGCGCCCGTTTTGCCCTTGCACATGGGCCTCTTGGCCCGGTGGGTCTAACTCACTTCCCCTTGAACTCTTTCTGCGTTTCTGGGCTCGTTTGAGCTCCGATTTGGACACGGTTTGAACCTGTGTTTAGACCGGGACGATCCCGTCATCCAGGTAACCCTTTCCAACAAGTTTGTTCCTACTAAATTCGTTGTAACTAATTTACAACACGTTTAGTCAAAGTTAGCATCTAATGCAACGTTGTGTCCCTATTGCTAATGCGACTAACTTTCACAACTCAGCTTGTGAATATCATCAAATGATATTTCTCTCTATTCTATATTCCTATTACTAAGACACGAATACTACTCGGTGTGAGACCCTACAGCCTGACCTTACTACAGGTTGGGGCTCGAAACCCCTAGACGACGGTCACTACGAGCAGTAGCTGTCGTCCCTGTTTCAGAGTCATCATAACGTGATCGACCCTTTGACAAAAGTATCATAGGGTTTGCATTGGCTGTGTCAGTGATAAATTCCGTTAGCTAAAATCCCTTCGTCAAGACTGTGTTTATTGTTGGCCTAGGGTATGGTTTACTGTCAACCCTATCAGACAACATTGGTCAGTATACGGCGGTCTTTATTGTATACACGTTGTACTACTTGCAACGTACCCCGGCCGAGGATTAACATAAAGACCGTACTGAGCCTATAACACTAACTTCCCTTTAATGGAAGTGACGAATCCCATCTTAGTCACTTACTCACCTAGAGAGCTTCTGGTGCAACCCAACCTAAGATCTTTCATCAGGACTGGTCCTCGAAGCTAGATCATGGGTCTAAGCTACACCGTCCGTTCACAGGTTTATACAAATGACTTCAGGTCTTAAGGATCAACTAACCTATCATCACCCTAGAGTTATTAAAGACAGATCATTAAAGTTAACCATTTAATAACTCTAACTTGGTCGTTCAGTGAACTCATTCTCCAATGAGCACCTGTGTCTCGTCTCCGACTTCAGCAAGTCGAATGACTATGAGATCATCATTACCCGAAGGTAAGACGAAGACACAGTGATCTATCCGATGTGTCGATATCCAGTTCTCGACACATCTATGATCACGAACCGTTTTAGACTTACGTTTCTATTCGGTCTCTTACTTACTCATAATCGAGATCTCATCTAGATATGTAAGGACCTAACTCTAAGTCTATGGATATTATCTAAGTATATCAATACAAGTGTTTTATACTTAGAATAATACGTACCATATACGGTATGAACAAGACGTATAATCAAGATAAATTGCCTTATGGGCACATATCTTCCTACAAAAACCACTCCCATGGGCAAGCTTGCCATGTTGGTCTTCTATGCGGCTATCTGGCATATTTGGAGGGAGAGGAACAGCCGGATCTTTCATTCTAGGGCATCCCCCAAGGATGTGCTCCTTTCTAGGATCTCTTCTGATATTTTTGATGTCATGGTCATGTTTGACTTGGAGGATGTTGATCATGAGGATCGTTCTTTTTTTGGAAACTAGGGGCTTTCTTAGGCCGTTTTTGTGTGCCTCTACAATTTAGCTCTTTCTTTTCTTGGCTCGTGCTTGGTAGTTCTGGTGTAAGGTGATTGCTTCTCTGTCTCTTCCTTACATGTCCTACTTGTTGGTGCTTGTCCTGATGTAGTTACTCGTTTATATTTATATATACACACACATGTACCATTCAAAAAAAGGTAATAAATTATATGGATTCCTATTTGGATGTGTGTTTTGGTAGTGAAGTATATAGATTCTTATGTGGAGGTGTGGATGTTAGTTTGTGTTAGTGGTATATGGTGGCATGTATAATGTGTGGCTACGTATTTCTTGTTGTGAATATTGTGTGCTTGATATTGTCTTAATATGTATGACTTTGGATGATACAATATCCATATTTGTTAGATATATCTTAGTGTGTATATATATGTCTATAGAGCCCTTCAACTTAGATATTGAATTACAAGGATGCCATCCCACTAATTCATACACAAAAGCCA